>CM076582.1:1247112083-1247720023 GCA_034641835.2 Pinus albicaulis
TTGTTGTTTTTGTCACAGTGGCGGAACCGTTGGTTTCGTCTACTGGTAGTCCTTACACGGACGATTCATCAGAGGTGTCCCAATCCTCTACTGAACCACAATAGCTCGTTTTTTCTGAGTTTCCTGACGGGGGACCGGTTCTTTCTAAGCAACCCTTTGGGGGACCAGTTGAGTTCGATTGGCCCTTTTCAGACCCTGTGTCTGAATTGAGATTAGGAGCTGATTTCCTTTCTCTTACATCGGGTTTGCCTTTTGTTGCTGTTGTATTTCTTCCTAGTCCTCGCCGTCTATTGTGCGATCTAGCGGCAGGCTCAACCATGAGTGATTCTGGTGAGGAAATCCCAACGTCTGGTGAAGGCTATCAGCTCTTCCCACGAAGATTGTTTCCGGGAGACAACTCTGAACTGGCTGACATGTCAACAGCCAGTCCCTCTTTACCACCGGGGTACAGGTCCTTGGGTCAGATCATTTCTGCCGCAGCCTCAATGGGAGTGTCAGCTCCTTCTCCAAGGCCAGCTGCTCCTTCACCCAGGGTGTCCCCTCAAACACTCGTTACTTCTGTACCCGTTCGGCCCACTGTTTGTGTGGCCGCCTCTTCTCCTGTTGTCACAACACCCTCTACCAGGGCTATGCCAACTCCTGAAGATATCTATTGAGCGACTGCTATACTGGAGAACATCTCTCTGGAGGAGTATCGGTTGTCTCTACAACAGCCGAACCCCGAGGTTGGACCATCCTCCCAAGATCCCAACCGCTCTTATTTTTCGCACTATGCACAGGATGGTACACCCGTGTATGCTTTTCCAGGTCAGTATGATGAGCACGGGGACATTTTGCATCTACCCGCTCCTGAGGCTTACCTCCATGCTCAAGGTTTACCTTATAACCAGGCTTATAACCCGCAAGGGAAACCTTTCCAAGGCCAACCTTCGGGCCAACCTGGCTATCCTTATGACCCACAGGGGCAGCCCATGCAAGGCTATCCTGCGGGCCAGCAAGGGCCGTCATACGGTCCGCAAGGACAGTATTATAGCCCTTCCGGTCAACCAATACAGCCTCAGCCGGGGTACCAACCGGGACCGGTCTATGGTCCTGGGGGCAAATCCAGCCTTCTCAGCCTATGCAACCGCAATATCCTGTTGTTTCTAACGTTGCATATCAGCCGGGACCATCCTATGGTTCTGCTCTAGGTCAAACCGGTTACCAGAAAACACCTGGTCCTATTCCTCCACCAGGCCAACCAGCCCATCCGGTACAACCTGGTGTTCCGCCTCCAGGCCAACCAGCCCATCTGGCACAACCTGGGGCTCCTTTGCAGCCAGGTCAACCTGCGCAATCGGCGCCGCCTGTTTATCCGAGTCAACCTGTTCATTCAAGGTAGCCCTCTCAGTCGGGTCAACCTGTTCACTCAGGGCAGCCCGCTCATTCCATTAACCCTGCCCAGCAGCCGATTTATTCGACGCCACAGCCAAATCAACAGCTGCGCCCTAGTTATCAGGCTCCGCAGGGTTCCACCTCTCAGCAGCCGACTCATCCTCAGGGCAGTTATTATCCTCATGGTCAATCTCAACCGAATTATAACCACCCCAGAGGTTCTTAGTATTATCCTCCTCCACCCGGTTACACCTATACTCAGCAGCCAAATCCAAATGCTGCTTATACGAGGCCGAATCCTAACCAGGGTCCACACTCTGGTTATCAAGCCCCAAAAATTGGTTACCAGCATCCAAATCAGTCTGGTTATACGACCTACACCCCCTACGGTCAGAATCCTATGGGACAGAACCCATGGGGGCAAGGATATTCACAACCATTATGGAGTACGGGTACCGGTCCTCATCCTGGGCCAGGCATGCCGGTCAATCTGCCATTGCCGTTCCTGGCCACATTGGAGTTGCCAGATGTTTCAAAATTGACCAATGATCCGATTTTATATAATCCGTATTGGCCTCCGGTTCCTACCAAGATACCAGGTGATTGCCCCAAGTTTGAGGGGAAAGCTGGAGAGGACCCCCAGGCGCATGTGATGACGTATCATCTCTGGTGTTTGTCTAACTCTTGGGTCGACGATTCGATTCGTCTGCACCTCTTCCAGCGCACTTTAACCGGAGCTGCTGCTAAGTGGTACATCGAGTTATCCCGTGGTATCTTTCAAGATTTCAATTCCTTAGCCATGACTTTTCTCACGCACTTTCAGTTACTGGTTCGTTATGAAGCCGGGACGCACCTCCTGAATTCTCTGAAGCAGGATAAAGCCACTCACATTTCTGATCACATTCATGAGTGGCGGCGCCTTCGTAGACTGATCAAGTTTCATATACCTGATCAGATACTAACTCACTGGTTCACCACCTCCTTCGTGAACAAAATCGTCCAAGATATTGCGATGGGAGCGTGTGTGACGGAGGAACAAGCCATTGCGCATGCCCAATATCTGGATCTTGTATATTCTCAGTCCGGCATCCTTTATGATATCTTTCCTGATGCCCCACGGTCTGAAACCTCTAAGGCTCCACCTACCCCCGCAGTGGATGGTGTCATTGGTTCTGTATCTCAGAATTTGAAGAAGTCTTCGAATGGGAAGCAGAAGCCTAATTCTTCCAAAAATACTCCTGCTACTCTCACCCCATTAGATTCTAGCAAAACCATGGAGGTGAACGCCGTTCAAGCCAATCTTGCAGAGAAAGCCTCCAAAGGGAAAAAGAAGGGAAAATGTAAATCCAAATCCGATGCCCCGAGGCCAGAATCCAAATCTCTTACTGAGGATGGTTCTCAGCGTAAACCGAAGTACCCCTGCCTCATTTGCGAAGGAGACCATTATACTAAGGATTTTCCACGACGATCCGAAGTTAGTCAACTTCTCAAGGGCTGACAAGGGACTCCGGCAGTTCTTAAAGAGCCATTCCCATCTCAGCAGACCCAGATGGTTGAACAGCCATCACCATCTGCACCATTTGGGTCCCAAGTTTTCATGATGAAGGTTGTTGCACCTATCTCTGTCGCTACGCGTTCGAAGGATTACAACGAATCGCGGCAGGCACCCGGGAAGGCAGTTGCGGATGGATCGCCTCCCGCACCTGTCTCCGGTTCGTTGGAAATCGAGAAGCCTACTCCTGAACCCGTTGTGAAGCCACCTTCTAAAGGTGTTCTTCGAAGATCTTCTTATAATCCGAATGCTCGTGCTGCTCAACACTACAGCATTGTTGAGGATTTGGCACAGGCACCTTCTGCTATGTCTGCACTAGAAGTTCTTCAAAGTTGTCCTTCGCAACGGAAGGCTTTATTGTCTGCGATCGGTGGCATTGATCCCGCCGATTCGAGTCTTCTCACATTCGATTTAGAGAATTTCTCCCCCCGACTTCCACATCAGATAGCTCTTGTTATTCAAGTCGGGATTAACGGTCTTAATATCCATAGGGCCGTTGTGGATGAAGGTGCTTCTACCTGCGTCATGTCATCCGCTTGCTGGAAGGCCATTGGCTCTCCAGCCCTTGCGTCATCTCCCAATGCCCTCGAGGCATTTGATGGTCGAGAATCCAAACCCCTGGGTGTTCTCGAGAGTTTAGCGATCACTTTACAAGGGAAGACTGTCAACGTGGAAGTAGAAGTAGTCGACGCCATGCTCAACTACAATATACTTCTTGGCCGTAGCTGGACCCATGCCATGCTATGCGTGCCATCCACCGTCTTTCGACTTCTTAAGTTCCCTCACGAGGGCAAAATCGTCATGGTGGATCAGTTGTCCTTCTTCACCTCCACTTCCAAGAACAACGTACCATACGTGGATCAGATTCTGAATCCCCCTGATAGTGTAGGACCCGGTCTCTTCAAAGACCACGTCCTCATGGGTATCTTTCCCGCACCACCACCGCACACCGCTCAAGTTAACATGATTTCCAGGTCCGATGACCCCTGGCTTATTCCTACGCCTGAGCAGGTGTTTGAGTTTGGAGAATCAATGCCCTTGACTCCAGTAGAGATCAACTACTGTGAAATTGTTGCCGCATCTGATCCTCCACCCCTCAGCATGCTCCTTTGAGCATGGCTCTCGACATCTACTCTCAATCCCCCTAGCTTGGTCAGGCTGATTCACCTGATCCTCTCAAAGAGACTTTTCCTTCTGATGAAGCCATCATTGAAACTATGTCTCTCGAGGAGCTGCCTTGGGGTGATGGACATCATCGCTCCTCTTTTATGCCTAGCTTGGGGGCAATGTCAGATTGTCTGGAGCGTTATGCATCTCAGGTTCCTACTCCCCCTCTCCAAACGCCCATCTTGACGCACGAGGTTCTTTCGGAGGGAAACCTGAGTAATATCACTCAAACCATCCCGATCAACATCTCCGTTAAACCGGGGATCGTTGAGAATATTCACGTGGGAGTGACTTGTTCTCCTGATGAGATTCAAGTCTATACTGATCTTTTTAAAGAATTCAGAGATGTGTTCGCCTGGTCCTACGAGGAAATGCTGGGGATTGATCCCAGTATCGTAGTGCATGAGATTCCAACCTACCCTGGTGCGAAGCCCGTGCGCCAACGCTTACACCCCATGCATCCTCGGAAAGCCGCTGCAATTAAGGCAGAAGTTGAAAAACTTCTGAACGCGGGTTTTATTTATCCTATCCCCCTCACAGAATGGGTGTCTAACATTGTCCCTGTCGATAAAAAGCAGGGTACTATTAGGGTCTGTGTTGATTACCGCGACATCAATCGCGCCTGTCCAAAAGATAACTATCCCACTCCGTTCATAGACCAGATTATCGACGAATGTGCCGGAAGTGAGATTTATTCCTTGATGGACGGTTTCTCGGGGTATAATCAGATCAATATTGCACCTGAGGATCAACATAAGACTACATTCATCTGTCCGTGGGGTACTTTCGCATATAAAAAGCTCCCGTTCGGCTTGAAGAATGCTGGAGCCACTTTTCAGCGTGCGATGTCTTATGCTTTCCATGACATTCGCCATATCGTTCAGCCTTATCTAGACGACTTGCCAGCTCATTTAGCTGGGCGAGAGGATCACCCTGAACACCTCCGCCAGATTTTCCTCCGCTGTAGGCGCTACAATATTAGGCTCAATCCTCATAAGTGCGTCTTCTGCGTGGCTTCTAGCCGTCTTTTGGGATTCATAGTCTCCAAAGACGGGATTTGCCTTGACCCTTTAAAAGTCGAGGCGATCATTAACCTCCCATCACCCTCCTCATTATTTCAGTTACAGATTCTGCAGGGAAAGGCAAACTTCCTTCGACGCTTTATCCCGAACTATGCGGAGGTGGCTAAAGGATTCACACGCCTATTAAAGCAGAATTTTCCCTTCCATTGGGACGAAATTGCTCAGCAGTCCTTTGAGAAGCTAAAGACGTTATTGGTTAATGCTCCTTTGCTCCGTCCGCCTGATTATCGCCGCGATTTCACTTTATATCTCACCGCCGCGTTTAGCACCATTGCTATGGTTCTGGTGCAGGATGATGATGATGGTAATGAACATGTTGTTTATTATCTATCGTGAAACCTTCTCGATACAGAAACACGTTATGCTCACGTCGAGAAGTTGGCGTTAGCCGCAGTACACGCTGTGCAGCGTTTTCGCCATTACATCTTGTTGCGTACGATAACAGTGGTTTCGGATTGCAACCCCATGACATATATTCTCTCTAGAAAATTGCTGGGGGGCAAATACTCCAAATGGATTGTTATCCTGCAGGAGTTTGACTTAGAGTTCACTACCGCTAAGTCAAAGAAATCACTGGTTTTCGCGGATCTTATATGCTCACTCCCGACAGACTCCTCTCCTTCACTTTCCGAGGATCATATCCCGGACGAAACTCTTTTCCTCATCAGTACTCGCGACCCTTGGTATGGCGACATAATCGTGTATCTTCGGACCTCCACATTTCGGTCTGAGTTGACTAAAGATGCCCGACGTCGGATTCGGCATCAATCTCAACCCTGCAAGTATGCTGGAGAATGCTATACGTGTTTATGGTCATTCGGTGCTCCGTCGGTGCCTAACCTTGGAAGAGGTGAAAAGGGTTCTAAATGAATTCCATAGTGGTGCACCTTGGTGGACATATGTCCGGACCAGCCACTGCGCGAGAGATGCAGCGAGCGAAGGGTTATTTGCAGCGGTGGACATATGTGGATTTTCCGGTAAACACGATACTTTCATCATGTTGGAAGGCAGGTAACGAGGTAAGGGGTAGTCTTTTCCCGGTTTGTAAAGAAGCAATAAGCCATACAACTCAAAGGAGAGTTCATCTCATGGAACAAAACAAGCCATGATTTCCTATTGGGAGGTGCCACAGCCCAATCATTACTTATAAACATTGTGGATGAAAGAAGGCATCCCACTCTAAGAGACTTTCGAGCAATATCTGAATAACTTTTCTGTAGGCAACCATGCCAATGTCTTCTCCTTTAGATCGATGGGAAGTTCAGACCACCACGATGACATCTCCCGCCAATCTTCTTCTTCCCTTTCTGTTTCCATTTCCAATAAATAACACTCTTGGGGATTTTCCCTTTCTGTCTCCATTTTCGCCAATTTTTTTTGGTAATCTCAGCTTCAAATCGATGAAAACTCCCAATTCAGGTTTATATTTTGGTCAAGGCAGCGAGCGATTTATTGTTTGAATTTGATCACCATCTATGGTTTATATATGGATGCTTGCTAATGATAAATTAACCGACCTATCATATCATTGTCCGTTTTAATTGTAATAACATAACGTTGAAGCCCCTGACATTCACTCACCACGTTTTTGTTTCAATTATAATCCAGAAACTGTGCACATAATGGGGTAAAAAAAGCCACGTTTTTGTTTCAATTATAATCCAGAAACTGTGCACATAATGGGGTAAAAAAAGCCACGTTTTTGTTTCAATTATAATCCAGAAACTGTGCACATAATGGGGTAAAAAAAGCCACGTTTTTGTTTCAATTATAATCCAGAAACTGTGCACATAATGGGTGAAAAGAGTTATGGGTGTATTGTGTCCAATTTATGCAACCTTCAAGAACCTCGTTTGACTTTGTAAATCTGTTTTCCTAATTTTAAGGAAACCAATACCAGGGACGCTTATTGCAAAATTGACGTTATTATGGAGTGTATTGGTTTATTATGGAGTGTATTGGGAGGAGAAATAGACATTTATTGAGCATCTTGGCTTGAGGAGGAACAATAAAGTTGATTAAGAGGAGAGATAAATATTTATTAAGTATTATGTTACTGCTCTAGTGAAGAGAATTATTTATTGGTTTTTTTTATTATTTGTTGCAAATTATTGAATATTTATACATCAAATTTTAGTTAAGTCATTTTAATTTAATTTAAAAATTCTCGTTGTTATTCAAATTCTCTATTTATTATAGAAGCCATATAGATGGTCCATTTGGGTATATGTTGTAATAGATTAATATGGTAGGATTATGGGTAGTTGAAGGGTCCACAACATTGACAAATTGAATAATTAATAAAAAAGCTGAGGCAATAACATTTTTGCACAACTCAAATGAATGCTACTCGATTTTTTCATTTCTTTCCCTTTAGATATTTAGATAGAGGATCTCTATGCCAATTGTTTTAAGCTTTTAATTAATTTGTATTGATTTTGATAATGTTAATGTAAAGACAAATAAATAAAAAATATTTTTGATTAAATTTAGTTTTTTTTATGAATTATTATTGATCCAATAATTTAATATGGAAAAAATATGACTAAATTAAAATAAAAAAGAGTTGGAAAAACTACTTTTAGAAAACCATGATTTAAAAAAATGATAATAAGAATTTTAAGCAATCTAACAACACAATGTATGTAATATTTTAAAAAATCTATCACAAAGTCAAATTTATGATTACAACCTCCCAAATAAAGCTTAAAACTTTTTAGGGTTTAATTTGGAATGTTATATTGAAATATGTAACCCTTTAATGATTTAGAGAAATCAACTTAGTCATATCTCATTAAGTAGGTTTTTTAATTTATTATTGAACATATATATAATAAATAAAAATTGTGAAAAATATAAACTGATTTATCAAATTTAAGCAAAGTTTCAAGAAGTAAAAAATAGTAAAAGTTCCATACAACCTACATAAATCCTGAAAATTTTACTTATTAATCATGTTTTATTTAGTTATACAATTTCATTTTATCATTATCATATTAAATGTATTCCAAAACTAAACTTCATAATAAATAAATAAATTAATAAATCCAAAAAAAAACATTACATACCTATCTGAGAAAAAATTCTAAAAATGTGTGATGATAATAGCTAAGACTTCGAAGACTTCTAACAGAAATACCAACAAACCCCTAACAAGGAAGATTGAAAATGACACAAAATTTAGATTAATATAAACTTCCCTTCTCTCCATAACAGTTATTAGAACTTTTTGGAGGTTTTTTAGGTTTCGATATTTAGTGGTTGTATTTTTCATAAGTTATAGTGATTTCCAAATAGTTTGCTTGACATTTAACAAATGAATTTGAAAAATATAATGAATGTCACAAAGAGAAGTTGGGCTTATTTCAAGGAACATAGCACTTTAATATACAACTTAGTTACAATATTTCATTACAAAAGTGATCTTAGCATACATATTTTCAGTGAGATAAAATATACTCTAGACAATGGAAGACTCATGAGGGCTTTAAATCATAATCACTTTGCAAAAAAAACATGGAAGAAGAAAACTTAGTACAGACAACGAAAAAGAGACCCACTTTTTATAAGGAATGAGTCATGAATCAAAGGACTATTAATTTGATACTATTATAGAGATCCTCCTTTGTGTTTCCAAAAAAACATAGCCTCTGGAAGCTACAAAATGTTTAACCCCCTCTTTTTGAAGATTGATGTCTTCCCTTTATAATATTCAAATGTTGGAGTAATACCTGGAGAATATGAAAGTGTATTTGGCTGAATATTGATCTTGAACCTCTAATTTCAATCAAATTACTAACAAAATAATTAATAATAAGTATGATGGAAAAAAATTAACACTTTAAATGTGTTTTTTACCTATATTCTTACATCTGTTTATTTTCTTTCTATAAATATTTCATATCAAGATCTGATGTCATTACATCTTGCACCAAAAATGGTCCATAATAGTTGTTGACAATAATAGCCCTAGAATCTCTACAAAATCAGAAACAAAAAACATCCTTCTCTATCATGTCAAGCTAAGATAAGTTATATATAGTGGTGGATAAGCCTATATTTTTAAGTTGTTAATTCCCTCTAGTGATCTAGATTAATTACTAGAGGTGAGTGAAAAAATGGCACCACTCCTCTTAGTAGAAGCATCAAATCTAGTAACACATAACTACCTCCTAATGAATGTCCCATAAAATAAAAGCACTGAGCATATATGCATGTTTGTAATTAAGCACGAACCTTGCAAAGTGTTCTTTCATAAATACCCTTACCTACTTCAAAAATTCTTATATGTTCAAACACTTCAGACCCATCAATTTTGATAGGAATCAAATAAGTTTTCTTCTTAGGAATTCAATGAGTCAAAACAACTAATAAAAGCTAGAGTGAAAATGTTACTTTTATCATTTAGAAACCATTTAAAAGGATAAAAATTTATTGATTTTAAGTCATACTAGCTTCATTTCTTCCTCCCTATCACTACATTGGTAGTTATAAATGAAGAAATTTATAACATGAATAGAATATGTAGTTCATTTTACTCATCCATTTCAATGGAAAAATGAATTTACTTGGATTTATTTTCACAACCCAAAGAAACCTCATGATACAATGTTGGAATCTTTGCTTGACTTAAAGTTATGATCTTTAGTAAGGTGCCATTCAAGGATCCTTTCAAATTTTGATCAATTCCGTCATTTAGTCATTCTATTGATATATTGATATATTTAAATAGAAGTATACATTTTGTTTGTAAATACAAATAGGAAGTAACAATAGTTTCTACTTTGTAGGAAAATGTTGCCTTTATTGGAATCTTTATTCATCTATTTATATATGAGGGAGTTCTAAACACTTGTTCGATCATGTGTTACTTACAACACTATCCATAGTGTCCTATTATGTGGGTGGATTTGGAGTTGACTTGATAGTTGTTTTAGTTATGGATTTTTGATATAAAATCATTTTTTTCAATTTTTACCAAAAACAATTCTTCTAGAGCTAAAGCACCACACCTCTTGTGAATTTAACATCCTTTTTAGTGGTGAAGAAGTTACATCAAAAGACATCTATGTGTGTGTGGCTGAGGGGGGGTGGGGGGGGGGTGGGGTATGCTGGAATCATACCACTGGTCAATTTAATGTCCATTTTGGTGGTAAACAATTTACTTCAAAGAAAATCTATGTTGGGAGGGAGGGAGAGAGGGAGGGAGGGAGGAGGGTGTGTGTGGTGGAATTGAAGTCTTTGTTTTCATGTCACTCCAATAAAAACTAGATGTTTTCTCCTTTTACGAAGCCCCTTTTTATTAAATTTTAAGCATATTTAGATGCTCAAAATCCATCACAACCATCAATTCATTATTTTTTTCCTCAAATATTCATCTTGTGTGGCCTTTATATTTTCCTCTAAAGACACAATTGTCAATCATACCACCAAAACATTATCATTATTAGTGTAACCCTTACCAATACAAAAAATTGTTGGATTGAGTTAGATCATGTTACACCATGTATGATTAGTTTCAATTCTCCAAATGTAAATTAGGAAAATTATAGAATCTAATAGAAACAAGTAATTAGCATTAATATGAGAATTGGATGGAAGTATTCTCATAATTTCACCAGAAAATGTTTTTGACTACATATTTTTGTGCATAACTGGAATGTTTCATGGTATTGGAATTCCAACTTAACTAAAATTACACCTTCTTGAACAATGGGTATAAGTACTCCTTCCTGGATGCATTTCTTTAATATTTCCATCAAATTGACTTACAAGATAAACATCTATTGTCCCCATATTAATTCTTGAAAGAATCTAGCATACGACATTCTAGGTATTCTATTACCCTGTCTAGACTTAGAACTTCAAGTGTGATTCAATTCGTAGAATTTATTCATATAAGTGTATCATTTTAAAAACATGGTAGGTTCTATTTATCTTCATGAATGACATAAATCCATCTACTATTTCTCCCATCTTCCCACAAAATCCTTAAAAAAAATTTTCCTATATCTTCTGCATTCGTCTAATTTGGGTTCTTCATATTATAGAATATTGTCTTAATTGTGAAGAACCGTTCCTACATTTTCAACCTCTATGCTACATCTCATATGCTGGTACTTCATGTTTTCCATCAAACTGGCGCAACTTGAAAATTGTAGGTTCCATACATCTCATTGCAATATCCATCTCTCCTCTAGAGGAAAAATGTTTTCCCATGGTCAATAAAATTCTATGTAAATTGTGGTAACTTGTAATGTCTCATTTGGGTACCTTCCTATCTACCTTCTATAGCATGTACCCACAATATCAAGCCAGATACTCATCAACCTTATTCTCACTAGTGCACTTCTTTGTTACCACTACCACTGAAGGCCCTCACCTCAACAAATTAGTGATAAGGTATATTCCCTTCAACTCCAAATATAGTGGTTCATATTTTACGATGAAATATCATTCTTGGGAATGCCATATCCAAATATAGTGGTTCATATTTTATCATGAAATATAATCCTTGGTAATAACATATATTTATTACACACAGAGGGAGAACTAATTTCCCCCTTTGTGTTTTTAGTTCTATAAAATTTATGTATTCTACGATAAACCCTGAGATCATGTATATTGGGTTGACGAGCTACATCCCTCTTATCATGTTCTTGATTCTCTCATTCCTTCCACTAAATCATTATTGTTAAGCGATTTTTGAGAATAAAGCCACATAATTCATTAAGATGCTTAGAAAAAAAAAACCCAACTCACAATTTTTTTTTAGCATCAATAGATATTACTGTTTCCTACACCATTTCACCCAAGCGTTTCTCCATAAGGTACTTGTTATCCCCGATATTTATCCATAAAAGTGGCCTAATATATCATGATCACTTTGAGGGACTATGGTTGGGAGAAAAAACATAGTTGACCTATAAATGGAATTAGTTAAGTGTTATATATTAGTGAATGTTATATATTACTGAAATGTAAAACTAAAACCATGAAAATGTAAAGAAAGCATGAGGGGAATACTTGAAAGAAGAAGAATTTTGATTGATGTCAGGCATGCTTTGGAATCAGGATGGAATTTTTTGGGGTTAGGGTGGGGTTTGTCCACTAGTTTTTTTTCCAAACAAACAAAAGCGAAAATGAGTACTAATTTGGCCTTCTTTCCTATATATTGGACCTCAATAAAATTGCACTGGTTTTCTCATGTCAATCTTATGGAATTCCATTCAACCTGAAACAACTATTTGAGATTAGGATCATATCCCTATGATATTATTATGATTATTTGACTTTTGTTTGAGGTTTTATCAAGCATGTTGGTCATGGTTGTCATATAATATTGAAATTTCATCGTCACTATGGATGGTAGGTGTGTTTTTATTGAACATAGCATATAAGGTTATGTCTCTCTTTTTAATTTACAATGAAATATCGAGCATATTTTAATTTTTATCTAAGCCATCGATCCAACCTGGTTAGGTTGTGATGCTAACCTGTTGATGCTTGAATGCAATTATTTATATGGTAGTTAGTTTCTTCATAAGTATGACCTATTATAACACCCATTTTTTTTGTATCTATGTCCATATCAAATATTTTATCAACTTGGAATCACTTCTTTTGGCTGACCATCACTCTAAAACTAAGCATCATTTTATCGTATTGATCATGTTCTAGCTACAACCTAGGATCATTCCAGCAAATTTTACCTTATTATTGTTTATATGCATTTCCTTTTCTACTTATTCATGCAAATATTCCTCAACATCGCTTCTCTCCATTACAGTCATAGTTACCTTAGCTCTATTATCATCCTTCACTTGGTATTCATACCCTTCATAGAGATGTTCTTCTAATGAGTGGGTTTTCTTAATTACCTCTCTACTTATATTTACTTGAGGTGGTTATCTTAGCTTGAAATAAGTTGTTACCCTTTATATAATTTATTTCTTCAAGATAAACTCACTTTGTATTTTTCTAGTGCTCATTAATAAGTGAAGGGTTCTAAACATACCTTTTATCTTTTTTAGGATCAATAAAAACTCATGAGAAAAACTCTAATACGATTATCTCTTATTTGAGCTCATTAAACCAAGAAGAATACACCCAATCAAGTATCCTTTATATTTTTATCCGTTCATTAAAGTAAACAAAAATTACTCTCTTTTTTTTTTCTAAACCATTATGGGGATACGAAAAAACAAAAAAAAAACGGAAGGAGAATTGGTTCGATCACACTATTAGTAAACGTGGTAGTGTGAGTCACATTATGCTTTAATGTTTCACCTATTTTCATTAATACCTTACAATTGGGTTTTATTTTTCATAGGTGTTGTACCATACATATATGTAATTTTAATCCTCCATCTGGACACTCTTTTAGTCACTATGGACTGTACAATAATGTCTCTTTCATTGCTAATTTATCTTACGTATTGTTCATTAGTCAATTTTTCCATGTCGGGTTTGTGTCATGTAAATACATGTCAAAGGGAATTTTAAACCTGAGTTGGTGATCTATAGTCCTTATTTATATTTTATGTTGACCATCCCTATGTCAATTATGCTTGGTGACTTTAATCATTCACATATTATGTCGATATGTTTTGTTTCAATTGATGATGCATACATTAAACTCATCCTTTGATGAAACTTCTTTTTCAGACTTCATCCCATTGTGAGGATCTTGATCTAGGAAATATGAACACCTTGAAGATAAGTATGTAGTCCTCATTGGAAACCTCCCTCTTGATAAATAGTGGATTAACCTCACTAAACCTTGATTGGTTTATTGTTCATTCTAAGAAAATGTGTTCACAAGTTATAGGTTGTGCTACCTTTCTTAAGGTTGGTCCTCATCATTAGTGGGAATTATAGAATTTGTTTATGTTATGCCTCACTAATATGTAATTAAAAACTCTACCATATTCGACATCTATCTACTTATACATTTTCACATTGTATATTCATCACATTGAGGTTAAGTTGAAGAACCTGGATTTTATAGAGAGAGTTCGGTCTTATATGGCACTTCCAATAGGTTAATTTACTTTCACCACTACCCTAGGGCACCAATTTTCTCTGTCTCAATATTCCTACTAATACATATTGTTACATAGGTGCACATTGTATTTTCTAGTGACTAATATATTTTAAATTGTTTCATGAATCCAATGTGTATTTTTCATGGCCATGTTCTTGAACACCTTGAAGATAAGTATGTAGTCCTCATTGGAAACCTCCCTCTTGATAAATAGTGGATTAACCTCAGTAAACCTTGATTGGTTTATTATTCATTCTAAGAAAATGTGTTCACAAGTTATAGGTTGTGCTACCTTGCTTAAGGTTGGTCCTCATCATTAGTGGGAATTATAGAATTTGTTTATGTTATGCCTCACT
Source organism: Pinus albicaulis (assembly GCA_034641835.2). Taxonomy (NCBI): domain Eukaryota; kingdom Viridiplantae; phylum Streptophyta; class Pinopsida; order Pinales; family Pinaceae; genus Pinus; species Pinus albicaulis. Next base: position 1,247,126,661 of record CM076582.1, read on the forward strand.
AATATGTAATTAAAAACTCTACCATATTCGACATCTATCTACTTATATATTTTCACATTGTATATTCATCACATTGAGGTTAAGTTGAAGAACCTGGATTTTATAGAGAGAGTTCAGTCTTATATGGCACTTCCAATAGGTTAATTTACTTTCACCACTACCCTAGGGCACCAATTTTCTCTGTCTCAATATTCCTACTAATACATATTGTTACATAGGTCCACATTGTATTTTCTAGTGACTAATATATTTTAAATTGTTTCATGAATCCAATGTGTATTTTGCATGGCCATGTACTAGAATTTCATGTCATGGATCCATAGCTTATGGCTTGTAAGCATTATTCAATAATTATTTATTTTGAGCAAGGATATGATTTCCTTATGAATATTTTATTATGATTGATTCTTTCTTGCCAATATGGCTGCCAATTTATTCTCCTAGTTAGGAATATTTCCATGCAATTTCATGTATATTTTCATAATGAATTTTAGCCATCAGTTTATATTTTTATTTGAAATTAGGCATCATCTATTATAACATTTTTTTTTTCACTTTATGTTCATAAGAGGAACCTAAGTTTAACCCTCTTAGTGTTTTTCCTCTTAGGGGTTCTTGAACTTCTCCATAATCCATTGGTCAAAACTCAATGTTGAGCATAAATCTATCAGAAAGGGTAAGGCATAGGCCAATAATACCAGTAAATCCCTTTGAATATCAAATTTCTTATTTGGGAATGTGTTTCAATGAATAATAAGTAGAAGTTAATATCTTCACACCCCCATTGGAAAGCCCTCATTGGAAGGAGGGTACCATATTTTCCTTTATTAGGATTAATCAACACTATAAGTCGTGGAAGTTGGCAGAAACCATACCTTTACCCTGACTTTCACTAAATGCTCTAATTACACACATCAAATCCCACAAGTAAGACATTTTTTAGATTTCCATCGAAACATAGAACCAAGAATTGTTTGAAGTGTAGTTATTATTCAGGCTAAGAATTATTGGTAGTAATATTGCTAATACTCAAGTTCACCCTCCTAGAGGTAATGTTTGAAGAAGAAAATGAATTTCTATCCATCAACTATTGCTTCCCTACAAGGATAGTTTAAATATACCTCATATGAACTAGCTCATTAATTATCTTCTTCAACCTAATCATAATTGGTAGCCCATGCGAACCAAAATCATGTTCAATATCCCCAATTTTGAAAGAAACTCTAGAGAGGATCCCACTAACCACATATGATATTTTCACATGTGGTTTTCCTAAAATTCCATAATGGAGGATTACATTCATCTACACTTATTCTAATTCACTCTCACCATTGCTACCATAAACTGGTATTTCCACCTACCCCATGTGTTAGATAAGGTATTTCTAACCATTTCTAATGTATTCTTATCATACCTCCATTTACTTATCACTTACAAAAATAGTACCCAAATTTTGACATCACTTTTCCAAACATATTCCACCCGTCTTTTAGAGCATGTTTAGGAATGATACAAAATGTAGAATATCAATGCTACATTCTCCATAATGATTATTCAAAATTTTTAGAGTTTTTATTATTTAGTGGTAGTATTTTTCATAAGGTGTAGTGAGTTATGTCTAATTGTTTCTTTTGGTCCTTGTAATTACCAAAATTTGTTTCAAAACTTTTGTATTGAATGTAAATTTATTATAGATTAAAAAAATTTATTTGTAGAAATCGTTTGCTTGACATTTAACAAATGAATTAAAAAAATATAATGAATGTGATAGACAAAAGTTGGACTTATTTCAAGGAACATAACACTTTAATATACAATTTAATTACAATATTTAATTACAAAAGTGATCTTATCATATATACTTTTAGTGAGATAAAATATACTATAGACAATGGAAAACTGATCAAGGTTATAAATCATAATCACTTTGCAAAAAAAAAAAATGGAAGAGGAAAAATTAGTACATACAAAATCAATAAGAGACCCAAGTTTTATAATGAATGAGTCATGAATCTAGGGACTATTCCTTTAACTTTATAATATTATAGAGATTGTCGTTTGCGTTTCCAAAAAAACATAGCTTCTCTAAGCTACAAAATCGTTAAGCCCCTTTTTTGAAGAGTGAAGTCTTCCCTTTATAATATTCAAATGTTGCAGTAATACCGGAGAATATGAAGCTATATTTGGTTGAATAGTGATTTCAAACCTTAATTTCAAACAAATTACTAAGAAAAGAATTAATAATAAGTACGATGTAAAAACATTGACACTTTAAATGTATTTTTTTACCTATATTATTGCATCTATCTATTTTCTTTCTATAAATGTTTCATATCAGGATGTCATTACATCTTGCACCAAAAATGGTCCATAATAGTTGTTGACAATACAAGCCCGTGAAGCTCTACAAAATTAGAAACAAAAAACATCCTTCTATATTATGTCAAGCTAAGCTATGCTAAGTTGTATGTATTGTGGATAAGCCTATATTTTTAAGTTGATAATCCCCTCTAGTGATATATATTTATAAATAGAGGTGAGTGAAAAAAATGGCACCACTCCTATTACTATAAGCATTAGATATAGTAACACATAACGATCTCCTAATGAATGTCCCATAAAATAAAAGCGCAGATAATATACACATGTTTTAATTGAGCATGGACCTTGCGAAGTGTTCTTTCATATATACCCTTAGCAACTTCAAAAATTCCTATATTTTCAAACACTTCACACTCATCAATTTTTATAGGAATCGAAATAAATTTTCTTCTTTGGAATTCACGAGTCAAAACCACTAAAAATAAAATTTGGAGTACCAATGTTATTTTCATCATTTAGAAACCATTTAAAAGGATAAGAATTTATTGAGTGTAAGTCATTTGGAACAACTTGCTTCATTTCTTCCTTAGTAGCCATTACTGCTATCACTAGATTGGTAGTTATAAATGAAGAAATTTATAACATGGATAGAATAGGTAGTTCATTTTAACTATCTATTTCAATGGAAAAAAAACTTTACTGGGATTTGTTTTCACAACTCAGAGAAACCTCACGATACAATATTGGGATATTTTCTTGACTTGAAGTTCTCATCTTTATTAATGCACTATTTAGGGATCCTTTCAAATCTTGATCAATTCCATTATTTAGTCTCTCATTATTATCAATTGTAACTCTATTGGTATATTTAAATGAAAGTATATATTTTGTTTGTAAATCCCACATAAATGAAACATTGAAATATTCATCTATTTATATGTGAGGGAGTTTCAAACACTTTTTGAATCATGTGTTCCTTACTTCACTATCCATAGTGTCCTATTATGTGGGTGGATTTGCATTTGACTTGATAGATGTTTGAGTTATGGCTTTTTGATCTAACATCATTTTTATTTTTATTTTTACCAAAAACAATTCTTCTAGAGATAAACCACCATACCACCTGTGAATTTAACATCCTTTTTGGTGGTGAAGAAGTTGCTTCAAAAAAAATCTATGTGGAGGAGGGGGTGGTATGTTGGAATCATACAAATTGTCAATTTAATGTCCTTTTTTGTGGTCAACAATTTTCTTCAAAGAATATCTATGGTGGGTGGGGTGGGGGGGGGGGGGTGTGGTGTGGGGGTGTGGTGGAATTGAAGTCATTATTTTCATGTCATTGAAGACAAAACTAGATGTTTTCTCGTTTTATTAAGCCCCATTTTATTAACTTTTGAGCATATTTAGATCCTCAAAATCCATCACAACCATCAATTCATTATTTGTTTCCTCAAATATTAAGTTTGTGTGGCCTTTATAGTTTCCTATAAAGACCAAATTACCAATCATACCACCAAAACATTATCATTATTAGTCTTACCCTCCCCAATCCAATTTTTTTTTTTATTGAGTTCCATCATGTCATCCCATGTATGTTTAGTTTCAATTATCAAAATGTCAATTATGCAAACTCTAGAATCTAGTATAAGCAAGTAATTAGCATTAATATGAGCATTGGATGGAAGTTTTCTTATAATTTCAGGAGTATAATGTTGTTGGCTACTTATTTTTGTGCCTAAATGGAATGTTTCATGGTATTAGAATTCCATCTCAACTAAAATTGTGCCTTCTTGAACCATGGATATAGGTACTCCTTCCCTATGACAAGTTCCTCAAGGAACAAGATTTATTGGTAGATTAATTTGATTCATTTATTTAATATTTCCATCAAATTGACTTATAAGATAAACATCTATTGTCCCTGTATTACTTCTTGAAAGAATCTAGCATATGACGTTGTGGGTATTCTACTACCTTCTCTCATATTAGAACTTCAAGTGTGATTCAATTCATCTAATTTATTCGTATAAGTGTATCATTTTAAAAACATTGTAGGTTATTATTATCTTCATGATTGACATAAATCCATCTACTATTTCTCTCATCTTCACACAAAATCCTTAAAAAGAATTTCCTATATCTTATGCATTCATCTATTTTGGGTTGTTAATATTAGAGACTGTTGTCTTGATTGTAGAGAACCATTCCTACATTTTCAAACCCTATGCTACATCTCATATGTTGGTAGTTCATGCTTTCCAAAAAACTAGTGCAACAGTTGAAAATTGTAAGTGCCATACATCTCACTGCAAAATGCATCTCTCCTCTGGAGTAAAAATGTTGTCCCATGGTCTATGATACATGGTTCATGGTGAATAATATTATGTGTAAATTAGGGTTTGTAATGTCTCATCTTTGTATATTTCTACCTTCTTTCGATAGCATGTACCCACAATATCAAGAAAGATACCTATCAATGCTATTATCACTAGTGTAATTATCTCTTACCACTACAACTGAAGGCCATCACCTCAACAAACTAGTGACAAGGTATATTACCTTCCACTCCAACTATAGTGGTTCATATTTTACCATGAAATACAATTATTGGGAATGCCATATCCAACTATAGTGGTTCATATTTTACCATGAAATATCATTCTTGGGAATACCATATCTTTATTAGACATTGAGGGAGAACTAATTTCCCCCTTTACGTTTTGCATTCCAAAAAAAATCAATATTAGATAAACCTTGAGAGCATGTATTATGGGTAGATGAGATAGAGCCCTGGTATCATGTTCTTGGTTCCCTCATTCCTTCCATTAAATCATTATTGTTAAGTGATTGTTGATAATGGATCCACATAATTCACTATGATTCTTAGGAAAAAAACCCAACTCACAAATTTTTTTAGCATCACAAGATATGAATGTTTCCTACACCATTTCACCCAAGGGTTTCTCCACAAAACAATTTTTATCACAAGAGTTAGCCATAAAAATGACCTACTATACCATGATCACTTCGAGGGCCCTTGGTTGGAATAAATAACATAGTTGACCTATAAATGGGATTAGTTATGTGTTATATATTAGTGAAATGTAAAACTAAAACCATGAAAATGTAATGGAAGAATGAGGGAAATACTTGGCAGAAGAAGACTTTTGATTAATGTCAAGTATGCCATGGAATCACGATCCCATTTTTTGGGGTTAGCGTGTGGTTTGTCCACTAGTTTTTTTCTAAACAAACAAATGCACAAATGAGTACTAATTTGGGCTTCTTTCCTATATATTGGACCTCAATAAAATTGCATTGGTCTTCTCAAGTGAATTTTATGGAATTTGGTTGAAAATTAAACAACTATCTGAGATTAGAATCAGATCCATATTATATTCTTATGACTAATTTACTTTTGTTTTGGATTTTATGGAGCATGTTGGTAATGGTTTTCACATATTATTGAAATTTCATCATCACTATGGATAACAGTTGTGCTTTGATTGAACCTAGAATATAGGTGTATGTATCTCTTTTTAATTTACAATGAATTATTGAGCATATTTTAAATTTTATTTAAGCCTTAGATCCAATTCGTAAGGTTGTGACATTAACCTGTTGATGTTTGAATGAAATTATTTATATGGTAATTATTTTCTTCATAAGGGTGCGAGCACCCATTTTCTGTAACTATGTCCATATTCAAATATTTTATCTACTTGGAATCCCTCCTTTTGACCCACAATGACTCTAAATCTAAGCATCATTTTTCTTATTGATCATGTTCTAACTACAAACTAAGATAATTCTAGCAAATTTTACCTTTTTAACTTATTATTGCTGATATGCATTTCCTTTGTTACTTATTCATGTTAATATTCCTCAACATCACTTCTCGCCATTAGAGTCATAATTGCCATAGCTATATTCTTATCCTTCACTTGGTATTCTTACCCTTCCTAGATATGTTGTTGTAATGTGTGGGTTTTCTTGCTTACCTCTATACTTATATTTACTTGGGGTAGTTATATTAGCCTGAAATAAGTTGTTACCCTTTATATCATGTATTTCTTCAAGATGAAATCACTTTGTATTCTTCTCATTCTCATTAATAAGTGAAGGGTTCTAAGCATACTTTTTATATTTTTTAGGATCATTAAAAACACATAAAAAACACACCTCTTACTAGGTCTATGATTATCGCTTCATTAAGATCATTAAACCATGAATAATACACCCAATGAAGTATCCATCATATTTTTTTGCGTTCATTAAACTAAACAAAAAGTACATTATAAATATTACTTGTATTCTCTTCTTTCTTTCTAAACCATTATGGGGATACCAACCGAAAAAAAATTAAGGGAAGGGTAGTTGGTTTGATCACTTTACAGTAAAAGTCACAGTGTGAGTCACATTACCCTTTAATGTTTCACCTATTTTCATTAATACCTTATAATTGGGTTTTAGTTTTCCTATGAGTTCTACCATACATATAAGTAATTTTAATCCTCCATCTCGATACTCTTCTAGTCACTATGGAGTGTACAATTATGTCTCTTTCATTGTTTATTTATATCATGTGATTCTCATTAGTCAATGTTTCCATGTTGGGTTTATGTCATGTCAATACATGTTGAAGGGAAGTTTAAACCTCAATTGGTGATCTATAGTCCTTATTGGCCTTTTATGTTGACCATACCTATGTCAAGTATTCTTAGTGACTTTATTCATTCAAATATTCTATAGATATGTTTTGTTTCAATTGATGGTTTTGTTTCAAAAATGGCTAAAATGAGAGACAAATGTAGCGCAAAAGCCAAGGTCCTTCATCAAATATCATTGGATAATTCTCTATATTTTTAAAATATACCATAAACAAACCCTTTGAAGAAAAAATGGTTCTATATTCTATCACTAGGTCTATTTCAAGCATTTCTAAAGAGTATATTTCAGTTGCCAAAACCCATTATAATGAAATTTTGCTCATATCCTATGCAAGAAAAGAGAAATTGGGGAAGGTTAAATACAATTGTTAGAAAGTTTGCTTGCTGTGTTCAAAGAGATATTTAGGAGTCAATTGTGAAAGCCCTTAATTTAGTGTATCCTTGAAGGATTAATACTAAAATTAATAGGGCACATCCCTGTCGTTGGCTACACCATTTTGTATGTCATAATATTTGAGCGAGTTCTTTTCCAAGTGCTTCCTACCCTCATATAGAATCTGCATAAAGATGGGGAATGTTATTGTTTGACCTTGAATTATGGCTTCACGTGTAGATGAATTATGGATTCAAGTGTAGAGACCTAATCAAGTGTTTTCAAATGCATACAAAAGGCTATTCTTGAGATTAGCCTCATGAGAGATTAATATGAGTGTCCTCAACTTGGATCCAAAAGGAACCCTATTACAAAAGGAGTTTCTTTACAATACATGTAGTAATTGCACCCAAAAGAGGGGGTTTCAAGCAAAAGGGAAAGTCCAAAAAATCTCCTACTAGGAAGAGGTCCGTGAAGGGATTAGGTTTTCCATCTTTTGCTTTTTACCTTAGCTTCCTTATGAAAAACACCTAAACATAACTCTTAAAAGAATAGGCTAAATGATTCCACTTTCTTCTATATTTCCAACATATAATTAATAGACATATAAAAAATTAATAAATTTCATATTATTGTAAAAAATAAATATTAAATATTGAAATTAAAAAGAAAAATTTCTTATTCATAATATATAAAAATGCTAGTTATGGAAATTGTATTCAAATGAAAAAATAAAAGTAGTCATTAATAGGGTTAAAATGCTTAAATTGATATATAATAAGAAAAAAAAGGTTCTAGATACCTCATATAAACAAAGAAATTGTTGATTTAGTAGACACTTTTATTCAATGGTAAATATAGGTAAAACAAAATCTATAGCATTAAACATTATTTATTTTTTGCTTACAAGTAATTCCCTATATATTTTTACTTACGAATATTTCAATACCATACCCACAGTCATATGTGATGGAGACCAAATCCCTTAGTCCTTCAAAATCAAATCTTAAAGATTCATAATTAAAGTCAACATCCTATTTCTTAAAAGCTTCCAAAACATATGGTGGCATATTTGCAATCTAACCAATTTGAAATTCCTTGTTTTTTCAAAATCAATTTCTAAACTTCCATAATCATATTCTAAACTTCCATATAGACCAAATCCAATTTCTTAAAAAATTCCATATACACTACATCCAATTTCTTAAAATCTTCCAAAATATAAAACGACATCTTTGCAATATATGTGACCATTAAAGATTTTGAATGCAGTTCAGTATTTTCAATGTCCCATATGTTAATATAACATTAATGAAATAAGCAACAAAAAATCTTAAGCTAGATAATTAATACAAATTATTCAATACTATAAATGTTTACAGAAATTATAACATATAAATTTATTAAATTAAGAAAATCTTAAAATTATTTATTTAAAAAATAAATATAGAGAAAATAACTCTTAAACTAGATAATTAATACAAATTATTCAATACTATAAATGGTTAAAGCAATTATAACATAGAAAATCTTAAAATTATTTGTTTAATAAATAAATATAGAAAAAGTTTAAAAGATTATAAATAAGTAATCCTTATATATATAAAAACGGTTGGTGTACAATTTTATGAAAAAAAAAAACAAAAATCTACTGGTTTTATGTTTAAATTGATAGATAACAAGAACAAAAATGGTTGGAAAATTCTATTGTAAACAAGGAAATGGTTGATTTATTAAACTTTGCTATGTGGACTAGGTTGAAACCTAAACATGGGCGACTGAAAATCTGCACCCTGAATTGGACATACTGGAAGCCATCTCCATATATTTTTACTTAAGCTATAAATAAGCACCTCATTACCCCGTCCACTACCATATCGGATGCAGACTAAATCGCTTAACCCTTCGAAATCAAATTTTACACCATATCCAAAGTCGGCATCTTTTTTCTTAAATTCTTCCAAAATAGTTTGTGGCATCCTTGCAATTTCTGTGATGTCTGTGACCATTAAAGAGTCTGAATGAAATTTGGGCTTTTCAATCTCCCATATAATGATATCATTAAAATCAGCCATGCACATAGCTAGTAGCACTCGTGTCCCGCAAGTTAGCAGGCAATGGCAGCGCCATTCCACATGCTCTAATGGCCACGGCACGAAAATGGAATCCCCGTTTTGGAAGCCGAAAATCACGATGCCCGACCTCTGAGAATGTAACTCTATACCGTAAAAATATAAGAAATCCTCCGAAACAACGAACATCTTGCTCTGTTTCCGAATTGGTTTCAAATTCTGTGGCAACTGTCCAGCTGTACTCCACGATTTCAAACTCGAATCGTAGATTTCTACTGCCAATGGCTTCTGCGGGCGGAATTTTTCCGCTATCGCTATCACTTTATATGTCTCTCCATTGTCACAGCGGCCTTCCTCTGCAATGATATTAATGCCCCAAATAAAATAACTATTATCCATTTTCGGGATTTCTAACGACTTTCTTGTAAGAGAATTAGAGACAGTAAGCGTGAGTTCCATACGCGATGCTCGGTCGCTATGAGAATACGCGATGGTAGTCCCAAAAAGACCCGCTCCCGATGCTTCGACCGTTTTCCAGTAAACACGATACTTTTCATCATGTTGGAAGGCAACGGGTAACAGGGTAAGGGGTAGTCTTTTCCAGGTGTTTGTAAAGAAGCAATAAGCCATACAACTCAAAGGAGAGTTCATCTCATGGAACAAAACAAGCCATGATTTCCGGTTGGGAGGTGCCACAGCCCAATCATTACTTATAAACATTGTGGATGAAAGAAGGGCATCCCACTCTTTAGAGACGGAGCAATATCTAAATAACTTTTCTGTAGGCAACCATGCCAATGTCTTCTCCTTTAGATCGATGGGAAGTTCAGACCACCACGATGACATCTCCTGCCAATCTTCTTCTTCCCTTTCTGTTTCCATTTTCAATAAATAGCACTCTTGGGGATTTTCCCTTTCTGTCTCCATTTTCGCCAATTTTTTCCGGTATGAAAACTCCCAATTCAGGTTTATATTTTGGTCAAGGCAGCGAGCGATTTATTGTTTAAATTTGATCACCATCTATGGTTTATATATTGAGGCTTGCTAATGATAAATTTACCGTTTATATAAGGATGCTTGCTAATGATAAATTAGCCGACCTATCATATCATTGTCCGTTTTAATTGTAATAACATAACGTTGAAGCCCCTCACATTCACTCACCACGTTTTTGTTTCAATTATAATCCAGAAACTGTGCACATAATGGGTTAAAAAAAAGCCACGTTTTTGTTTCAATTATAATCCAGAAACTGTGCGCATAATGGGGTAAAAAGAGTTATGGGTGTATTGTGTCCAATTTATGCAACCTTCAAGAACCTCGTTTGACTTTGTAAATCTGTTTTCCTAATTTTAAGGAAACCAATACCAGGGACGTTTATTGCAAAATTGACGTTATTATGGAGTGTATTGGGAGGAGAAATAGACATTTATTGAGCATCTTGGCTGGAGGAGGAACAATAAAGTTGATTAAGAGGAGAGATAAATATTTATTAAGTATCATGTTACGGCTCTAGTGAAGAGAAATATTTATTGGTTTTTTTTTATTATTTGTTGTAAATTATTGGATATTTATACATCAAATTTCAGTTAAGTCATTCTAATTGTAATTTAAAAATTCTCGTTGTTATTCAAATTCTCTATTTATTATAGAAGCCATATAGATGGTCCATTTGGGTATAGGTTGCAATAGATTGATATGGTAGGATTATGGGTAGTTGAAGGGTCCACAACATTGACAAATTGAATAATTAATAAAAAAGCTGAGGCAATGACATTCTTGCACAACTCAAATGAATGCTACTCGATTTTTTCATTTCTTTCCCTTTAGATATTTAGATAGAGGATCTCTATGCCAATTGTTTTAGGCTTTTTAATTAATTTGTATTGATTTTGATAATGTTAATGTAAAGACAAATAAATAAAAATTTTTTTGATTAAATTTAGTTCTTTTTATGAATTATTATTGATCCAATAATTTAATATGGAAAAAATATGACTAAATTAAAATAAAAAAGAGTTGGAAAAACTACTTTTAGAAAACCATGATTTAAAAAAACGATAATAAGAATTTTGAGCAATCTAACAACAAAATGTATGTAATATTTTTAAAAATCTATCACAGAGTCAAATTTATGATTACAACCTCCCCAATAAAGCTTAAAACTTTTTAGGGTTTAATTTTGAATGTTATATTGAAATATGTAACCCTTTAATGATTTAGAGAAATCAACTTAGTCATATCTCATTAAGTAGGTTTTTTAATTTATTATTGAACATATATATAATAAATAAAAATTGTGAAAAATATAAACTGATTTATCAAATTTATGCAAAGTTTCAAGAAGTAAAAAATAGTAAAAGTTCCATACAACCTACATAAATCCTGAAAATTTTATTTATTTAGCCATGTTTTATTTAGTTATATAATTTCATTTTATCATTATCATATTAAATGTATTCCAAAACTAAACTTCATAATAAATAAATAAATCAAAAAAATGACCTTATACCTATACGAGAAAAAATATTAAAAAATGTGTGATGATAATAAGCAACACTTCGAAGACTTCTAACGGAGAAATGCACTGACACACCCCTAACCAGGGAAGATTGAAAATGACACAAAATTTAGATTAATATAAACTTCCCTTCTCTCCATAACAATTATTAGAACTTTTTGGAGGTTTTTTAGGTTTCAATATTTAGTGGTTGTATTTTTCATAAGTTATAGTGATTTCTGTGTGTTTGTTTCTTTCGGTCCTAGTAATCACTAAATTTTGTTTCAAAAATTTTGTGTAGAAGGTAAATTAATTATAGAATAAAGAGATCTATATTTAGAAATAGTTTGCTTTACATTTAACAAATGAATTTAAAAAATATAATGAATGTCACAAACAGAAGCTGGGCTTATTTCAAGGAACATAGCACTTTAATATACAACTTAGTTACAATATTTCATTACAAAACTGATCTTAGCATACATATTTTCAGCGAGATAAAATATACTCTAGACAATGGAAGACTCATGAGGGCTTTAAATCATAATCACTTTGCAAAAAAAACATGGAAGAAGAAAACTTAGTACAGACAACGAAAAAGAGACCCACATTTTATAAGGAATGAGTCATGAATCAAAGGACTATTAATTTGATACTATTATAGAGATCCTCCTTTCTGTTTCCAAAAAAACATAGCCTCTCGAAGCTACAAAATGTTTAACCCCCTCTTTTTGAAGATTGATGTCTTCCCTTTATAATATTCAAATGTTGGAGTAATACCTGGAGAATATGAAAGTGTATTTGGCTAAATATTGATCTTGAACCTCTAAATTCAATCAGATTACTAACAAAATAATTAATAATAAGTATGATGGAAAAAAATTAACACTTTAAATGTGTTTTTTACCTATATTCTTACATCTATTTATTTTCTTTCTATAAATATTTCATATCAAGATCCGATGTCATTACATCTTGCACCAAAAATGGTCCATAATAGTTGTTGACAATAATAGCCCTAGAATCTCTACATAATCAGAAACAAAAAACATCCTTCTCTATCATGTCAAGCTAAGATAAGTTATATATAGTGGTGGATAAGCCTATATTTTTAAGTTGATAATCCCCTCTAGTGATCTAGATTAATTACTAGAGGTGAGTGAAAAAATGGCACCACTCCTCTTACTAGAAGCATCAAATCTAGTAACACATAACTACCTCCTAATGAAAGTCCCATAAAATAAAAGCACTGAGCATATATACATGTTTGTAATTCAGCACAAACCTTGCAAAGTGTTCTTTCGTAAATACCCTTACCTACTTCAAAAATTCTTATATGTTCAAACACTTCAGACCCATCAATTTTGATAGGAATCAAATAAGTTTTCTTCTTAGGAATTCAATGAGTCAAAACCACTAATAATAAAAGATAGAGTGAAAATGTTACTTTTATCATTTAGAAACCATTTAAAAGGATAAAAATTTATTGATTTTAAGTCATACTAGCTTCATTTCTTCATCCCTATCACTACATTGGTAGTTATAAATGAAGAAATTTATAACATCGATAGAATTGGTAGTTCATTTTACTCATCCATTTCAATGGAAAAATGAATTTACTTGGATTTATTTTCACAACCCAAAGAAACCTCATGATACAATGTTGGAATCTTTACTTGAATTAAAGTTATGATCTTTAGTAATGCGCTATTCAAGGATCCTTTCAAATTTTGATCAATTCCATCATTTAGTCATTCTATTGATATATTGATATATTTAAATAGAAGTATACATTTCGTTTCTAAATACAAATAGGAAGTGTTACACAACAATTTGTCACCGTCCCTACAATCCCCATCCCGCACATTGGAGGGCTCATTCTGTGACCTGTGGGCAGAGTTAAGGCTTGAAAATACTTTCATTGCATCCCTCTGAAGATGAGCTTTAATTGCCCTAAAGATATCTCCCTGCAAAAAACCCCAAAAATAGCTCTTTTTCCATTGGCGCAGTTCCATAGTTCAGCCCTCGCGTCAAGAGGTAAATCCTGCAAAGAGGGCGCGCCAATTGGCGCTCTGTCATAGAGCCATACCCGCACCAACCATATTAAGAGGTGTTTTTTAAAAATAAAAGGCGAAAGTTTCATCCTAAAAAATTACTGGGCTGATTTCTATCTTGAGTTGGGAGATTTGGCTACGGATTTCCATGGAGAGGAAGTGGTTTGCCACCTCTCATGGAAGCTTCCTTGATGATAGGGCCAATCCCATAATTATAGGGATCCCAAATCCCCTTCCTCCTTCTATAAAATCTTGCCCATTTCCATTTGCAAGCTAGTTCCAAAGAGTGGCAGAATTTCTAAGTTCCCAAGAGCTTTCATGCTGCAAAAGCCTTCTTGATTCCCTAAGGCCAAATCCAAGCAAGGAGACTATTGCCAAGTATCCGGAGAGAGAGGCTTGTCCCATCCCTGACAGGCTTTTCCGAGACATGTTGTGCTAACGACCCGCTAAAGGAGAGTGCTGCGTCGAAGCTATGGTTGTATTCTTCTTTTGACTCTTTAATGATAAGCGACTATCGGTTATGGTTCCACTCTTGTTCTTGATCATGTTCATGAGTTATGTCCTCTTCGACTGACATATAGTTGTATGTACTAGGTTTTATGCTTGTGTTTGTGTTGTTTCTTGCATGTGCAGGTGTCCGATCACGGAGATCGTGAGGATTGTGATCTGCCAGGGCAAAGGAACGGGAGCACCACCTCTTCTACAAACGACAGCGTTGGATTCTAGGTAAGCCTTCCTCGCAAGTCGGTTTATTTACAATTAGGAACCTGCACTGTAGCGTGTTTGATTGTTGCTAGACCCGATCTGGGCTAGTAGGGATCGCCTCTGTCCGCAGAGGGGATTTACCTCCTCAACAATTTGGCGACTCCACTGGGGACTCAGCTTGTTGTTTGATTTGTAAACTATAGACGGAGTATGAAGCACAGCCAGATAGCCTTCGAAACGCTTTTGCTCTGCATTAGCGGAGTAGATCAACGCTGCTTCAGTCGATCTCCGGTTTGGTTTACGGACTGGACAACTTGGAGTTTTGTCTTCTCTTTCCGGTTAACTTCTTGATCTTGCTTGCTTGGTCAACTCTTTGGACTGGATTTTCCTGTTTGTTTGGCTTTGCTTTAGCCTTGTTTTCACTTGTCTGTGTCTGAGATTGCCTGTTTTTATTTTTTCCATAGTAAACTTGGCTGGCGCGCTTTTTAGCGTAACAGTCGCGCCCATTGGTGCAGGTTGCCTGTGTATCACCCACGCCATTGCATTTCTGGCGCTAATTTCAAGCTCACAGTCACGCCAATCCTGTGAGCTATTAGGGTTTGCTGTGTTTCAAGCTTTCTGAGGCTGACTTGTGATTTTGATCTTGTTTTTTTGGCTGTTTGAGTGCACTGGAGCCTGGTTTGACTGGTTGGAACCTCCTTCCTTTGGTTGTTTGCTTATTTCTTTCTATTTTGCATACGAGCCCTAGGGCATCTAGGTGCCTTTGTGAGTCGAGCCTCCCTTGGGAGTTTTTGGTTTCTGTTCGTTCAGTCGGCTGTGGGATTGCTTCCTTGCGTTCGTTTGATAATTGTCTATCATATTGTTGCGTTTTTTGAGTGACTGATTTCATTTTCGTTCGAATTTCGCTTCGCTTCATTTTTGGCCTAGATCACACGGCTCATTGGTGTCTTTGGGACTTTTCTTGGTTTTGAGAGACTTTTTGTCGATTTGAGATCTGATTTTTTGTGCCATTGAGTGAAATTTGTTGGTTTCGCTCTCTTAATATCATTTCTCGAATTGCTTCTTATTTGTTTTCGGTTTGTTTAGTGCATCTAGCTATCAAACATTGAAAATAAAAAATCTCTTTTGCTTTTGGTTGATTAGTGCAAATTGAAATGTTTTCGATTTTACTAGCAATTAGTGAATTTGAAAGAAAAGTTTTTAGTTTCATTAGTTGCATTAGGGATATCATTGATTGTCTTCTGATCATTTTTTTTGTGTAAAAAACTCTCAACTCTTCTGTAGCTAGTTTTCATCGAACAAAATGGTGTACTGTGGCATGTAGTTTTGCATTTAAGAGATTTTTGAGACAGCACATTCGTTAAGGCCTGAAAACTGAAACGTAATTGAAGATCAACTTTAAAATCTACTCAATTTACACTAAGGCAGCATTGAAATATAACAAAACACATTTAGAGGTCTAGGCTAGAGACGTGTTCTGGCATCTTTAAACCTAGTAGCTGTCGTTCGCCGTTTGGCTTTAGACAATGCTAGTACAGACTTGTGCTCCCCGTACCATCGCGTATATAAAGGGAGACCCCACTAGGTTTCAATCCTTTATCCGTAGGAAGCCGAGTCTACCGCCCTATACCCGTGATACACCGAACACAGCATTCGGGGAGATTTCCTGCACGTACGGAAAGTCCTTGGTTGATTTCTCTCTCATTATCGAAACCAAGGTGTATATTGCAGTTCACGGTTATTTGGTATACCCTTTTGCCTAGTATCCCTGAGCAGTCATTTGATCTTTTCTGAATCCCTAAATTTGAAAGGATCACCAAGAGCTTGTCCTTTCACGCTTGTGTCAAATCTGAAAAGATAGAGTCATTTTTTACTCGCTTACCTTTAAACACAGGCCGGTGAATTTTCTATTAAATGTAAAACCCACGATTACATGTTCTCGTTAGATTTTTTCTGTTGACCATTGGATCGTGTGGGTTCGACTTTTTTCAGCCCATGTGTGTGTTTGACTTTTCTTGTCGTTTTTGTTGTCGTTGTGTTGGTGAACCTTGTTTCGAACACTGGTAGTCCTTACACTAACGTATTCACTGAGAAAGGTCCCAACCTTCGTCGAACCACGACAAAGAGCTCGTTGTTTTGTTTCTTTTACTGGGGACGGTCGTTCGAGCAACCCTTTGTGGTTTTGCATTGGAGTTTCGTATTAGCCTTTTTTCGGACTTTGGTTCCAATTGAGACTAGGAGTTGACTTTTCTCTTACACCCGGTTTGTTTTTATAGTCACTATTTTTCCTCCTGCCTCGCCGCCTATTACATCTAGCAGTTCAACCACAGTGATTCGGTGAGAAAATTCTGAATTGTCGGTGGTACCACGCTCTTTCCTACTTAAGATTGTTTTTTGGAGATAACTCAATCAGCCTTACAGGCCGAATACTCTGTTCCTCATTACCACCGGCATGGTGTCTTTGGCTGTGATTGCCTTCGCCGTCGCTTATGGGAGCAAGCGCCCTCCTTCTCCGAAGCCACCGGCCTTCACCGGGGGTGCCCCCCCGCACGCCCGTTACCGCGCCCGCCCCCCGCCCATCGTTTGTGTGTTTATACCTGCCAGCCACGGGCACCCTCTTCCGCTGTGTGGCTATGCTGCTCGAAGACATATTTATCTAGCGCATCGTTAGGTACCGCAGAATATCTTCCTAGTGAGTACTTGCTTGTCCCCCGCGTACAGTTTAAATTTCTTTATGTTGGGACCATCTCTCTAACATCCGAAATCGTCTTATTTTTTGTACCATGGGTTGTGATGCAGCGACCCGTATCCTTTCAGTTAGGCATGATGAGTGAAGGTGATATTTTTGGTGCCTACTTCCGCCCCTATTACCATGCTTATGCTTTCACTATAACCAAAGCGATAACTCGTAAGGGCAACTCTTTCAATAAGCCAACCTAAAGCACCGAAGCATTATTATGACCACAAGGGTGTGCCTATGGCAGATATCTCGATGTGGCCGTTACGGCTACCACATACCGTTCGTAAGGACAGACACAGTTTCTTCTGTCAACTCGTACAACCTTGTTTGGTACCAACCGGACCGTTCAAGGGTCTCTGAAAATCTGCCCTTTCACCAATGCAACCGCAGACTCGTTGTTTTCGATCGTTGTATATCACCCGGGACGATCTTGTTCCGCTTTCAGTTAAGCCATGGTCAGTAAACACTGCCCTATTCTCCACCTTTCCGTTGTGCCAACTGCCCATCTGTGTGACAACTCCGTGTTCTCGCCTTCAAAATAACCGGCTCATCTTAAGACACCTTTTGGGTTTTTTACTACCAAAGTCACTGCGAAACCGCGCTACCATTCATTCAAAGTCAACTCGTTCACTAAAGTCAACCTTCTCACCGAATAACAACTGTTTACTCAAAGCCAGCCCTCTATCCGGGTTGGAATCACCACTCAGTAGCCACGATTTCGCTATTAATCACGCAACAGCCTTTTATCTATTTCGATGCGTTCAAATCAACAATTGCGTTTGTTATCGTTCCGCGTGTTCCACCTATCGTAATGACTATCCTTGTGGCAGTTATTATCTTTATGGTTGATCCAAATTTAATTATAACTACCCGCAGGGTTTCTCAAAGATTATCCTCTTCACCGGTTATACTTACACGCAGCCAACCAAATGCTACGAGCAGGCTTAACTTAAATTCAAGGTCTACACACTGTTATTGGCCCCACACACTGTTACCAAAGATTCAAATCACAGAATATGATCACAATTTATTATTTAATCCTGCTGGTGATGCAACTCATGGGGGCAAGTGATATTTACAACCAATGTGGGAGGCGGCACCGGTCCTTATCCCAAGCTATATGCTGGAAGAATCACCATTGCCTGCCACCTTGAGTTGAAGTGATGTTTCAAAACTACCAATGATCCGATTTTACATAATCCGTATTGGCCCTTCGGTTCCTACTAAGAGACCAAGTGATTGCCCCAAGTTTGAGAACTGAGAGACCCCTAAGCGCATGATGACGATTATCTTTGGTGTTCGTCCAACTCGGTTTATCATTCGATTGTCACGCTTTTTCTCCAAACCCACTTTAATCGTATACTGCCATGGCATATCGAGTTATCTCTGCGGCATTTCTCAATATTTCAATTTTCGTTTTTACAGCTTTTTTCTCAGCACTTTTTGTCACCGACCACATGAAGCTTAGATGACCTCCCCACTTCTTCTAAAGCCACAGATAAACAGCCTTGCTACTTTCGATCACATTCATGAGTGGCGGTGCCGCCATAGACCGATCAAGCCATACACATTAGAGCACACACCACCGTGTTCACCACCTCTTCGTGAACGTCCCGCCCAAGATATTGCGATGATGCAAAGAGGAGGAATGGCCATTGCGCGTGTCACTATTATCCGTCGTATCTTGTATATTTCGGCCTCCTGCCACGTTTTTACGACAGCTCGCTCGATGCCCTCACTGCCCTAACTCTAGTCCACCTACCTCCTCATGATGGTGCCGTTGCTCCGTATCTGCATCCGGGCAGCCTCGAATGAAGCAGAAGTTGTTCTTCCGTCAATGTTTCCGCTAGTCCCCACCCCTACCGATTTCGGCAAACCGTGAGGTGGATCACGCCTGTGCCAACTCATACAGAAAGCTCTCCAAAGGGAAAATACAAAAGGTAAATCCAAACTTCGATGCCCTTGCAATAGAATCCAAACTTTGTTGAGGATATTTCTCAAACAGAACTGGCACTACCTCATTTGGTGAAGGAGACCATTATACTAAGGATTGTTCACACCATCTGAAGAATAAACTTCAAAGGTTTGTGCATATTTCCAGCTTCTTAAGGAGCCATTCTCATCTCAGCACTCGCATGGTTTAACAGCCCATCACTATCCACCATTTGGGTCTCCAAGTCACATGTTTGCTGCATCTATCTTCTGTTGCTATTGCTCGAAGGATTACAAACAACTCCATGGTGGCATCCACAAAGCAGTGATGGACCGTTTCCACCGTTCGGCCTGAAATCGTGCTTCACTCTGAACTGCCAGGCCACCTTCTAAAGGTGTTTTTTCAAGATCTTTCTTATAATTCATGAATGCTCGTTTCCGCTCAACATATTGCTGAGGATTTGGGTACAAGCACCTTCTCGCTATGTCTTTCACTGTTCTTTTTCAAAGTTTTTCTTTCGCAACTAAGGCTTTATTAATTGCACCCATATTGATCCTGCTTATCTTATTTCTCCTTTCACCTTCGATTTAGACCTTCTCTGCATTTCCACATCAGATAACCTTGTTATTCAAGCCAGATTAATTCGTCTTTAATATCCAGGGCTGCTGGTATGAAGGTGCTTTCGTACTGCTATGTCATCGCTGTCAGCTACCGCCTTTCCACCCTCATATTATCTCCCAATGCCCTTGAGGCATTTAATGGTCGTAAATCCAAACTCGGGTTTTCTCATGTAGAGTTTAATAATCACTTTGTTGTAAGATCACACCATAGAAGGAATGTACGCTGTGCTCAACTACAACATACTTCTTTGGCTGCAATGACCATGCCATGCTTTTGCGTGTCATCCACCGTATTTTCACCTTCAAGTTCCCTCACAAGGAAAAATTCTGGCGTGATCGTTTGTCCTTTTCACCTCCTGCTTCCGAGAAAAACGTACCATACGTGGATCAGATTTTTAATCCTTCGACAAACAAGCGATTCGTCTTCAAGGACCCTAATCATGGGTATCTTTTCCGCACCACCACCGCACACCGCTCACACATGACTTGGTGTCCGATGACCTCTGTTTATTCTCATGCTCGACAAAGCTTGAGCTTGGAGAATCAATGCCTTGAATCCAACAGAGATCAACCATCGTGAAATTGTTGTTGGTATCCGATCCTCCACCCTTTTATGTTTCTTTGAGCGTGGCCCTGACAAGCATCGTCAATGCCTGCTTGTCAGCTGATTCGCTCGATCCTCTCGAAGAGACTTTTCTTCCGATGGCTACTGGTTGAACTATGTCTTCTTAGGAACATTTTGGGCGAATAGGACATCATCGTCTTCTTTATGCTCAGCTTTAAAGGTTCAATGTTTGACATTATGTATTCAAACCTTACCCTCCTTCAAATGCCCATTTTGGACGATGAGGTCTTTTTCTTTGAGGAAACTTCCAGCAATACTCAAAACCATCCCTATCAACATCTCCATTAAACCGGGGGACTGCGAGAATATTCGATGATGACTTGTTCTTCCGATGAGATTCAAGTCTATACCTACCCTTTCAAAGAATTTAGAGATGTGTTCGCCAGTCCTACGAGGAAATGTGTTTGTGGATGATCTCAGTATCGTAGTGCATGAGATTCTAACCTATCTGGTGCGGCCTGCGCCACTACGCCCATGCATCTCTTTGAAAGTCACTACATGGCAAAGGAAAATCAAATCGTGGCTTTGTCACCCCATCCTCTCTTAACGGGTTTCTAAATATTGTCTTTGTCAGATAAAAGCAGGTGGTTATTAGGTCCTAGCTGGCCATCACATATCAATCGCGCCCGTCCAAAAAGATAATTCATTCCACCCGTTCACAGACCCTATTACCTAGCCAATGTGCCGTGAAGTGAGATTTATTCCTTGATGGATGGTCAGCAGTATAATCGTATCAATATTGCACCTTATAGACTTATGGAAGACTATGTCTATCCTGTCTTTCTGGGTACTTTCGTACAAAGCTTTCGCTTGGGCTTTAAGAACGCCGGGAGCCACTTTTCGTCATATGGCGTCTTATTCTTTCTGGCGATATTCACATCGTCGGGGCCCTTATCCGGACGTACTTGCCAACTCATTCACCGGGCGAGAGGATCACCTCGAACACCTCCGCCAAATCTTTTCTCCGTCATCATAGGCGGCCATAAATAGGGGCTCAATCCTCACATAAGTGCGTCTTTCCGTACTCGGTCATTTTTTGATTCAGTTCCAAAGACGGAATTCTCTTGACCTTTAAAATTTCGAGGTTATCATCACCCTCATCACCTCTCTCGTTATTTCTCTAAAGGCGGTTCCAGGAAAGCAAACTTCCTCGACGCTTTTATCCCAATCACGCGGAGGTGTTAAAGGCGATTCACGCGCTATTAAAGCAGAACTCTTCTTCCATTGGGACGCAATTGTCAGTAGTCCTTTGAGAAGCTAAAGACGTTATTGGTTGTTTCGGTTTGCCCTGGCTGGCCTGGATTATCGGCTTTTATTTCACTTATATCTTTGTTGCCGCGTTTAGCACCATTGCTATGTTCGCGCAAGATGATGATGATGGTAATGAATATGTTGTTTATTATTCATCGCAAAACCTTTCATGGTTGGTGAACGCCGCTATGCCTGGCCGCAGAAGCGATGTTAGCAGACACACGCCCATGTGCAGCGTCAGCCATTAACTGTTGCGATGACAAAATGGTTTTTATCGAAACCCCATGACACATATCTTTCAGAAATTGTCGTAGTGCTGCTCTAAATGATCGTTATCCTGGAGGATTTTGATTAGAGTTCACGCTCAATAACAAGAATTACCAGTTTTTGCGGATTTTATACTACCTTTAAGGTATCCGCTTCTTCATTTTTTCGAGATCATATTCGACGAATTTTTTCTCATCAAGACATTTTACCTTTCATAGCGAAAGGGTAATCGTATCTTTGCACTTCAATGCGGCCCCAGTTGAATAAAGATGCCGATATGATTCGAGCTGGCCCACCCCATCGATTACAGGAGATACCAGAATGGCGCGATATATTCAGGCCTGTCGGTACTAACTGAAGAGGTCGAAGGAACCAATGATCAACGCTTAATAACATACCCAGTGTAGAGAGCATATGTCCAGATATGCTATCACTAAGATTCTGCGAAAGGTGTTATTCTGCCCTCAATATTCAAAGATCAGATTGGCATCAGAAATGTCACGTTGCATGAACAAAGAAGATGCGCAAAATCGCCTTTGCATCCACACATTGCCGCCCTTTGCAAAATGGGGCGCATGATTTTATGACGTAACTTACCTTACCGACATGATACTGTCATGGTTTATCATCACTGGCGGGTTGTGTTATGCTCACATCAGTCATGACCAAGACAAACAAGCCCAATTCATATATTCACCCATATCATTGCATGTTTTAGGTCTCAATATCACATCAGATCATGGTATCATTTTAGATTATAAGATGGTCACATCTTCACTAAAACATGACAACACGATAGCTCAATGTCATTTCAAAGAATCATCAGTTAAGCACAGCGTTCGTCATTATGTTTGTTCAGCTATATCCATAAATCCAATTGGTAACTTCAATCGTTTTCAACTTTGCGGGTATACCGTGACATCATAGAAGAGGAACGAACCACTATTTCAATTGGTATGGTCTAGAAGTAACCTCTCGCTGAATGATTCCTTTCATTGAAATTGGTCGAGCTTTAACGATATCACTTATGAAGAGCGTTTTTTTGGTCTAAAACGCATAGATGAAAACCATCATTAGCCGCTTAGCGGTTAGCCACGTTAGCGTAACAAAGCTCACTTTATCAACCTGCTTGCCTTCTTCAAGGAGACCTCGCCTTCCAGACGATCGCTGCGAAAGCTTTAATGGTGTCTAACCTGGGGTATGGGCTCTCATATATAAAACGCATTTTAAATAGTAGGCTTGCGAGCTTATAGATTATGAATAGGAGCCCTGGTCAAGCAATTTTCATAGAATGAATAAATTTCAAAAACATTAAACAACATTTTATGGTGTGTACATAAGTGTGTGTTTTTTCATTTGTGCATGTGTGTGTGGTTTGTAAAATGTAAACATCTTTTCTCGTTGATCGTTCTTTCCGTATCAGGTAGATGTCCACTCATCCGTTTGTTGTTTCACAGATGGTGCTTCCCACAAGATTGTGAATCGCCCCTCAAAGAAATGGTAATTTGCTTATCCCCGATTGTGAGTTAATAACTCACATGGTAAAATCGTACGTACTTAAGTAACAATATCATGGAATACAAAAGGTATTAGAATTATTAACCGCAGGTCAAACCTTGGTATCCGTGAATTACTGTGTATTCGGACTCGCAACTCAGAGAATACAGCGATTTGGTTATTCACTGGGAACCCATCCATATTACATGTATTCCGCGTATCCACATCGAAAAGAATTACCGATATTATATACCAACATATTTTGTGTATATGAATGCGTTAACGATGGGTATGAATGGTTTAGATAGGTATTTGCGAATTTCCAAATCATCGCTACATGAAAGAGAAAGATCCATCTTAAATAGATATGTATATATATATTTCTAAATGTTTACATAGTGCATCATATTAAATCAAAAAAAATACATATGTTCGTTTTAATACATCCTGGGAGATTTACAGTGTTCCTGGAAAATATGCATGACAAAAGTCTCAGGAGTCTAATCCGCATGGTGCTCATGATAACAAGCAAATCGTACGACTAAGGCCTGGGGACCTGGGGAGGCGACCGGGCACCCACCCCGTACCTACAGTGGCGTTACTTCCAGACATCTGCCACCGTACATCAATTTTCGTGCAATGCTCTTGAGATTCTGGATTAACTCTCTTCGTACCCTCTCCGCTCGAGATCAAAGTAGAAGAGTCTTCCGTGCGATAGGAGACATACCGTGTCTCTTCTGACCTACGTTTAAAGCGTACATAAACAAATAAGAACACATTAACAAAAAAATTGTTAAAATATAAAATCAAAAAAGAGAAGGGCCATACCAACTCTTCGTCCCCAATCATCCCCACAGCGAGATCCGGATCACTGTGTTGAAATCGGCACCGTGATATGTTGGCCCATCACGATCAATCGACACCCTAACCACCCAAAACTCTGAATTTTACACTGTTGGTTTTCCATTTTCAAGAACAAAGTGCCCAACAGCTATTTCGTTCTCGTAATAAAGTCACTATTATGCAGGTTTTTGGTTTTAGATTGGTAATCATTCTTAACGAACGATACCAGGATAGAACCAGAAGCGAACTATTTTCAGCTTGGCTTTGTTGGTATTTGGTCAGCTTGCTTTTGGCGATTATCATCGTCAGGCTCAAATTAACAATAGAGGAGAGCTACACATTTTGAGGCTAATAAAATTGGGTCAGGTTTTTGCAGGAGTCATATGATTCTGTACCATGACAGTATGTATACCAAAGAAGTTACATGTAATTTCAATGCCAAATCAGAATGGTATGGTGTTCACCTTTTCCACTGATCTCAGCCAGCTTTCGACACTCGTGTCATCACTTTGGTTTCATTTTCTCTACTTTATTAATCGTCAGCCAAGATGGGCACCAAGCCTCTGCGTTTTTATAATTCAAGCAGAAGTACACGCCAAATAACCTCCAATCCTAACACTTATCTCATAGCTGAATAATTGTCTGTCCCCTGCTCCACATATTGACTGGAGCACTGAGGCGCTCGGGCCTGCCTGTAGCTGTGTTAGGAAGAACTTTTTAGTCACCATGTTTTATGTTTACAAACTTCATTTTCTGTTGTTTGTTCATTCTCTTCACCGTGCTCCCTTTTTCCACTCAATCACTATTTTGTTTTGCTCAACGCATCAACATGGTCAAAACCACACTAGACCGATGAGCTTTAATTTCATTCAAACTTACTAAAATCTTAACTTTAAAGGAAATGAGGCTTGTTGCCGGGCGCGGTCGTTTTGTCAGTTTTTCGGCGCTAGACCGGCGTTGCAGCCCTTGCACAGTAAAAGCTCATTGGCGCGGGTCCATGCTCGATACTCAGCGCTAATGAGTGAGCCTAAAATTTAAAAAGTGGCCTGTAGCCCAGCCTACGATGAAAATATTAAAAAATGGGACCAAAT
Organism: Pinus albicaulis; assembly: GCA_034641835.2. Classification (NCBI taxonomy): domain Eukaryota; kingdom Viridiplantae; phylum Streptophyta; class Pinopsida; order Pinales; family Pinaceae; genus Pinus; species Pinus albicaulis. The sequence continues at coordinate 1,247,152,224 of CM076582.1, forward strand.
AGGGAGCACAGGCATGCTTTCTTTAATTTCGGAACCCATAACTCGAATGGTATCGCATCGTCGTAATCACCGCGGCTCGCACACCAACCTGGGACCATCACGTTTTTCTATGATAAACAGTAAAACTAATTTAGCTACCATTTGACATATTTATAACTTTTTTAACCCAAAATAGGTTTTAAATAAGTGTTTTTTCCCAATATTTTAATGTATTTGTGTCAAAATGGGTTTTACACTTGCCTTTTGTGGCAAAAGAACAGTGTCTTTTCACGAACCTAAACGGTGAAACGAGTTGTACTATACTTTTTTTCGGACTCGTAACACAATAAAAGTCACTCCGACTATCTTTCAGCCTCTTTTCCGACTTAAACATGAAAAGATTGGCGAGGCCCTTGTCCTTTCGTATCCGTTAAAGTGACACGGAATTTGTTACTCACTCAAAGACACGTTACTCCTTTTTCGAAGTTGGGATGGATTATTTAGCTAAACAGAATACCCAGAATGCATTTTACCAGAGCAGCCTTTCGGTATTGCTTTGGCCTTTTGGGTCCTGGGAACCGTCCATGAAAAGTGACCACCGGAGTTTGTTTTTCCGCTCAAGTTTTTTCAAACTCTCTAAATAATAGAAAGACGCCGAGTTCTTTCCTTGTCAAACTGTTAAACCCCCTATGACATCGGATTCATTCGCGAAATGACGTTATTCTATGTCACTCCTTCTGTGGGCTTGTTAAATGTACTAGGATGGATTTTACCAGCCCAAGTGATTTTGTATTACAAGCACATGTTAACTCTTTCAAGCTTGTTACCAAAAATAATTAGGTACTCGCTGTGAAATGGGGGAAAATGAACCACATCGCTGTGGTTTCCATGTGATGTCGCTCTTGAACATGGCACTTGTCCGTATCTTGCCGGGTTGGGGACATCCTACCTCGTTCTTCACTTGCCTCCGTGCTTGGATAATCCTTTTCACCCTCTCATCCGCCATTGTTCGCTTACTGTTGACCCACCATGTTTGATGTTTTAACATCGCCAAGCCCACCTGCTGCTGTTAGAAGGTTCATAGAGAAGCGACTGCAATATCAACCTTCTTCGATTTCACATCCGACCATAAAATATTATGTTCCCACAGCCCATGTCGGCGACAAACGAAGTAGCCCACCTTTATCACAAGCATTTCACGACTTCGTACCATTATCCGCAGAAGACATTCAGAGACTCTTTCATGGCACCAGCTCCGCGCCGTTAACGATAAATTGTCGTGATTCGACGAGGTTTTAATCATTGGCTTGATTTAGTGATTTCACTGCACCGGTTACCGCACCACGGATTCACCGAGATTGTACCATAGACCGTAGGCCATTGTCATTATTGGTGGTTCTTCCGGTCACAATGTTTTCATCAATGGTCAGTAATCAGACCACGTTTCATATGTTCCATTTCAGTTCACTTATTCGCCAGGGTTGAACTTGTACTTTGTTCGGGTCAGAAGATGTGAGCGAAGACCTGACCAGTCTTTCAGAATCTGTGCTCATATTGTGATTACGATGATTATTATATGACCACCCATCAATACGCCACCACACTCTCGTTCATTTATCGACGCCTGCTGATGGTCATGTTTGCGTTTTGGATTCAGATTGTTGTACACCGCTGGCGGATGGCTACGCCCACACCACGACATTTCATGTATCCAGACATCACGAATTTTCGCCTGCAGTTTCTTCATGGCGGTGTTTTCTGTCGCAGATAGTTCAGAAAGCACGCCACCCCTCTTCGGCCTCATGCTTTAGGTATATGTTGCTGGCACTTGTCACCGTCTTAAATCCCCATCCCGCACATTGAAGGTTTGGCTCTGTGACCTCGTGAATAGTTAAGGCTTGAAAATACTTATTGCATCCTCCTACATGAGTTTAATTTCCCCAAAGACACCCCCCCCCCGCAAAACCCTAAAAGGCTCTCTTTTTCCATTGGCGTGTTCTACAGTTCAGCACTCGCGCTCAAGAGGAACTTCAAAGAGTGACCAAGCTTCAGAACCACTCACAATGTCCATATTAAGAGGTGTTTTTTAAAAATAAAATAAGAAGTTTAATTTCTAACAAATCATCGGGCGACTTATCTTGTTGGGAGGTTTAATACAGATTTCTGCGGAGAGCAGTTGTTTGCCACCTCTCATGGAAGCTTCGATACAGGGTCAACTGGCACTATAGATCCCAACTCCTTCCTTTCAGTGAAGCAGGTTTCCATTTGTGTTTGTTCAAAGAGTGCGATTCTAAGTCTTTTAAGAGCTTATGTCGTGCAGTTTTCTTGATTCCCATGCCGTGAAATCCAACAAGGAGATTTGTTTCAAGTATCTCATAGAGGCCTGTTCTATCCCTAAAGGTTTTATTTATTATGCCATTTATTTAATTGCTAATAGAGAGTACAGTGCTGTGTTTGGTTGTATTTTTTTGACTTTTTTAATGATAAGCTATTGGCCTGCTATGGTTCTACCTTGTTCTTGATCACAGCCTTACAAGTTACAGTCTCGACTTAGTATATAGTTAAAGTATCGTATTTTACGTTTATGCTTATGTTGTTTATTTCATGTGGTGTGTCTCGATCACAGACTGGAGACCAGATTCATGGCATGAAACGTAGCACCACCTTTCTATGGGTATTTATGTAGCGTTGACCTGGGTAAGCCGCAAGTTGGTTTATTTATAATTAGAACCCCACCTAGCGCGATTGTTGTTGACCCGATCCCAGCGAGATCACCCTGCAGAGGGGATCACTGGCCGTAAGGGGATGTGGCGATTTCGTTCATTGGAGTCGGCGTTGCTTATCAAATGTTCACATGCGTACATTAGCTTTTCCGCATCTTGATGATCTTTTTCCTTGATTGCACCTTTATCCAGACTTGAACCTTTGCTGGCTCTTTTATGTGAACATAATATTTTCCGGGCAATGTATGTTTATTACTTAATATACCACTCCAATATCTTTGTCCATGTAGCACATGATTATTTTAATGGTGTTTCTTCCTTTTAGTTTCAAGCGCGTTCTTCAGAGAGGCACATTTCTTTTGGCAAACATTTCTTCATAGACCTGTTTCATGGAGTGCTCATGACCAGCCTTCCTCGTACAATCAGCAGGCTTGGCCATGTGTATTCTTGGTTTGAAATTGTCTCATTCTTCTTGTAGCGCTTCTTTTTCTGCTCGCTTGTCCATCTTGAGTTCGGAGGTCTCAAGAAATTGTTGCGAAGGACACAATTTCTCTCATTCCGCTCGTTATCTCTCTATAGTCACTTAAAAGCGATACCAAATTGGAGGCAATAATGACCAACGTAATTCCCGTGTCCAAGACTATATATTTTCCTTTAAAGACCCAAGCAGGGCGCCAAGGTGGTCTCATGCCAAACATCTCCTTCTTTTCCTGCCTCTCCAATCTTGTTTGAACTGACCGTAGGTGAGTCCTGCAGATCAAGAACCTCCTCACGCAGATCTTCAAGAGGTCCCTAACTCGGAGGGCAGCCATGATGGGAGTTGCTGGGGAGGTATTTCGAAGTGGGCGCAAACCCTATTTGTCCCCTCGTTTCGAGAGAGTCCACATTTCTCCTTCTGCCTTCCTTTCTTGTCTCGCTGTCTTTCCTTCCGCCGACGCTCTCGCTTTTCCGTCTTTTGTCTTGTTCTTCCTTAGCTCAGAGCCTGCGTATGCCTTGTCTTTCTTCCTCCTTTATCGTCGGCCTCCTTGTTTCTTATCCTTCTCGCTTAACTTCAAATGTTTTGCCTGGAACTTTTCTTCTTCCTCCCTCTTGCTTCTTCTGTCTTTCGTTTTTTCTCGTCATGTGTTTCTTCCCGCTCGTTTCTTCCTCTCGCTCTTCTTCGAACGGTTTTTCTGTCTTTCTTATTCCTTTGCATTTTCTCAAATTTTCTTTCGTTGAGTTTCCCTCACTCTTTCCCCGGGTCGGGAGTGGAGGGCGGCACTGCGATCACCTCAGCTTCTGCCTCTTGATGATGATGCTCCTCCTGCCTTGGCCTTTTCCAGAGTCCCATCAATCAGATAGTTGATTCTTCGGGGCGGCCTTGCGGTCCTTGTTATACTCAGTTCTATTTTGTCTTATAAATTTACGTTAGTAACTCCATTTGAATTTTTCTGTACCTATGGGTCGGGATGATTCCTTAGACTCATATGTCCGTTGTGCTAAAGGGGTAAACAAAACTTCCTATCGTTCAGCTTCTGCCTCTACTTCCTAAATATTTCCCACCATGTATGCACCAATAGTGAGAGGCAAGAGAAAACATGTGCTTCTTATTACCCTTAGTTAGAAATTTACAATCCCCTTCGACATTTCTATACACATTTTCTTGGAGGATAACACGGGCAGACTAACCCGGGTAGTGTGAAGGAGAGCCTGAGCGACCTTGAAAACATGGATGAAACACCGCCGTTAGGGAACTGAATAAGTACGAAGTTATCATCTCCATGGTAAGGTCAGACATACATGGGGCGTTCCTTCAAATATTTTTTCTCACAGAGGGCGACGGAAGCTTTACGGTAATCGACTTTATTTTCATTTGTACCGAATCTAAAAACACCACAGCCAGATTCTTGAATCGGACCGCCATGCTCGGGTCGCATCAGGTGGTTACCCTTGAAATGGCACCTTTTCACACACCACATCCGTAAGATAGATGCCATATAAAATTGCCGACGCAGGCGTTTATCCGTGTTAAAAGCCACAAGACATACCGACCCGAGGCCGCCAACATTACTTGCCCAATGAACCGTAATTAGTATACCTACAGATAGTGTACACTGTGAGAAACCCGTACGCCGCAAAAGGCGATCTGGACGGCCTTAAATATTGTGCGACGAAATGGGATGAATTTGTAGGCCTTTCCTTGAGCCCTATTGTCTAACAGCCTCGGTCCTTTCGACCGTAATCCCCAGATCCTCCCACTACCTCTCAAAGTTTCAGTATGGAACCGATGAGTAATGGCCCACTCCTCATCGAAGGTTCACTTTGTGAGGTAACACAGAAGGTATCGCATCTTTCGTCTCTTTAGATTTGCAAATGTCTTTCTGCCAGACCTAATAACCTATACTGGGTCAAACCTTGCAAGATCCATTTGACTGCTACGCATGGAATATAGGCCAAGAAAATTTTCACATAGTGCAAATTTGACTGCTAACTTTAACAGTATGCTCATCGTGTCCGGGAGTGTCACTTAAAATTGGTCTGTTAAACTCTTTTCAGAATCAGTACCACCACCGTCCTCACTCTAAAATGCATGTTGTATTCCACAGATGGAAGTGAAACTTAATAGGTATTTCTCCTGAAGATCTCTATTTGTGACATTTGTTCTTTCACGTACTGTCAAGGCCTGGCAAGTCACTCGGGAGAGTATTTACGAGATGGATACACACCTGTTCGCTTAATGTCCCTCCGGGTATGTTCATGTTAGCAATCCCACGATATATGATGTCATAATTTATAAATAAGTGTGTTGTTCTTATCCCCACTAATTGCTTTTGAAATGTAAGGAGCTTCCCACTTGAAACCTTGTGACCCAGTCGCGGGTCGCCAGGTCGTTGTGAGTTTAGATTTTGACACAAAGGTGACCCAGCGACTGGCGATCATTTACCAGGCCGAGCGTTGAGTCACACCGGTCAAAATCGCTTGGCGTTTACCTAGCGACTTAGCGCGACCGCGCGACCAGGCTGCGCAATAAGCCACCGCGGTTGCCCATCAAAGTTAAAATGCGATTCTATATCTTCAACCCCCCGCAACCACACAAAGTTATGGGTCGTTAAATGCTAGGGTTAAGAACGCACAACGGGGAAAAGTTTTGGGAAAACACAAAGGCGCCTAGAAGATCATCGAACAACCCGCAGATTTTCATTGGAGGTGAGGTGTGGTCCCCGAAAGGGGAGGGCGATAAGTTTTCGTAAAGACCCACAAGGATGTGAAAGAATCTTAAGGAAGAAGAAACAAGAGATTTCATTAGCTTGCTCAAATACAAACAACAAATAGTTTAGGCAAGGGTAAGAAATAGTAACAATTATCTCTACAAAAGAAACAATAGGAGGATTATAACTTAGTCCGGGGAAAATCTTGCCTCCTGCACCCGAAGGCTTGTCAGCGTTCGTCACAGCGACCTATGCGACCCTTATATATGATAAAGGTCGACGCAAATTAATGAGGTCGTGTTGCTCACAAATGAGTCGAGTTACGAGATGTGTAACCTTGCCACCCAGGGTCGGGAGGTCGATGTGGGTGATTTTCGTACTGATTTGCTACCTAGTGACTCGGTGACCCATGGTCGCGATGTCGTTGGAGTCGCAACTTGGAAGAGAGTTAACCATATCCTAACTTAGTGACTCGAGGTTTTGGCGTGAATTTAGGCCTAACTTCTCTTTTTCACAGCAGTATTAGGGCCCAAAAAACGTAAGGAGAGCAAAATTTTATAAAGTAGCAGTCACAACATGTTGATACTATGAAATTATACAAAAATAGGTATGAAGGAAATGCACACCTGCTTAGAGAAAGTTACGTGTCAAGTTGAGAGTGCATGGTGACTACATGGGATTGCATGTTTACATAGTAAGGAGGAATATCTACACCATATTGATGACAAATGCACTTTCACACAATAAATGCATGTCAGACCGTGTTGTATCCTTTAATAAATGTCATAGTCCGAATGTTTTTCCCATCTTAATGAATGGTTTTCATAGAAATATGAAAGAAAATGATGTCAGATCCATTTTGTATGATTGATTCAGGTATGAAATATTTTTGAAACCACATGAAACTATATTTGTTATTTGAAACACATTTAGATAGCGTTAATCTTTTATATTAAAATGTTTCTGAAATTTTGAAATGATATTACTTAAAACTAAACTATGGTGATATGGCTATGTTAGATTTTTTATTTTTTAAAACTTTATTATTTTTTATTTTTTAAAATTACCTTTATGAAAATAACCACCAACAACAAGGCTTGAAGCCATTACAAAATCCCGCTGTAAATGTGAGAGGATATGTGAACCAAACTAAGCTTACCAAACGTGTGAAAAACTAACAACAGAACCGCTAGCGTAGTGAGACTTGTGTTAAAATGAAGGACATTGTTTTTATCGAGGAGACTTGATAACAGAAAAGTCCTTACTGGAAAGGGAACGAACCAAAAGGTAAACCCCAAGTAGTACGAAAGGTTAACATGTGTTTATAGCAAATGTTGGAGTCTGTTCCATGTAAGTTTAACAGTGTCCTTTTGCCTTAAGTCTTAAGTTTAATAGAAAGGTGCCTGTAACCTAACCATGTTTTCCACCTTGATTTCCATAACTCTCCTGACTAGTGACAAGATACATGTAGATATCATTTTGTCATTTAAATTTATCTTAGGTGGTGTAATTTCAACTCCTGTGGCGATAGGAAGAGAATTTTTGTTGCGATATCTTCAATAAAAGTGATCAAAATTTGTACAAAAATAGATTATATTACAAAAACTTGAAAATAATTTACATTTTTAAATTAATTTTTTCAAAATTTGATAAACAACTAAACTAATAAAGTTACATAATATTTTAGTTAAAAATTAATAAAATTAAATATTTACAAACAAAATTATATTACTTTTAAATTAAAAATATTCTCACAACAAGTCATGTGATACAAATGTCACCAACATTGTTGTTTTTTCAATATTGTTTTCTCATGGCTTTTGTTTATAATGCAGTGCTATGTTGGTGTATAGGAGAAAATAAAGAATGTTAGTGTCAATTAAGGTATTTTTCATATGTATCAGTAGTTTTGATAGCTATTGCAGTGTTAAAACTGAAACACAAGAACATAATAAACAACAAAAAAATATTACAAAGGAATATTTTCCACATCTATTGGCACAAGGAAATACATGTATTTATCCAAATTTCAAGACAACCAAGATAGACATAAGTTAAGTCAAGAAAATTTTGAAAAATATTTAAGAAATCCTGCTGTTTGACCTCCTACAACATTGAAGAAATTTGAAAAAAATGAGGATCATTATGTTTGGTCTCAAAGAGTCAAGTTGAAACTCCCATAATGAAAACTATGAAAATTATTTATCCATTTTAGTACGTGTCTTATAAGAGTACTTACACAATAGACCCTTGAAGATCCACAATAAGAGTAAGAATTGATCCTCGAAAAATCGCTTAAGTTGCATCTCCTGTGCCACGATGAACTTGGTTAGCCATCTAATAGTAGTACGATCCATATCAATGTTTATTGGTTTGCATATCGTTAAATGAGGATGGATAGATTTTCAATCTAAAAGAAATCAACCACACAAGCCTTGCCCCAAATAAAAATCTCTAAAGGAAATAACGCAGGAATTTTAAAGAATAATTTGTTGAAGGAGAATTGTTTTCATGCAGCATTATACCTAGTTTTTTGAATTACCGTACCTAGTGTCAATAAATTTTTTTTTTTATATGTGGAGACCATTTAATCCTATTCTCTCTCTGCACACTTTTCATGTGATACATGTTCACTCAGTAGCTGTTTTTTTCCAATTTTAAGATAGCTAGTGTGGGGATCTTTCCACTTCATAATATTTTGTAGGCACTAAATCCTTGAATTATTTCAAAATTATTAGGTAAGATTTAATATGACCCTATCAAGGCACGATATATAAAGTGTTAAACAATGAAAATAACTACTCACACTAAACTCAATTATCTATGCACCAAACTCAAATGAGTCTACAGTTCAAGTAAATTTTCAAGAGATGCTCTCACATTTTTTTTATATTGTAATCATTGTTAATTTATTAACACAAACATATCATACAGAAACCATCTCAAACTCAGATCATCTCCTTTGAAAATATAAGGATAAGATTTTGATTCATAAATACAATGTTAAAAAGCATTAATATTCCATTATATTCTCAAACACATTAATGTAAAAATATTTTTGATACACAGTCTATGTGATGTGTGTGAGAAACATATGAAAATCTTAATTACTTTTTAAAACAACAGTAGTTGCACAACCAGAAAAAATTATATGTTCAATTGATGTTTATTTTCCTTCATCGTTTCTCCACCAATATTTTAACAATAGTCCTTTGGGGTCTGAAACAATCAACTTTTTAGTTCTATGCACAGAGCATATGTAGATAATAGATGAAAGTGAAGCATTGAGAAATGAATTAGATAATGTGAACTATCAAGAGATGTATCTCCACTTTGTGTTTCAACAAGTCTCTCACACCGATTATATTAAGTAAAGATTTTCAAAGACAAAAATCTTTATCCGGATTCTGCAGCGCAATGTTGAAAATAAATAAATAATCTCAAAAAACTATCTCAAAATGAACCAACCATCTATTTTTCTATTTACATAGTAAAAAATAAAGTGAATTAGACATTATGGCAAGAAAGATTAGCATTATTTTGTCTGTGTAAAGTAAAGAATACTGTCAGTAAATAAAAAATGAGGATGGCTATACATGCTTTATGGTGACAGAGATCATTAATATATCTTTTATTATTCTTTAACAAAGAACATATCAAAAACTAGTAGTTGAAAATGACATAGAAAGTAAAGAAAGGAATAATACTAAGGCCACAACGCACTACTCACCAACACAGCATGGTTACTCCATCAATGGCAGGTCTAGATGTCTACAAAATTGCATGTGCCTAGATTTTTTCATGTTACTGTAAACTATGAAGATAAATAAAACAGACCAAGACTATGTACAATTTAATTTTAAACAAAAATTGTAGACTCTTGATTCAGATTTACATGAACGCAATAAACACAAAAATAGACATAAACACAAGATACAATAACAGCCATTTTTAATACGTGCAAATGACCGTTGAAGTTTACAAACATACTTTGAAAACAAGTTAGGGTTACTGTACTACATTCCAGGAAGAGATGTATGTTGTTGGTGCCTCCTAATCCGTGTTACATTGATACCGAAGCCCATAAATACATAATGGAAATAAAATATGAGCTAGGCATCACAAAGACATTTCCAGAAGACAAGGATACTGCCTAACTATGTTACATTGAGGTTTTAAGGCATATTTATTGTTGAGAAAATGGTCAGAAACTTTAAACATCCAAAACTCCAACTAGGAGATGAAGTTGCCAAAATTGGGGGCTTCTGCTTGGGTAAATTGGTGTTTCAATTTCTGGGACGTAACTTTGGCATCTGATTCTGCTGACATAAGCTCAATAGCCTGGCTTAGAAGATCTATTTGAGAATACAACTTTTTGCTTTGGTCTATTTCTTTCAATTTTCCAAAAATGTTGCCAGGCCTCAAAACCAGCTTTTCCGTGTTCAGTGATTCTAAACCCAAAAGGTTGGAAAACAGGGCTGAAACTTAAAAATGGAAAGAACCGTATGTTTTGGGTTCAAATGGAATAGGTGGGGCCACCAATATCCACCGGGATCAGTTAATGCCCAAATGGCTTTAAGGCAGACCCAAAACCTACTAAAAATAAAAAGTTGAAAACAGCTTAGCAAGTCAGTAAGAATTAATGTTGCGGTGTCCAAATGGAACAGGTGGAAGTGCTACGATATCCACCTCCGGATCACTCTCACAAACCAGAGACGGTGACCAAAACCATACCATCGTAAAGCAACAAATGGGAGATGTAAGAAAAGTGTGGAAATTTTCATCTTGGTTAAAAAACAAAATTTCCAATCAACATAGAAAATGGTATTATTTTTAAAATTATAGAATCTCGTGATTCGATAAAGCGTAGGCAAGGATATCCAAATTGAAGATAAATAAAGAGAATCGTATGAACAAAAAATCATGTAAGTGAACTAGTTGTAAAATATGGAATTTCTTCAATATACCAAACTCAACATTTACTATCCTCCAACATCAAATATGCAAGTATATGCCCAAAGAAGTTATAAGACTATCTACAATCAATATATTTGTTGGAGGCACGCAATGCACAGTAGTGACTCAACAAAGATAAACTAAAATTAATGTGAAATAAAACACATGAAACTGATTTCAAAATGGCGAAAAATTTTAATTGCCAATGGGAAGTTGAATTGTCATAACCTAAGTACAAGTATGTCAAAGTTCATGATTCTACCAAATTGGCTTATATATGCTACACAACAAATGACAATTTGTATTTGAATAGTAATAAGAAAATAAATTCAAGTAGCACCTAAACCAAACACACTTGGAAAAATAACTTGCTATGAGATTGTTAAAAATTCTATGGTTATTAAGCCATGTCACTACAAGGTTTGTTAATCCTTTTTTCCTTCATGGTAAATAAACATTTAAACAAGAAGGCCTTAAAATATCTATTTATACACAAATATTTTTCAAAAACCAAAATTCTATAAGAATTCAACGTTGTATGTTATTATGTCAAAGCATGCAATTGGAAAAAGAATTAACTTCAACTTTATTACAAAAAAATTGATCTAAATCCTGATAAAAAGCATATTTTCTTAAAGAACTATTTCTTTATTTGCAGGACAAGCATCTTCAACTCAACTCTTGAATATGGTTCAAGACATTCAATATTAATATATATATAAAAATAAACTACTATACAAAAAAGGAAATTTATAAACAAGTTATTCTCACAATTTTACAGTCTTATAGAGAAGTTCAGTTAGATTGGTCCTGAGAAGAGTGCTTGAACAAAAATAGTATTTTCATTAATGCATTTTGAATCTCATGAATCACGATGAGTGATTTCTCTAGTGCTGATGTCTGACATTCAGCAACAGTATTCTCGTGTTCTCTACTGTACCACCGTCTTCGTGAGTTGATCTCAGGGGGAATTTTGAGGTCTAAAATGGGCCTCTTAAAGAAATAATAAAACAATAGCTAAACCAATTAAATAATATTTATGAATTTTAAATTACTTTTTGCACTACAAATCCAAGCAAAAAATCATAGTTAAATTATTCTTCTCAAATGTTGTACCAAATGAAATTAATAAAATTATATTGATGTGACTATAAATAAGAATGAGCTTTTTCAATAGTGTCATTATCATCAAACAACTAATGCATTTGCTGGCTCATAAACAACAACTTAAAAATAAAATATAAATATAAATTTATACCTAATTATATTATATGTTATTAATTAAAATTTATATTATTTAAATTGTATAACAACAATAATTAATATGCTATATGACATGTTACATAACATAAATGTATAGACAAGAATTGTTTTTTTCAAGAAACATAAAATGAATAGTATTATTTAGACCTAAAAAGTGTGAAATGATATTTATTAAAGAGTACTTTCCTTTACTTTGACTCTTAGCAAGCATTTAGAGCACTAACATACAATCATATTATCCGTACCATTGGGAGAATGCTACAAGTAAGTACCTTTTTAACTCACGTGCATAATGCTAATTTTGCACCATTAGGGATGATGTCATCGCTTAAAATGATTAAAGCCTTACAAAGCAATTTTACCCAGACATTTTCCCTTAGAGGCCCATTTGCACTTCAAATTTCCTCTAACTTAGTCCTTTGAAGTTTGCAGAAGAGGTTCACAACCTTAATGACATTTGCAGTCATCTTTGTTTACTTAAAACTGCTCAAAATTTTGGTTAACTTCAAAACAACTTGTTAAATTATCAGTTTTTTTCAAAACAAACTTAACCAACTTTCTTTGTTTACTAAGTCAAATCAGGTACTATTATTGCTCTTTATGGCCTCAATACTTTCATTTTTTCACTAGAATTTATATAAACAAATATATTTACGAAAATTGTTTGGCAAACAAATTTTATATTTATTCATTTTTTTAAGAGGAAACCAAGAGCGTATATGATTTTTTCCCTGAACTAAATTTTAAAATATTTAAGAATTAATATTCTGATTTCATGTGACATTAAAGAACTTGAAAAAGATTAGAGATCATCTTGGCTTCAAAGAACCATCAGAAGTTCACATAATGAAAGCTAGAACACAAATCTTTATGGGTATTTTAGTGATGTATTCAAGAGGAACAAGGAATTTTTGTTGACAAACCAAATATCATGTACATAGAATTTCAACAAAAAATCAGAGACTCTCACAATCAATAGGGAGTAGGTTGCATGGACCAATTCATAGATCATTGAAAGTAAAATTAAACAAAAGATGTAAGGAAAAGTGGAAATGTTAAATCAGTAATAAATAAAAGGCTCATTTGACCAAAGCCCTGGCCAAATGGAGAAATTCACCCATGATCAACCAAGACTTGAGTTTCACTATTAGAGTGACATGGAAAATCACTCATAATAAACACTGAGTTTAAAGGCTAAGTTAGAACAGTATGATGATTTCAAAGATCTAGAACAGAGCCAGAATAGTAACTTTATTTATTTGAGTTTCAGTCAACATAGAGTCACTAGGAGTTCAGTTGAGTAGTTGTAAATGTTGTTAACGATATCTCATTTAACTAGCCACCCTACTAAAACAGCTCCCATTCACATGAACTAACTTACTAGTTGAGTGGAGTTGAAATGTAAGACTATTGTAATTATCAATGTATACTATCGAATGTGTTGTGTTTTGCATGTAGTGTGTGTGAGGTTTTTCTTTGTACCCATGCCAACAATATACTTCTATTTTGAGAACAATTTCCTTGTGAACTGCAATGTATGTACAGGATGAGAAGGAGGCAGACATTTCACTTAGCTTTGCTATAGATAAAACTAAGAGGAAGAGGGGATCAATATTAATGTATACGATGAAGAAATTTCATGTAATAAAGTTAATAAAGGAAAACTAAGTGCCAAGGTCAAGGACACATATTCCAAGTTGAATGTTAAAACATCCCCAGGGCACGCTTGTTGTTTATTATGCAGCTAAGAAATTGGAAAGGGAATTGGAAAAATGATTTGGAAAGTCAGAAGATAGTATTAATTTTCATTTATTTATGAAAATAAAGGAAAATAGGAGAGGAAGATGCGATATGTTGCAAGTTTGCATGAGGGGTAAAATTGAAGGGGAAATAGATGAAAACCAAGAAAATATAGGCCTCAATAATAAAAAGGTTTACAAGAATGTTCACAAATTTTTATCGCCTTGGGATTTGGAACACTCGCAGAGAAAGAGTTAACAGGAGAAACCATTGCATAAAGGAAGGAAAAGGAAGGACAAAACTGTATGATGTTGAAGTGAAGGTTGATTCGACAAAACAAATATAATGTCATAGTAATAGGGTTCTCATGTGAGACATATCCTATTTGTTTATAACCATGGCACATGAATCTCAGTGTTTTGGTTCTCTTTCTATCAAATGTTTTTTCCATGTGTGACAATGTTTTTAGCCTTACCTTTCCACTTTCCGGACAGCTGCGTGTGCGATGGGGTTCTTTTATTTGTCCACTTTTGGATTGCCAAACAATTTTTGGAATCAAGGGCAGGTTTCAAGAAAATTTCATGGGTTGGGGGTATGTGGTTTAATATTAAGGAACTTTCAACCGATGGGTGGAGACAAAAAAATTCTCTGGATACACAGAACAAACTCGAGAACGTTTTTTTAATGGTAGAGGATCTCGGGACGATTTTGGAGGGACTACCAGCAGTGAGGGTGATGTGGCTTAACTTCCTGTGAATCCTTGGTTTTTTGTTTTTGTTTGATTATGCAGATCTCATACCAGTTTTGCTATAGACTGTCGTGAGCATGAGGCTGGGAGGTGGCTTAACATTCAAGAAGTCTTGTTGTTTACACCAGATCCCGATATCTGCGCTGAACATGTAGGTCAGAGTGATCAACAAGAAAAGACTTGGTTCAAATTTCAACTATGGTTTCCATATACACACGTGTAAGTCCCTAACTTTGCTGGATTTTTGCATGTTAATAAGACATATTTTTCCCCATTGTATTTTGGGTGGTGAGGTCATAGCACTTGTCTCAAGTGGCTTGACAATTGTTCCCACTGAAGTATACAACATGCTACATGTTGTTTATAATCATGGTTAACAATAGCTCCATTATGATCTCGATATTTTTATTTTAGATCCAAACTTAGAGTAGGAACAACAAAAGAACACATATATAAATGTAACACATAAATGCACTGTAACAATACTTGGCTTCATTAATACTGTGAAACTGAAATATGCTTACAAACAAAATGAAAGTAAACTAGCTAGTTGATGGTAGTTTATTCTAGAAGACATGTGTAACCATATGCCCTAAACTGCATATAAATGAGGCTTTGGCATGTTTTGGTTATTGAGAAACAATGGAAAATCCTAAACATCCAAAAATTCAATTTAGGAGATGAAGCTACCAAAACTATAAATTTTGTTTCTAAACTGTACTTCAACTTCGGTTGAAATTGGCATACATCTGCTTGATGCAAACAACACTTATAAAAATATATCCTAGGACCATAACTTTGTTAGAAAAACATGAGTAAATATTGACCTATTTTTGCTCCAATTTTTCAAAAAAATTGTTTAGGGTTCTAAGCGGATTCATACCTCAAGACTCGAAACTTACCAAAAGGTAGTAAAATGCTACAATTGTTAGAAAATCAAGACTGCAGATGTTGGTGTTGGTGGGGGTACAATCGAATAGGAGGGGTGGCCACCAACATCCACTCCAGATGCTCTCCCTTAGGAAGCCAATGGCACTTGGTTGCATTGAGTGCTTCATGAGATGGGGAATTTCGTTGAACTTGGTTCCTCGTGAGTCACTTTCCTCTGTCTTGGTGCGTGAGCGATGACGGACAACCCGATATAGTTGGGATATTCTCACCGAAAGTGTTTTCGTATCCATGTGTCCACAATATATCCACTGTGGGTACGTTCCATGGCAATTTAGAAGACCAAGAAGTGATGTGCTGTTCGCAACGTCGATGTGTCCAAAGAATGGTAAGCAGGAACGAAGGCGGGGCCCACATTGAACACCTGGTGGCAGTGCCAGATGAATGGGGGAATGTTAAGCTCAAAGGTCTGTTCCCATAGCCTTGGTAATGGTTTACGTACTCTGTTAACAAAGTGGTATGAGCTTCTAGAATGTAAGGTGTTCTTTCTACAAATGCAAACCAACCCTTGTCGCCAACCCTAAACTTATATGCCACCCAATGTTGATCATGTTATACTAGACTTAGCATTGAATTTGTTCAACATGCAATATGGTCCCACTGGAGGATGTGTTGATTCAAGCCACAGTTGTTAGTCTTAATACTTAGATAAGACATGGCTCAAAGTGGGTCGATAGCTAAATGGTATAACCACATCAATGGGACATAATAACTTCTAAATCCTAATTGTATGGGGCTACTGATGTGTGAGAGTTTCACTTAGTTTTACAAGACATAGGGAGGATTTTTTAAGATGTGAGGATGTTTGTTGTACATGTGCATGTGCGTCGATCATTTTATTGATTTACCTTTGTTTGGCCACTAACTTGAGGGTGGAAATTCATGGACTTAGTGAGCTAATATCCAGCATCAAATCTGCAGAGATCGACTAAAATGTACTTACAAACTCGCTGCTTTCGATTCGAGATAATGACCGGGATCTCAAAATGCACACCGTTCAAAGAAGAGCGCTATAATGTCGTGATTGTTGTGATACTTTTCTTGCGTAACGATAGAATGGCCATCTAGAGAGTTTGCCGACGAACACGAAACAAGCAATCATTGCTATGTCAGTCAAAGGGAGGACGTGATATGCAACTATGAAATGGATTTCAACATTTACTAGAGTAGGTAGAGTATATAGCAGGCTTTTTCTGATGGTTGGGAGTTTGGAACAAGTAAAATACAGTAGGATCCGGCGATTTCCTGCCATCATGTTGAAGTTTAAGCACAAAAATACCTTTTCATAGCACTACCATTGTTTACTCCAAAGTGTCCAAAGAACCCCACCGTAGTGTGCCTACAAATAACCGGGTATGCTTCTTTAATAGCTACAGAGGTTCCAGGTGACATAAACAATGCATCTCCGGGAGGTGAAATTTTGGAACTGATTGCTTCCAAGAGTGACCGAAGTGGTTGTCGGACTCCGGGATTGCCCGTACGATGTGGCTACCTTAAGTATCATGCCTACAACAGACGACAGCATAGTATACATCATGACCACCATTATTATAACCCACATTATTAAGCTTCCATTCTTCTACTTAATGTTTAGAACCTGTTATGTATGTGGACTATTCTCATGCATGGCTATTATGAAAATTCTCCTTGTGTCCGAGACATCCACAGTGGGTTGTGGTTTGTGTGATGACTACTTTCTTCTCTAGAATGTAATGTTCCATCACGTAGACCCAATAATAGCAGATGGTAGGTGGGATACTTTCTGATCGTGTTCTACCAGGATATACCAAATTTGGATTCTCTTATGAGTAAAAGAACTCAATTCTATAACATAGTTAGAAGCATCTATCTCGATTCCAAATGACATCAGCAGTTTGAAGTGTGAGTACCCTGGCACAATAGTAGAGGTAGATTCAATTAAAAATTTTTTCGTGATTCATACTAAAATTATTTTTTTCTTTTTGTTTCGCTTATTCGTGATTTGACCCAAAGGCCAAGTGATATGAGAGAAACCGCAATACCAACTCCTAGGTAGAAATTCGCAACACCGTAAATATGTGAAGTTATGTTAGAGTGTAGCATGAGCCAATTTTGAATGATTGGTATTTTGGTCAGTCTACATAACATCTTGCTCATCAATGATGTACCCAGATATTGAACTCGTTCATACCCAAACCAGCTTCCAAATTGGCACAGCAAATTGCATTGCCCAGTAGTTTTGGAGGACCAAATATGGTGAGATTATCTTTCACAACTTCTCATTGAAGATCGCACGTCATCCAAATACACCACCACTAACATTTGGTGAAGGGTCGGTAATATGTCATCCATTGTCCTAGCAAGTTTTGGGGAATCAACATTTAATGGCATGAACACCATTCAAAAATCCTTTCTGGACGTGAAGGTGGTATTCCACATACTGGAGGGTTCACTGGTATTCAGTGAAACCTAGACTTCAAGTCGAGACATAAAACATTATCAGCTCCCCTTTATCGTCCAAAACAGCAATCAGTGGGAATGTGATACCTATTTCAGTGATCTTTTCAACAGGTGATAGGCTGGTTACATAGTCGCTGTGTCCTTATTTTTCCGTACCAACACGACTGTGCCTCCCACAGTAATGAACTTGCCTAATGTGCCCTTTCGCAACAACTATTTAATTTTCTTGATTATTTGCCCACATAACATAGTTTATAGATCGGTCTACTGGGAAGCAGCATCAACATATCCATGGGGTGCTTGACCGTACAAAGAGACACTCTTGGTGAGGGTGAAGATGCCCTTTGTTTATTTTTTGTTGCACAGGAGGAGGAGCCTCATTCAGAGAAGTTGCACACAATCCTTCGTGAGGAAAATCATAAGGAAAACAAATTTCCTAGTTTGTCAAATTAGCTGGCCATATTGTTTTGTAGTGACCAAATAGCATAGCAGGAAAGCAAGGTTACTGCATTCCGTACAACTTATTTCCAAAGTACACACAGGTGAGGCCTAGACTCATACACAATATGCTTTTCCACATGGCTTGACTAACAGCATCAATAAACTTTCTAAAAGGATCAACATCACATAGTACCTTGCCTATGAAGGGTTTGATGTTGTAGGGAAGGTGTCAACAGTCATTTACGTGAAGATCTTCATTTTGAAGCCACCTGATGGGTATAGAAATGGTATGTTATAATGGGAGGTTTTAAAATTGCCTGGTAGATCTTCTGAAAACAGAGGTTCTTTGCCCATTTTCTTATAATGAACCAAATAGAGAAATCTTTCACCCACATCTCAGTGGACACTGATCTTCGCTCATCCTTTCAGATATTGGTGGTAAATGGTGGCACTAGGCTTTCGTGTCATTATTCTTCTTCATCTCTTTGTTAGACTTCGACTCAGATTCGATATTGCATCTAATTCAGAAGCTTGCCTGCATCACGGTTGATCGTTGGCCCGACATTCACTTTTATTGTGAATGGGGGATCTTATGTGAACTGGCTACCAGCTTTTCATGTCCTACTCTTTGTCTTTTGTATCTCACGTTTGCTTCTGTGGCTTGTTGGGTTGTTCAGTCGTTCCGCCTGGAGATTTTCCTTTTCTTTATTCGCACACGGTTTCGGTGCTTTTCCTTGATTCGAATTGCAGACATTCAAAATCTCACTTCTTTTGTTTATTTTTTTCCTCACCTTGGGCAACACATCCGTATGATGTACAAATGAGAGAGATTTTAAGAACCTATTTCTCCTCGAATACATTCATGTACAACTCATATTTTGCCACTAGATGTTTCTCCGAATATTTGATACCAAAATTTTTTGTGCAGTGGTATGGAATAGATTCATCACCATGCACATCTTCATCCTTTCTGCTATTACACCGTATTCCATTATATGCACTTGTCCTTGTTAGCTCGCATGGTGTAATATTATTTCGATGGAATCTCAAAAATAATTCCATGGATTCTCATGTGAAAATATTAAGGGGTCTCTTCTCGTCCCTTTTGTTGTAGGTTTCTCAGCCTCGATGATGGGCATTGAGGAGTGCAAAAGTAATATTTTTCTCTAGAAAAATTGTGAACTTAAAAATATCCTTCCAACAGACGAACTATCTATCTACAGTATTCAGACTATCTGTACTTCAAATATGGGAATTTCAAAGTTGGCTTGTCCCCTTGAAGAGAGTGGTGCCTCCGTAGTGACTATTTCCGATGAAGATGCAACAATGAAAATATGTCAGATGATCCTGCTAAACTTTTCCCATCACCACATTCCTATGTCAGCCAAGGATTCTTTGACAATATTTTAAAAGGATATCTGCGCGCCCTCTCTTTATTTTTCTTCCGCCATGAGTGTAGTTAGGTTTTGGAGGTTGCTCAGTAAAGGTTCAATGAGTTCGATCCCAACTCATTACAATTCTAACCTCAGTGACATGAAAATAAAAACAAAGAAAGACAGATTGTCGCTTTAACACCACTAATACAAACTTAGACATGAATGCAACAAAATACGTATATAACCACAAATACACAGATGAAGAGAAATAATACTTAGCCCCATTAATATCAAAATCAAATATGCTATTACAAAATGTATTTAAAATAAATTATCTCTGTGCAATGGTAAATTATTCTTGAGAAGATATTGTGGCAACTAAAATGCTTCAGTAAACTATGTTGTAATGAGGCTTGAAGGCCTAGGCGATATTGAGAAACAATGGAAAACTACAAACATCCAAAAACTTAAACTAAGAGATGAAGGCCAAAATATGCACTTTTTGGGTAAATTGGTACATCAACTTCCTGTGGTTGTAACTTTGCATATGATTCTATTTGACATGAAAATAATTTCAATATAAATATACATTCAAGGACTACAAATTTCTACGTGAAAACATCAATAAAATACCTATGTTTTCTCGCTCTCTAAAACGTCATTTAGGGCCTCAAACGGCTCGTAAATTTTAGGACCCGAAAATACTAAAACAGAAATATTGCCACAAATTGTGAGAAATCGAAACACCAAAAGATATGGGGTCTATGAAATAGGTGGTTGACCACCAAATATCCACCTAGACTATTTGTTGATGAATGGTTAATGAATGCATGAGTCAACAAATGTTATTGCAACTATTATGAGAGGGAATTATACTCTTTCCTTGTGATTTCAAATAAGTTTATACCCTATGTTCAAATATGCATTCATCACCCTGTGAGATTACATGTTCACCATATGCTTGAAAAATTATTGTTTGTTAGGCTTAGCTAGGCTTAAGTCTCGATCAAGTTTTTTATGAAATTGATTCTTTCTTGATGTTTTTAATTGGCTCGGAAAGTCTCACTAAGTTCTAAAGTTGTGGTCTAGAGGTTAGCCTTAAAAATGGCTCGTGTAACCAGGACGCACCTCTTAACCCGGAAGTTTTTAACAAACCGTATCTCGTGCTTATGAACCACTGGGAGGCCCATAACCGCACTGCCGTCCCACGCGGGCGTGCCTGTGTCCGTTATTACCGTAAGGGCGAATACACCCCGCGTCTGGCATTGTGAGTGAACACATTAGCCACATGTATTAAAGCTCATGAGGAAGCAGGTTTAGTTCTGTTTTGTCGACCCACTTCATCGTACTTGGGAGGTTGTTCATGTCATAATATCTCACCATGTTTATCTTCAAACAATGGAACCGGGTAACTGGAGGGTGGTTATGTTACTGTACTGGTGAGTTTTGTTTTGGGAGATATCTTGCTACCGTATTGCAATGTTATATGCTCAAATACTTGTACTAAAATGAAGAATGTATTTTTTATGTATGCACATATGTCTATATGGTTGTTATTCATGCATTTTTCATGATTATGTCACAGTACACACACATGTAATTAGTATTACTAACATGCACAATGTTGATATATTGATATGATTATGTAGTAGATTCATTTAAGCATATGATTTATTTTGCAAATGAGATAACCCTCCTTGAACTTCAATGAGGTGTGTTAGTTATGTTGTATATTTGGTCGATCATGGTATGTTTGCAAGAAGAAGAGGTGATTCCAGAGATGACTAGAAAATGGAGGGGATTACAGCTATGAGACTCTCCGTATAGATCAAATGATAAGAATAAAATAGGGTACTTATGACATACCAGACACCTTGAGAATTATAAAGGAATGAATGAAGTTACAGTGCGTATAATGACATAATCATCTATTCACAGGGCAGCTTGTTTGTGGAACAAGAGAAAAGTGGTATGTCAAATGTAGTTATCTCGCAGTTTTTACCCAGAGAGACGGAACAACCACGGATCAACAGGAAAGAAGGGACATGACAACTTAAAAGTATGGTAGCAGTGTCTCATGGTGAATAGGTCATGTCAAGGATGACAGTGTCAGAGATGTGAATATTCGGATACACTTTATAGGAGAGGTGGTGGGTACTAGGTTTATTCTAGTTTCAGCTAAAACATCTATTTTGGTGATCTTCGCTATCATCCTTACAGGAGGAGTGAGAGGTGATATTTTTTGAATGAGTTCACATGACAAGCTGTTACATAT
Organism: Pinus albicaulis; assembly: GCA_034641835.2. Lineage (NCBI taxonomy): Eukaryota > Viridiplantae > Streptophyta > Pinopsida > Pinales > Pinaceae > Pinus > Pinus albicaulis. The sequence goes on from CM076582.1 coordinate 1,247,174,300, forward strand.
TTGATTAAGATTTGGAAGAAAATGGAACACCTATAGCATGATTACTTGGAATGAATAAATTTTCAAGGGCTGACTATAAGCCAGTGAGAACATGAAGGCCGATGGTTATTTTTGTCTCACAGGAGGGCAAGTGGTATCTTGTGAAGATGTAGCGTACAGAGACACTGTGACACATGAAAGGAGTTGGCATGAATTCAAGAGGACTCTTTAAGGAAGAAGTATTTGTCATGGAGGTACTGGGGAGAAAAATACAAGGAGACATATGAGTTTAAGATGTAAATATGAATGTATGAGAGTGTTACCACTAATTTCTTGGAGTTGTTGAGGTAGTTGTGTTAATAATAAGGATTAGAACACAAAAGTTCACATTTATCATGATTACCATGATCATTTAAGGCCCTGGAATTATATGACAAGAACACCTAAACTTTGGTATTATTAATCCCACAAATATTATAAATAACAAAATAAGAATTTAAGACAATATATTACTGACATGAACTATGTAAAATTTCTATTAACAATGCATGTATATCTCGTATCTTCCGATCTAACAATGTTATTTTTAAATACATAATCACTTCTACTTATCTTTATGGAAGTTTAAACACCGCCAATCACAATATCATGAAGAAATATCAATCACACAGCAAGATAATCACCTGGGAAAGCTTACATTCAAAAACTACATCATCTTATATTACAAAATATATTCATGGATCATGAATAACTATACACAAATTTCTTAATCCAAGAGATTCTAAGACATGAGCTAACTATCTCACACTGTCATACAAAAATTACAGGTGCCCCTAGTCAATTTATCGTTTCTAGACAATCTCTGTTTCCTCCACAATCTCAAATTAAGAAATCCTTAAATGAGTGCATCCCGCTACCTGGATTGTAGTACAATCCTTATGGCACATCCAATGTTTGTGTGGTTCATGTAACCACAATGTCACAACCGATATTTTACTTTCACTCTTAGAACTCAACTATAGTCTCCACTAGATTTTGACATGCATGGCAGTTAATAATAGTAAATATCTGAATGAATGTGAGACCACTGATTTTGGAATTAGTTAATCATTATTTCACTTGATTCTACTAGTGTATCTCGCTATAACCAACACAACTGAAAGTTAAACAACTTACAACTTGCATAATTGGCACTCTAACTCTATTACACCAATTCCACCACATAACCACCATTTTACGCGTCCTAAAACCAACCCTCAATCAAATTCCTTAACAATTGATTTTTCACCAATTAACTATTTCCATGCTCATTGAGAATAGATTATTATTTATTGTCCAACTAATATTAAGGGATAATAAGAACAATATGAATTCATAAACAGACATGCAATTCGCTAACTTAATATACATATAAATAGGTGTTTACCTAAAGAAATAGAATCTTTTCATGCATCACAACAGATATCCACCTAAAAACAGCTTCAAGGCTCCATCCTAGTGTAGTAGGTTAATTTCACTAGGATCTTCTTGTTTAACTTCAACAATCCAAGAGTCTCCCTCCTTGTATATATTCATATTCTATATTAACAAAAATCATCAATTCATTTGTGGATATCCTCGCCTCCGATAAGTGGTATCATATTCAACCTTCATTTTTAACATTTTTTTATTTGCATTTCATTTGTTACTACCTTCCACATACTATCCCTCCGAAGGCTTTTTTCTCATCTCTATGTGTTTGAGCTGATTATTAATTTTCAGCTTTCTATTAATTGTGTATATGTGGTTTTAATCCACCTTTAGTCATATTGAGATTATTTGTGAACATTTTTTTAAACTTAGTATGTTGAATGTTCAACATTGTGTTGGTTCGACCATCTTTATACTCTAAAACCAGTGTGTGTGTGTTTTAATGTTGAACATTGAATGTTGAGATAATGTTGAATCCATTAAATTTCACACTAGTACTGGTTGCATGTGATGTCATGTATGTATATCTTAAGTCTGTTCTAGCTTTGTTTTCTTCTCAACGGTGGTATAATTATTTGTTGTCCGACAGAGAGGATCGGGCGACGAGGCTACACATATATATGAGGTAATAATCGGTGAATTAAGTGTTAAAATAAATAAATAAACAACTGAAACCCTCATAAAAAAAAAAAAAGTTCGTTGGTATTGTAAAATTTCATTGGTATCTAAACCCATGCCCCATTGTAAAATCCAATTGGTGATAGCCTAGATAAATATTAAAATTTCCATATAAAGTGGCATATGTGTTGGTGGTTTTTTTCAAAATTCCATGTGTTTGAATGTATGGATTTGATGATATTTTGCTTAGTACCCAGGCATGTCTTGAATTCTGTACAAAGGAATATCAGCTTTCTTTATGTGCTATGTGTGTTGTTTCTTTGCAACACTTGATACACAATATACCATTCCGATTCTTATGATGTGAAAGAAATTTGTTTGGCATCAAAAAATATTATGAATATGGTATATTTTTTATAAATATGGTATGTGTTTTTATTTTTTTTATGTTTACATATTAATGGTATGGTATGGAGGATTGCTTAAGAGTATACATCCTTAGTTGAATAATTTTTAAAGGGTATAACCAATGAAGTTTTTTTGGCAATGACATAATTATTGTAATTATTTTTAGCCTGCATATCCACTCATATCCATATTGGGAGTAGTTCTCACCGGGCAAAGAACTACCATGAGTGGTCCATGAAGACAAAAACACAATTCTACCTTTTAATGAGTTGTGGAAAAGGGGTTTTGAAGGAGAGAAGGAGACAATGCACCTAAAAATCCCACCTTACACAAGGAGCTTGCCATTTTGGGAAAATAAGAACCAACAAGTTTTATGCCTTGATTACACCGACCGTAAATGAAGAAAGTTTAGTCGCCATATTTATCCATTTTCAAATTCCTTGAAGCCTTAAATAAGTTGAATAATCATATGAACTGTGACCATGAACTTAAAGTTTTGTCACATATGTTGAACTATAACCTTGAGTTGAAAAATGATGACCCTATTGCTTAGCATAGGAAGTAAGATCCATTATGAATGACAGCAACCACTATTTTTAAAATATATATTCCTCTCATAGCTTAAAAGTCAAGGCACCATATACCACCTATTCACAAGATCTTGAGTCATTGCAAGCAAGTGGAAAACTTAAGTGATATTGGCTTTTGACTCTCTTTGAGAAGAATTTTTTTCGAAAGAGACATGATTTTATAAGAAGACTAAATTAGTTCCCTTCCGAATAAGTTGTGTGCCTTGGGAATAAAAGAACAATCATGCACAAGATTATTCTAGAGTGGGAGGTGGTCGAAGAGGAAAAGAGGAAGGAATACTTCAGAGAAGAAGGGGAAAAAATTCTGGCGGGGAAAGGTCGCACATTCATTGCATAAGCAATGCAATATAGAGTGAATATTATGTTTCCACATGTAAGTTGCCTTTGGGACACATACACTGACAGTGAAAAGAAATGAAGCATAGTGTATGTAAAATGCCTAGAAAATGGAAAGTAAAAGCACCGATTCTACTCATTATGTTGTGTGCATTTTAAAATTGGGAGGCGAATTAAAAGGACTTATTTAATGCTCACTGGTTTATGGAAAGGATGCTTGGTTTCTTGGATTCGTAATCAACTTGCCACATGACTTTCAAGGACGCTTTTGAAGAATTCTTATTGATAATGTTGATGGAGAATTATACTTTACAAGAATTAAAACTCGCTAATCAGTGATCAAATTGTCCGGACTTCCATACCTTTTCTTTACATGATATTATAATTTCCAGCGAGGAGAAAATTTTTGTTCTCTGGTCAACATGTGTTGGCAAGGAACTCATTCACATATTTTATGAAAGAGATGTTGAGGTCAGAAAAGCATCAGATCACTCTTTTCATGACTGACAGAATAATAAATACCTTAAAGCTGCAAGGAACCTATGCTCACAATACAATTCTCACATTTGTCACTTGATGTAGTGGTTATTTCCATCAAGTATCTTATGGAATTCTCATATTTGGACATTTGGAACTATGACAACCTCTGCTTACGAAACCAGCCTGCACAATATAAGAGATATCACGCAACAAGCCACTTGTGGGGCAACTCAACATATTGGTTATATGAATGTAGCAACTGGATGATTCAAATTACAAAACCTCTTTATATATATATTCATAAACAACAATGTAACCTGGAATCGTACCCAACAACAATAACAATTTACAACAATAACAACAACATAAATGTACAATAACAATAATAAGCAAAGGGTTACACTAACAACAATAAGGGACTATATTATAATATAGGGACCTAACACCGTTGAAGAAAATGGTATATCAAGCCTTTTCCACAATTCCTAGGAAACTTATAAACGTTATGCTCGATTTTAGGAAAGAAAACACACCTTTTTTTGTACATCATTCTGTGCTAATAGAAAACTTGAACTCATTAATTCTGATTTGTGCGCCCTAATTCCTATTCCTTCTAAATGGTGACAAATATATGATGATGTTTATTGATGGCTACACCAAATGTGTTGGGATTATTTATCAAGAAGCCAAATATGGGTTATTTAAACATTTAAATCTCTATGAATGGATTGAAAATGAAAACATAACTTTATTGGTTCTATTCGTACTAACAATGGAATTAAACATCAAACAATTATGCCCTATAATCCTGTCAGTAACAGTAGTGTCAAGAATGAACAAGACAATATTAAAGGAAAGATAAGTTCCATGATGTTTATCAAGAATGTTAAATTTGATGTTTTGGGTTGACATGGTTCTATGTGCTTCTATATATAAAGAATAGATGTCCACCTAACAACAAAAACAATACTACTCATGAAATGTAAAGCATATTTTTTCAAGAGGCATCTTAGGGTTTTTTGGTTCTACTGTTATGCTCTCGATACCCATGAATAAAAACAAACTCAACAAGGAGTCATGAAATGATATTCCTCACAAGGTCTAAATACCCTCCACATACTGCTCTATGATGTGAAGTGAATACCATTTTACAATATTTCAGAGATGACTCTTATTGAATCTTTCTAAGACCTAGAATGTTAAGTGAGTGATGCAGCCCGATCGGGTTGACAGATTAGGGAGCAACAGTGGTTATTTTCAAGAGTTTGATAATGAGGTCAGCATCTCTTTAATGAGGATCTATACTAGACAACAGGAATCTCTTCTCAAGCACTCTTCCTTCGATGAAGCTTCAGCCACCAATGATACTTTGAATGATGTGAATGCGGCATCTGAGAGAATAAATTTTGTTTCAAAATTTATCTCGTAAAACCTGCAGCCCTAGACATCTTCATAAAGGTTCTCCAAAATGCTCCTATGCACTTGGAAAGTGTTCATCCCACGAGGCTGGAAAGATATTTATGAAGCTCAACTTATATAATGAAAGTATGTATAATCTGATTCACCAATTAATATGGACAAGCTTCTTATGATTAGGAATCGAATTTGTTTATAAATTTTGAACCAACTCTTCGAAAGAAGCTGCTTCTCAAGATGAATGGAAATAACAGAAAGAATATGATGCTTTGATAAATAATGGTAACCTAAATACCCAAGTTGATCCTCCATTGGGAACCAAACAATAGACCCAAGTGGGTCTTCAAGAACAAGTATAAATAATACAGGTTTACTTGATGCTAATAAAGGTTAAATGCTTGTGGCAAAAGGTTTTGTGCAAAAGGAAGGTCAGACACAGACCTTTCTCAATAAAAATGTAAGCTACCATTCGTACATTATTTTCCTTGGTATACTGTATTTGCTGAAAGTCCATCAAATGGATGTCAAAACTTTTCTTTAAATTTAGACATTTTGAAAGAGAAATGTTATTATGTCCCAATGAGAAGTGATTTTTTTAAAGGATCAGAACACAAAGTATGCAAGCTTGTAAAACCTTTATGGCCTTTCTAAGCAAGCAATTAGAGTCTGACAAGTATGAGAAATTAATTGAACAGTTCCTAAACCCATATCAAACATTATGAGATTCGATATGTAATCTTTGCTTGTCAACAAAGTTATAAAAAAGTTTCATATCTTATGGTGTACAGATGATTTTCCTAACATATGGACAATGAGATTCATACATCCATAAATAAATAATTGATGAAAGGTTTAAAATGATAGATTTGAATATCTTCATCACTATTCAGTATTGAAGTAACTCAACATCCAAATTTTATCTTTCCTATAATAAATCACTGGGAGATATGTTGAATAGGTTTGCATGGTTGAGCAATCCTTGAATACCTAATGGAACAAAATTTAAAGCTCGTATCCATTGCATGAAAATAATTATGTGTTAGTGCTGTCATTTATTTAGGAAGTCTCAAATACCCACCGCTACTGCATCGACATTTCATTTAATAGCGAACTTTCTTGCTTTATGAAATCCTTGTATATTTATTGTATACTACAAAGAGTTCTGGTGTTATTGAAGGGAACCAAGACTTTGGACTCAAGCATAGATATGAAGACCAAATGATTGGATACTCTTATTTAGATTTTGATGAAAGACAAATAAACAGAGCATTCACTAAAATGGTTATGAATCTTGACTCTCAGGATTTATCTCCAGAGGTCATTAAACAATCATTTCTAGCATATTTCCACAATCGAGGTTAATATGTGTAGTAGTTAACAATAAAGGAAATTGTGTGTTTGTAAATTCTAGAATATTTACAGAAGAAATAAGCAAGATTAACTCTTCTTTTTGATCGATAACACTTCTGCAATAAATTTCTGGACTAGGAACCCAAAGTCCGATGATCGAACGAAGCATATCATTGTTGTACACTACCTGATTCAAATTATGTTGAGGCCAAACCAATCCACCTACGTACATTGTTCAATAAATGACCTAATCATATATCTTCACCAAATATTAGAAGGAAAAGTTTAAAAACATTTAGAATGATGCTTGGACCCACCAACATCCTACCGTATTAAGGGGGGAATGTTGAACACCTCATCTTTAGGATTATGAATCCTATGCAAATATTATAAATAGAAAACAAGAGAATGAAGATGAATAGATATTGGGGATGAAATTCAATAGCATCCCTCTCCTTGCATATAGTCATATTATATCTTAATTCACAAAAGACCAATTTATTCGTGGGAGTTACTCCCATTCCATGATGAGCCTCGCTTATTAGAAGAATTATTGGAATTTAAATACCAGGAGTGACTTTAAGCAGAAGACCGAGTCTATGAAGGTTGGAAAGGGTTTTATAAGACTAAAGGTGTAGACTGCCATCGATGAAAAGGAAGACCAGAGGCATGACAAAGAAAACGTCGTTTCCTTGAAGAAGTTTAATGTAGCAGAGAAGGGCATGGATGTTGCTTCCTTACAAGAAGTTTAACAGAAGAGAGACAAGAATGGATCAGCTTCTGAGAGCAACATATTATAGGATGGTAGGGGGATGAATAAGGACATAGATAGAAAGGATCATCACAACAAGGATTTTATGTTGTTTTTTTAGTGTTAGTCAGACCATAGTTTGCAGGCACAAAAATTTGGGTATGTTGTAAGAGCATTCTTTCAATCTACGAGTATTTGATAATAGCCAGCAGATCACTGTGCATCCATCGCTAATATGAAGGTAAGCTTTTGTGATCGTATTTGTTGGTTATTTTGATTGAATTGTGACCCAATTATAGTTATTAATTTTGACCGGTGGATAAGTGTGGTTTGAGAAAATAGTTGCCACATTTCAATAGTAACTGGCTAGTATGTAATGGAAGAAAATATTTTCATCATTGGTTACATATTGGTGCATTGAGCTAGTTTCATATGCCTACACCGAACACATCTTAATGTACTTTTCGTTGGATCATACAATATGCTTCCTTATATGGATTAAGCAATTTGCAGGACCAAGGTGGATTTTTACGAGAAGAATATTGAGTTTTGGATGATGATGGAGAAAAAGAGAATCTTGTAGAAGTCAAGAAGAAGCCCACACTCTGAGAATGGTTACAGCTGTTATGAAAGTGCTTGTGTAGTGTAGATGATTATATATTTCATTGTTTCCATTTATAATGTAAGTATGTTGGAGGACAAGAAGTATTGAAGACTCGAAAAGAGTGCCTTTAACAAAATATTATTTTTCTATTAATGCGTATTCAAGTTGACAAATTGGGGATGGGTGAGTTCTTTTGGGGTCACTCATATGTCTAACACTCATTGTAACAAATATCCTCTATTCCTCAATGTTCCAATTTTCTCCTCTTGCTCATGATGTCAGTAGTTGTTATGGAGGCCTGGTCTGTCAGTATGCAATCATTTTGTTTATTTAAACGCCTGAAACTTAAACTATAGAAAATTTCTAAATTTGTAGTTTTAAAAGTAATTTAACCAAATATACGTTTGTCTATGAAAGTTTTATTGTATTGTTATTACCATTTTATATATTTTCCATATTTTGCACCGCATTTTTCTATGAGGCTACATGTAACAAAAATATGTAACCAAGAATTATAATGCCAATAAAATTATTAGCGTATTATCATGATATTAATTTATTTACTTGTAGTGTTCAAATCAATAATAAGAATACGAAGTAAAATAGTAAAAAATAGTATATAATCTTTGCAATAAAATTGTTACAAATGAAACATTTACTTTATTTTTATTTAATAAGCAGTAGTAACTGATGTATTTGCCTACTCTCGTGAGGAGAACTACGACATGTGAGTTGTTACCAACTACTTTTTTAAAATAAGTAATCTATATTTGACCTCCTTTGTTACTAAACAAACATGAAAAATAATAGAGAGATTGCATTTGACTTCGTGAAGAACCAGAAAGTTCCCATAATGAAATCCAAAACAAAAATATTTATTATTTTTAGTGATTTATTCACGAGACAATAGACTAGAGTTGAAAATCATTATTAATAGACCCTTGACAAACATACATGAGGTGAAGGCTTCGCAAAAAACCACTATGTTTGCTGAAGAGAAGGCTATGGATTATATGTATTTACAAAATGGATGAAATAAATTCAACAAGCTACAAGAGAATAACACTCAATTGTGAATTAGAGGTTGTTGCATATGCATAATTCATGAATTACTTGGTGTAGTGTATAATGGTAAACTAATCATAAGTTGCATGGCATTTGCATAATGTTGAATTATCGGTTGCAAACCACTTCAAAGTTGCACAACTTATCAATCGGTGAATTGCATATTGTTTAATGTACACTTGAAATCTACCATTTAAGAAAAAATAGTTGATTTTATTGTTTGATATTTTTTGTCCAAGCCTTTGTAAACAAAAGTATATTTGGGAACAAATTAATACCAAAAGATAGTGTCTTTGATTACTTGATATTTTTGTCAAAGTTCTCAAACAATACATATTTAAATAAAATGTCAAATCGAGGATGTATGTTAATGATAGTAGATTAAAAATATATTTTTTCATTTGACATATTAGTTCAGGTGGAATTGGAATAAATCACCTGCAATCGGCAGTGATGAGACACGAAGAATAAAAACGTTAAAGTTAAGTGAGACCAAATTTGTTCAAAATATTCAAGTACACACAAACTTATTACTGATGCAATGCTTTAGGATGACATGACACTAGGAACAGTAAATTGCAGAATGAACAAAGAAAGAAAATGGTCAAAGTGATTTATCTCAGCAATAATGTTAATATGCGAGATAGCATTCCTGAACATAAAAGCTGGTAACTCAAAAATTGTGGATGACATGTTTTCATATTCTGGAAGCTTGTTCAAGTAATTTTCGCATATGTATTGTTGTAACTACGTACTTTTGAAATATGTAATATCTTTTTCTCATATATTCAAATATGTACTTGACATCACAGGAGTGTATAATTTGATGTTTTCATATTGACGTATTTGGAAGGTTGTCAAAACTTACCACAAATTTGTTGATATGGCGGTGAAAAATATTACTTGATTTAAGTGTTGTGGTATGTTTTAAAAGGCATGTAGAATTATTAAGGCTTGATGTGTTTGTTGATTGAAATATAAAGATTTTGGTTATAGTATTTATTCGCATTGAATTGGAAAACCTTTACAACTCTAATTGGCTGATTTGATTGCCGTTGTTGTTTTAGATCGCGGCACTTGGGAACCTTCAGACCATTCCTCACAACATTTTTGAACAAGTAAAAGCATATCGTTTCGGATTCTATCCCATGCTTTATCTTCAAGAAATCTTTCTTCATAATCATGAGTTGCAGTTGGTATTGATTGCTATGAATAAACTATGACACTATGTCAATATTAACTATAAAACCATATTTTTTTTCATGTCACTTGCGGAAAAGTAAAAAATAAATAGTAGTAGCATAACATAGAAATACCAGGTTGATGTTTTAAAATAGATATTGAAAATGGGATAGTGTAATATTTTACCACTGTAGTTGTATCACATGCAGTGTCACTGTCTTTTGATATCGAGTTCAAACTGCTCATTATTTTGTTGGTATGTTGTGACCACGTTGTATGAAAACCCATTGATAGAGTCCAATTTCACATCAGCAAGCTTTTTGTATTTTTGTGTTGTTATGAGTTAGTTTACGGGTTGTTTTAAACCTGGGATATTATTTCCACTGAACTTTTTTTCATGTAGGACTATAATCATAGCATCTCCTCTTTCATAAATTTCTTGTTCTTTACCAAAACGGTTTGACATATATTTTTGGTTGACACAAATTTCGAAGTGAACATGTTTATAAGATGGTCAAAGCTTATATATATTGTGGGACACAGTTTACTGGTTTTTTCAATAATATCAAAATGAATAAGCGTATTGATCGAAAGAGTTTGGTTCATGTTTTCACCTAAACCATATACTACAGACATCTCCTTCAAAACATTTGTAGCGGTGCACCTGCACATAATTCCATAATTCAGCAAGGGACTACTAGAGACTATAATCATATGTTTGAACAATAAGCATATTTAGTGTTAATAGATTGTTTATAGATTTGTAATTAGCACGTTTTGAACAATAAGCATACTTAGTGTTAACAGATTTTTTGTGTGACATATTTAGTGTTAATATATTGCCTTTAGGAGATTGTAATCATGATGTTTTGAACAATAAGCATACTTAGTGTTAATAGATTTTTTAGGAGATTGTAACCTTGTTAAATAAGCATACTTAGTGTTAATACCATTTCGCATATTGTGATAGTAGTTTTCAACATAACATATGTCCAAGTTCGACGGTAACACACTTTGTGTTTTAAGTCATGGGTTATCATGGTATTTGGAATTTGAGAACTGTGATTGATATTTCTTCATGTTGCCAAGCCAGAAGACTTGATATTCAATTGCCTTTGTGATAGGTCGGGGTGTTTTCGAGGTTCTGCCATAAGCGTTTAAAAACAAAATATGAACGGAAACAATGCAAAACAAAGTGAGAAGTGTTTGAGGAAAAACTATTTGTTGGGTTAATTTTTCTATTTTGTTTTTTGTTTTGGTTATAAAAGTTCCAAAGAATAAAAAGAGGAATAATGTCTATTTGTTATTGAGCCCACACATAGCTTACACATGACAACAATGAAATAGAGTCTAAAAATATTAAATTAACAAGCATTGACACAATTGTTTTTTTTTTAAAGTTGTCCTTTGAAGTGCAAGACACTATTAAATGGAGGACAAAGTTGCACATGTATGTATATTTGCATTGTATGAAAGTCAAACAAAAATTTGATGGAAATTGGCCAAAGATTTTTCTTAGAACTGCAGTGCTCAGTAGAAAATGGTAGCTCGTTGTTCCTCACAAGGCTAAAGAAGCACTTTGTGATTTAATACAAGACTCTGATTTATGATGGTTGAAAAGGAACATTGCTTAGGTGTTGTTTGCTGAAGGCCAAAAGTGATTTTATCACTTCAGAAGGAAATACTATTTTTCAATTTTGTGTGAGATAAATTGTCAAATATCTTGACATGAGGAAAAAAATAAAGGAAAAAAAAAAAAATCCAAAGAGTGAAACACACACTAACTTGAAGTACTAGGAGAAGATAAACAAAAAAGATGAAAAAAATCCAAAGAGTGAAAGGCAAAAAGGTAAAACCAAAATTTGTTGGCTTGCTCATATTATGTAAATTTTTAGATCCACTTTATAAGATACTACAAAGCATATCTGCATGAAAACACGATCAAAAATTACTTTGAAACAATTTTTTTTATTAAAAGCATTTTGATAACAAGAAAGAATTTTCCAAGGAGAAGGCATAGTATTGTCATAAATAATGCATAGTCCAAATGAAGTAACAACAATGGTATGCAATCCATGAACAAAAAAATTCCCAGTCCACCATCGTAATATTTCACTGAGATCATGTTATTTTTAAATTACATTGTATCGTGTTTTAGTTTTATTTATGCACAGATAACACAAAGCAAAATAAAAAAACAAAACATAAAATACATATAGATTCAGAGGAAAAGAACTGTAATAATCAATTACTTGAAAAGTAAGCATATTGTGTTGATCAATGGTTGTCATTGACAACCCACAAAGTATTCAAGCATGGCCTGATTCCCATGTGAATTTAACTTGACAAATTACTCTATTTTAAATCAAGGATATTTGAATGTTTTCACTTGTCGAGATGTTTCTGCTGGTATATGCCACGCTCGTACAATTTTCACGCTTTTTGATATATTCGCAGCCAGGTTAATAACCCCACTAGTGTGAGAAACCCCACAAGTTACGTGACACCAATCATTGGTTGTGGTCATTGAACAGTAAATAATTAATATTTTTTAAACTCATGAACCCTCCAATTTTCACTTCTGTGAAGACCCTTTCAACCTCCAAGCATTTATATAAATTGTGACCCTTTCTTTAATATCCTTCCCGAAGTGCAAGGATTTCGCTACTTAAAAAGCCAGCCATTTGCATTATCACTATAAGTACTGTTGTGAAACTTAGATGCTGAAAATCCATTGAGCTTAAATTATGAAGGGCATGACCAAATTTTATATTGGTTGCTATATTTTTTGAGATATGATCTCGAGGAAGTTTTAGTTTGGCAGTTCCCCAAATTTCATGTCAAACAAAGGACCTTCGTAAATTTTCATAACTTTCTTTCTGCATTATCCAAATTTCAACAAGTGACATAAATAGGATGGAATATGTTTTGTTGGATATAATTTTTAGGACCAAATAATAAAAGTGACATTTGGCATCAGACAGTTTCTTCATCAACTCGGTTCTAAACGGGTCATCATAGAGATTAGAACTTATTTTTGAAGAATCCATAACATTGATCAAATCATAGCTTGAAAGAGAACTTTATGAACATAGGCAATAAATTTCACCTTGGAGATCCTAAATTACAGAGAGAGGAATCAATATCAAGCTCTATAAGTCAAGAAAATATGCACCATAACATCACCTAACAAGGACACCAACAATCACAAATTGCCAACATGGTATGTATGATTATTGTTTTGAATTTTAAATTGAATATCATCTCCTAGCGTTTTTTTCCGTGATGTTGGTAAGTATTTTTATGTACGTTTGATTGAGTTTTTTTCATAAATGTTGAATGCATTTTCCATATTTGAATTTAATATTTTCTCATATATTTCATATGATGTTGTAACTATTTTTGTTTTAAAGGTCAGTTTCGTCTTTTTCTATTGATGATGCATGTTATGAAGGAGGACATAATAGGACAACTTAGACACATACCAGTAAGGACAATGCAACGCCAAAGCACCATTATCACGCAAGCACAACAACACCAAAGAATGTCAGTGTTCAAAGAAGCAAACATTTGTTTAAGTCAAGCATCAAAGCCGCACAAAAGTAAAGTATTAAAACTACTTTGGCTAAATTGTAAAATAGCTTAACAAAAGAGCCATTATTGTAAAATGATTCAATCTTCCCAGAGTTGGAGAGGCATTTTTGGGAGGCATAAGTGTCATTTTTGGATAATGCGATGTTGGGTCACAGTGCTCATAGTGTGATTGGGTGATTGGTTCAGTTCACAGCAAATCAGAATCATATTTACGGATCATTGTCCCAGTATGGGAGTCCAAACTCTTGTCTTTGTTTCCGATCATTAGGCAAGGTGCTGAGTTGAAGCTGGTGCATGAAGCCACTTGCTGGTGTTGGGAGCCTTGTGAACACTCAAAGTTGGAAGTCGGTTCAGGATGTCGTGCATCCATTCAGCTGATCATCGGGCGAAACAGGACATCGTAGAGAACTTCAGTGAAATCGTATAAATGGTTTTCACCCTAGGATGTTTTACCTTTTGTTTACTTTCGTGTAGAAGTCGAATAAATAATTTATTAGAAAAGCAAGTCTGGTGGTTTTTAATTCCATAGTTTTCACCCATAAACTATGTGCCTAATAAAGCTTATTGTTTACTTTTGTTAATAGACAAACACCAAGAATAATTAACATTAAATAATTCTATGAAAAGATTTAAAATTAACGTAAGAAATATTGATCTACCCTCCTTCTCTTAGTATTTCCAAATAATTGGTATTAGAGCTAGTTCTTCAACACTGGATACAACCGATGAGATCATGACATAACACAATAACAGATTTCTGCTCAAATGAAAATAATTTAAAATTACGGAGGAAGAATGCTCATTTGCTAAGGCGAAGGACAGCGCTGTATGTGGGGAAATCACTAGCAAATATGTATATGGCAGAAAATATAGAAGGGTGACAAATGCTAAAGATCTCATCATCATGGGCTTATTGAATTTTTCTATATTGAAGGTATTGAGTCATAAAACTACCAAAGGCTAAGGGCAAATATTGAGAAGACATTTGCAGTGACTCAAACATGAAGAAGAAAAGCTAACGATAGGCAAACGGAGCAACTCAAACAAGGAAGATGAAAATATTGATGCATACTTACATCGTGTCAAGAAACAAAAAATCCATTGGAGGTTTTGGGAAGAGAACCTGGCCACACAAAAATTGTTGTCTCGAAATATCCCGCAGAACTCTGCCGACAAGATTCAACCCAAAGGTAGCCTTGGAACATAGTTCTGACCCAATCCGTTCATCAAGATGAATTTCATGGAGTTCTTATGTATACAAGAAATTACAATAAGAGGAGGACAACATATCTCATTTTATGTAGCTGCATCCGCCGTATCCAAGAACACAGAAGACAAGCATACTCCGAACTTGTAGCGAAATAAGAATAAGAAAGAAGATGAATAAGAATTTTCGTACAAATAATTTTTCCAGCTTCACTTAAAAAAATTAGGAATAGGTACGGGGAAATTTTAAAGGTAAACTTCCATTAATATGTTTTGATTGTGGGTAGGAGGTTGGAATTTTTCAACCAAGTCCCCTACAAAAATACAAGCACACAAAGGAAAAAAGAAAGGTCTCTATGTTCAATGCTGTTGCAAGAAGAAATGGTTTAAGAACATTTTTCCAAAGAAGATAGCTCCTTACATGATGAAGACATTAGACACAAAAGAAGAAATAAACGAAAGAGTATTAAGTTTATAACAAACATAATAAATAAAAGAAATACTCAACAACGAAGAAGAAGAGATTACCCAGGTTGAATTTCAAAACAAAGTGATTAGGGTTACTTAAAGATCTCAAGTTCGAGAAGAAGTACACAACACTCTTAAAGACGAATTAATGAGGAAATGAACAGTCCTAAATCTAAAATCAATTTTTTGAAGAATGCAACGATGAATAACTGGCTTTAGGAATAACTAAAGGAAAGCAACAAAGAAAGAGAAGCATTGGAAATGGAAGCAGTTTTCACTAAAGCAAGTAAATAATGGAAACACTCTTCAAAACGACACTAACTCCAAGGTATTGAAGAAATCATCAACAATTTAAGTAATCAAATAAAAGGATAAGACCTGGTAGACTTGTTACAATGAAAATTTTAAAAATGATCCAAGTCCTTCTTATGACAACAAAAGAAGATGGATATGAAAAATATAACAAGTAGACCTTCCACCAACTCAAGAGATCATGATCATACAAGAAGAACCATGAAAACACCTCAAAAGAAGAATTTCTCCCTGGTGTATCAATCTATCTTATATGGAAATTGGTATTCATGTGGAAGGTTTGGACACAGAGCTATAGAATGTCACACGTATACTGAATAAATCTGGGGCTGGGAGAAAGATCTTTTCAGAACAGATATTTTGGAATCCCTAACATAATATTAACATATTTTTATCATTTGAGAGATGATGGTTTAATGTCATAAATGTAAGAATTTTGGACACCTCGCTAAAGATTTCGTACTTGGGAGTTCTTCAAAGGAATTTCTAAAATCAAAAATGAAAAAATATGGAAAAGGAAGACCGAAAATGTGTTATCTCTCTCAAGGCACAAAGAAATAGAAACTTTTGGTATGTTGACAGGGTTGCTTCACCCGTATGATTGGAGACAGAAATAAGTTGATAATCTTGAAGGAAAAGATGATGGACTCGAAATATCTTTTAAAATGATTGCCCTAAACGTCATAGTAGTAGGCACCAATACCTTGAAGAAGAATGCATTGAAGGAAGATGTGTTATTAACAGTTATGAATCACAATCTACTCACTGACAATGCGATCAAGGACACACGATGTCGCTTAACTTAAGAAATGTGGAAATCAGAAAGGTGTTTGGTAAAATTGTGGCTACAGCACATAGCTCCAAATGACATATTCTTTTGGATGAGACACCTAAAGGGCGTTACGTAACAAGACAAAATTTGGTTATGGCACAAATGATTAGTAGAATTTCGATAATTTAATAGGATCAACAAAAAGGAAGCACAGAAGAAAGAGAAATGCCTAAAATTTAAAACCTGCCTAACACAATATGTGAATTGTTGGTATGTAGTGAAGAAGACAAAGAACACTGTAGATCAAATCTAATGGAATTAGTACATACCCCATCTATGTGGTCCCATGAGAACAAAAAGGTTTATGGAGAATTATATTTTATGCCAATGATACGAGATTACACCATACGAAAGCTGCCGCTTAAAGAAAAACATCGAAAAGTATTCGAATGTTTTAGAATCTACATGAAATTGGCCAAAATGAACTTCGACGAAGATCAAATGTATGAGATCAGAAAATGGCGAAGAATTCACTTCAAGGTATTAGTAGTACCGTGATGAAAATGAATAAAAAGGCAATTTTCGTAGCTAATTAACGTTAAAGAAAAAGGAGTTTCCGAAAGAAAACAACTATACAGAAAATGCACAATAATAATAAATGACTCAAATTAGATGATAAATTATGAAGTCTATAATTGATGCCATTGTATTCATTATAAACATAGGTTTTCATGAACAATGGTAACATGACCCATATGAATTATAAAGGAAGACCGGATAACGGCCAAATAATTCAAATATTTGGAAGAAAATTCTACATCAAAATAGAATATAAAAATACAAGTTTGATTCTTGTCGATGAAGGTATTTTTGTTGGTTATTTACGCAAAAGGAAGGCTTTCATATGCCAGAATATAGGTAGCCAAATATTGGCAAATGTTACTTTTGATAAATATTGTTACAGATGATGAGGATGAGATTGTCTTTCTAAGAAAACTGGTGATCTAAGGAAAACCGTGAAGGATGAAGAAGAAGCTTTGTAGAACAAGACCAATCAAATAATGCACAACAGTCAACCAAGAGAAATAAGAAATGATCAATAGGATGTACAAGAAAAATATCTGCAAAGATTTAAAGTTAATGAAACAAAATAATCATCCAACAAATCAAATCAATAAGACATAAATGAAGGAATTGGAATGATAATAATTGCATACTGCTTGCCGCAACAAGCCTACCTTACTTTTTTATAAATTTTCAGCTAATAAATTTTGAGGAAGTTTATCACATGAACAATCGATAAATAAATTATGTAGAACAAGAAGAACAGATCAATTTGAGAAGAACGGCAATTGGGAATTGATTCCATGACCAAAGGAGGTAAATTTTATTGGAACTAAAATGTCTTCATAAACAAACTAACGAGGATGATGAAAGTTACCAGAATACAAAGATTAGTTCCAAAGGATATGCACAAGTTAATGAATTTATTTTGAAGAAATATTTGCTCACAAGCGTTAATGAAGTTATCGACAAGCTGCTTATGCATGCTTCTAGAAAATCAAGTGGTTCACCAAATGTGATGGTAAATCACCCTTTCTAAATGGTGAACTGGAAGTGTACTAGCATTGAACAAACCCTATGTTTTCTGTCAGCATGAATACTATGTATGTAGATTAATGAAGGAATTATTTGTCTTCAAGTAAGCCTTAGAGTTTAACAGCATTGCCCTCAAGTGGATATCTACATCAACAAGGATTCATTAAAGGAAGAAGTCGTTACATTTATGGAAAGTGGATCAAGATAAATCAACAATTATTTAGTATATGTGACTACAGGAATTTTAAATAATGATGATGGTATTAAGGTGTAACTTTTCTGCCAAATATGTATGAGTTTGAAATGTCTCTACTTTTGGAAAGTTGCATAATTTTAGGGGATGACATTCATGCAAGATACGAATAATATATATCAACCAAATACATCAAGGAAATGCTCAATAAATCAAGATGAAATATTGCGCTCGTAGTTCATACCCCATAGAATGTTGTTTTTGAAGATTCAATTACCATGTAATGTAGTTCTTCAACCTCATTAATAGCTTCAGTAGAAGCTTTTTTCTTTATATTTTAATAATGTATATGATTTCAAGCATCACCAAAGAGGTTCCATATTATTACCAAAATAATTCTCTCTATATCTGAAATGTTACAAATATTATGTTTATAAATAGTCTCAGCGAAATAATCAGTTTTGATTCAATTATGTTGCATACAAAGATCATGGTAGTTTTGATGATCAGCACCAGTCAGTGATAGCATTTTATCTAGTGGTTTCTTTATACTTCAATTAATAATAAAATTAGTTTCAATCTCGTTATCTGGCAAAGAGGCTAATATATCGTGTATCTTTATTGTACTTAAGTATCCTGATAAAATAGCACTCTCAAGATCTTTAGGTCAAGTTTAACATCATATTCGTTTATTAGATAACATCACGCACGATTCCAAAAATATTGTGATTCATTCCAAAACAACCATACTTTTAATCAAATATCATTTCATGAGACATATATCATCGAAAAGAAAATTGTTTAATAGCGGTTAAGGAACAAATTATTTAATATCTTTACTAAAATGACACCGCAAGCAATGAACATCTTCACCCAGCTTTGGGAGAATTAATTTCTCGCTACAGATTTTTTCTATAATGGCAAAAATGTAGCTGAGGGCAGATATGTCTACAAGATGGTACGAACAGATGAGTTATCTTTTCCATTGTTGACAAAGGGGGAGATCATGTCAGAGGAAGAGGCAGCTGTGATTGCAATGGGAGCATTGTTGCCACCAATTCTAAAGGGGATAGTTGATCAAAGGTTGTCATTGATGTCGGGAACTCACAAGACTGTGTCATCTCGATCTTGCATGGGAATTTTGATGAAAACTACTCTATTCCCATTCAATGATATTTTGGATGGTTTTCTGCTTTTTTCTATATGTTTCCATTGATATATGTCACTACCATGTAATGCTTGCTTGTGAGATATTTTTTCTTTGAATTTAGTAAACTCCTTAAGAGGGGCTGCAAACCCCATGGGGTTGTGGGTATGACATTAATAATTGGTTGTGGGCTATTGGAATGTTCATAATTAATAATTTTAAACTTCCTAAAATCCCTCCAAATATCTACTGTTGAAGACCTCTCAACTTCAAAAATTTATATGTACCCAGACTTACATTCTCGATATGATTTGTTGACTTAAAACCACTATTGTAGCATTACTTCACAATTTTTTTTTCACGAAGCCTGCAATAAAACCATTTGATCCGAAATCATGATGAAGTTGCAGATTGAATTGTATATTGTTTCACCATATTTTCAATGACATGATCTAAGGAAGTTAGGTTCTGCATGCCCTAAATTTCATGTCAAATAAAAGCATCTTTGGGAAAATCAAGCAACTTTCTTTGAGAATTGATCTCAAATTTCAAAAGTGATAGGGAAAGAGGACAATTCAGCTGATATCATTTTTGGGATCACAATAGCAACAATACTTGGCACTTCATACAGTTTTTCATCGAACTAGTCTATAATACGTCTATCGTAGGGATATTTGGCATAACTATTTCCTGAAGAATCCAATATCGTATCACAATTTTGGTAACAAGAGGACCTGGAAGTGGCTACTACCAAATAAAATTTCAGACTCTTTGAGATCTAAAATTACAGACACAACAGACCAATATCATTTCTAAAGGCAGTATGCATTCAAGGATCAATGTTAACATGACAACACATCAACAACATGGTAGGTCCTTTATATGGCATATGATTAGTGTTTAAATTTTAATTTGAATATCATCTCTACATGTGTTTTTGTTATGATGTGCTATGTTGGTATTTTTATGTATGTTTGATTGGGTTTTGTTCATAAATGTTGTAGCTACTATACTTGAATTTTGAATATTTCTTCAACATATAGTTTATATGATGAAACAGAAGTATTTTGTTTATATATTGCTTGGGTCTTTGCCTATTAATGCACGTAGTATGGACATACAACAGACAAACTCGTACACATACTAGAATGAAAACAAGCACCAAAGCACTATTGGTCAAGTAAGCACAACAACACTTGAAAGGTATTTCAGTGTTCAAAGAAGCAGGGTTGCAAGTCAAGTATCAAATTTGCCCAAAGTTAGTATTATAAAATAATCATTGTAAAATGTAAAACAGTTGTTATTGTAAATTGGTCATTTTAAAAGATTCAATTCACTTACACTGGAGAGGCATTGCTGGGAGGTATATGTTGGCTGTTTGGGAGAATATGGTTGCTGCGAAAAGTCATAGTATTGGTGATTGGTCTAATCTAAGAAAATCATTTGTGAACTGGTGCACAGTATCGTGATCATTATCCTGCATTGTAAACCTCGTACTATTGTCTTATTTTTTATCATTATAGGGTGGCAGTGAGGTGTTGAAGTTATGCATGAAGTCACCCATAGTTGGAGCCATGGAACACTCTGTGGATGGTAGGAGTGGTTTAGAAGCAGCTCAGTACCAATTCAGCTGACTATCAAGAAACTAGTGCATTGGCAAAAATGTCCTTCCAATGGGAACCGAAGATTGATTTTCTATTACAGGAAGTTGCATATTCATCAATTTAGGGTTGATTATTAAAGAATTTATTATAGTGCCGTCATGGTTTTGACCGCAGGGGTTTTCCAAATTTCAAATTTGTGTGCCTATTGTGTTATATTGTTTAATGTTGTTACTAGACAAACATCAAGAATAATTACAGATTAACTAATGCTTTGAAAATATTTAAAAGTAATAATTGATAATAAAGACATTCACAATTTCTCTTACTTTCCCCCACCTCTCAAATATTTCCAAAATATTGTTGTTCAATGATCCAAATATAGCTAATGGTTGTATTTATGGACACATGATTTAAAAGCAAGAACCCCTTTTTTAAGGCTAATGCACATTTTATATAAACAAAACAAGTTAGAACAAGAACAATTATTAACAACAAATATTTACATTGTTGTCATGCTTTAAAAATTCTAGAGGCAGATATATGTGGTATGGCATGATTGAAGAATCAAATTATTCTTTAAAGATTATTGATAGACTGTACTAATAAATATTGGTAGAGAAACACATTCAATGTAAATAAATATAAAGATTTAGAGAAAAGACTCTGTAATAAGAGAACCTATGTTTTGTTTTTAATGATTCTAAGAAAAGAAAGTAGGAGGTTTATAGAACAGGCTGTCTGTAAATCAAGGCTCTTTTTTGTGAGGATCAATGGTTAACAATATAGACATGTAAAGAATAGTACAAAAAATTATCGAAGACAAAACATTTATGGTTGTCCTATTACTAAAATTTTTGTTAAAGAGTGTTACATGATTAAACAATCAAATTAATTTTTAAAGAGTACATACCTAGTGACATAGAGCAGGTATAAAAATGAATTACATAAATCAAAATTATCTACAATGGAAAACTCTTAAAGAGACAAAAAATACCGCCTATTGTCCTATACAATTGAAGCATTTATAGCCCTTTTTATTACTAGGAGACAAAAAAATTGATTTTTTAAAACAGTTGTTGAAATGAAGGTGATTTAATGTTCAGATGATGGTGTATTGCGGTATTTATTTTTCACTAGATCACAGAAGGATAATAGTTGTGGAGTAATTGAACAATTTGATGATAGTCAAACTGACATTTAATCATGTGCCTGAATAAGATAGGCATGATGAGAAAAATTTATGATGGTTTTTCCAATATGCATCAAAACATGAACGTGCATTTTTAGGTGGAATATTGTCCATGCTATTTGCTGTTGATTCCATCAGTTGCTGGTATTTTTATGTGTAGTTTGAAGTTGTTTTGCTATAAATAACAATTTTTTTTGTTCATAACCATAAATGGTGCAACATGTTCAAATTGAACAACAATTTAAATTTGAGAATATTTAATATGTTTAAAATGTATTGTGCAATTCAATTATGTTTTTATTTGTTTCGTTGTATTTCAATAGACTTTTTTTGTCCTGTGCCGCATTTTCCTTTAGAATGGTGAAAACTGAAATGGTTGAATCAATGGATTTGCTATATGAAATTATTATCAAATACAATATTTTTGAACAGCCATGATTCTGCAAATTTATTAGTTCTATGTGTGGTGATATTTTTTTTAAAAGATTGCATTTGATGGGGGACAATTGTTTTGTTTCTTGAAATAGAGGACGCCAATATTCATTAGACCATAACTTAAAATAATAATGTCCCTCTTAACCAAATCTAGAGGCCACAAAAGTAATTTAGCATGTTTGTATTATTGTTTGTTTTTTTGTGCTGTGTAGCGCTATTGATAAGAAGCATTGTTCCCGTTACTTAGCTCCAATAGCAACTTTGTTAAAGATATAAACATTTGTTCTGCAGAATTCATTTATCAGATACAAGGATTTATATCTCTAACAATAATAATAAAAGTGTTTAATAATCATGTTGTTTAATTCCTTTTGGGTCAAAATTCAGTTTATGCATTGTTAATCCTTTAACTGGCGTACTGCTGTAGTAACATCCTGTAATTGAAAAGTAAATTATTTCTTATGTAACTATTGTTGTTTATTGACATGTTTGCTGTAAAAATCTAGTGATAGTGTCCAAATGAGACAAAATATTCATGATTTTTTATTTGTTGACATTTTCAACGTATTGACTTGGAAAATTCAATCCAAAAGGGTCATTCATAGTTTTTTTTTTATGATATGCTCTAAAAGTTGTTTTTAGTGACTTCATTGATTCTAGCCATATTTAACATCATAATTTCACCAATCAATTCAATGACATATTTTTTTTTAAAAGACAATGACAAACGTAACCATATTTTTTTTCATTGTTTCCTGCTATCTATGTACACGATTTAATTGATTTATCATGTGCGTTAATTTTATATTTTGTATCAAATGGGAGAGGACAACATTTTCTGGCTATGTTTTTGGAAAGCATATTTAATGCACTAGAATGTATATGCAAACATTGACCACCAAGGGTAACAGTTCATTCAAATATGCAAGACTTTGTTTTGTTGTGTGGAATTTAGTTCTGAATTTATTTATGAATATGAACACTAATTATTTTTTTCTTGTCTTATTACTGTTTTAGGCTCATGTTTTCCTAACATTATATCTCTAAACTATAAGGTGTGCTAGTTACAGAGATTCTGATGCTCAAATATCCAATAAGAATGATAAAGTTGTGCCTGAAATATATCACCACATAATGTTATGTCAAGATTTCCAAATGGTGTTGTGTGAGCATTATTTCACTGGGACATTTTTCAATGTTATATAGTTTAGAGTCACTTGATGCTCATTCACAGTAGAAAATTATAATATGTATGTATATTCTTTCAATATATCAATGGTTTTATAAGTCAATGGCATCATCTTTCAGTAGTTAAAGCGCAAGTGCAAATTTGAAATGTACTGTGACACCATTGCAGTAACATATGTAGTTTTTCTTAAATGAAAGTATGAGACACTTCTCTGCTTAGTGGCTGCTTTAATATATTTCTAGCTAGGCGGGCTTAATGCATGATAGAGAGTCAGAAGTGAGTGCTTTTCCTATTCAATGACCTATGATAAAGAACAGAATGACCTTGTCTGGATTGTTTCTTTCTTGCTAAACACTATTTAAGCTATTGATATATTTTCTTGCCCTTCATTTAATCTTTTGTACTTACAGATATGATGTTGTGCTCAAATGGATTCTTCACAGCTCATTGTTATTTATGTATTTTCACCCAGTATTTACAGATCTCATTTTTTGCACCAGATCATGTTTTTGAATAATACTTTGTAGAGACAATTATTATTTTCATTTTCTAATGTGATGTTACGTGTTAAATTTCTTCATGTTTTTGATGTAATTTTTATTGTAGTGAGGGGAATTGTCACCCTATGGAAATATTTATATACAAATGTTTTTCAGCAAAAACATTATGTTTTTAACAGATCTGTATTATTTGTAGGAAAGAGCACACCTTTTCAAAATTATTTTTGCTGTCCTCCGTGTTTATTGTAATTTAATTTAAATCATATGAAAAACTTGATGTTTTTTCCATCATTGCCTCTAGCTAAACAGGGAAGAAACATATTCTGCAGGCATATCTTCTTCTGCTTGTAGCCTGGCTGTTACATTCATCAATGATTGGCATCCATACAATATCCTTCATATTTTTTCATGTTCATGCCAAAGATAGCAGCCATCTTAAGCACATGTCGTTTTTGAACTAGAGCAATGTTAATGAAAATTGTTTTCTAGATGGCGAGTACAAAGGTAATGAGAGAACAATGGAATTGCTCGTGATACTTGACATTTGTTGCAAATTTAGTAACAAATTTTCAAGTTACAAATGGTTTCAATTTTACTTCTTCATAATTAGAAAAGAAATTTTTTCTAATTTTTTTAAAAGTTGATGTCAGCAGGTGATCCATGTTTTTCATATAGAACCTAAATATGTTTTGCCAAATAAGAGAATTAATATGAATTTAGCATTTATGCTTTTTCACGGATCAGTATTGCTACAAATTAATTAATCGACATTAAAAGGATTTATTTTCAACAAACACGACAACAAATGATATAGAGCTAAGAATCATGACATTATTTATTTTTAACATCGTATATTAGCAATGAAAATGTCAAATGACATGTTTTTGAATAGATTTTGTCGGTACAAGGGAAGAATTTTTTTTTTTTTTTACATTTATTGCTACTTGCCATTATTGTAAAGAAATGTTATGCGCCTCTACCATTGTGAAATAAAAAACCAAACCACAATTCGCATTGTTTGTGCTTTTGAAAAGCTTTTGTGAGACGATGAGCTCATATTTGAACCGTCTACACTTGAATACTGTAGAATCATAAGAAATAAAATAAATAAATATTCATTTTAGTTGAACGTTGATATATTAAGCATATTTAATCCAAAGCAACCATGGTCATTTTGGATCATTTTCGGAACCGGCATAAAGAATTAATTCTAAAATGCGCTTCCCAAGAGGCTGTTTTTGTGATTGCATGTTTACGTTGAGATTCTATACGAATATCAACTAAATATGATTAGGAAAACTTTTATCAATGTAATAATGCACTCATTGTAATAATTTTGACATTTATTATTGAATATTTAACTTTGATTTTTCAAATGCATTTTATTAATGGATCCTAAATGTGTCGATTGTTGAATGTGAGCAAAGAAATTTAAAAGTGGACCAAGTTGTCGTATCATTGTGGTGCTTGTGTCTTTCACTTTTTCAAAGTATGAGACATGTGAATTTCTCATACATTATATGCACAAGGATTTTCTGTATATCTTTGATATTGCTGGATACTGAGTATCCTTAGTGCTGTGCTTTTTTTTCCTTTTTAGTTTCTCGTGAATTGGGAACTCAAGATGACCTAGAGACTTGTTTATCAACATATGAACAGATTTAAAACATATGTGTAACATGTGTTGAGAATTTTTGATTTAAAAGAATACTATCAACAAAAATTGTTTATATGAAAATTGATTAATGATACTGCAAGTTGATTCTGAGCTATAAAACAATGTTGAATTTAAGCTCTTTCGCAGAACTCGGGTCTCAGAAGACACCCAACATGATAAAATCCCCTTAATGTTCAATTTGTATTATTTTTGTATCAATATCATGCATTAAATGTGCCTTCTAAGTACCCATGTGTACAAGTGTTTTTAAATTTGTTCTAGATCATCACAACATAGGTAGAATTTTCCTCATCAAGTTATGCAGAATATCGCTATCATGATTTTTTTGTCACTGATCAAATGTTTTTCCATTTAATGTTGGGATCACTATTTGTTAATTTTTGTAAAGATTTGCATTGCACAAGTCATGGTAAGTAGTCATCAGTTTTTATTGGTTGTAGTATTTCTGGCTGTGTTAGGAATTTTATTCTATTTTTATTTTCAACATTATTTTAATTGGCTACAATCATCAACATTATGTTAAAGTTGTTTGAATGTCAAAATTGCTATGAACATTTATAATTGTGTCTGCCAATCCTATTTAGATTTTTGCATCCAAGCCTTTGCCCAGCAAAGTTCATTCCCTGTGCCACTAATTTTCCCTCTAAATATGTTAATTCTACAAATATATGACAATTTTTCACTATGAATATGTAAAGGTATGTTTTTTTTTGAAATTTTCCACGCCGACTATTGCAATATTTCAAATTTCCGTTGATTGATTTTACCGATTTGATTCTACCATATGCGGACTCTATCTAAAGTTATAATACAAGCGTTTCAACAGTTGCATGTATTTTCAAATGAAGCTCATGAGAAATAAAGCGCGAATTTATAGGTGGCCTTAAATTGACTTTAACACAAATCAAATTTTAATTAATTGAAAATATTTTTGTGAGATACTAGAACACCATGTTATTAACAGTATGGTTTTAATTGATCCAATCAATAGACCTGTTATTCAATGATGAAAAGAGGAATATATAATATCAGCTTATCACTCATCGATGAACAAACAAATTATTGTCTTTATAGCACAACCTTTAGACACCTCATAAAAATTTTTCATCACATCTGAAGGAATTAATTGCTGTTCTAAGCTATAAAACGATGAAAGCATTGATTTTTGAACTATATGTTCTGAAATGGAATGGAATTTTATGTTTTCAACATTAGTTGGGAGAGGTCTTTCATATTATTAGTAGCATTGGCATTATAACAAGCACATTTAAAGGAAAGTAATGCCTGCGTGATGTTGATATTAAATACGTATAAGATATCACTTAAGAAGTATTTGATGAATAGAATCGCGAGAAACATCTCTCTGCATTTTCTATCTAAATATAATGTTAATATTGACATTTCACATATCCATTGGATTGAGAAATGCTTCTTCACATAAGTTCTCGTTAATAATATAGCCTTTTCAATTTTTGACATACATTGTCCTTGTTCATTGTTTTTGTGGTCAAGATGTTTTTATAAGAATCTACAGCTCTTAGTGCTGTCTCCTGAGTATAGAAATTAAAATTGCAATTATTTTTCATGGAAAATACAAAGCCGAAACTATGTGCAATTGCACAAACAGAGGTGAAAAATGAGTCATGAAAGTCATTGAGAATGTTACTTCATCAATAAAGAATCCTTGTTGTAATAATATTTTCTTAATGGGCACCATGTCAATTGCATATGACAATCATATCCAATGTGTTTACTTTGAGAAATTGTCCAGATACTAGAGAGGAATTGCTTATTTTGTGATACAAAGAGAAGTGATTCAAAAATTCTGCCACGTAGTGATCTTAACATAAGAATAAAATGTTAAATTTATACGTAACATTTTGATTAAAGTGAATATATGAATTTCTATTTGTGAACAGCCAAATATCAGACTAGAAATGACAAACTAATCCGAAACTATTTTGATAAAAGCATCTCCCAAGGCCAATTTTTTGGTACTGAGAAGAAGCAGAATAAACAAACAACCCTTACAACAAGTCTCATCGTCATGACATGGTGCGATATTCGATGATTAGGACTTAGAGAGTATGAAGTATTTACAATGGCATCATGTCCATTTATTTAAGAAAACATTAAAGTGATTCCATGTCCTTGCTCTATTTCCTTAACAGTCAGTAGAAGTGAAGAATAATAAGTGACAAAAATACAATCTCTTTGATAAAAGAATAAATTGTAACTATATAATGAATTAGGATAATGTGAACAATTTCTAATTTTAATTCATGTAATGCAAAGCACTTTTTGTTCTCATAAATCCCAATTGTAACATATGTTTACCAATGCACTGTTTTCTAACTAATGTTACAACAATTTCCGTATTTAATAATAAACTATTACTAAAGAGCACCTGAAAATTTTATACAATGTATCGTGCTCACTTTACTTGTTTTTGATGTTGTAATAGAAAAGTGCAAGTACTTTGTCCCTGAAAAAAACATTGCTGAAAAAAGTTATAAGTAGATATGAAAACCTTCGTATTGTTTCATGTGTCCGGAACACTAGCCACATCAAAATGAAAATGCACATTCAATAAAAGAGGAAAGTCTTCATAGAAGAAGAAATTTGGTATTCTGAAGCAAATATTCGTATACTAAGAACACTTACTTAAATCAGAAAACTACAAATCATTCAAATAAAAAGGTAGAACCAAAGCTTCGCTACTAAACCAAATCAATGCATTTCTTAGAAAACATGTTTTCCAACGACAAATGTTATAGAACCATCATGTTCTCATAATGAAAGCTAAACATAAGTTCCTACATTTAGCGTTTATCAGTTTTGATGTAAGAAATCAAATTTCTGGACAAATTTTATACGATTAGGGACTATTGGAAACCTATAGAACAAGCGACCATGAAAAACCAGCGTTTTACAAGAAAAGCTTGAGGATTACATGTCCATAAAAAGGGATATGAAAAAACAATCACAATGTTTAAGAAGATAAATAATACTTCAATTGTGAATTGTAGATTGTTGCATATGCACAATTTATGAATTTTAACAAGCAATGTCAATTTGAAACTACAAATGCACATTTGGCTAACTCATGGATTTCTGAATGCATATGCATAATGCTCAATTTTCAATTGATACTACTTAACAAGTTTAAAATATATGAATTACGCGCTTTATGAGCTAATAATACTTCATATATCAATTAAAATTGCATTCAATTTCATATAACTTAATTCTTTTCTGCTTTTAATTGAGAGTATTTTTTAACAAAGTTGAGACACATCTTCCTTTACCATCAAATTAAGAGAGGTCTATTCGCCTTAATTCTCAAAATAAAAGTGGTTTTAAAGCAAACTCCTAATTATGTTTTTTTCCTTTAATATTGTAAACAAGCTTTCCACATAATCTTCTAATATTTCATCCACTTTTTTAGTTCATTTTGAAAATTTTCAGATCATGTTGAATGCAATAATTTTTATATTTTTTTCTAGAAAAACATTGTTTCATTATATCCTATGATTGTAGTCACACTTGTTCAACCCTACAGAACCATTTCAAAGTTCCACATTTTAATGTTGTTGGGAATAACTTTAATTTTTTAGCATCTTGCAAATAGTCATAACTTCCACAAAGCATCAAACTCAAAAATAAAGAAGCTATAGGTCCTTAGTTTTTCATATCATGAAAATTCAGAAATACTAATGGAGAAATATTTTTAATCTTGAGAACAGTATCTATATCTTTGAATAGGGAACTCACATGTACCCTCGCTATCGTCATCTCCATTTCCTCCTCCCCCGCTCTCTTGGTGTAGCATCCCATCTGTAGCATTTTGCTCCTCACCTAATTAGCATTCTTGTTCTATCCTTAGTCTCATCAGATGCTTATTTATCCTTCTCTTTAGATACCTGTTAATTTCTTCACAACAAAGAGAGTATGGTTCTTCTTACAGGATTTTACATGTTTAATTCTTTCTAAATTGCTGTCCTCCAAATAAGCTCTTTCCTTCATGTTCTTCTTCTCTTTTTAGTAGGTTCCTGTGTTTTATGCAACAACTTGTTCTTTATTGAACGAGAGAGTGAAATATAAACGTTTTAAAATATCTTGGTTCATCCACAATCATCATGTTAAGATGTTGGTTCCATCTCCTTCCGATTTCAGATATTTGGACATTGGTATCACCAGTTTTATTCCACCGAAAATATGGGAATACGTGATGTGGTGTACGTGTTTCATCGTACCACGTGAACAAAGTGGGGGTGGTAGGCAGACAAATTAAAGCATTTTCACCTATACAAATATACCTTCTTAAATATATTTCTACATACATGAATTTTAACTTATTCAATTAAGAATGAATGCAACAACCAATGTTAAGGAGAACTCCCACCAGCAGATGCACAAAGTTCTTACTCTCTATCTTACCAATTATCTTTTCCAAATTGTAATTTAAATGCAAACTTAAATTAAAATCTAAATGTTATGTACACTTCCCTAGTAACAACGCCTAAAAATGTCGGTGAATTCATTGGTACTAAACATTCACAATATTTTAATATTATCAATTTGAGTTTAAATTAATGAAATGTGTATATGAAATATATAAGGAATTATCTTCCAATTTATCTAGGTAAATAAAATTGGAAATAAATACTATCCATGAAATTAATTAAATCTAATCTATCTCAACATAATCATGGTTATGAAGCACTTATAGATCTTTTCATGTAGGGTGATTCAAATGATTTTAATAACAAACCCTCAAATATCCTTGAAGGTGATTAGTTACAGTTTTTAGATATTAATTAATATTCTTTAATCGGAAGATTCATGTACAACTCACAATTACATGATGGTTGGACCAAAAAGTGCTGAAATTCACAATTTCCATGAATTGAAATTCATTCAACCATACCTAAATAAATCCTTAAGTACCGCTAATAATTTTTATAAATTTGAATTATGTTGAGATTAGTTTTCATGCTTTTGAGTTATGAACTATATTGAAATAGAGTATTGTTTATGCTATGGAAAAACATACATTATATAATCAGAAAAGACATAGGACTAAGTTATGAAAATAGAGAATTCTATAAAATTATGAAATAGACAAAATAATAAAGAAAATTACAAAAAATGACGCATATCCTAGCAATATGGATCGTGATGATTATGACATGCCAACAAATTGGTATAGCTAAACTTTAATTTGATCATGTATGGCTACGTATAGAATGATACAACTTATTTTTTCTTCAAATTATTAAATGTAAAATAGTGTATCTAGTAAAATATATTCAATTATATGTTTCTTCTTCTTTAGCGCACCTCATAATATTTATAGTATTCAATAGTAATAGCTTCTTCGTAATCCTGCTACAAATTAGAACAAAGTATGATGATCAAGAACCTAACAACATAATATACTTAAGGTATGACCTAAGTTGTTAGTAACGCTTAAATTAATTCAGATTATCCAAATGTTAATAATAATCCCCATTTCTCTAGCATCAACTTATCATACAACTACGTATTCTGCGTGCCACATCATGATTCTGTATGGTTCTTCCGCTACCATGGCTTCACAACTATTCACTCTCGTTATATTTTTCAACGAACGTGATTGCATTACCAGGTGACATGTTTTCTTATTGTGTGTCACCATAGTAGGTAATTATCTTGATTCTTCTTTCCACATGCTTCAATGTTTGGTTCTACTCCAGATGTCCTTTGAAGAATGTACCAAATTGTGATCTTACCATAGAATTGAGTGACAACTACAGTAATACTAAATTATGGAACTTGTATGTTTTATCTTGCTTTACAAAGAAAATATAAAACAATAGAATTTTGGACATATAACTTTGAAAATATTGCTTTGCAACCTTTGTAGCCTCTATAGCATTATATGGTAATAGACCTATATAAAAGTATAAAATATATTAAGGATGATTTCCCAATAGGTGTTAAAACTAAATTAGAAAAAAATGAAAAGGAGTGAACCTTTGACCCACTTAATTATTAGGACATGCATTGAAGCAGGTATTGACAGTAATACCACTTATCCATGTTGTATGAGGAATGAAATTAAACATAGGAAATTAAATTCCAACACATGAATAGAGAAATATTTATATACAATAATATAGTTAAAACCTATAGCCTCACAATAGTTTGTTCGGGGTCGATTTCTGTCATGCAAAGTGTTAATTTCGCTAATGGGAGGTCGGTGGTCAATTATCTCGTCAATTCTTAGGTTAGGCTTTTTCTAATGTTTCTGTGATGTGAGTCCTCTGTGGATCTTCTATATTTCTTTTTCTAAAATTTTCTAAGTGGTTAGTTTCAAGTAGTCACTAGTCACATCGCCATCATGATCAAAATTTCTCTTTTGCATTTTGGCATATTAGGTGTCTCAGCATATCAATAACCCACCATTCCGCTAGGTCATGGATCTATTGATGCTAGTAATTTTTATCATTTTTCTCATGAGGTGCTTGCTGATTTTTCCCTATGGTCTTCACTATTAGTCACTTTCTATTCTCAAAAATCATATCAGTAGTGTTTTCGTTACGATTGGTCCTATTAGTCTTTGTTGTCTCGCCATGGTCAAATTAATGAGGCCAAGTGTCAAATAAAGATCAGTTTATAATGCGAGGAAGTCATTAAACACAAACTACAGCACTGAAGATCAGAGATATCATTTTCCTTTTTCTGCTTGATGTAGCATCACCTCAAACCATGGCCGGATAAGAAACATAATACTTTTTCCTTTCAACAATAATTGAAGTCATATTCCATTTATGATGTTCTCGTTTTGGGAGAAGCTTTATGCAGCATATTTAGTGCTAGACTGATCTTTCAAGTAGATCACCGTAAAGAGCTGGAAAGAGCTTTTCCAACCAGACATTAACTTCAAAACTGACTTTGATTTTGAAATTCACACACAGAAATAGCACTTTTTACCTTTTTTCTCTCATTTTTTTCTTCAACCTTGTCATATTAAAGTTAATATCCCTTTACAAAACCCCTTTCCTTCAATATAATGGTCACATTATAAACTATTTTAACACAAATATGTATTTATTTCTAACCATCACCCGTTATTATCTTTAAAAATTTATTATAAAACCAAAGTTTCCATTATATATAACTCTCGCTGCAATCACTTCTTTTCCATCTTTCGAAACTGGTGTTATGAAGTTTCTTATATCACAACCACACAACCCAAAGTCTTCCCTTATTAAATTTGAAAATCGCAGAAAGTTCATTTGTATGCCTCAATAAGCTCATCGCAATATTTGTGATGCGATCAATCGCACAAAACTTCCATCGCATCGCAAATCCTCTTTCGATTGCACTACCTTCCTCGATTGGTTGATCGCACCCAGCATATGTCTTAATAAGTATTATGTATTTCTCGCTCCTTATCCATTGCGATTGATCCCACGACCATACTATACATCCGGGCCATTCATATAATAAAGGCCTTTCCTTTAACCAAAATTTTGATTATATGGATTCTGTTGCCAGGGCATTTTCCTATCCAATCACATCGAAGTTTGTTTATATATAATATCGCTCCACCGCTTTCTCCCCATCCCGATTTTATTGTATATTAATATATTATAATATGTTTATTCATATTAATATGTTTTATTATATTAAACACGCGCGCGCTCTCGCTCCACTCGATTATATTACACCGTTTGTTTCATATATGATATCTTCCCCACTCGATTTACATTGCGTATTTATAAGTGAGCCCCACCTCCTCCATTTCTTCCTTTTTTCCATTTAATAATTTTTCTTTACGAAAGTACAACTAATTCAATTTATTTTCTGAACAACAACAGAAAAGCGTTTTTTCAAAGGGCTAATTTTAAAGCTAAATGTCAGGCTTAGAAACAAACAAAATAAAATTAATATCTTTTCAATAATGATTCGCAGCGTATCCACGCCACATAGTTTCACCTCTTCATTGATATCCGGAAAATTTTAAATGAGATATTGTGGCCCAGCTTCTTCTTTACGAAGAGACCTGTTAGCTTGCCCATCTTCAAACAGATTCCTCCTCTTCCGTCGTACTTGTATTCCCCAAATTTGCTCATTATTGGTAAATTTGGGCTTACCGTAAGGTTGATGTCCTAGGTCTAAAACTCGAAGTAGGGGAACAGAAGCAGCCTCGCTTCATTGAGAAGCTATAAATTAAATAAAAGGATGCAAATGGCGATTTAGGGATTCGTGTAGGAAATATTTTAGCACCAACTTTCCTTCCTTTTATGTTTACAGGTTGTTGACGGAAAATTTGTCCTATTACCGGATTCCCCGGGAGAAAGTCCCCACTAGACTCCAAACTGGCTAGATAGGACCCTGGGCCCCAAGGGCAATTAAAGCAATGATTAAGAGATGACTTCTTCGGTCTCGAAAAGAACTGTTGAACTCGGTATACACTTATTCACATATACACGCATTAATACAATAATACTTAATCAACACTATGCGTAGCAAGACGATAGATAAAGCACGTACACCTCAAGAGATGTCATTAGCAACATACCTTTAGTATGTTTTGTGACAGAATGATCACAAAAGTGTTAATTTTTATGACAAGAACACTTTCCATTTTAAAGATGAACAATGCTAACAAAATAGTTCATTAATATTCGCTATTATAATCAGAGAATAAATGAACATCATTGACACAACACGGATAGCCAGCGATTAACAAACGATGATATGGTAGCAGCTTGGCTAATCATAGATATTTGCTAAACCCAGACAAGGAATACGCAAAGTGTTCGCCACAAAGAAACACTGTTAAACTATAGGGTATTTTAATGAAGACTCTATATTCATATGCTCAAGTGTAGAATCTTTCATGAATTGCATGTAGTTTCTGGAGTTTTCCCAAAAGAAAAGCCCTTTACAAGTCTCTTGAGAAGTATTTAGAGCAAAGCTTGCCTTCTCAGTTCCCTCGATTTTTCAGCCTTCCCGACGGTTTTGGCTTTGCGACCTGGCTAAATGTGCGACCTCGCGACCTCACAGAATATGCGACCTCGCGACCTCATTGGATTTGCGACCGCGACCTCGGGCAGACAAGGCACCGTACCTTGGGCAGCTAAAGTACCTCGCCCAGACCTTGCGACCTCCTTGGATTTGCGACCTACACCAGGGTGACGACAATTCATGATTTCAATAGCCAGCGACCTGGCTAATTGCCAGGATCACAGACCAGATTTACACCGCGACCGGCAACAAAGCGACCGACCGCGACCATGACCGGATTTACATATCCTCGATTTAGCAGATTTGCTAATTCGCGACTTTATTGATTTACACCTGGCGACCTGGCAGCATGTCACACCGCGACCAGAAGTCAGGCGATCAGCGACCGCGACCATGACCGATTTTATGACCTCGCCGCATTCAGGGGCAGATCGGCGACCGCGACCGCCGATCATATGCATCAGCGACCACAGATGTTGAACACTGGCGACCGCGCTAAAGTATCTGGCGACCTGGGAATGTTGCACCATTTTGGGGCTAAAGCACCGCTAACTGGCGACCTTGGCGGATTTTGATTTTGGCGCATTCGCGACCAAGAGATTTACACCTGGGCGACCTTGGGTGATGAGTTCTTGAGTTTTGCCCAGGATCACTTGTTTTTGAAAATGGTCTCTTGTCGGTCAAAAACTCGGTTTTATGTGCAATGAGAGGTTCTTTCTCCGGTTCTCGACGCCCGCCCCTTATCGTGGACTTCAACGATTTTTGTGGACCTGCGACCGAGCGTTATTACACCGCGACCAGTCACTGGTCGATGGTCGCGCGTCAGCATTTACCGATGGGTGCGACTGTCACCACACCCAGACAATGTGCTAATTGCGAATTTCCCGGATTTGCGACCCGACCGATGATGTTGAAGTACCTGCGCACCTCGCGTATGAAGTTATGATCACAGACCACAAACAAGACCGTGATCTGGTGAACTCATACCTGCGATCAGGGACCCACACCACGACCTCGACAGATGTGCGCACCGCGATCTCTCGTATTTGCGACCGCGACCGTTGAACTTATGAATTCGTTAATTGTTGAATTTACATCTGCGACCTTGGTAAATCAGCGACCGGCGTATTTCTGTGTAGCAACTTGCGACCATGACCAATGCGACCCTGCGATTAGAAGGCAGGCCCTACGACCCAAGCATACAGATTTGGCGACCGCGACCCCGTATTTGCGAACTGGCGACCCTCACAGACCCAGGACCGCGACCTCAAAGCAGTATTTGCGACGAAGACCAGCCGCATTTTGTTGTTCTGCGACTCGTTGAGACGGGCATCGGTGACTCGGGTAGATCAAATGAGTTTCGGAGTTTCGCCGCATCTGCTTTTGAAAATGGTCTCCTTGTTTTTCAGAAATCCTTGGTTTTATGTGTAAACAGTAGAGGTTCTTCTCAATAAATAAACTCGTGTTATATGTCTTCAATGATTTGAATAATAATAATAATGGGGCAACATTAATTAATTGCACAAACAAAAACGATGACTTTAGACCCCTGTGTGGAATATTACAACATCATAATTACTCTTCAATAATGATGACCACAGATGAAACACATGAAATTAACAAGCTTAAGAGAAGTGTTCAAGCAACATGCTTAATGACCTACAGCAGGAGGGCTTTTACTCGTCAATACACAAAAGGTTTCCATTTAAACGTATGCATGGCAACCTCGCTACACTTGGTGCGACTGCGACAAGAGTGTTCGGGCGCACGCTGGATGATCCTTCCCACATATGGTGTGATTGCAACGATGACATCGGATCATGATGGCGAGGCAACTCATGAGGGGTTGGGGATAGGTCGGCGGGATGCAGATGATTGCAGGTCGGGTGGAAGACTTTAACGCCTAAGCGAGCAGAGGGGGAACCCGAAATTTTAAATATACCCAAAATTTTGGGTGGTGTTGTAGCAGCTACAACAAATGGCGAACCACTGGTAGAATCCAGTATCTCTGTCAATATCACCACAATAGTCTGAGTCCGGATAATGATGCAAGGTAATATTGAACCAATTCCGCGGGTACCATTTGTATTACATTTGCCCATTACAGGTATGCCTAATCCTTGTGCCTCAGCTAGGTCTCACTAATTAGAACACATCAAAGAGAAAGTTCACAGACGCCAGTAGCTTGTTGATGATGTGAACAGCAAGGCAGTGGGGTTTATTATCTTCAGGATTTTAAAAGTAAGTCTCTGGTGTTGCTCCGCTGCCAGCAGGCCTGGACAGTACCCCGACGGAGTCACTTCAAGAAAACACAAACGTTGCTCCGCTGCCAGTGAGCCTGGTCAGTACCCCGGCGGAGTCGTTGCATTACCTCTCTGCGCAGGAAGCCTTTCTCGATCCTTTACCCTTATTTGTTTCATGTGCTTGCAGCACTTATTTTCATGTGCTCGTGGCACTTATTTTCTTGTGCTCGTGGCACTTATTTTTCATGGGCAGATGAGGGATCCCGACTTATTTTACGAGCATGAGAGGTTGTTTCTTGTTTTACAGAAACTGAAAGATATCCTGATTTGGGTTTTCCCTCGTGCCAAACCTTCACATCCCATTCACCACAATAGGCGCAGCGCGCAGAACAGCACATTAAAACGTCCAAGACTATGCTGGGCACAAAGCTTAGGCTCACGGGTATGGGCCATTTCAACTCATCAGGTCTCCCACAGACAACCGGCTCGTATCTCACGAGATAATAAGTTTAGACTCATAGGCATCTTGTTGATAAGGCGACTTCGATGACTGGTCCTAAGAGAAATCTGCCTCTTGAAATAGCCACCGCAACTTCACACAAAACAATGGGGTCACTGTTTCAGCAATCGGGGCAAAACAAGACTGCGAGGTGATAGGGTTGCAAATGAGGGCTCATGAAGTGGCAAGCGATATGACAAAAAATGATGTGAGGGAGAGAAAGTACAACGCAATGTAATAAGCGAGGCTCAAGGTGCAATGCAACGCCATGTGTGAGAACGATCAACCAGTTGTAGGTGGAAAAGAGGCACAATACAAGCAATGATTATTTATGCAATAACAAGTAACTGAAAAGGAATTAAAAGGAAAATACTTTTAACATGATGATGCCTAAAATATTAATCGTAAACAAAACAACAAACACACTTTTAAACTATGAAATAAAATTTTTTTGCAAGTAAACCTAATTAACTTTGAACTAAAATTTTTATTGCAGGTCCTAGCTAGCCTACACCTAAACCCTAGTTTAACCAATGATGTGGTCGGGTTATGTAAAATCAGTTTTCCAGTGCAGCCACCGCATTAATTTGTACCCTGCAACGACACAAATGATCAAGATCAGAGCCAGTATCCAAAAAAGTGCAGTAGCAACAACATTTACCTGAGGAGCAGGTGCAACAGCAAGACGATCATAGATACTTGCCAAAGAACATGCCAGAACAGATTGTGCAGGCTGATTCCCGCTCTCATCTTGATATACCTCAATCTGTTCTTGAAACTCAGCATCATTGATAAATGACATAAAATCATTCATGCATGATCCTGGATTTGAGAGGTGATGGGTAAGCCAATTCCTATTTGCAAGCACATTCACCGAAAGGGGGTGGTTGACTTGATCGACAATCTCATCATGGTGTTGGGGATCATCAGTTTTGTGGAATGGAAACGATACGCAAGTGCCAGGCGAATTATAGATGCATGCACATCTAAGCGTAGAAATTCTAGTTTCGGAAACCCTAGTCCGGGGTTGCTCCTGGGTTTGGTTAAGGGTATGGGGATCTGAATCCACGTTTAAAGGAGCCTGAAATTCCTCACTGCTTTGCACAAACTCTGGACCTTTGGGCAAGGGGTTTTCCAACTTTGACTACTTGGCGAGATCAACAGGCGAATGGGTATGATTGTCAATTGCAGTGATTTGAAAGATGTCAGTAGGCTTTGTATCAATTTGGTCAAATTTTTGCGCACTGACAGATTGATAAATCACAATTTCGGATTCTCCAGATTTGCCAGGATGGGGTGAATTCGACGCGTTTATGCTGGAAGGAGTATGGTACTAGGGAATGGTCATTTCAGAAACGGTCGGCGGAAGCTGAAGCGTTTCGATT
Organism: Pinus albicaulis; assembly: GCA_034641835.2. Lineage (NCBI taxonomy): Eukaryota > Viridiplantae > Streptophyta > Pinopsida > Pinales > Pinaceae > Pinus > Pinus albicaulis. The sequence continues at coordinate 1,247,213,583 of CM076582.1, forward strand.
TTTTGGTGGGTATTTGAATCTTTTGAAAGAGAATCATCGAATTCAGGTGTCCTCATAGGGTCGGCCAAGAGATCCGAGTGATAGTCCTCGATGGTATGATTGAACATGTTTTCAGATAAGAAGGGATCACTGTAATCATTGATTTGTTCGAAATGGGTACCTGAGATGTCAGGCTCCCCGAGAGTTACCGACTGGGATGGATCAACAGAGGGAACATCTTGAAGTTGTTCAGACGAGGAATCACTCCTATGGCTATCTAAAGATCCCAAGTGAGAAAAGTCAGATGTAACAGATTCATCGATTTTGGACTGTGATTGTGAAACACCTTCTACGTGCTTATGATTGTCGCCAATACCAGTATAAGGCAATTTTGAATGTCTCGAAGAAATTACTGGTGTGGCGGGATCGAGAAACAAACTAGGAAATAATGAACGAAAAGATTGAATCGCAGGGGCGTTAACCACACGAGGCTTTTCAACACGCACATTAGATTTGTTCAGAGGACACAATGATTTGACAGGCCTTGTAAGGGAATAAACTTTATGCGTGGTAGGAGTCGATTCATAATACGTATGTAAACCAGATTCATAGTCTGAATGCGAGCTAGATTCATTATCCGAATCTGAACCGGATTCGTAATCCAAATATGAACCAGATTCATAATCCGAATCTGAGCCAGATTCATAATCTGAATGTGAACTAGATTCATGACTAAGTCCAGGGAGACATTGAGTGGGCTCCAGGTAGGTTTCATGCGTCAAAAGAGATAATGATCCACTGGGGTGTTTAGATTCGACATGGTACGTGAAAGGCTCAAAGGTGGTGCAATCGGCTTTATCCTCCTGCCAGTCTCTATCCTTACTCAAGACTTCCAAGGTCACAACCCCACTCCCATAAAACTCAGGAAGAGGGGCGAGAATATCACAAATAGAAACACCCTCTTTGGAGGCCTGAATGTGGCCTGGACTCGGGGAGATGGACAAGGAAGCCTTAGTGAAAAAGTCCAAACAGCCGGTAACTTGCGGGTCATCATAGGGAACACTAGGATCTAACTGAAATTGCTCAAGGGAAATCACATACTTGAACTGTTCACCTAAATATTTCCAATCAACATCCCTCTCACGGAACTCAAAACAATAATGAACGAATCTGATAAGGAACTCACCTAAAGATTCCTGCGGTTCCATTCTGATGAGATGTAACTTCATTACAACATCATGAGGATCATACTTGTGAAAATCTTGCTGTAATTTATGGGCGAGTTGTTGAAATGAATGGATGGAAGACTCCGGCAAAGTGCAACACCATTGCTTAGCACGACCTTCGAGGGTGAGGAAGAAAAGCAAACAAAACAAACCCTCATCGTCAATTTCATAACACTCACCGAAGTCACAAAAATCTGAATAGTGTTGGGTTATGGACACCCCATTTTCACCATCAAATTTTAACTGGGACAAGTGATACATAAGTTTATCGGGGATGAAGTATCTAGGCTTATAAAACTCCGACAAACATCTCGGGAGAATGATTTGGGAACGAGCCATTACAGATATGAGATTAACTGCAGGCTCTAAGGGCTCAGCTTGTCATCTGGCCCCCCCTTTTTGTTAAACATCTGGTCGGAGGTTCATGCCCTCCTTCTAGCGCCAATTCTGTTGACGGGAAAATTTGTCCGGCCAACAGTAGGGGATCTCCCCGGTAGAAAGTCCCAATTAGACCTTGAACCGTTTGGAGTAGGGATCCCGTCCGGGGTGTGGGTCCGGCTACCACTTAAGACGACTTCCCTTCGGTCTCAAAAGAACCTGTTTGAACCTGCGGACATACACTTATTCACATGATACAGAATACATGATTGATGTATTAAACACGAATCAAACACTATGCGTAGCAAGATTATAGATAAAGCATGTACACCTCAAGAGATGTCATTAGCAACACATCTTTTGGGGGTAATGCTTATAAGGTAGTCTGATCACAAAAGAAATAGTTCTTAATGATAAGATACCCCTTTACTTCCTGAAAGATAAAACGAAATGCTAACAAAATAGTTCATTAACATTCATTAATAGAACAGATGACAAAATGAACATCATTGATACAACACAGATAGCCATGACGCATAAATGATGACATGAAGAGTGTAGCTTCATTAATCATAGGATGTTCTGAAACTGTACAAGGAATACACACAGTGTTCGCACCGCAAAACACATCATAACCATAGGGTTTTTTAACAAGAATTTGTATTCATATGCACAAGAGTATAATCTTTCAATACAATGCCATGTAGCTCTTGAGTTTCCAAAAGAAAAAGCCCTTTTACAAGTTCCTGAGGAAGTATTTATAGGGCAAAGCTTGCCCTTGGGGTTCCCCGACTTTTCGCCCTTCCCGACGTTGGGATTTCTTGACACCGCGACCTGTCCACCACATGCAACCTGCACCCCGGGCGCGAGTCTTTTTGGAGCGACCTCGCGACCGCGTCGTGCGACCTCGCGAATATGCGACCGCGACCCCGCTGGATTTGCGACCGCGACTCCTGCGAGATGTTGCGACCGCGACCTCGCGGTAAAGCACTCCTCGCGAATTCGCGACCTTGCGACCTCCTTGGATTTGCGGACCTTGCGCTCAGCGACCGCGACCCGCGACCTCGCGACCTCCTCGGATTTGCGACCTTGACGGCGACCGCGCACCCAGGCGCATTTGCGACCGGCGACCTGGATGAGATGTGCGACCTTGCGACCTCCTTGAATTTGCGACTGCGATTTGCGAAGAAGCAGCGACCTCGCGACCTCGCGACCTGCGACCTGCGAATTTGATTTGCGACCTCGCGACCCAGGCATTTGCGACTCGCGACCTCATTGGACGGGACCGGTGACCCAGATGTTGCGACCGCGACTCTGGGCGCGTGCGACCTCGCGACCTTGGAGATGTGCGACCGTTTACCTCCTTGAACTTGCGACCGCGACCTTGGCCGGTGGCGACCTCGCGACCTCGGTGAACTTGCGACCGGCAACCTCGTTGAATTTGCGACCGCGACCTGGGTAAACTTGCGACCCTGCGACTTAGGCAAATTTGCGACCGCGACCGCGACCACAAGCAGACCGCCGACGACCAACATTTGCGACCTGCGACCTCAGCAGATTTGCGACCTGCGACCTCAGCCGATTTGTGACCTGCGACCTCAGCAGATTTGCGACCTGCGACCTCAGCAGATTTGCGACCTGCGACCTCAGCAGATTTGCGACCTGCGACCTTGGGCAGATTTGCGACCTGCGACCTTGGGCAGATCAGTGAGTTCCTTGGAGTTTCGCCAGCATCTACTTGTTTTGAAAATGGTCTCCTTGTTTGCTGGGGAAAACCTTGCCTCTTATGTGCAAACACAGAGGTTCTTCCTGCAATAAAATAACCCAGGTTACATGTCTTCATGATTTGAATAATAATAATAATGGGGCAACATTAATTAATTGCACAAACAAAAACGATGACTTTAGACCCCTGTGTGGAATATTACAACATCATAATTACTCTTCAATAATGATGACCATAGATGAAACACATGAAATTAACAAGCTTAAGAGAAGTGTTCAAGCAACATGCTTAATGACCTACAGCAGGACGACTTTTACTCGTCAATACACAAAAGGTTTCTATTTAACATATGCATGGCAGCCTCGCTACACTTGGCGCGACTGCGACAAGAGTGTTCGGGCGCACGCTGGATGATCCTTCCCACATATGGTGTGATTGCAACGATGACCTCGGATCATGATGGCGAGGCAACTCATGAGGGGTTGGGGATAGGTCGACGGGATGCAGATGATTGTAAGGCGGGTGGAAGACTTTAACGCCTAAGCGAGCAGAGGGGGAACCCGAAATTTTAAATATACCCAAAATTTTGGGTGGTGTTGTAGCAGCTACAACACAATCCAAGTTTGTAAATTTATGAAGTATACAACAAAGTATATGCAAGGACTTAGCTTCCTATCCTATAAAAAGTAAATTGACATGAAAATAAATTTTATTCTATGAAGGAAAGTAAATTAAAATAAAAGGAAATATTAATATATGAAATCAATTCTATCTTAATCTAGGAAAGAATGTAAATTTAATATAAGAAAGCATGTAAATTTAATAAATGAATTAGGCATGTAAATTTGATCTATGAAATATTTGAAATCTATTCTATGAAAGCATGTAAATTTAATCTATGAAAGCATTAAGATATATTCTATGAAAGCATATAAATTTAATCTAAGAATACATGTAAATGGATTTGATTCTATTCACACAACTGCAAGTAATGGAATTTCACACAATTGAAAATCAAAATTCTCAATGTAAGAAATAAAGATGATTTAAGTGTAACTTATTTTTGTTAATTTTTTCAAGCACTTGATTGATAGTTGTAAAAGAAACAGAGCATTGGGTAGGAAGTATAGTTTATAAGTCAACGATGTTAAGAAAAGCAGAGGATTGCTATAAAAACATAGTATTTAAATCTATACTAAGAAAAGAAAAAAAATGATGAAATATAAAATTATATTGCAAAATAAAAGCATCGCACGTCCTACAGAGGGGGCTCTCCTGGTGGTTGCATGAGCCTTAAGAAAACAAAAAAACTAGCTTTAAATCGACTCATATATGCATATGTTCGCGATGAGAGAAAAGCTCAGCTAACTATATTATAGAGAATAAGCCATACAATAGTTTAAAACTTAAAATTTGTGACTCCCTCATTTTTTTAAGTGAGGTCAATATATAGAGCCTTGAAAATAACAATCTTAAGGTTTTAATGCCAAAATTCAAAACAAAAGTGATGACTAACTGAGCTCATGTGCGAGTTCATATGAACATGTAGCCAAGAAAATACTATTATTTAGTGTTCACAATCATTTAATCTCGTGAATATATCACACTCTCTTTATGTTTGACACACTACCATGTCATTCTTCAAATACTTTTCCTCTACATTATGCCACATGATTGGTTGTTGCATTGTCGACTAAGACTTTGACTCTTCCATCGTGATGGCAGAGTCATTTCTTTGGTGATCAATATAGATAAATAATCATCCTATTATTTATTTTTTATCTATCTGTATGTTTGGTTTGGCTATGTTGCTTCTAGATATGTGCTAACCATTAAATCTGCTAAAGGTTCACATAGGAGCTACAAAATTTGTTAATTTCTACAATGATCACATATTAGCCTACTCGTATAAAGAAAAATGTTGAAAACCATAGAATAATGGAAAAATTACTTTCAAGATTTTTTGTGTAACCTTTTTCATCTCTCGTGACATATGTACATATGGAATGTGATACAGATATATAGAATGGTTAATTATGGAGGCATCTAAGATATACAAATGGTCAAAACTATGGTAGTGGGTTGATAAAAGCATGCTAATTTCTCGACCCATCACTACCTTCCTCTCACAACCTATTCCAGTTATAGGGCCATTGTGCTCTTATCCCACACAAAATTTTACTCACAAGGGTAATTAATGAAGCATGGTTTTTAAGAACATTTAAGTTTTAGAGCCCTCTAGACTTGAAAATTTTTGAGTTCTTATGCCTTATAACTTAGGAAATTTTTAAAAAAATGGATTTGGGTTGTAAGGAAAACTTGACAAGATTTAGTGTATCACATAGAAATTATTTTATGAAATACAACCTTTATTACATTAAAATTAACTTCATGCAACACAACAAAAGCCATTAAGGTTTGGAAGACCCAAATTTTAAAGGACAAAGTGGTCAATGCATCACAAGAGAACAAAATTTCTCATGGTATGATGTATCACACGATAATTTTTTTTTAGTGTGATACACCACACCCTCAAGTATTTGTAGGTTGTGACAAGTTGTTTCTATAAAATAAGGTCTAGAGATCACTAAGTAATCACTCAGTTTTTGCACACAATAAAACATTTAAGGGCATTACATATTACTTCCCAATATTTTGGATGTGATGCATTAGATGGTTGAAATTCTTAGAGATTCAATAAAGGGAGATTTTTGACTCAAGCCTTTTCAAACAAAAGAATTTTTTTATAAACGTTTTAGATGTGATGAGAAATTTTAAGTGATGCAATAACAAAGTTGGAACCTAGTTGTAAGATGAGAAAAGTCATGATAGAAAGATCATGGAGGGATGATACATCTCAAGGCTATGAGTTTTTTGTCATTACGATAAGACTCAATATAAGTTGAAAAATTTTCCTCGATGAAATATGTTGCATAGAAAAAAAAATATGTGGTGTAAAATGACACATAGTAGAAGTTTTTTCTGTATGTGATAAGTCAATGGGAAGAAAACTACCATAGTAAATGTGTAACTTAGAAGTTATTCATGAAAAAGTTGGCATACCACCATTTATTGCCAGATAATATAGCATTATGATGCCATGTATGGATGATGACATGCTAGGTGAGAGAAATCCTTAGAACACTTCAAAGGTCATAACCTTGTGCTAAGAGCTTAAAATTATTCAAAACTACAGTAGTTGGAAATTTCTCATCGACTAGTATGCCTTGGTGATTTCAGAATTGGCCTTATATTATTGTTTAAGAGGAAAATTTTAAATATTATACCTCCTTAATACTACTTATAAGGTGTTGGTTTTGTGACTCAAATCATGTAAAAAACCTTATATCCTTGATGAGTCAGCTTGTAGGGATGGGAGTGCTAATTCATTCAAATGATCCTAGTTGTCCTTGAAGATAAAGAACTGGGAAGAGTTATAGGAGAAATAAGAGAAGTGATGATCTTGAGAATGGAACCTTTAAAGCCTTATTATATATATAGGTAAGAATAAATCTAGTTACTAGAAACATAAGGTTTTATACTTTTGGAAGCTAGGACACGATGCATCAAAGTATTTAAAAAATGGTTACAATCATATTGAAAAATAACGATGATTCCCATGATGAATCATTAAATATTATTGTCCATCTAAGCTGACAACAAATTATTCTTTAAGAGACTCCACACAAGGGACTCAAGATATATATATATATATATATATATATATATATATATATATATATATATATATATATATAAGATTGGTGATCAAAATTAGGGGTGCAACTCCATTTTTTTGGCTTTCATGGCTAATGGTTTCCAAGGCAAATCTTTGAGCATTAGGTGTCATTTCCATTTCTTAACTTCTTGTTTGTAAATAATATCTATATATATTACTTATTGTAAATTTTTAAAAATTATGCCTATAAAATTTCTAAATATTTCTAAATCACAGCAATGACACATCATTAAACTAAAATACTGAAAAATTTAAGGAAGAAAGATTTTGCAAGGATTTATTGATAAAAGACTCTAGAGGAAGCTAAGTAGAAATGTAAATTTTGTGAAACTCCAATATTCTAGAGTGAGATAATATATTTTTCAACACTCCTTATAGTGGGGTAATACATAGTTTAAATACCACTTTTCATGTAGTTCAAACATGATATCATTCATTTCAAAAGGTTTAACACAATGAAAACTACACAAACTTGGCATAAAATCCCTCAACAAAATTAAAACCAAGCAAACAAGAATACATGTAGAATGGAATGCTTGGAATTGGAAAATATTCATCCAATACACCTTTTACACCCCCTTTTTTGGAATCTACAAAGCCAAGTTTTCCAGCCACCCATCAAAATCAACCGCATTTTAATAGGGTAGTTCCACTATATTCATATAGGAGTATTAAGCCTCCTTCCACATTAAATAGTTTTCAAGGAGTCGAATGCTTCAAATGAGTTAACTCATTTACTATTGTTGATTAAATGATTTCTCATGTGAAATTTCTCTAGATGGAAGATACATTCATGATGATGGAAATGCACAATAGGGAGGGTATTACACATTTAGTTTCTAGAAATGTTTCAATTTCCATGCCTTCTTCTTTAGTAAATTCTAAGGAGGATTAGTGAGGATGAATTTGTAGCTCCCAAGACACATGTTGTGCCTCATATTTCTAAATTATTATCTATGAGCATGGTTAGTTTAACACAATTTATGTTCCTCATGCAAAACCAAATTTGCAACCTAGTTTTGAAAGCACAAATTGGAGAAATAATGTCCATATATAGTTAAGGAATGTTGTTTCTAACTTCTAGAATTATTTAATTTCCTTTTCAATATAATAAAATCCCTTATTGGTAATATTTAATCGATTCAATGGTTATTGTAGGTATTGGTTTCAAATCGCTATATGTGAGAAATAGTTCCCAACTTAAATCTATCTTCTAGACCAAGGTTATTGTATTTTTCCTAGGATGTGTAGGAATTTACACTGTAAGTTCCTTAGATAAAAACACCATAGGTCACCACTCACAAACAGATCACAGATTAGTACACTAGTGTTTGACGTGTTTAAAACCCTCAAAGAGGGAAACCGCCCACGGCCTGAGCCAACGGGGCCACTTCAGGAAATTTACTAATGTAAAGAAAGAAAAATTACATAATCTTCTCTCATAAAAGGTCACTGGAAAAATGACCCTCCATGCAATTTAAATAGATATCATGGACTAATCGGGTGTTAAGCCATGGATCAAGTGCCAGTAATATCGAGGAGAGAATGAACCCTCGAATCACTACGTATCATGACCATTGGATTATAAGTTACAAAAGTACATACTTAATAAACACAATTTGCCTAACTTTACGCTAGACCAAGTTATACTTAAATATTTCCTATTTATCGGAATATCCTAACATCCCCCCTTAAGAACAACTTGGGATAGGATTGAAGGATTTACAAAGGTGACATAATAGGAGAAGGAAGGAGGCATTAGAGCCTATCCCCCCTTAATGTTAACTTTCGTGAACTCCAAACATAGATCGAAGTTTGGTAAACTTCGCTTCTGTGAGATCCTGTGTAAAGATATCAAAAACTTGATCATTGGTTGAACAATAGTGCACTTCAAGAACACGATCATGAATGAGCTTTCTGATGAAGTGTATGTGTAGCTCAATGTGTTTTTTGCGCTGATGTTGAACTGGATCTTTGCATAGATGAATGGCACTATGATTATCACACCAAGGTGTAGTTGGATTTTGCTGATAAAGACCAAATTTTGATAGTATCTAATGAAGCCACAAGGCTTCCTTGCTTGCTTCAACAACACCACGATACTTTGCTTCTGCCGAAGAAAGAGAGATGGCACTTTTATTCTTACAAGAACATGTAATAGGTCCTAAACCAAGAGTGAATACATAACCTACAGTAGACTTTCGATCATCGGGGTCACCAACCCATTCAGAATTAGTGAAAGCAACCAAGAATGGAGATGCTCCTGCACTCTAATGAATCTTGAACTGAATTGTACCTTCAACATATCGAAGTATTCTTTTAGCTGATTTCCAGTGATTTTCATGAGGGTTGTGCATAAACCAAGAAAAAATACCAATGACAAAGGAAAGGTCAGGACAGGTATGGGTTAGATACATAATTTTACCAAAAACTTGATAGTATAAGGTAGCATCAACCTCAAGAGAAGTACAAGTGACTGAAATCTTGACTCCATACTGAAAGGGAGAAGAGGTTGGCTTACACCCTTCTAGGTGAAAGTGGTGTAGAAGATCACATGCATACTTGGACTGAGAAAGAGTAATAACTTCTTTGGATTGCAAGACTTGAAGACCAAGGAATTAATGCAAGTTTCCTAATTATGTAATTTCAAACTTCTTAGGATGTTCCTTGAGAAATGAGGGCTTCTCTAGTGGAATGGAAGGTGGAAACAAATACGGAGTATGCATAGCCTAACTTAGCAAGAATGGAATAGATAAGACTACCATCTTCCTTTTTGACCTTACAACCTTCTAAGAGAAGTCTAAGGGTCTTGAATTTGGACAAAAAATATTCAATAGGGGATAAATTATGGGGGTCCAAAGTAAGAAACTCATTTTCAAACTGGTGGGCTCTAATTTCATTTTGAATACCAAAAAAATTATTTAGCTTTTTCATAGCTTCATCAGGGGAGTCAATTTCTTGGATATGAAATCTAATATCTTGAACAATGGAAATTCCTATAACCCTCATGCTTGATCTTGTTTATTTTCCCATTTAGCCTTTTTATCTTCATCGGTAGGTTTAGATTCTAGTCCTGAGACTATTATATAAAGCCCTTTACTTCTAAGTAAGTCTACCATGTAAGGATAGTCATGGGGCCCTTGCTTTTTATTAGTTTTTGAAATCTTGGCTAGAACATTTTGGAATTTTGACCTTTTTGAGTTGCGGCATGAAGACACATGGCAATCATGCACGCGCCGCAACTACCAGGAGTCACGAGCTACCAAGGTGGCGCGAAGCATGGATAGCCGAAGATAGAACAAGCACAAGTACGTATGAAGAAAACACACAGCAGGCTACGTAAAGTGGAACACGTGTATAACAGAGAGAAGCCGGGAGAAGCTGAAGAAAAGACACAGGAATTGATAGTTGGCAGAGCTGGTGAATAAATAACAACAATTGGCTAGAAGAAAAGGAGGTCAAGAGGTTGCGAGGCTCATAACAGGGGAAGACGCACAGATGCATCGCGGAAGAATCATGTATGACCTTCCTAGGGTTCCTCATCTTCTATTCTACCTTCGTTCCGAACCATCCGTATCGCATTTGTAAGCTATCATTGAGAATGCCATGTAATCATGTGTTTGGCCAAGAGATTAATACAATGGAAGGTTGTTGTCTCCAATAAGATGTTTACATGCCTCGTAATGTGTTTATGCCGGCTTAAAATTTTATTTACAAATGTCTCGAATGCTTATTAAGTGATCTTGCGTATATAACTATGTATATGTAATCGGACAAACTGCCCTTCATGAGTTGCAAATTTGTTCCTTGCTACTGATCTCATCCCCCTTCACATGTGGTTGCGGCACGCCTTGCAGGACTCACCGCCTCCGAGCAGAAAATGCCGCGTGTTCCTGACCACACGGGACCCTTTTGTTGGCCACAACCCCCGAACCCGGGTCTTGTCCGCGAGACCCGACTTCTCGCCAACAAATGGTTCCGCGAGCCTGACTCGCATGCTTCCGAGGGGACCCAGATCATGGTATCGAGGATTTTTGAAGGAGAGATACGGCGATGGTGGGATGATCATCTGGACTACCATTGCCCGGCCATGCGTGAGGCCTACCAAGAAAAAGGAGTGGCGTGATCAAGGAGCTTGTTCTTTTCTCTCACTCAAATTTTGCTGATACATACGAAATTTTCTCGGGGAAGGTTCTCACGGACCTTTACAATTGGTTGCGAGGTTGATGCAGCGACTTCGTGCCTCAAGAAGGCTTGCGGAAGATAAACCGCAGAGGGCGCACGAAGACTGGTGGCACTCCGCACCGGTGGACACCGAACCGACCCGCGCTATGGGATTTCTCGGGTAAGGACCATGTTGAAGGACACACCGTGAGTCGCCATCGTCAGTGCTACCAATCCTTCTCGAAAGCCGAGGTCAAGCCCACTCGTGGCCAAGAGGGAAGCCGCCAAGGAGACTGCTGTGGATCAAAGCTCGATGTAGGACGAAGGGTTGATTGAATTTCCACAAAACGAGTATGGAAGCGTAAACCACCCGTGCCGGGGGAAGGGTTGAGGGGGACCGATGTCGTGTAGAATGTGAAAGTGGGGAGCGAGGGAAATGGATAAGGAGGCCGCATGCAAGTTGCGGGGATGGTGGCGCAACACGGCGAAGAATGTATCGCCGATAGGTGGCGAAGAAGGGCAATGCGAGATTTGGAAGACAAGGGAGACTTGCGAGGAAAAATCGAAGGAGGCGCTCGCAGGACAAAGAACTATGTGTTTGGATACCCGGAAGAAGACGGGACATCAAGAAGTGGGGGATGGGAGCTCAACGACGCGAGAAAGAGAACACCAGCGAAGATAATGGAAAGATGTAGCCCGAAGAGAGTTCGATGACGAATGGCACGGCAGATGCAGCTGGATGTTTAAGATCGTATGGCACCCACCCCTCCAGGCAGCTCCGGCATTTCCCACCTTCGCATGGCCAGATCCCAACCTTCCCCTCGGTACCGTATCAACCTTTAAGTAATATTTTTTATTCCGGGGCCACAAGCATTGAGTCACCATACAATAGTTCATCGCCGTCGCACCGGCCCGGACAGCAGCGTTACTAGCAGGGTATTTTTCCTAGTGGGGACCGTTACCCAACCAAAGACCTCGAGGATTTATCCCGGTCAATTCTCCGCAAGCACACATGGCCGCATCTTTCACCCGCATCCGCAGTTCTCTCCACGGCAATGATGATGTAGAGCAACACCGGTACCGTGCGAAGCCATCTCGAGGGCTCGCTGCATGCCGGATGGAAGTTAATAGAATTCCAAACCATGCTCGGGAGAGAGGCCTGCGATGGTTTATCAAGTGGTCCGAGGCTCATCTTAACCCCGTAATTGCGGACGTGAAAGGTGATTTTTTCCGCGACCAAGCTTCCCGTGGCTGCACCAGCACCGTCGTAGCCAAGTGGGAAATTGGCAGAAGGAAGGGGGAGACCGCGTGGAGTTGATGCGGCGATTCAAGGACGACCGGGAAACTCACCACTCGATCGATCCGAAACCACCGTAGGGATCGGTTCATCAAGGCTCGCTTCCCTTGACACGAACCCCCTCTCACTCAAAGTGAAGATTGATAACCGGCAGGATGCTTTGGAGCAGGCCATGAAGATTGAAGCTTTTCACGTGCTGCCACCCCAGAATATCGGGGGCGGCCCTGCAAGATCCTTCTTTGAGATACAACACCGCATTTCCGCCTTGACCGAAAATCTCAAGGAGCTCGGGCCCAAGGAGACCCGCACGACCGGGCTGCTTGGTGGGCACTATTGCCCGGGTCGAGGGCCACGTAACCGAGGTCTTCAAGGTATCCGCGCAGTGGAGCAGACCCTCGGTCGCAAAGAATCCAAATACCGGTGGCGGTGCGGTGATGAACCCGCAGCGGGAGTCTACCAAACCCGCAACAAACTTACGTGGGGTTCCCACCTCAATCCCGGTTCCTCCACCACGAATACCGCGAGACGCACGGACGTCGGGCATCCTCTCGATGTGCTCGATATTACGTGCTACCCACGGTCCCAAACAATGTGTACCGCGACTCTTGCGTTTCCACGACTCACAACATCGGAGCAAAGGCAGTAAGTCGACGCACTTGCGGATCGATTGACCGTCCCTCCCACAGAACGAGGCCCAAGGGGAAGAGGCGGCGCATGCGAGCGCGCGGTGCGCACGCGGTCCCAGAAATGTCACAACCGTGACTCGCATGGTCACGTGCTCGAGAATGTCCCCTCCCCGAGACGACCTCGGTGTTCCCGCGTCGGGTAAACGCCCACCGCCACGCAGGACTTCCCGCAGCTCATCAAGAAGTGGGAAGAACAGCGAGGCAGAGGGGAGCGAATCCGATAAACTTAGAGCCGCGAGGGGACCGCAACCCCGTACTTGCAAAACGCCGCGACCAGGACGAGGGGCGGAAAGAAGACTCGGGAGAGGATGCCCACGGGAAGGAGCCGCGACGAGGTTCGGCCCGCATCCCCGAAGAAGCTTGATCGGCCCGAAGTCCGTGGCTAGCTATTTCGAGGAGTGCGCTGAGGCATTCGCCCGCTATGGAATGAGGAGGCTTGGAGGGAGCCCATGCCGCCGAATCCGGGGCTAAAACGCCGGCAGGTATTGTGGTCAAGGATTGGCTCCGGCTATTCCTCGTGATTGTTGATACCGCCGCGTTATGTTGCGCCAAGCATGCTTTGGAAGGAGCACTGGCAAAGCACAGACTTAGAGACCGCGACGCCAGCTCCTCAATACGTGCGGAAGATGAAGCAACAAGCAACGAACAGCAAAGAATTCCGCTAACACGCAGGTCGCGGATTCCAAATCGGGCCATTGACCATGTTGGACTTGGGGTCCGACGTCAACATTCTCGCCATGGAAGACAGGCCCTTGAAGGCCGCCGCTAGCCTACTCACCAATCCAACCCCAGGATGGCGAACCGCCGCATCGTACCGCCAATCGACCGCCGAGGGTGTCGAGGTCGACGTTGCGGGGGTGAAGACATACACCGATTTTGAGGTTATTGATATCATGGGCGACAAGGATCCCTATCCCGCCTTACTCGACATTGATTGGGCTTTTCGAGAATTACGCCATCATCGACCTTAAAAAGGAGCCGATGACGGAGGATGGGGAGGTACGGGTCACCTGCACCCCTCGACCCGTATCAAGGGCCGCGATATACGAAACAAGCGTGGACAATCGGGAGGATGCTCAGATGATGGACCACCTTTATCGATGACCGCAGGAAAGCGGGAGACTATATTAACCCGACCGCGATTGGCTCTGCCGCCTGGCGGAGTGTGCAGCTCCTGGAGTCGCATCCGAACTCGCTTGGGAAGAACGCAAGGGGGTATGAGACCACCACGCGGAGATGTGCCTCCGTTGCCCAAGTCCGATGGGTAGGGATCGAGATCCGCATATCCCACCTTGTTGAACATGCAAGCAAATAATACTTTTATTACCAAGGTGGAAGATCCGGTTCCGGAAATCGTCGAAAGCCGGCGTTTCTTTTGGATGTGGCCTTGCAATCCACGCGGCCCGATGGTGGAAAAATCACCGCAACACTCTATTGCGATGGGAGTACGGTGGCTGGGCGTTCCGATGGTGCACGCTTTTGTAAGAGGACGAAGGACCTTGCGTACGCTCTTTAAGTATCATGGAACTTCCGACCCGCGACACGATTTGCGGGCCTCCTCATGAGGAACAAAGGGCGTAGCACCCTTGCATTCTCGAGGAGTCGTGTCCACAGGTTTATCCACTCCCTCGGTACACCCCTGTGCCCGGGTACCTCGGGAGGGAAGAGCGGAAAATGGGGAACCCGCCTGGCGCGCTGGCGTACAAGTCTGCTCGGTGCTTCTTGTTCGAAGGGGAGACGGCGCAGAGTCTCTGTGCCCTACAGAAATCGCGAGGTCTTGTTTTCTTGCTATCCCGAGCTCCGACGGGGGGCCTTGCTGTGTCACGACCGAGGTCGCGTGAGTTGGCTTGCCACCGGATTGGAGGCGATCCAGACGGACGATAGCGTCCGGAGGACCCCGGGCATCTCTATTTTGACGAAAGGGAAGGCGAGTTGAAAGTATTAGTGAAGAGCCGACGACCGAAGGAGTCCATTTACACCACTAAAGATGAAGAAGTCAACATTGGAATGTATCGAGAAACCCAAGCTCGGCAGTAACTATGGGAGATTACCTGGACGAGGAAACGACAAAAGAAATTTTCAGCCTCCTCTCGGAATATGAAGATTTGTTCTCGTCCCCCGGTTGCGGACCTCGAAGGGGATCAAGGGGGACCCGATGGCAAAATGCGCATCGCGCCGAAACCGGGGCCAGGCCTGCGTGAAGCACCGACCCTGCCTCTATCAACCCACGGCGGAAAGAAAAGGTCAAGATGGAGATCAACAAGATGCCGGGCTCGCAGTCTTATCTTCCCAAAGAGAAGAAGCAGAAATGGGTGAGTCCCATTGTCATCCAGTAACAAGAAGGACAAAGCGGAGATCCGTTTCGTGTAGACTACCGAGCCTCGAACAATGCCTCGCATCCACGATCCGTTTCCCACCTTTTTCAGCCGATGAAGTTCTAGACCATGTTGCGGGAAACGAAGCTTATTCCTTCACTAATGGGTTTTCAAGTTACCATCGTGTGCGCATCGCTGAGGAAGACAAAACAAAGACGACATTCACCACCGAGTGGGGATCATTTGTGATACCACGTTATGCCGTTTGGTCGAAAGAATAATTCGCCGTGTTTTCCGATTGTCATTGCCGTTTTCCGAGAGTACATTCACAAGTTCCCGGAGGTCTCATATGGACGATTGGACCGTCTACGACCACAGTGAAACACGCCTCCTCGTTGCGTATTATGTTTGGACCGGTGTCGTCACCGCAGATTTCCTTGAACTTGAAAAATGCATTTTGCAGCCTGTCCACACTCTAGGCCACGTGGTGTGCAAGCAAGGGGTCCGTGTTTCATCCCACCAAAGTCGCGGTCATTCATATGGAGGCCTCGAGACCGTGGAAGGCATTGTGGGTACCGCTTCGGCACACAGGATATTATAGGGCGGTTTATTCGCAACTACGCAAAGATTACGTCTCAAGAAGCCGTTGTAGAATTCAGGCTCATGACGATGAGTGTAGGAAGGCAATTGACACCTTGAAGGAGAAGTTGGCGACGCAAGACTCCATACTTGTTCATCCCGACCGGGATAAGCAATGATGTGCATATTGATGCGTCCGTATTGCACTTGGGGTCGTACTGCGCAACCCCGGGAGACTATTGACCACCCCGTATACTTCGCCACCAAGCCACATCGAATGCGGGAGAAGAATTACACCACGACCGAGCGGGAAGGCGTTGGCGATGGTGTACCCCCTCCGTGGTTCCGCCACTATCTTCCGGGCGGAAAATTCACATTCTTCACGGGACTCGTCCGGTATTGAAGTATCTCGTAACAAGCCCGTGCTGGAAGGACGGATCTGCCGCCGGCTTCTACTTTTTCCAGAATTCACGTTTGAGGTGATTGTCAAGCCCCATTGGTGTTGAATGTCGGTCCCGATCATTTATCCAAAGGAGACGGAGAGAATGAGGCTCGTTGATGACCGCCCATCGGGATGGCCGACCCTCCGAGTCGGCGTTACTCGCATTACCCGGCTGAAATTGCCACCGCACCGACCACGACAATGCCTTCGTGATTATACCCCGCTTCGCAAATGCCACCTCGGTTGTCCCAAGGCCGACCATCAATTGATCGTGTGGCAACTATGGCAACCCTGGCCTGGACAGTGTGTTGCATGACAGTTTTCTCGGTCAATGCACGGGAAGCGTGATGTGGGAATGTCACAAAGGTGTTGCGGGAGGGCATGTGGGTGCAAAACCCACCGCAAGGAAGGTGCTCCAAGTAGGCTCGTGGTGGTCGACGATACATGCCGACCGTAAGGCCTATGTGAAGCGCCGCGATGTTTGCCAATGATCGGAAGGCCTTCGCACCGAGACGAGCTCACACCCAAGGCATGTGTTGCGGCTGCTCAAAAGTGGGTCGGCGGATTTCGTAGGTCCCATCGCCCGTCGTCAGACACTCTGCTGCCCGCACATCATTACCGCCACTATTGCTCCTCGGTCCCGAGGCTCAGGGCAATAGCTGCACGTGATCGCCAGAGACCGCCGCTTCTGCTCATTTTTGAACACATCATCGACCGATTTGACCGGCCGCGGAGCTTCGACCGATTAGGGTACGTATTTCATTAATGCCATTGAGCACATCGGACACATTTATGATTCAAAGATCAGTGCAGCAAACATACCACCGCAAAGCAATGGTACCGTGGAAGCATTCGAACAAGATTCTTGAAAAGGGCTTGACTAAAATTTGCAATGCTCGCCGCGACATTGGGACGAGCGTTCACGCATCGTGCCTACCTAATTGGCTGGCGAGAATGCTTGACCAACCGTACACCATTCCATTTGGTGTATGGCCGGAAGCCGTGATTCCCACCGAGTTCATTGTACCCGCCTTTTTTGATTTCAACGCCTTCAGCTCTCGAAGAAGAGTCACTTCAGAACGCCCGTAGCCATGGTGGAGTCGACGGAGTCTGATTCTTAGCGGAATTCCACCAAAAGGTTCGGTATGACCAGGCAGAAAGCATGGCACGACCGCCACATCAAACCAAAGCCTTCCAAGTCGGCGGCAAAGTTCTCTTATATGATAGCCGTTCCGAAGTTTCCAGGCAAGCTCTAGATGCAATCGGGTCGGGACCCTACTTTGTCACCGAGATCCGCGACTCAGAGCCGGCTCGCCAAGGCTGTACCGACCGTGACAGCTTCTCCCCGGTGGGTGAATGGCGCATCAAACCCTACCGTATAGGTCCCTTTCACGTCTCATCAATAACTCTCGCAACCGAGAGAACCCTGAGAGTAGCTTAGTCAAATAACTCTCCGCAACCGGGATGAGCGTAGGGAGTCTTTTCCGTTCACAGTGGGGCCTGCCAACATCCGGCCGCTATGTTACTTCCTCACCGCAACCGACCGTGGTCGAGGCGGACTAGTCCAAGAAGTCACCGCGCTCACCTGGGGTTGTGTTGTCTCTTGTAGGATCCATCCTCGTGCTGCTGCTGTCGTCTGTGCCTGGCTTCCGTCGATTCTTTTGGTTGCACGTCCGTAGGATCGCCGTATCAGTCATAAATTACCATAAGTAGACCTAATAGTACCATAATCATTTTCCATCACCCGCAGCCTCACCCATCGCGTCCCGCCCATTTCCATGACGCCGCCGCAACCGTCGGACACACCTGCATGCGATTGATCGCACGATTATCGCAGTGTTAGCGATAGTAAGAATAATCGGTTGCGCGGCGGGAGTCTCACTAACTCACGCTCATGCCAGGGGATGACATAACTTGTATGGAGACCAATAGGGGCTGGAGATGATTTTGACCAGCCTGTCTGAAATTGCGGGGCGATTTCAGAGCAAATAGCCTCAAAGCGCATTGCACCCGTAAGGAAACGAAGAATTCTCCAGTTTCACTGCTGTCGGCCAAGATGTCAAGGCTCTCTTATCCGTTCTCGAACCGCGTCGACACCGAATCCACCGAATGAGTCACCGGTTGGCAAGTATGACATTGTGCCGTTGATGGACGCCAACCCGTCCGACCTTAAATCGAATTCCCACCTCCACCGGCGACATACATGGAGCATCACTACACACCAGCAATAGCTCCAAAGCAGCTCGAATGCGATAAGAATATATGGCCTCCAACAATCGTCTTGATGAATTTAAGGACTCTTCCGGCTTCGAACTACGTATCTGGTTTCAATGCACCCTGCCCTCACTAATATAGAACGGGTCCCGTGGCTCAACGAAGAAATCCCCATCCATGCCGACATTCATCGGCTTGCTGTGGTCGTCTAATGGCGCCTGATGTCTCCGTCGCTAACCGTACATCTTCCAAGCGTTGCTCGAAAGTCGGGTGACACAGACTCGTACACTACATGGCACCACGGGGGGAAAGGTACAAAATTGATTTGATTAATAAGCCAGGAGATTCGGTTTGCTTGCTATCTCATTGCTAGCAAGACGATGCGATACTATACGAGAGAATGCACCCTGATACAACCCTCCTATTGCGGAGCATCAGATTCACGCACAAAGCCGGGACTGGTGTTCTTTTCGTTAAAGAACTCTTTTGCCACTGCTAAGAGAACGACAAGCGCACCACCAGTCATTTACGGTTACTTGATTGTAGCTTTCACCATGTGGAAATGGCACATTCTCCCGTCCCACGTCGGGCAGAGACCATCGCGAGCCGGCCCTCTCGTGATGAAGTCTACTCCGTGGCAAAGCTCTGACCTCTAACATCAGCCAGGTGAACGCGGAAGCGTCGACGGGTACTGTTATGAGAGATGTAGGAGCAATCAGTAATCTGGTGCCTTGGCACCGTTGATGAGTATAATGAGCAGGGTATGGTTCGGGAGTGTGTCACGTACTTACTCTCCGTTCAACTTGCGAAGCCGAAGCCACCTTCATGGAGCTCCCTGCATTCCGCCTGAATGATGATACCTTTTCACCGCGAGGTCTCTCGCGTGGCCGTGGGCCTGCCAGCACATCTCACCACGGATCCCCCGACAATCCTTGGAGCGGAGCTGCCGCGCAGCCGCCGCCGAGACAAGAATGTGTCCTCACAAAGTTGCGTGGGGACCTCCACAGATGCACGAGACCGCACAGAACCGCCCGACCCCATCATCCTCGTCGTACAAGCACTTCAATGCCTGTGGCCCAAGTCTCCGCAATGCAGAAACCGGCTACCAAGTGGTGCCCTTTGTTTCCTCATTTTCTCGACCCTCCAAATTTCTCGATCGGTCTCTTGCTCCTCCCATACCGCCCTCTTCCCCGTCCCCCCCCCATCCCCACCAACTTATTCTCCACTCCCTTCGACGCAGCTTATCATCACCCCGCGGCGAACGGCCCTAGATCTCCATCCATCGACCCCCCCTCCATCCAAGAGGGCCCGTACTCACCGTCACAGATCCGCGTGGTGGGACCCATCGACGATGATCCACCATCCACTCCACTCACAGACGTTGGATTCCGAGGAACCCCCGATCGATCCATCGCAGCCTCAAACATTTCGCTCCCCCATACCCTTTTCAATTCTCGTCCATAGCCTCCACCCCGCCGTCCACCGCCACCTCCCTCCGCTCCCTCCAATTCATCGCCCACCGTACGACCTCTCATTCGGGGAAATTTTCTGAGAGAGCCGCTTCTCGGCGGGAATTCACCCGACGGGCGTCGGTCGCTGCCACCCCGTGGCCACACCCTAGGATCCTCGTCTTCACTATATTCATTAGTCGGCCACCGTTGGGGCCGATTCGGCCGACCTCCTGCACTGCACTACTCAAGAAGACCGGCCGGGAGTCCGACATGGCCACCTCAATGAGCACAGACACCGGTCCCTCCTCCCGAGAACTCCACCGATCACGGCCAAAGGGCTAACCTTTGCAGAACGGCAAGCCGGAAAGGTGGTGCTTCCCAAGATGGGGCCGAATGTAGAAAAACATGGGCACAGGCAGCCGGCATCACCACAGTGGGCGGCCCTCAAGGCCGAAAAGATTCATTCGTAGCCGCAAGAACAGCGTGCACCGAGCAAGACCACCAAATCACGGGCCGCCATCGAACAAATACGATCGACCGACTCAGAGAAGACCTACCCACAGAGCAGTCACCACACGGCCGCACCGACCCATGGCCCGCCGCAAGGCTCATCATGCCCCACCTCGACAATATAGCCGAGGATAGTGTAGTAGTCCAGGCTACCACCTTGGACTCGCTTTTCACCGGTTCATGCAGAGAGAATCGTAAACCTGCCGTTAGCCACATGGCTCACCCTTCTCGATCCGCCGCATTGTCTACTCGTACTGTGGACTGCCGCGCGTACCTTCAAAGGCCAAGATGCGTGTGACTCTTCGTCCCATCGCGGCGCAGCCGGCGCTCTTCTTCGGGGAAGTCCGTAGGTGAGTGCCTACCGCCCTCACCGTCAAAACGCAGCTCGGCCCCCGCCCGGGGCCTCAGCCGCATTTCCCGTGGAAATTGTGGAGACCGCGGGACCCGAAGACGGGTTAGGATCAGCTTCATGCCTGTGCGGACGAGCTTGAAATTCAAATGCAATGCATCGAGGCCGACTCGCACAAGCAAACAGCTATTCTGGAACGTCCGCCCATTCGATCTAGTGTTGAATCCATACAACACTGGAGTTGGCGTCGAGACCCGCTTGCCACGATGTTTGGGGCCGTCCTGGCCCACCAGTAGAGTGAGACCCACGCGCCAGGATCTCTCGAAGAAGCGTACTTTCTGCGCAGAATGACAGCAAGCGTGTTGGACTTCACCGGGCTTAAAGATACAAAGAGCCCGCGTGTCCCGGAGTTGGGGCCCTTGCTTGAACAACCGCTTGGAGGAGGACAAGAGAGCGGGCACGGACGAAGGCATGTAAGAACAGCATGGGAGCCGCCGGGCAATGAAGTCGACCATCGTTATTTGTGATTGACTCGGGGACGAGTCAAGGAATTGTGGTTTGGGGCTCGTTGGGGCCCTTGTTTTTTATTATTTTTTGAAATCTTGGCTATGAACATTTTGAATTTGGACTTTTTGAGTTGCGCATGAAGACACATGGCACAGAACCGCACCGCAACTACCAGGATTCGAAGTGAGCGCCAAGGTGGTGCGGAAGTACGATAGTCAAGATAGAACATGCACAAGTACGTATGAAGAAAACACGCAACAGAAGACGTAAAGTGGAACACGCAGACAATTAGAGAGAAGTCATAGCTAAAGAAAGAGCAGAGAACGATAGTTGCAAGAGCGGTGAATAAATAACAACACCCTACCGGAAGAAAAGGAGGTCAAGAGGTTACAGGTTTCATAACAGTGGTAAGATTACGTACATCGCAAGAATCACAGACCTTCCTTAGGGGTTCTCATCTTCTCATTTTACCTTCGTTCAAATCCATCCCTGGGATTGATTTTTTAAGCTATCATTAGAATGCCATGTAATCGCGGTTGGCCAAGAGATTAATACAATGGAAGGTTGTTGTCTCAATAAGATGCTTTATACGTTCTAACAAGTGAGTTATTTAAAATTTTATTTGCAAATGTATGAATGCTATTAAGTGATCTTGCGTATATAACTCCGTATATGTAATCGATAATCATTCTTCATGAGTTGCCAATTTGTTCCTTGCCATTGATCTCATCCCCTTCTCGCATGGTTATGCACGCCCTCGGTGAGGACTGTCTGGCTTCCCACAGGTGGAAATGCCGCGTGTTCCAGACGACATCAAACCCCTTTTGTTGGCCAGCAACTCGAACTCAGTCTGTCTGCGAGACCCGACTTCTCGCCAACAATAGCCATTGCAAGAATCGTGTTGTTAAGAACAAAAAGGGAAGTAATTTACTTTTAAAAAAATTGAAGGTGTACAATAATAAACCAATCGGTCGAATGGAACATATTTAGATATATGAGTCGATTAAAAATGCATTTCAGTAAACTGATTGTAGATGAAGAAGTTATGCATTTTTGAAGAAAAATTGTAGTAGATGCCAAGTAGTCGTCATGGAGTAGGTTGAAAGTTGATACTGAAGTCGTACCTTAAAAAAAAAACTCTATTTCAAATTAATAAAATAAGTCGTGGCTACTTTTTAATACTACTTTTATAAAGGTGAAACTACCTCCCAAAATAGAATAAAAGAGAGATCAACGCCTTAGAAATACGCCACTTCGAGGGGGAAACCTCCTTCACATTACATAGATGAACAATTTTTGGATGATACAAATGACAAAGCCTCCTTTCTATATATAGGAGTCCATGGGGTCACAATATTATCCTAGTCGATCTAATAATAATAATGTAAGGCCACAACAATAACAATAATGGGCTTTTATGGGGCACAATAATAACAATATGGGGGACTGTGGGTACAACAATAACAATAAGGGGGCTACACTAACAAAAATAAGGGACCACATTTCAGTAACATAGGACCCAAATATGCCCTCTCCTTCCAAAGTGTTGTCCTTCCCCAATGCTTGAGTAGCTCGGGATGCTTCTATATAAAATTCCCTATCCTTCCATGTGGAATCTTTCTGTTGCGTAAGTTTTTCCACTCGATGAGATACTCCGAAATTGATCGATTTTGTAGCCACAGTAGTTCTTATTTCCATGATCGATTCAAAGTTCCACATTATTTTTCCCTTCCTCACTGTTCGGAAATATTGTTTGAACCGGAAGTTTGTCACCTTTTTAAACTTTTGCTACGAAACATGGAGTCAGGTAAGACTTCCAGAAGAAGCAAGAAGCTCCACTTGTATGCCATACTACCAATATTTTGCAACACCTTGTGAATGATAGTATTTGGCTATAATTTATTATCATTCTTAGCTTGCTTGAGGGACATTTGTTTGTATAGTGTTGTAATCGTAAAAATACCTGGCTTGCCTGGCGAAACTTCTCACCGTGATGTTGATCTCGCTCGTTGTTTCATTCAATTTTGTGCCAAATTTAGGTTATCCTTTAAGATTTGGAGAACTTGTTGTGATGCTCGATGTGATATTCCACTACTTGAACCTTAGAATTTTCTCTAAAGATGATTTGGATGGACTCGCAGGATGATATCCATAAAGTGCCATAAATGTCATTTTTTTCTCATAAAGATGAGGAATTTTTATACCGCAATTCAAATGCGTAGGTAACCACTTGACCCATTGTGTTTGTTTATCAGATACAAAACAACGAATATATCCTTCCAAACATTTGTTCACTATCTCATTTTTCCCATCGGATGGAGGATGATAAGATGAGCTATGAGATAGTTGAGTACCCAAACAGGAAAATAATTTTGTCCAAAAATTTCCAATGAAAATGGGATCTCTATCACTTACAATAATATTTGGGTTTCCATGTAGCTTTTTAATTTTTTCCATAAATGCAGCAATAATTGTACTTGCATTAAATGGATAAGATAATGTACAAAAGTGTGCATACTTAGTAAGTCTATCAACTACCACCATCATGACACTCTTTCCTTCGGACTTAGGTAAACCTCCGTGATAAAATCCATTGAAACCTCCTCCCAACATTGACTTGGAATGGATAAAGTTTGTAGCACACTCGGGGTATTAATTGTCTCAACTTTATTTTTTTGGAAAACAAAACATTCCACCACAAACTTTTGAATATCGGATTTAAGGCCATCCTGATTTTTTTTTTTTAACCCTATGGTAAGTTTTTAAAAATAATGAGTGTCCTCCTACGGGAGAGGTGTGAAATTCCAAAAGAATATTTTGTTTTAGTTGGGAATTCTTACAAAGATATAAGTGATCATTGTACCATAAGAAATCATTTTTCCAGCTAAATGTAGCATATGTATTAGGATCTTGCTGCAAATTTTGAATGAGTGTCCACACTTATTTTTCATTCTTCCATTCCTCCCTTGCTTCGGTTATCCAATCTATTTGGACAATATAAATGGCAAAAATAAATGCTTCCACCTCCTCATCCTTTATTGAGAGTGCATTTGCAACAAAATTTAGCTTCCCTTTTTTGTATATGATTTCAAAGTCATAACCCAACATCTTTGTGACCCATTTTTGCTGCGCTTTTTAAGATAGTCTTTGTTCCAAAAAGTATTTATGTAATATTCCTAATTAGCCCAAACTAATAGGAATATTCAATTTTATTTTACTTTTTCTATCTCATGAATAAAATTGTAAAGGAGGATCAATATAACTCCTAAATAGCAAAATAAATCAATGCTCAATGTGAAACAAGCTAAATCTAAGCTATCTTCATAAACACACTTAAGTATGAAAGAGGCTGGACCAATTGACTAGGTCAATAGGACCAAATCAATAGCGTTGTCTAGGTGCAATGTATCTCCAAAAGGTACAAAGTAACTATGTTGGAGGTCACCCATGTGAATGAGGCTAAATCACTAAGGGTGGTTTAGGTTTGACAAGATTTCCAAATTATAAAAGGAGGAGGAGGACAATTCTCAAAGAGGGGGTTGATCGTTTGATATTGTTGAAGGTATTTTCATTCACACAAACCTCATTCTCTAGCCGTTTTGAACAGAATAAAGCTTTAGCACTTGGGTGTCTCCTCGGTCGGAATCCCACCTCCTTCCTTTAGAAGCTCGAGGAGACTTGTTCTATCTTGTCCACTATCAAGCTGAAGCCAAGCTTCATCTTCCAACCACAATCTGCATCTTGCTGAGGGTTTGATTTTTTTTGTAATCCGTAGCAAGGAAGCTTAGATCTATCTGCATCTAAGCAAATCTAGTGCCTCTTCTCGAGTGTGTCTTTTAACCTCCCGGAAGAGTGTATTGGATCATCGTAGGCTTTGAATTGTGATCAAGGCATTAGGCTTAATCACTAATAAAGCTACCAAAGATAGTTTTCCTTCCTCATCGCGTTATCCGCAAGAGGAAATTTGCAGTGTTTTGACTCGCTATTTGGAGGAGAGATCTCCAAAGTGATAGGATTCTCCTTTCATCGTGTAGGATTCATGATTGGACAACCAATCCATGTTTGTTTCAGATCTAATCTATTTATGTATTTATTTACTACAGAATTTCTTAATATTGCTACAAACTTGTAATTCTAGATCTCAAATCTACTCCTGTACCTTCATGTTTTGATCAAAATCCCAAGGGGAAATTGTAGAGGAACTCGTCTAGTGTACAAATCTGATATAGATCTATATTTTTGTACACAGATCTGTTCTAGATCTGAAATTTAATATTCAGCTGCTTCAGCCTATAAAATAACGATGTCAAGCTTGCAGTCTCATCTTGTTGTTGTAGCACCTCAATCTTGAGGGTTTCTTCATGTGATTCTTTTGTTTACCTATTGTAAATTGTATAAACCATGCTATAGTTATGATTTACTAAAGTCCATACTATATTGAATCCATCAAATTTAGAAAATCATGCTGCCTATGCTCCATTAATTTTTGCATACCACAAGTCATGGGGATTGGGCATTTTTAAGCTATATCAGGAGTGGTAGATTTGTTTAACATAGGTAGAGTCATTGTTTTGGGCTGAAATTTGATATGTAAGTCTCTTATGACCTAAGATACGAGATCCCACCATCACTTTCCCTTATTATTATGCTCATCTCTGAAATTAACCATTTTAGGGCATAAATTGTTGCTTTTCCCCAACTTTTGGCTCATAAAATGAAGTACAATTTTTTTTTGTAGCTTGGATTGATGGATATGTGTTTTTAACATGTCCTATGAGCTTATTTGATGTTTCATCCACACGAGTTTATATATTGTCATGTGCCTCTTGGGGCAATTTTCCCAAGGAAACTAGGTGGGAGAACTGTTTAACCCACCTAGAAGGATTTATTTTTGATACCCCCTTGGATTTAGGACTTAGACACTTATATCTAAGGGATCCAAGTTCTGGTTTTCATTTCTGTACATCACTAGAAAATGCGTTTTCCAAAATTATGCCTAAGGCTATTCCGCATTTGGGATATTACAAAGGTATCAAAGCATGACTGCCTCACTCTGTGAGATATGGCCATCAAAGGAATAAAGAAGAAGAAAGAAGAAATATTACATAGAGGACAACAGAAGAAGGGTGAAACTCCTTTACTTGAAGGGATTGGAAGGGAAGAGTTTTCCTCAAGCACTCTCTCTCAAGCCATGCATGAATTGAAGGAAGAAATCAAGGGTCGAGAAGGTAAATATGGAAACCTCAAGGAGTTCTTCTCATGAAGGGTGCCTCACTACTTTTATGCTGTGTGTGAGCAATTGCTGCCATGTGCAATTTGATCTACCAGCACCGTAACATGCCTACTTTCTTGTTGAGAGAAAGAGGGAAAGGAGGAATGATGGGGGAAGAGAATGTCTCCTCACTTTTTTCCAAACTTTGGAAGGTGCATTGAAGAAGATATCAAGGAGATGGAAGGGGAGGAGTGTAGAAGATTTCTGAAAGGGTTTGAAGCAATCCCTAGCTATTCACATGATGGGTGTGAGCATTCAGCCACACATGTAGATCCACAGTGTAGTCTACTATCCACATTGACTCAAGGAGAATGGAGGAAGAAGGTAACCAAGGAGGAGACCATGACTTTTCATGATTATGAATCTCAATCATGGAGATCTCAAAGAGCACTTAGACTTCCAAGGGTTTTGCAAACTCAAGGAGGCAATATCCCCATTTCTGAAGAGCCCTCTTCTATTTTTGAAGACATGGAGTCTTTTCCTTCAAGGGATGACCGAGACTAAGGGTCTCTCATCGAGGATGAGGCATTCTCACACATGGAAGAAAAGGATAAGGATCAGCATCAAGGGATTATGAGAATTCACCCTTATCTATTTTGGGAGGTTTCTGCACATAAGGAGAGGATTGTTGTGTAGTGAAGGGAGGGACAACTCAGTCCACTCATATACACAGTCCACTTCAGATTTTTATGGCTCATCAATGCAGGCATTCCACCCAGAGCTACCAACCAGAGAGTTGGTGGGAGACATCCTGGTCTGGGTTCACCACTCTTAGATTTTGGAGAGGTGGAGGGTTTGGAGGAACATTGGCATGGGGATGGTCAGTAGCAGGCAGCAAGATGTGTGGAGAGCCTACATGCTAGATCACCAACATTGCCTTCAGGAGGATTGATCCCTAGTTGGAGGTCTCATTTTGGTAGAGTACCCAAGGATCTTGTAGCTGCATGATTCTTTACTACTCTGATGGAGATAATAGATACATGGTGGATGATGTGGTCATCTATTCCTCGTGGCAAGATCTTCTTGGCTAAATCTTATAGTATCAAGGAGAAGCTCCGCTGCAAGACATGAGGACTTCTCTTCTATGCACTTTGATGAATATGTCCATTTTTGATGGAGGAGTTCACTTGGGAGGGCAACCAACATGACATATTTCTAAAGATATCGCAGAGATGTATAACCCGTACAGTAATGAAGAGTAGGTCATAGCCACTTCCTGCACTATTTGGGGTGAGGCAGAATTCCAGCTTGAGCCATTTCAACTCAAGATCTCAAGTACATGATGGAGGAGGTATAATTTCACATTTTGTATTGTACTTCTTTCCTTGTTTGAGCAAAGATGGTGTACCAAGAAGGATTTTCTCTTTCTTGCATATTGTATGATAATGTGTATTTCATAAATTGTATACTGAGATTGGCTATCTCATTGGTGGTTTGTGAAGCCACATGATTTTTGGTGTGTACCATTGACACCACTTTTGTACTTTCACAGATGTTATCTTGTAAAATGAATGGGACAGTTAAACAAGTGCCCCGGGAAAGCACTTGTTATTGTTTAGTTTGATGCAGTGCAAAAGGATGCACTACGTCTGTTCCATGAGGAACTTCGTGATCCACTTTCCGGCTTGTCATGTGATAACTTGTTTTCTATTGTTATTGCTTCTCTAGCAGCACCGTTGATGTTTCTATGTTCATGGAAGCCATGTTTGGAGAGTGGAGGAGATGGAGATGCCCATTGGGAGTATGATTCTCCATACTATTCATGTTGTATGTTTCAAGAGGAGCACAAGTAAATCATGATTGCCACATCATACTCCTTTTCTTCACATGGGGTGAGCCATTTGAAGAACTTGGGTGCTTGGAGGAGGCACTTCATGGTTGAATTGTTTGATGGGGTAGCTTGGGCCATTCTTGGAGACCATGTCATTTCAGCCCAAGTACAAAAACAGCCCCATACTTACCATAAGTGGAGAGAGAAAAAATTTGAATGGGAAAATCTAAACTCTCCATTCAAACCCAACACATCAGACAGATCTCGGGGTTGAAGTCTTCTTTGATGAGCTACCCAGAATGGCTCATTTCCATTTGGATGATTTCCAGATGGGTGAGGAAGTCACCATTTGGAACAAGACTTCCCATGCTTTCATCACTCTTACCCCGAGGGAGGCCACTAAGAAACAAGGAGATCACCACTTGTACCTTCCATTTTCTCATGATGTACACTTTGTTATCTTACACTCTGAAGGAATCATTGGAGGACAAATTCATCGCCTATCATTTTCGCCCATGGTGGGTCCATCGATGAAGCCACAAGAAGAGGAAGGGAGAAATTTTTCTCTACCCTGCGCTTGCTTGAGGAAAAGCAAACATTTTGAAGGGGGAGGACTGTAATATTCCTAATTAGCCCAAGATAATAGGAATATTCAATTTTATTTTAATTTTTCTCTCGTCTCATGAATAAAATTGTAAAGGAGGATCAATATAACTCCTAAATAGTAAAATAAATCAATGCTCAATGAAACAAGCAACCGAGCTTACCTTCATAAACACACTTAAGTGTGAAAGAGGTCGACCAATTGACTAGGTCACCAGACCAAATCACCGTTGTCTAGGTGCAATGTATTCCAAAAGGCACAAATAAGTACCATGCCTGAGGTCACCCATGTGAATGAGGCTAAATCATCAAGGTGGTTTAGGGTTTGACAAGATTTCCAAATTATAAAAGGAGGAGGATATTACCAAAGAGGGGTTGACTTATTTTATATTGGTCAAGGTATTGTCTGCTCAGAACCTCATTCTCTAGCCGTTTAGATGAGAATAGTGTTGTTTATCACTTGGGTGTTCCCTGCCGGAATCCCACTCTTCCTTGAGCAACTCTTGGAGGAGACTGTTCTATCTTGTCCACTATCAAGCTTTGGGCCAAGCTTCATATTCCAACCACAATTCAAACTCGTTGAGGGTTTGATTGTTTTTGTAAGTCGGCAGCATAGCTCGAAGCTAGATTCATTCAAATCTAGGCAAATCTAGTGCCTCTTCCCGAGTGTGTGTTTTAACCTCCTAGAAGAGTGTATTGGATCATCGTATTGCATTTTCATATCAAGGCATCGTGCCCAATCACCACCGAAGCTAAAATGTAGTTTTCCTTCCTTTGGTCGTTATCCGCAAGAGGAAATTTGGTGGTGTTTTGACTACTATTTGGAGGAGAGATCTCCTGATAGGATTCTCCTTTCACTCTGTGGTGATCCATGGATTGGCCAACCAATCCATGTTTGTTTCAGGATCTGGATTTACTTATGTATTTATTTAATACATAATTTCGAATATTTCAGAATTGTAATTTCAGATCTCGGATCTACCCTACCTTCATGTTTTGATCAAAACCCTGCGGGAAATTAGAGGAACTCATCTAGTGTACAGAGTATGGATAGACGACAAGCACGTAGACATAGTTCGTGATCTGAAATTTAAGATCTATCTGCCGCCTATAAAATAACGTACGTCAAGCTTGCACTTATCTTGTTGTTGCGAAGACTCGAATCTTGAGGGTTTCTTCATGTGATTCTTATGTTTACCTATTGTAAATTGTATAAACCATGCTATAGATATGATTTACTGAATTCCATACCATATTGCATCCATCACCTTTAGAAAATCACGCTTCGTGTGCTCCAAAGAATTTCTCGGTATGCCCACAAGTCATGGGGATTGGGCATTTTTAAGCTATATCGGGAGTGGTAGATCTGTTTAACATAGCTCGAGTCATTTTTTTGGGCTGAAATTTGATATGTAAGTCTCTTATGACCTAATCTATGAGATTACACAGTCACTTTCCCTTATTGTTACGTTCGTCTTTGAAATTAACTATTTTAGGGCATAAATTACTGCTTTTCCCCAACTTTTGGCTCATAAAATGAATTACAGTTTTCTGTTGTAGCCCGTATTGATGGATATGTGTTTTTAACATGTCCTATGAGCTTATTTTATGCTTCATATCCATTACCGAGCGATATTGCTGCGCTCCTCTTGGGGGCAATTTTTCAAGGAAACTAGGTGAGAACGTTTTTAACCCACTCAGAAGGATTTATTTTTGATACCCCCTTGGATTTAGGACTTAGATACCGTATCTAAGGGATCCAAGTGCTGGTTTTCATCAGAAGTGCCCATCACCGGAAAAATGTGTTTTCCAATCATACTGCTAGTTGTTCTAGATTTGGGATATTAAGTAATTTAATACTATCATGATTATCTTTTACCTTGAAGTGTCTTCCTATTAGGTAAAGATCGCCATTTCTTTAGTGCATGGTATTGCCAACATTTCCTTCTCATAAATAGCTTTCAGAACATTTCCCTTTGATTGGACGGATTTGAAAAGCAATGTGTCTTCCTTCTTGAATTAAAACAACACCAATTCCATTTCCCGAGGCATCACATTCCATAATAAAGGTTTTTGTGGAAGTCTAGCATAGCTAAGACCGGTGCTAATCATATTGCCTCTTTCGTATGTTCAAAGACCTTAGTTTTCAGAGTACAAGAAAAAATTCATCTTCCTTTCAATAATGTTGTTAGAGGTGTTGTTATTCTCCCCATAATTCTTAACAAACTTGCGATAATACCATGTTAACCCGATAAATCCTTGCAACCGGCGATCGTTGTGGGGACTCTCTTCTCCATTCCTTAATGGATTTAATTTTTTTAGAGTCTACCTTAACACCCTCCCCGAGATAACATGACCCGGATATTCAACCTCTTGTACTCCAAAGAAACATTTGGAGGTTTTTTAATATAATTTTTTCTCCTCCAATAGTTTGAGCACCCCGTCAACATTTTGAACATGATCCTTCCAAGGCGTGTTGTAGATTAGTATATCATCAAAAATTACTAACACAAAAGCGAAGCAAAGGGTTTGAAAATGGAATTCATCAACCCTTGAAATGTAGAAGGTGCAATCGGTAAGGCCAAAAGGCATGACCCAAAAATTCATAATGACTCTCATGAGTTTGAATGTTTTTTTCGAATATCTTCATTCTTCATTCTAATTTGATGATATCCCCCGAATGGAGATAATTCATAAATCGTAGGAATGAGACATTTATCTTTAATAGCGAGCTTATTTAGCTCCCTAAATCCGGGACACATGCGCCATGATCCATATTTCTTGTGCAATTACATTATCAAGGCATAGAAAGAAATTTGACTAGGTTGAATAATACCAGCTCTAACATTTCGGCAATCACATTGCCCACTTTCTTTTGACATAAGGATATTTGGAAGGCTCGATGTTTGGAGGAACACTTCCCGGAATCAAATGAATAGCATGACTATGACTACTAATAGGTGGGCTTCCTTTGGGATTTTTAAACACCTTGGGAATGATTTTTGTCTAATATTTTTTGGAGATCCGGATAAATAAATGATTTTGATGTTGGAACTTAAAGTGAGAATAATTTTTGCAATTATGGCTCGTTGTTATTTCTTCGTAAACTTTGTCATGACATTGAGCTTATTATCTTTCATGTCTTCCCCGTGATACCCCGTAATTCAAATACCTTTCCTTCCGAAAAAAATCAAGAAAAGTTCTTAAAATTAAAAGCTATAGTCCCCAAATATTGTAACCATTGTAATCCTAGCATATTAGTGCACCTCCCATTGAAATGGTGCCATTAGACTATTCAATACATATTCCCCCATGGTTAGCTTGGATATTATGGAATCCCCAAATCAATTTATAGTCTCTCCATTTGTAACCATCACTTGACACTCTAGTGTTGGATATAGGAAGCAATTCAATTTCCTTGGCTACCTTACAATGAATAAAATTATGGGCACTACCCGAATCAAACAACATTATTACATTTTTCTTCTTGATATTTCCTTCTCATCTTGAGAGTTTGAGGAGTGGTGACCTCGCGCCCACATGTGATATGGTCGACTCATTTATTATTTCTCTAGGTTGGTTCCTCGGTGCATATCCTCTTTGAAGTTTCTTGCTCATTTTCTTCCTCCTCTTCAAAAATTTATGTAAAATAATTCTTCTAAGTTAACACTTTATACCTTTTAGTGTATTTTCTATCACAATTGTATCAAAGCCCTTTTGCTCTTTTGTATTCCAATTGTTGTGGTGTCAACTCTCAGAGGGTTGTGGAAGTCTATGAGTAGCAACACTTCCATCTTTTAGATGTGAGTGGTAGGCTTCCTTGTCGCCATAATTTTACTTTCAATTTTTCTTGCCAACCTCGAATGCCTTATCTAATGATTTAGGTTCCCAAAGGTGAACCTCTATGTTGGATGTTATCCTTTAAAGTCCCTATGAAGACATCAACCCCGTGTTCCTCTAAAATATCGCTTAATATTATATTCAATTTTTAGAAGTCATTAATGTGCTCCACCATTGGAACCTTGTTTGAATTTTATCAATTAGCTAAAGAAGGTGTTTCTCTTTGTATCCTCATAATGTGATGTCATTTCCTCCATAAAATTGACCAAGTGAAAATTGTTTCACGAGGGCAAAGCCATCAATACCATACAAATGTATTTTTCTCAGATATAAAGTTGCAATGCGTACTCTTTGTGTGTTTTGCACATTATAGAGAATGAAATATTGCTCCCATCCGTATCCATACAGGATCTTGTCATCAAACTTCTCCACATATTTCTATTTGGAATTCGGTGTGTCTTCAATCCGAAAGATTAGAGTTTAGAAATCACATTTAACATTTATTTTGTTCTCATCATGAGTTTCCTCTACTACCTTTTCGCCATTAGGAATAATTTCGTATCCACTTTGTCAAACCTTCCTTCAAACCTTCCATGTCTATTTTTAGATCATTCCTCATGTCTTCCATGTTGCCTTTCATTTTTTCATCGATGTCATCCATCTTAGCTTCCATGTCATCCATCTTAGCTTCCATGCCATTCTTCAAACCATCCATCTTAGCTTTCCCACCTTTATTCAAACTATCCATCTTAACTTCCATGCCTTTCTTTAAAACTCCCATTTCATTTTTTGTTGCTCTTTAAGTAGAGTGAAATTCTGGTGCACTTCTGGTCTTGTAAATTTGATATATCATATTGCACTTCTTCCTCTTTCATGAGTCATAGTAGAGTATTTTGAGGGCTTAATGGGTATGAATTGGTTTTAGGGGGCATTTTAGAACCCAACATCGATATCTATGCCCCAATATGCCCTTGTAATAACTTCAAACTAATTTTTCAAACAATACTTGTGCAATTTGAAAAAAAATATGCACATTTTTCTTCTTGCTTTTGAGGAGCTCGATATTGAAACCGATGTATCTCTATAAATTCGGATCCCCAATATTTTATCTTCGGTCCTATAGTATCCTCTCGAATCTTCTTTTCCAATGCCAGGTCCCCCGACCTAATTTGGATTATTCAAGGAAATTTATTCCCAATCTCCCACAATGACCTAACGGGACTAGAGTCTTAAGAGAGCGAACTTGTACGGTGTGCCACGTGTCATTTTTTCCTCCTTTTCCTCTAAAATTGAGCAAAGGAACCTACAACTGCGGTAATTTGGTCACTTTTTATATAATTCCAATCTGATGCTCGTAGAGAGAGTTATGACTATTTTCCCAAGGTCACCTCTTTGAGATGAAATTCGGGAGCCTTGAAACCCCAACTTCCACAGTATCCTATTTCCGAAAATTTGCGAACCAAGATCTAAAATTTTTACACGAAGTTTCTCGAGATTTTTTGGTAAATGGATGTTTTTTTTAGCTTTTGAAACATCGTAGAAAAAATTTATAGCTAAAATTCCACGATGTTCTGTTTGAAGCAAATAAACCCTAGAATTCAAAGCTATGATACCAAATATTATGAAACCAACTCCCAAAATAGAAGAAAAGAGAGATCAATGTCTTAGAAATCAGCCACTTTATAGGCAACCCTTACATTACATAAATTAACAATTCTTGGATGATAAAAATGACAAAACCTCTTTTCTATATATAGGATTCCATGAGTCACAATAATCCTATCCGACCTAACAATAATGTAAGGGCACAACAATAACAATAATGGATTTATGGGGCAAAATAATAACAATATGGGGACTAATAGGCACAAAAATAAAAATAAGGGGGCTATACTAACAACAATAAGGGACTACACTAGTAATATAGGGACTTAACATTATGTGACACACTTTTATAAATAAGTGAGAGTCGTTTTTTACAATGTTACTTTAAGAACTAATGACCAAGTAGATCGAAACTTAAATAAAAGATAAAGTACTCTTGCATCGTAAGCACTCAATTTTTATACGGTGAGAAACACTATTACATGAAGTAATTTCAAAACATAAGTTACATGTTCCTTTTTTTAAAAATAATAGTGACAAAACCTCTCTTTTTTAAAAGTAACTTGACAAAAAGATTTTTAGAAACTAACTCGACAAAAAGCTTTTTAGAAAAAGTAACTTGAAAAAAAGACTTGAACCCATGACCTCTATTCTCACAAAGTAACTTTATACCAAGTGAGCTAGTTAAAATATTTATTAATTGTTGAAAAGGAGGAAGGGTTTTTTTGTTTTTAGCTCTTTGGGGTGTGTGTTTTTCCTACAAAAAAAACAAATCACGCAAAAAAAAAAAAGAAAAAACTATACAAGCCTTGTGGCTTGATGTTAGATTTCTTAGTTAGTTCGCCTGTAATCCAAATATCATTTTTTCTCATTATTTCTAATTTCCCGAGATCACACAAAGTCACAGGATAGAGCATACATAGGAGAAAAATATTGTCTTTCTCGTCGGTTTCAGATCGCACAGAGTGCAAAGCAAAGAGAATACGCAGAGAAGAGGGTATAGATCTCGGTAATAATAAAAATGAATATAAATCAAAATAAACAAAGAGGGATAAATAAATATAACAAAAAAAAAAAAAAACTTTATACGTCTAGATCTAAAAATGACATAGCTATGGCAACCGAAAACCTTTTCGCATGAAACAAAAGGGGTTCTTCTACCGTGAATGATGCCCCGGGACACAACATAGAAGTTCTCTCGCCTCGAAAGTGGTCGAAATAGTATATATGAAAACTGCAATACATGAAGTCAAAACCAACTTCTCGAATTTGGATCAACAACATATGCGGTCTTCAAATAGCTTTGATACGATGTAGGAATTAAGGTGGTAAGTTCCTTAGGTCAAAAAACAAAAGGTCACCACTTTAAAACACATCACATATCATTACACCAAGATTTCGACGTGATAAAAACCCTCAAAGAGGGAAACTATCCATCACCTAAGCCAACGCGGCCACTTCTGTGCAATTTATTAATGTAAAGAAAGAAAATTTACATAAGATTATTTCCATAAATGGTCACTGCATAAAAATGAACCTCCATGCTATTTAAATACATATCATGGACCATGTTATTGCCTAAATCTACCTCTGCAAAATAAGGAAGGCAGAGTTCAGGGTAACATCATACCATGCTCGATTCGGTAGCTAGCCCTACCGTACTCTGTGAGGGTTTCCTTCGTCAATCTCGCAATAAGTAATCAATATGGCTTGAGATGACCGAAAATGAAAGCTAATTTTAGGCTAGGTATATGAATAAAGGAGTTTTCTGAGTTTTTGGTGGTTTTTTGTTGGATCAAGGGAAAGGTACTTTTAAAAGTGGGATTAGGCCTAGTTTTGGCAGTAGTTAAGGGATTGGGAAAGGTAGGCAATAGTTTTGATGCTTTAGATTTAGTTGATGGATGGATCGGACCGATGAGGGGTTGAAGAGGGCAAGAGAGTTCCGAGATTCCTCCTCAAATGTATGAAAACATGAAAATTAAACAAAAATGAAGGCAGAGCAATGCAAACCAATGAATTCTACCTTTATAACTTGTTTGTTCCGCCGAAGAAGAAAGAAGAATGAAAATGGTGATAAAAATCAGTTGAACTGGCGATACATAGGGGAAAACACCATCAAAACATAGAGCCACAAGGATCCCAAAAAGGGTCGCAAACCCCGGTCAATTCCTTTTACAAAATTGCAAAATGAATGTACAATGAAGTGCTAGCAATCCCAAATGTCCAACCCCGAAATGAATGAGAAAATACATCATAGACAAGCCTAACCCATTCCCATGCCTAGGGTTGAGCTCACGTTCGAGGAGTTGTTTCAACCATATCTAAACTAGGAACTAGAAAATAGCCCATGAACAACTTGCCCTCTATATGCTAGGAACCCATCCATTCACTCACATTTCACCTTTAAAGAATGAATTTTCTGTAACAAGTAAAAATGTGCCAAAAATTACATCATGAACATTAAATTACATCAAGGTACATCAAGATTTACAAGAAAAAGTGAAACCGGCCAAAACTAGGCGGAATTCTCGAGTCGTGGAGTGAAAAATAGGCCCAAATCCTCTATGCGACGCGCCTAAAATCTCTATGACAAGCAGGACAAATTTGGAGTCACAAGGCACTTCCTGAAGTAAAATTGATCTCATGATATCTTCTTTGGAAAGTTCACTCTATCTACTTTCCAACCTGGCGGGAATTCTAGATTTGGTGTCCATTTTTCCTCCAAAAGTTCAATCTTCCAAGACCTGGTCCCGTGTGCAAAAAGGGTGCGAAAGGCAATTTTCGTTGCAGCCGACCCTTAGGAAACCCGTAACTTGATGAAATTCTTAGGCTATTCCCGAGCATGCATAAATTTTCATAAAAATCCGTAAATACGAATTTTTCACCTCGAAAGTCGCTAATCATAAGTGCGCGCAAGGTGGCGCTAGCGTCGAGCAAAACCCCGTTTTAAGTAATTAAAAATTCAAAAATGACAAAATTTTTCTCCAAATTCTTTGAAATTTGGACCGAAGGGTCCCCGATCAAATTTTATGCTCACCAAAGAAGCTTCGGCCAAGATTTGGAGCCTATCATGTCTTCTTTTTTTCGATTTTTTCAAAGGTTCTCCTTAGCCTCGCTTTTCAAGATCTTCGATCTTTGCTTTACAAACATGTGTGCGTGCCTTATCAGGTGATTCTTCTATAAAGTTCGACATTTTTTTTCTCCTTATTCGCTTCTTCTCCAACAAATTTTCCTAAGATGGATGATCCTTCTCAAGCCAAGTCTCCCTATCGGCCTCAATCTCCCGCTCAATAGGTGTCATCTCGGAGTGGGCTTCGTGTGCCTTGTCAGCTTCTCGACGATGTTTTTCAACTCCATGATCGTCACGATCCTCCAACCGTTGTTGTGTCGCTTCCGTATATTTTCAGGGTGATCCACCGAGCTTTCTACAACTTGTCATTCAATGTGTCGATCTTATTTTTCTCGTCCCCGAATGATCTCCCCTAGCTTTGAGCTTCGAGAGCTTAAATCCTCATCAAGTAATACAGAAATCGCATCATGGCATCTCGAAGGGCCCTCCTCCCGCATAGGCCTCTTCTCCGTCTCGTACCTACCGTGCCGATGACGATGGCAATGAGACCCCTTCCACCTCGGGTGGATATAGTACTCGTCGCAGTTGTCGGTAAATAATGATCTCGTGCCTCTCTCGATAAGTAACAACACCGGCACACCGATAGGCTCTATCTCTAGACCTTCAAATCGATGTGAAGGCTCACCGCACCATGAACAATCTTCGGAGGAGGTCGAGGGCCGTGAAGAAGTCACGGGTAATGAAATCTTTCCATGCAATGCCCTACAATCCAAGTTGATGTACCACAATCATCTTGATGAGCGCATAATGACAAATGTGCTTGCATCGCTACTCGGTGAGCTCCTTCGCACAAAAGTAATCATCCTCTATAAGCTTTGGCACATGAAATATGGTATGTTCATCATCCTCACCGTGAAATGCATCAATAATCCGATGTGGTATGCATAGAGACGTGAGAAACGACCTCGCGAAATCAAGGAATGATAATGGTCTCATCATGCATAAGATTCTTTCAGAAATCGGGAATGGGAATAATTTCTACCGAGCTGCCTCACACAGCTAAGCCTCGATGTATGGCTCGTAATGCACTCTCCGTCCACCTGTCGTCTCTTCTTGTTCCACTCCTCACCTACATTCGCACATTCCCGTTGCTCCGAGAAATGGTTTCGGTGTCAAGGTGAAATTTACACCAACAGAGTAACTCGACCATCACGCAAATGTAAACAACAACCGAGCTAATCGATGATGCCGAATCCGAGCAATCCTCTCACAATACCGATAAGATGATTGCTCTTGAAACATGCCACAGCAAGTGCGGTGTCTCCAACTAAGTCAAAGAGGTGGGTTCTTCTCACATGTTTACCTCCTTTACAAGGCCTTCTCTTGGCATGAAGCTCTATGGTAGAATCACCGTCTTGCACATATGATGAATCGTGTCCGTCTCTATTGGTGTTTGCAAGGTATATGTCAACTATATGTTTATTTTTTTTTTGGAAATGATAAATGA
This sequence comes from Pinus albicaulis, assembly GCA_034641835.2. Classification (NCBI taxonomy): domain Eukaryota; kingdom Viridiplantae; phylum Streptophyta; class Pinopsida; order Pinales; family Pinaceae; genus Pinus; species Pinus albicaulis. The sequence continues at coordinate 1,247,252,813 of CM076582.1, forward strand.
GGACTTGGTGTCTTTGTCTCCAAGTGCCAAATGTGTGCCAAAGGGGAAATGAGGGATCGTGAGGAATATGGAACAAAGGGGGGAAAAGTGGAGTTTGTTAAGTGAATTATAGTGTTAACAAATACTTCGATCAAGTTAAATTGGGGATTTTGGGAATTTATAAGTGAAATGAGAGAGGGAGAGTGATAATAATGAGAGTTTAGGGATAGGAAACAACAAGGATATAAGTTGTTTTGGACGGAGGGGAATAGGGGAGGGACTGTGATAATTTCAAAATAGTGAAGGGAGTAAACCAATGGGGAATGGCTGTTTGGGTACAAAATTGTTTTGAAACCACCAATTTTAAACCCTAAGGAGCAACTTTAATAAGAGGATAGGTTTTATGTTTTGATATTACAAATTCTCCAACCAATCTTTGAAATCACACTAAACACCAGCAAGAGCGATTGCATAAACTTACTTGAGAAAATGGGAGCGAAAATGAAGTTTCATTGAGGCAAGGATAAAAATTGGATGTCACCGTGCTGCCGGGCGGCAAACCCAAAGGCCGCGGGCCGGCATATGCGCCGCGTTGTGTTAAAAAAACACAGAAGGGGCGGTTTGTTGCGTCGCTGGCCAAATATGTGCGTTCGTGCCTTTCTCGCAATGCGTCACAAGACCGATCTTCGACACATAACAAATTTTAACACTCGATTTTCGCTCTAATAATTGAAATTTTGTATTTTCTCCATGTCTTCTTGAGTGCAAATGAATTGATAAATGTGGGAAATATCTTTTATATAGTCATGGATTTTATTTTTGTTTCTTACAAACCCACCTTTGTAATGTTTCAATTTTGGCACTTTTAGATTTTAACACAAACTCGTTTTAAGCTTGTTTCCACTTGATTTTTTGACCGAAATGATGAAACCTCGTCTAGTTTTTGGCAGTAGGATGACCGGCATGTTTTGGCAAAGGCGACCAGGGTTGCACCCGAAGATTGGACAATCGAAAAATTTTGAAAATATACATAGCATTTGTTACAAAGGATAAAATTACGATTTTCTTCAAAATAGAGTTTTGAAGAAAAGTCATGATCAATCATTATAACGATGAAATTTCTTGAGATGAAAACTTATTCCGATCCTCCCTCCGGCTCGTTGGCATTATTAAACATTTTGAAGACTCAACTCTGACCTAATGACTCAAAAACTCCTAAAACTTTACGACCAAGAGATCAAACAAGACCGTCATTGACTATAAAATGATTTTGATGAACTTCGATAAACAAACCTAAGCCACAGGTACAAGGCACGAGGGGTATGAGTGACAAAACCCTTCCGTCAAAAGACCGATGCTCCTAATGGAATGCAAATGACCGAAGGGAATGAGACGCCTAAAATGAAATGCAACGAAAGAGATTTTCTTTGATCTCCGACTTCGAGGGATGAACAGTATCGACTCTAACATTGGCTCCAATGGGGATGGTAGCTCGAGGTGCCAAGAACTGCTGCATCTTTGGAAAGCAAACATTGCCTTCGTCCATTGGCCATGTAGTCCACAATTTTTGAAAATCAACACAAGACTATTGGATCGATTTGTTGACCGAAAATCGACTCAAACCGACTCAACTTTAAAGTCAAATGACCGAAAAACCGACCGAACAAACTCAAATCAAAATCGAAACTCTTCTCCGTTGCACTATAGCCTTCACTTTTGGCCCTTAAATCAAGAAAAGATCGTTACAAAGGTGCACACTTGCGATGAAACCGAAATAAATGGTAAGTGTACAATGACAATGTAATCAACATCTTAGAAATGGTACCGTTTGTTGGGCCGACCATTGGCCGGCCCTCCTAGACAATCTTCCCGTTCATCTCCTTCGAAAAGACTCGACCCCCGATATAAAAGAATTTTAAAGGGTCCTTTCCGTAGATTTTCGAACTTACCGTGCTTACCTTTTCTCCTCATTTCTCGCATCCCATTTCAGCACCACTTCTTCCAACTCGAAATTTGTCCGCTTACTTTTCTATCGTAGATATTCTTAATTCTCTTGCAGCTTGAATGTGTTTTGAAAACTTCTTCCCTTGTTCCGTCGCAAATGGATCATTTGATTTATTCTTCTCCGCATATGATCTTCTTTCACCACAAACTCTTCCGGCAGAAGTTTTACCATCGGAATCGGCGAGAGAGGTAGGGAACATCGTATCAACTCTGTAGACGAACTCAAAGGGGGACATACCAATGGATTTTCCGACTCACTCAATCGCCCCATAGTGTATCGATTTTGCTTTTATGCCAACTCTTCTTATTTATTTCCGCAACTTTTTTATGATGTTGACTAAAGACTTGTTGAAGACTTCTCGCCAATCCGTTGCCTTGCGGATGATAAGCAATGAGTGTCCCAAAATGATTTATACTTCTGTCACAAAATCAATCATATTTTTTTATTTGAAAGCCGTTGCGCTTGTCGTTGATCAACTTATTCCCAACCAAAACGAGACAAAATGTTATTCTCAAGAAAGGAAATTATTATCGAATCCGTAGCTTGCCTCGGTGGGGATTGCTTCTAATCCATTTCATGAAATAACTGTTGTTAGGATCCATCTATGCTAACCCGAAGATGCAAGATGAATTTCGCCAATGAAATCCAAACCGAACACAAACAAAGTACCACCCCACAGGCTTAAGCGGCAAAGGTCAGTAATTTCGTCTTCCTTCGAAAAATCGACACTCATGGAAGCTTTTGACAAGCCTTATACACATCAACAAACAATGTCACCCAATAGTATCCCACTCTCAAAATCTATTGGCCGTTGTTTTCCAAAACAGGTGACCGCCACAATCTCCCTTGTGAAAATCCTCCATAACCTACTTTACTTCTTCTTCCACCAAACAGCTCAACAAAACACCACTCGGTGATCTTTCCAATAAAGTGAATTATTCATAAGACAAAACCTAGCAACCTTCAACTTCGTGGTTCTACTTTTGTTTCGAGCCATGCCAAGTGGGGTGACAAATTTTGAAGCACATATACAATATCCGAATACCAAGGAGATGTCGAAAGATTTCTTGACACTCGAATCCGATGAACTTCTTCCTCATTATCTTCGTACATAGCAATGATAAGATTGATTTCCAAAGCGTGCAAATTAGATTCCGCCATTAAATTTTCCAGCCCTTTGTCCTTTAACAAGATTTGTGGGATTTATCTCCACATCATACTCCAACAAAGCTGCAACCATCCGCCCCGCTTCCCCTAGATCTCTGCTTTGCACCAAAACATCCTTTTACAAAGAAATAAGTAGAACATACAAGCAATAATATGAGAATGCAGAACATATGCTCAAAAATATTTAAATGTCTTCTACAATAGCAAGGGCTTAAGCTTCTCAATGATGTTATATTTCAAGGTCATGGTTCTTTATAGTACGGCTGAAAAAGAAATTGGTTTCTCATGCCCATCTCTTTCGCATTAACAACGTTGCCATAGTATGCCCGGGCTAAAAGAGAATAAAACAACATCCCTGATCGTAATCAAGCAATGAAAATGAGTCAAGGAAAGAACCATCTTCACTAGATTGAAAGAATTTATCGCCTTCGTGACCACTTTACTACACTATCCTTCTTAAGCATGTCGGTAATCTCTCTTAGATGTTCAAGAAGGTTAGGCATTAGCAAAGGGAAAATTCATCTTACCATTAAAAGACCGACTTCTTCTCTTATTCAGGAAGAGATCAATTTTCTGAATAGCTTCAACTCGTGCCGGGATCAATACGCATGCCATCTTTTTGAGATAGACAGAAGTTTGCCCTGTCTTGTGGCAAACAACTCTTCTTTGATTGAGTGACACACCATATTTTCGCATCATCGAAAAACAATTTTCGTATGGTGAAGGTGCTCTTCATCGAAATTGGAAAAGACCGTCAAATCATCAAGATACACAACAAGGAAAACATCTTTCTCATTCGCAAATGCCATGTCCATTGCACATTGAAATGTCGCACCAAGATTCTTCAAACCGAAAGGTATTTAGCGGCATGGAAAGTTCCCCACGGAGTGGTGAACGTCGTTTTGTCTCTATCATCCTCATGGACCGTAATTTGGTTATACCCGTAATAACCATCGATTAGTGACATACGAGATGCTCCAACTACTCATCGCAATATGTGATCCATTTGGGCAATGGATAATTGTCTTTCAAAGACACTTTGTTCACCCTAAAATTCACGTACAAACGAATCTCACCGTCTTTTGCGACCCGGCACCAAATTGGAAATCCAATCCGAAAATATTATAGGAACAATGATACCATCCTTGTATAATCGATTCACCTCCTTTTCAATCGAGGGCAAGAACTTCGGATTTATCCCTCTAACTTCTCGCCTAAAGGGCTTCGGTTTTGGCTAATAGGAATGGTGTGTCGAATTATAATAATTACATGCCTTTAAATCTGAATAGTCCCAAGCAAAAGCATCAAGAAAAGAAGACAACAAAGTCACATATTTTTCACTCGGTGGGTACGTTTAGACAACTTCACCATCTTTGGATTTTCTACTCGTTCCAATGTTCACGTCTTCAACTCCCTTTTCCGTTGGCCGGCAAGGTTGGCTTAGCCACGTCACTCTTGATCAAAAAGTTCTTCTTAAAGGTATCAAACCCTTAGGAATGACATTATCTTTCAGTCAGAATACTTCCATATGATTTATTTGCACATCAAATTTCACCATCATCATATTCCATGTCAATTGAGGTGTCTTTGAATTTACCTTTGTTTTTGCGTAAAGTCATCAATCTCATCATCATCTTGGAATACTTGCCAAAAACCTTCGATTATCCAGATAGCTCGACGATGTTTCACATGGATTTAAAACTTATTACTTGAGTTCATTGGGATCTTCAAATTACTAGTTTCCTTAGCAAGAGCATCCGCAATACCATTCCGAATGCGAGGGACAAGTCAAAGCATAGTCTAAAAACAACTTCAAGATATCAAGAACAACATTTCACAGCCCAGATTCGAGGATGTTTGGCTTTGATACCACCTTTCACTTGCTTAATTACCAACTCATTCCTATAGACTCTAATTCTCTATTCAACTTCCTAAGTATTTTCGACCAAAGAATCAAAGCTTTCGTATTCTCGCTCATTATTCAAACAATGAAATGCTAATTTGTAGAACAAACTCTCACATTACTAGGTAAATTTGTCCGGGCAGAAAAGTTGGACTACGTACTCAAATACCAATTCCAAAGACCATCACTCCCACCGCACCATCGAAATCCATAGTCCATAAACCTTCTTCATCTTCTTCCTGCGTCGAAATTTCGTTTTGCTCGTTATTTCGTTTGTTGTCCCTCAACTTTCGTTGCTTTTGAAAGGCCGATCGCTCACCGGAACTCTCAAGTTCTTGTCTCTCTTTCATCTAAAACTTCTTTGGAAATTTTATGTGATCTCCGGAATGTCCTCTCCGTTCAACTAATCGACTATCTATATCATTGAAACTATCTAAATACAAAACAAAAGACTCTAAATCCGTATGTACATAATTTATCGAATGATTTACCGGTTTCTCCTTGCCGGTGACTTCCATATACTTCATCTTCTATTCCCGATACAATCTTCTATCTGACTCGAACACAAGGAATGGTAGCATAGGAGAAATCAAGCCGCAAGGTTCCTTCAATTTTTCTCCCCAATATCTCGAAAGAAGCATGCCAAATCTAGGACGAATGTCTCCGCCACAACCACATCCATCAAAACATTCTTGTTGGAATCCGATCTTTAAACTTACCACCAAATCTTTAATAAGCCCAATGCATCTTACTTCGTTGGAATCAAAAGAATACAGACTATGATATTTCCATGATGTCCAATCCCAATTTCTCCATAATCACCTTCTAAGATGAGATTGTGAGAAGCTCTGCAATCAAACATGGCATTATGTAACAAAATCATGCAATCTAAGGCTGATATAAAAAGGCGGCAGCATCAATATCGTGGAGACTCACCATCCAATGTCAGTCCAAAGATCAACTCAAGAGGATCATCTTCCACATTCGGAAGATATCGTACATTGGATCAAAATTCAAAATTTTCGATACTTGACCCTCGTAGTCATATTTCTATCAACTCACTAAAGGAATGGAAACTTTTAACTTAGCGATCTCACCTTTTCTAAGCAAAGTCAAGTTTTTTCACTTTTGGCCGGAGCATCCTTCTTTTCGGCTTTCTCCTCGACAGAATTGGCTGATTTGATCTTTCACTTGCCGCCGGAGACTTGCTTCTGTAGTAGGACCGCCTACATATTTTCCTTGCGCAATGGCATCATTTTTTGTGTCACAACTTATTTTCTCTTTTGGATTGGGTTGATAGGCATATCTCTCGTTTCTAAGTGAATATTTTTTCTCGCCGGCGGACAAAGCATTCATATAACCTCTCTAATACTCATCCGACTCTTCTTCAAGAGCCGTCTCATTTTCCAAGATAAAATCTCATCTTTCAGAATGGAATCCTTTCAAACTCCTCCTTCATGATAAAGGTTGGCATGTCATCAGGTGTAAAAAATTGATTTTCTCTTTAGTACATTATCTTCATCATCCGATTTCGGTCAAATAAAATTTCGTTGTAAAGGAGTCTTTACCTCGTTGTTGTGCTGGGCCGGTTCTCGTGGCTCACGCCCGCCGTTTGATCCCGGGACCCGGTTGCCGGGCCGTCCGCGGTGGTTGGGATTCCTCGATTCCATGGGTTCGCTTATCAAGTGTCATTCTTTCAAACATATTCTCCACTTTGCGACAATTGATCCGAAGTAGAAGCTTCTTCCTTATCATGAATTCTTCTTCGCTTTCAATCTAGCCTTTGTATTCAAATTCTTGCCTACACTCACCATGAATTTTCCATTAATCCTCCAAAGTGGGCGGATCTCTTCCGTAATGAATAGGCCATGTCCGGGATCAAACCATCGTGAAACTTAAGCAAAGCCGACTTTCAGATGGCCTCAAATCATCGGGGGACCGTATTGCGAAACCCCGCATTAAATCTAATAATATCTTGGACTCGACCACCAACATTGCGCTTGATCTTGGTATATTCAAGTGATTTGAAGAGGATCTTTCTTTACTTCCTACCGATCTAAAAATTGTCTCCGTAGCTCGCCGTTGTAGCAATACTTCTAGGTCGGCAGTTTTGAACCACTTTCGTACCTCACCACCAAAGTTTGCACAAACAATCTCATAGTCACATTTTCTTCTATCAATTTCATGAAGATCAAAGAAGTCTACCATTCCCCGTCAATATGCTAATGGAAAGGTGAACACTTTGAGGAGTGCCATCAAAAAATGGGATCTACTTTTGATAATCAATGTGGCATAGCATCCAAGTTTGGAGGCAAGACAAGGGGTGCGAATTCAGTGTACCATTGCTCTTGGTGGATTTATAATCCGTCTTGGAGAAACATGTGGAGTAGGAGCAAAGAGATGTACGAGGTGTATGTGGTGGGGATGTGAGGAGAACCACAGCACGTTGACTCGACATAGATGGTTGCACCGGAATGGTAGGAATGAAGGAAGGTCGGGGCAGGAATCTCAGAACCGGGATGTAACCGATGATGGACCAAGAGTTTCGTAAGCATATTCGATAAACTCAAGAATATTTTTTGTCACAATTGAGTTTTGAATGTTCAAGATGTAACTATCAATGGATCTATTAGCTTGTTCAATCTCAACATACTTGATAAACTCTAGATTTATGACAATAGAACCAATAGCACTTTCGTATTTAGTTTCAAACAACAACAACTCAAATTGATCATCAAACTCAATATCTTTCAAGGAATCGCTGGCGTAGGGCATGAATGAGACGAAAAGAGGGATCATAGGACTTTCGACGAAGAATTCTTGAAATCGTATTGGGGTTCTCATACACCTGAGGTGGACGGATCCGGATTTTCTCTTCTAAAAGATGTCTTCTCCGGAAGCCGTGTTGATTGACTTCTAAAATCAAAGGGACAAAAACCAACTTTTTCAAAATTATCGACTTAGACTCATCACCCAAAAGTACGTAACGATCTGATATATCGGGGTAATTCACAAGTCGCAGTGTCACGTTCACAAACTAGATCGGAGATTGACCGAAGCAACATATCTACTTTCGCTAATGCAAAAGCAAAAGCGGCCAAGGCTACCTCAACTTCGTGCTCGTCCGTAGCTTATAAAACAAAATAACACCAACAAGAAACCATTTTCTTCCCGCATGCTGCGACTATGTTATTGCCTCTAAATTTCCGTCTCAGCCGAAGGAAGGCAAGGTAGTTCAGTAACATCATACCACGCTCAACACTGTAGCTAGCCCTACCGTAACAAGAGAGGGCTCTCTCCGGTCAATATCAACGATAAGTAATCAATAGGGCTTGAGATGAATAAAATGAAAGCTAATTTTAGGCTAGGTATGAATAAAGGAGTTTGATCGAAGTTTGCTTGTTGGATCAAGGGAAAGGCAAAGCTTTTGGAAAGTGATTAGGCTCAGTTTTGGCAGAAGTTCGATTGGGGCAAGGTCGGAAATATTTTTGATGCTTTAGATTTAGTGGATGGATGGATCTGACCATGAGGGGCCGAAGAGGGAAAGACAATTCCGAGAGTCCTCTCAAAATATTTAGGTGGCCGATGAAAAACTAAACAAAAATGTTGCGTAGCAATGCAAACCAATGAATTCTACCTTTATAACTTGTTTGCTCCGCTTAAGAAGAAAGAAGAATGAAAATGGTGAAGTTACCATAAACATCAGTGAACTTACGTATACAGGGGAAAACACCATCAAAACACAGAGCCACAAGGATCCCAAAAAGGGCCGCAAACCCCGGTCAATTCCTTTGCCAAAATTGCGTAATGAATGTACAATGAAGTGCTAGCAATCCCAAATGCTCAACTCCGAAAATGACCGAGAAAATTCATCATATAGACAAGCCTAACCCATTCCCATGCCTCTAGGGGTCGAGCTCATCATTCTAGGAGTCAAGCTTTCAACCATATGTAAACTAGGAACTATAAAATAGGCCATGAAACAACTTTGCCTATATGCTAGGAAACTCGATTCATTCACTCACATTTCACCTTAGTGAATGAATCTTCTATGTAAAAAGTAAAATGTGCCAAAATTACATCACAGAACATGAATGCGACTTGTTACATCAATATTTACAAGAAAAAGTGAAATCGGCCAAAATCTGTGGGCGAAATTTCGAGCCGTGGAGTGAAAAATAGGCCAAAACTCTATGCACCGCGCCCAAAATCTCTATTTGTAGCAACTTTGGAGGTGTTTTTGAGGTACTTCCTGAAGTCCAAATTGAGCTTGTTATATTTTTTTGTAAAGCCCTAACTTTCTACTTTCCAACCCAAGTGGAATTTCTAGATTTGGTGTCCATTTGCTCTCTTCAAAAGTTCAATCTCCCAAGACGGGTTCGTGTGTGCAAAAAGGGCAAAGAAGGCCATTTTCAAGGTGTTTTTGACCTTTAGGCAACCCGCAACTTGATGAAATTATTAGGCCATTCTTGAGAATGCATAAATTTTCATAAAAAATCTAAAAATACCAAGTTTCCCTTTTGAAAAGCCGCCAATCATAAGCGCGCAAGGTGGTGCTACGCGCGAGCGTAAAACCCCGTCTCATGTACCGTAAAATTCAAAAAAATGAAAAAATTTTCTCCAAATTCCTTGAAATTTGGACTGAGGTTCCCTGATCAAATGTTATGCTTAGCCAAAGAAGCTTGCCAATATTTGGAGCCTATCATGTTTTTTCGACGTTTCAAGTTCTCCTTAGCCTGCCAGATCTTGATCTTTTGCTTTACAAACATGTGTGTGTGCCCAATAGTGATTCTTCATGTGCTCCTATATGTTTTTCTCCTTATTCACCTTCTCCAACATCTTCGAGATGGATGTTGACTCTCTCAAGCCAAGTCTCCCTATCGGCCTCAATCTCCCGTCAATAGGTGTCATCCCTGGAGGGCTTGCCTTGTCGGTTCTCACGGATGTTTTGCAACTCCATGATCATCTGCTAATCCTCCAACTACTTGTTGTGCTGCCTGGGGATATTTTATGATCCATCCAGCCTTTCACAACTTGTCATTCAATGTGTCGATCTTAGTTTTCTTCGCTCCCGAATGATCTCTCGCTTTTGAGCTCGGAGAGCTCAAATCCTCATCAAGAAATAAGTGAAATCGTATCATGGCCTCCCCGAAGGGCCCTCTCGTCGCATAGGCCTCTTTCCTCTGGCCCTATACTCGTACTGCTCGATGATCGACGAAACAAGACCCCTTCAATCTCTGTGAGATAAGACTTCCGTCGTCGTTGCAAATAATGATCTCGTGCCTCTCCGATAAGTAACAAATAAAAATTGATAGCTCGTCTCCGGACCTTCAAATTGTTGCAAAGGCTCACCCGCACCATGAAAAATCTCTCCGGAGGAGGCCGAGGGTTGTAGTTTTCACGGGAAATGAAATCTTCCCCATGCAATGCCCCGCAACTAAGTCGATGTACCACAATCATCTCGATGGAGCGCATAATGATAAATGTTGTTGTACCGTCGTCGTGAGTCTTCTTCTCGCACAAGAGTAATCATCCTCTCTATGTTTCGGCACATGAAATATGGTAATTTCATCATCCTCACTCTCGTGAAATGCACTAATCCTATGTCGTATGCATAGAGACGTGAGAAACGGCCCTCAACAACCGAAGTATCTGACAATGAGTCTCATCAATGGTGCAGAAGATTCTTTCGAAACCGAAATGGGAATAATATGCCGAGTCGTACTCACACAAATGTGCCCCATGTATGGCTCGTAATGCACTATGTCCACCGTTGTCTCTTTTTCCACTCCTCACCTACATTTGGTATTCCCGTTGCCCGAGAAATGGTTTCGGTGTCAAGGTGAAATGGCACCAACAAGAGTAACCCGACCATCAGACAAAATGTAAAATAAACAACCGGCTAACTCCCCGATGATGCCGAATCCGAGCAATCCTCTCATTAACATCGATAGCATGATTTCTCTCGAAACATGCCATGGCAAGTGGGCCGCCTCCAACCGAGTCAAAGAGGGGTTCTTCTCTACATGTTTACCTCCTTACGAGGCCTTCTCGGTGCATGAAGCTTGTGGTAGAATCACCGTCTTGCTCATATGATGTTTAACCGTGTCCGCTCCCCATTGGTGTTTGCAAGGTATATGTCAACTATATGTTTGTTTTGTTGGAAATGATAAATGAGGACTTGGTGTGTCTTTGTCTCCAAGTTCCAAATGTGTGCCAAAGGGAAAATGAGGGACTGTGGAGAATATGGAATGAAGTGGGGGGAAAAGTGGAGTTTGTTAAGTGAAATTAAGGGTGTGCTAACAATACTTGACCGTTGGGAATTTGGGATTTTGGAAATTTATAAGTGAAATGTGAGGAGAGGGAGGGTGATAAGGAATAGTAGACTTTAGGGATAGGGAAAATGGGAACAAGGGATATGAAGTGTTTTGGGACGAAGGGGAATAGGGAGGACCGTGATAATTGCAAAATAGTGAAGGGAGTAAACCAATGGGGAATGTAATGTTTGGCACAAAATTGTTTTCAAACCACTCAATTTTAAAACCCTAAGGAGTACTTTAATAAGAGGATAGGGTTTATGTTTTGATATTACAAAAATTCTCCAACCAATCTTTAAATCACTAAAATACCAAAGAAGAGCGATTGTATAACTACTTGAGCAAATGACAAAATTTTGAAGTTTTGTTGGAGGCGTGATAAAAATTGGATGCTCACCTTGCAAGGCCGCGCGCAACCTGAAGCAGTCACACGGGTATATGCGCTACATAAAAGTTAAAAAGAAACACAGGAAGGGGTGGCTCTATGCACCGCGTCAACATGTGTGTCGTGCCTTCTCCCCACGCATCGCGTGCATCATCTTCAACACACTACCTTTAACACCCGATTTCTCCTCTCACAATTGAACTCGATTTCTCTCGATGTCTTCTTGAGTGCAAATGAATCGATAAATGTGGGAAATATCTTATATAGTCATGGATTTTATTTTTGTTTCTTACAAACCCACCTTTTGTAATGTTTCAATTTTGGCACTTTCACATTTTTAATACAAACTCGTTTTCGTTTGTTTCCACTTGATTTTTTGACCGAAATGATGAAACCTTCGGTTCAGTTTTACAAGGATGACCGCACAAATTTTTGGCGTGGGCACTGTGGTTGCGCCCGAAGATTGGACAACTGAAAATTTTGAAAATATGATATGCATTTTTTACAAAAGGACAAATGACGATTTTCTTCAAAATAGAGTTTTGAAGAAAAGTCATGATCAATCATTATAACGATGAAATTTCTTGGAGATGAAAACTATTCCGATCCTCCCTCTAGCCCGCCGGAATTATTAAAAATTTAAGACCGAAATCCCTAGACCTAATGACCGAAAACCCTAAAAACTCTTTGCTGACCAAGAGATCAAACAGATCTGCCATTGACTCGTAAAAATGATTTTGATGAACTTCGATAAAATCGCACCTGTCAAAGAAAAGGCACGAGGGGTATGAGTAACAAAACCCTTCCATCGAAGACCGATGCTCCTAATGGAATGCAAATGACCGAAGTGAATGAGACGCCAAAAAATGAAATGCAACGAAAGAGATTTTTGATCTCCGACGAGGGATGAATGTACCGACTCTAACATACCAATCGTGTGTTAAGCCACGAACCGAAGTGTCGGTAATACCGAGGAGAGAATGAACAGCTTTGACCACTACATATCGTGACCATTGGATTATAAGTTACAAAAGTAATATACTAAAGAACACACTTTACCTAACTTGATGCTAGATCGAAGTATACTTAACTATTTCATGTGTCAGAATATCCTAACAAGAAGTGTTCTCGACAATAGTCTAGGCATAAGTGTAATAAAATTAGTCAACCTTTGGAATATAATGTGTTTCAATTCCTTATTAGATTCAAAAATTTATACACACTTTGTAAAAAATATTGGGAAAAATCATTGTAGCACAAGTTATTTCATAAGGAATTATCTCTAATTAACTAGAAGTAGCTCTACTTAGGGGAAAATAACTATTTTATTAAATAAGTATACAAAAATAAATTTATAAAATGTGATTTTTTTGTAAAATGATTTATCTAATCACTAAAAATATTGGCTACTCAAAAGAGACTCAAGCATCGTAAAACATATGGAAAGAGAGTGTGAACATTCCGTAACCGGGAATCATATTGCAACAACTTGAAGATATTCACCTAATTCTTAATTTTAACTTAAAAATTATTTTTTAGTTTCCTTTACGGAAACACCATCACATCACCTGAATTTTCGACAAATAAATTGCAGAAAAAATATAAGTGCAGAAAAATCATTAAAATAAGAATAGATCACACACACTTTTAGCACGCTTATTTTTGGACCAATGTCCACGGAAAAACCCAATGCGGGAAAACCGATGCAACATCTCGAGGGTTTATATTATTACGCAAAGATTATTTCTGAGTACAAGTCTACGATTGGACATATTTTTCAACCATGTAGATAAAATGGCAAGAAATATCTTATGAGACAAACCTCACTCCTCCAAGGGAACCCGACATTGGTCAATACCCAAAATGGCCCTCAGGCCGCCTCTACGTCATAGGCCGTACGATCGCCTTTGTCTCCGTGTTGGTCCTCGCCGGATGGAAATCAGGCTTCTAACTTTTGGAAAATCTTTCCAAGATTCGGCCCAGCCCAACATTGTCTCCCTTAGCAAAAATACAACTTCCTTCTGTGCCCTAGATAGTGATCGCGTAAGCTCGATGTCACCTGCCTTCCGCACCGCGAATGTGGCTCTCACTTCCTCCTCCGTTATGCACTATTTGATCAGAATTCATCCAACCGAAACTATTGCCCCTCTCTCGCAAAATATCTCTCAATCAAATTTTCTCCTCGAGCACCGGCCATTAAATAAATCGGTCTCTTGATCCTTACTTCTCGCCAAATGTGTTTTCCAAATAACCCTTTAAGACATTCTATATTCTTCGTGTTGAACCTTCATTGGCTCAGATTAGATCTCTAATCAATTGCTAGGATTAAATTTCCTGACTTGATCCTCATTTTCTAGAATACATCTCACACCCATATTCTATTAATTCACTTTAATTATTTTATTTTCTCCTAAGTTTAGACTTAAGGTCCCTTAAAAATAATTAATTATTTTTAATAAATACAATCCGGGTGGAATTTCCCAAAACAATTTCTAGGTTATCCGGAACACATGTGTCTAACCTCTCTAAAATTTTTGAGACTTAGAGCACATCTCGATGCTACCCCAAATCAACACTCCTCTTAGTGAGGAATGTGCTCCATCATACCATCTAAGTATTAGTTACACCGTAACATCTCCCTTGCACTATTGGATGTCTCAAATCGCGTTCATCAACTCTACGCAAATGCCGCAATTGTATTATTTATGACACTCGCCACTACCAACATTGCATCTTTACTACAAATCCTCTCAATACTGCAGACATGTGTTGTTGTTAACTCTTACCACTACCAACTTCTACCGCACTTCATCACGGGCATTGAGCCACCGAAACTCGAAACATCCAAATGCCTGACAAGTATGATGCATCTTGGTGATGAAGATATTACTACTACTAGCCTCTCGTGTTGTCCCTCCTCGAAGTCGTTGGCATTGCTACTAGCTTCTCGCACTCGTGCCTTCCGACATTTATGCCAACTTTGATTTGCGCCGGCCGTACCGGGCGCTACTAACCACCGCACTATCACTCGCACCCTTCCGCCGCACCAACCGGGCACTCATCCATCCTACTACATCCGACGGCCTCGAGTAAGGTATTGATCCGAGTGATAGAATCTCCTTAAGGATCCTACCTAGCCCATATCTCTCTAGATTCGTTAACCCAACCACCTCACCTCCCTCCGGAGATATAGTGGAAATCACAGGAATTACAACTCACTCATATTACTATTTCTATTGTTCGGTGATACTTTTGCACAACCATCGCAACTATTGTAACAACTAGTCCGGTCTCCTCAAACTCGAAGTACTAGCTTCCATAGGATTACCCTCCTAAACCAGACTCCCTCTCGAGTTTCTATCTCCCCACGGGAAATCTCTTTTCGCTCCTCCCGGAAACTTGCACTATCCTCCTATACTGAAACTCGGGATCGTGTATATCTGCATTGGAAATCTTCTTGGCCGAAATTGCACCCACATGCTGGGTAATTGAGAAATTCACACCGCCTATGTCACCGTAGGCCGACTCCTTAGTAAACTAGATGACAACTAGTTATGCAACCTGCTCTTTAAATGAATGACCGTTCTCGCCGACACCGTGATCCTCCTCAAGCATCGATTACTATGTTGGTCTATTGAAGCAAGGATATTAATCCATGTGGAGAAATCTATAGCAACCGGATATAATATGCTTCTCTTCCATGGATCCCGCCCATCTAAGGCCATCTATAAAAAATTTCGGAATTTCTCCCTCTCTTCCTCTCGCGTAGCCACCGGCCCGGGCTACGCACTCCCTTCGAAGATAGTAGATTTGCCACATAATATTGTTAAGCTAGCCATCAAGAATTAAAATTCCCCGCTAGGAATTATCCGAGGAATAAAATCCCCATACTTTGTCGATTTGTTGCCTCTAACCCTCTATGTAGTCAGATTTACGCACTCCGTCACGGAGCAAGCCAAATAATTCACGAAATCATTGCCTACATGGTAAATTGGAGTTTCTTGGCCATGAAACTCTCTGAGGTTAGAAATCCCCAAAAAAAGTGTCTTTAGCTACCTCTTCCCGACGCTTATGCACCAATAATCACTTATTCACAACAAACCGCATCCCTCCCAGCCGATCTATTTAGATCTATCGTGTTTCTCCTCCGTACGTAAAAACAACAATCAGAAAACTTACCTCTCTCGCTCTTACTACCTTGAGAGAGATTTTCCTTGCTAATCTAGCCCTCCGGCTTGGACTCGCGCATTTCAATGGGAATTCGATCTTCTGGCGATGCAACTTTTCGATCCGTAGCTTCTCGTCAATGCTTGATTTGTTGGATCTCGTTTTGCCTCCTACACTCAACTTAAACAAGCTCTAATGCCATGTGAAAATTTTAAATCTAGAATCTTATTATAAAGAATCTCTGAAGATATTCACCTAATTTTTAATTTTAACTTTAAAATTTATTTGCAATTTCCTATGACAAACACCGAATACATCACATTTCAAACTTCACAAATAAAATGCGGAAAAAATACAAGTGCGAAAAAAAAAAAAAAAAAGCCGAACAAGAATAGATCACACACACATCCGACGTAGTTATTTTTGGACCAATGTCTCCGGAAAACCGAATGCAAGAAAACCGCCGTAGCTATAATATATTATTATGGTAATTATTTTCGAGTACACTCTTATGACTTCGATAGATATTTCAAATCATGTAGAGAAACTAACAAGAAATATCTTGTGAGACAAACATCACTCCTCCACAGAACCCCGACACTCGGCCACCACACAAACGACGTCTGTTACCTCTCGCACAGTGACCAGCCACTCGCGTAGTCTTTGTGTCACAACTATGGTTTACCTCCGTCTCTCGTGCTGGTCTCTCTTCTAGTCGGGAACCGAGGCTTTCCGGCTTCCGTAAAATCTTTTCTCAGATCCGGCACTAGCCAAACAATCGTCTCCTCGGAAAATACAACTTCCTTCGTTTTGCACAAGGATTGCATGTAAGCTCTATTGGTTCTCGCGTTGCCACTGCACCTTCCCACCGCTCCTCTCAGACCCACTTCGCATCGTGAATGCCTCCAACCTAATTACTTCCTCTCTCGCAAAATATCTCTCAATTCGAAGTTTCTCCTTGAGCACTATCACTAAAGAAATTGATCTCTTTGATCCTTACTTCGCCAAAATGTGTTTTCCAAAATGACCCTTCAAGCCATTCGCATGTTCCTCTTACTGAACTTCAACGGCCTGCATTAGATCTCTAATCAATGGCTAAGATTAACTTTTGACTTGATTTTTCTTTTTTTCTAGAACATTCGTCACCTACACTTTCATTAATTCGCTTTAATTAATTTAATTTCCTAAGTTTAGAATTAGGGTCCCTTTAAAAATAATTAATTATTTTAATAAAATACAATCCGGGTGGGAATTTCCCAAACAATTTATGGGTTATCTAGACACATGTGTCTAAGCCTCCTCTCGTAAAATTTTTTGAGACTTAGAGCACATCCGATGCTACCCCAAATCAACATAGTTCATATTAAGGGTTAGAAAGTGTATTTCTAGTCTAAGTGGTTCTCAATATCCTAAGCTAAATCATATTACACACTATACTACACCAAATGAAAAATCCACTTGATTAAGTTATACATAAAATAACACTAACTAAGAAATGCAATGTAAATATTAACATGAATTTATAAAATAAGCATTAATGGAATAAATTTTATTTAAACATTAACTACAAATGTTTTACTATAGTTCAAGGGTGTCTACAAATCATTATTGATAAAGAACAAAAAAGGTACTACTTTTATGGCCAATCATTGATGGGGCAATGTAGAGATGGAGGCAACTCTCACTATGGACATGGACCACAAGTTAAACTCTCAAGCTATTTCAACTCCTTCTACAATCGCAAAACCCATGGACTAACCTAAGAAGGCACCAACATAGAATCAATTTAAAAAACGATGTACTAAACCTAAAGAAGGAGTACACACAGAAAGTCATTTTAAGGGCTTTGTGCCCTTTTAAATTATTTATGTTTTTTTCATTTTTTTTCTTTTCTTTTTTAGGAAAAGATTTTCATTCATATGCCTATACCCTCTAAGGCATGAGACTTGGCTAGGCCTAAGGGTTCTATATTTTGTTTATTCTAAATGTCATTATAAGAAGATTCCAATATATATTATCTTAATTATATTAACAATCTTTCTAGTCATAAAATTTCATTTTTAAGTAGGAAGCATTTACTTATTATTATTAAATATTAGAGATTAATGAAATTAAATTTAGATGGACTTGTTGAGAATAAACATTTTACTTATAAAAATAATCCACATGTCCTTGAAAGAGGTAATATTGTTTAAAAAAATATAAATATATCAAAGTTGTTGAGGCTTTTAAACAAAATTATAGTTCCATAATACATATGTGTGAGGTGTCCCAAAGAGGAGCAATCCATTACAACTATCGCATTAGTGATAGAAGCATTGATTGATGCATCCTAAATCTATACAAGAGTATTGTCATGTCATAGCAACTACATACATGAAATAATTAGATATTTACAAAAAGTGCACAATCTACTCGTAGAAAACTACTGATGTGTGTGTGTGTTGGAAACGTATCACTAGTGAGAGAGAGGTACAAGAATCAATAGTGATAGAAATTTATAAATTTAAAACCTTTTTCAATTCATTAAACATCACTTCCGATTAGAACATGTAACCACAAATGAGCATCAAGATAAATAAAACACATAAGACACAAATATTTTTGGTGGAACCTTTAAAGGGGAGAAAACCTCCCTATTTTTGTTGCATCACTTCTCTTTATTCTATTATTAATCATCAAATTCTTTATATATATTAGCTAGCCACTACTAGTTACGAGCCACAACCCCTACTATAGTTTGTTGGACACTACTATCTAGGAAGCCTCAACTCCGTATCAATTGTTTGTTGTCCACACCAACAAGGAGCCACTTCCTATCTTGGCAACCCACCACGGTCGCGAGGCCCTAACCTCCTCAAACTCTTGTGGGGCTCATTTCACACTTGGCCCACAATCTCTACATGCACATACTTGTGAGTTTCATTTAATCCATTTCTACATCGGATCCACATAATATTTTTAGCTCATTCACACTACAAATTTCAATGCAACTTTTTGCTCATACAATACATCAAACCTAACCTAAGACAAACACACCCCAATAACACCAATACAAATTGTCCTTTCACTCTCTTAGCCATCAATACATCAAACATATACAAACTCAACCCCACATTCTACTCATGACAAATAAATATTCCCTACCCACATTTTATCTCAACCCCTATAATAACAACCTCAACCTTTGACTCAACAACATTCTTACCATCAGCAACATCTCGTATATTGAAATACCTTTGACCCAATTCACCCTATAGTCGAAACATGCATTAATATCTTACTTAGCATTGTTTTACATGGATTTGACAACTATATAAGTATCAATATGAACTCAACACACACACAACCCTACAATGATACTCAACCATACAAAATACAATGAAATTGCATATAGATTTCTGCAACATCAAACACTCAACCATATCTTCAAACATAATTCCCCTACTAAACAAACATATCAACATTGTATCTCGCATAGGTATGCCATATCTCCAACCATCACTTATGTCACACTTGGCAACTAAAACACACTTGCTTCGTTCTTCGATCGATCCGTAACATAATATATCCATGTCAATCATATGATATAGGTTTCACGCACCTATCTTCCCATTTGGTATCAACTGATCACACACACTAGACCACGATTTAAGCATTTCATTCTTTTCTATTTGCACTAAAATACACAATCCATCTCACATGTGATCATATAAATTTCTCTTTGTCCCTCAACATATTTTCCTCACTCTCGTTGCTTAAATTGTGCACAAGTATATTAAATCATACATCGTCTAGCCTTTTGTCGATTAATCACATAAGATATTTATCTTGATTTTCCCACCAATATCGTAGACCAAATCAATCAATTAAATTACCACGATAGTGAGACCAAATACACACACATCAATTTGACTCATTACACCTGTGTGACTTGATCAACTTGTTGTTAGGAATGACGCACCTATCTACTAATGCAATCGATCACCTCATCATTCAAGCATTCATATATCCGGAGTATTCAATTCCAATTGAAAATTGAAGGACAAAAGGATCAATTTGAACCTTCTGCCGATCCTCGGGGAAATTATAATGGTTTTTTCCTTTCGTATTTTCCGTTTATCACCTAAGGGAGTTTCACAATCTTCTCTAATTGGAATATTGTAGCAATTGTTGTGGGTGGTGGACATACAAATCTTGCTCCACTTCCTTAGTGACATATTGTGACCATAGCTACCAACTAAATTGCATTAAAACATGGTAAATTCAAATCCTTCTCGACTAAACCACTTCCACTTTCTTCTAATACTTAGGAACCTATATGACTGAAATAAATTTTAAAACACATTTTCTAAACATTGAGAACTTTCGTCACAAGCTCACTACCAGGTTGACATCAATGCCAACACGAAAACCAACCATAATACCAATAATCTTCCTTTGGCATTGATGGCAACCTCTTGCAAACACTACATCATCAATGTTTATTTCTCCTCGGGGCATAAAATGAAAAGGCCAACCTTTGTGTTGGACCAAAAATGCCAATATTTTTGTAAAATAACTAATCATCATCCAATATGAAAAATAATATACTCAACCATCCAAAAACTCATGCAAAATAACAAGAATTTTATTTATACAACAAAAGAGATTTGCACACAAGCCCTAGCTCTAGACAATCCGACCTCCACGTAACTTCATAAGGCTATGCCAAATATAAAATCAAATAGCAACAATATGTGCTTTTACAACAATAGAAAATAATGACAGAGATGTCATATATACATATGGAAGACTCTCTACCACCTTAACCATAGAGTAAGGTCTCAATAACAATAATTAAAATGCTTTAGCAATAAAACACATGGAAATACTTGGAGGCTTACAAAAGCATATAAATTTGATATCAATGAAGGTTTTTATAGTATCAAAAACCTCACAAGCTACCAAAACACAGATGTAAATAAGATAATACAATACTCATATCAATATCAAATCAAGCCAATTAAACTAGCAGGATTCATTCTTCCGTAGTAATACCATGTAAATAATACAATATATTGGGTCAATGCTTAGTCACTTCATCAATCTCTCGTGATCAATATAATACTTATATCACTGTTTATGCTCAATAATATATACATACTACTAGAGCACAAACTCTATCTCTAGACAAATAAATAAATAAGAAAATAACATCAAATATACTTTGATAATCAAATAAAATGAAGAAATACACCAACACTCTTCTCGAGGAAGTAGTCAAAACTTATTCACACAAGAAGTGATCCCCGTCATAAAATCCTCCCCCATAGTAAAATTCTAAGTGGATCTCAACAATAAACAACAATGGTGAGTGGCCAAGAAATTTATCAAATAATGAGTAATAGAAAACCTTGATACATACAACATAATGATAGGGTTTTTTACCATGCAAACCCTATATGTACCAACTCCATCGCACTCATCCAACTAAAGCATCATCATAAATATTAATTATAATAGAGCATGAAACCCTAATATTAAACCAATGTCATACATAGCATAAGGAACGTGGGAAGCTCCTCCAAGAAGATCATAATGCCAAAATTTGTTGGTCCACCGGAAGCACAAAATGATCCCCCCGAAGATAACTTCACTAATTAGATTTGATAACTCTCTCCCCGTGAAATTTATGGTCATGTGCATATCATAAATGTGAAACAACTCATCAATCAGAAATATTCCATCAAAACCTTTATCACTACGTACTTAGAAAAATTAAACATTAGTAACATAAAATTATTTGAAGCATATGATTAGCATCAAAAGGATACATCAACAAGCCAATCTCGACATAAGCTTTGGTAACACAACATTATTATGCCATTATCTTTCACAAACCCTAGTAACATATATCAATCCATAATAAGTACCCAAAACAAAGTTACACACAATATGTCATTATGTATATGGAAATAATGACACGCTCAAAGAATGCAATAGCAAACTCTAAATCGCGTAAAATTTGAACCTCGAACATGCATATGGGTTCATATGATTGATTCCATGTTTGTGAAGCTCCCCCGATCTCATGCACCACCATCCTAACATGCACACATGTCCACACACATCTACTTCTCATAGGCGAAATTTTCAACGATTCTTGATGCAAGTTCAAGATGTTTCTATATGCTCCCCCAGGCCATGTAAGCCTTAGTTTCTCCATGCAACCTCTTGTTGCACTTATTCTTCCAAATTTCAATGGGTTGACATTTTACATGCACATCTCTTTTTGTCATCTTTTCTGGTTGGATTTGAATGATATTCACCTTTTGACTATATTTCCTAAAATAAATGGGAAACTTGTAATCTTAGTAATATGGCCAAGATTGTCAACAGATGCATAAAACCTTATATGACCAAGGAACATGAAAGGACTTGTATCTCTTGTTAATATTCCTTTTATTATTTTCATAGGTCTTGCAATCAATAACCTTATGTCCAAAATCATTCCATGAGTAACAATAACCATAAAAAGGAATGTTATGCTCAATTGTAGATGACTCAGAATGAGAGAAATTTTCCTTGATTTTTACTTCGATAGCGCTTTCTATTCCTGATGCATTTACAATGGAATGGTATGGTGTTTTTACTTCACAATCTACCATAAATGTGTCCAGTTTTCGATAGTTGAAGGATATTAAATCTCCCATGGGTGTGAATGATATTCTTGAAGAATTGTTTTTTATTGGTACGTTCTTTGACTCGTTGGTTTTGTTGTTGGATTTCTTTATTGCTTCTCTCGCTATTGTTATTTTCTGATTTTCTTGTATATGCTACTAAACTTTCTTCCCCTTGTGTAGGCTAGGATCTAATTTGGATGAGGTAGACTCTTGAATGTTCTTTTCCCAAATTCATTTTAGTGGTTTTCTTTCTAGATCACTTCTTAATGAAACCACCTCAAATTCAAATCTTTCATGTTGATATTATTTTTTACTATAATGCTTTCTCATTCCATCTTCAACTCTCCTTCCTTCTTCTATTGAATCTTTAATATAATTGTTTTTTCTTCGAAGGCACATTCCTTCTATCAAAAAAATTGTAGTAATTTCTACTATTTTTTAATCTCGATTGTGATCTCTTCTAATCTTAGCTTCTAAGTGCCTATTTTACTTTTGCTCATCATATCCAAAACTTTTTATCTTGACTTTCCATCTAACACTCAATTTCCTTTACAGTTGGAGAATCAATTTCAAATGATTGGTTATCATCCTCTAGCTCAATATTCTCTGGACATCATCATTGTTTCAGCCTGTGAAATGGAATTTAGATATATAATGACCATCACGTCTATAATTGAAGTATAAAGCACTACCCGATCTACCTTCATGATTTTCATCAACATCCTTGATCAACAAAAAGAGGGGTTCTTTGGATCCGAAGTATTTATGGCATGTTTGTAGCCCTTCATTTTCTAAGACATCTTCTTCTTGTTCCGAGCCATAGGTCCTTGATCTACCCTCGAGTGGTCAAGTTGCACTAGAGGGAACTCGCTCTTATACAAATTGTTGGAAACATATCACTATTGAGAGTGGGGGTGAATTAGTAGTGATAATGATTATACAATTTTAACCCTTTTTTAATTCATTAAACATCAATTGATAAGAACTTTGTAACCACAAATAAGCATCAAGATAAATAAACACACGAAACAAATATTTTTGGTGGAAACCTTCAAAGGGGAGAAAACCACCATGTTGCTACTACACTACTTCTTCTTATATTATTAATTTTGTCAAATTTCTTACATAGATTTGTTGGCCACTACTAGCTAGGAGCCACAAACTTACCATATTTTTCTGGCTACATCAATAGGAAGACCCAAATCCCTATAAATTGTTTGTTGACCACTACCAATAAAGAGCCACTACTCCTATCTTGGAAAGCCACCACTTTTTGAATACCCCATCCTCCTAAAACTCCCGTGGACCTCATTTAAAATATTTCACACTAAAGCCCACAATCTCTCGCATGCACATACTTGTGAGCCCGTTTTTCCATTTTCATACTATAATCTACGATAATATTTTTAGCTCATTCACAACATAAACTACAATGTACAACTCAGATGCCCATATAATAACCATAAACGCTAACTCAATGACAATATGTTCCCAATAATGCAAATACAAATTATCCTCTCACTTCTCACCATCAAGACATCAAACGTATACAAACCCAGCCCCACATTCTACTCATGACAAATAACTTTTCCCTACTCACACTCTATCTTGAACCTTACAACAACAACCTCAACTCTTGACTAAACAACATTTCGAACATTAATAGCATATTAGACATGGACACACCTTAACATAGTTCACACACTCCGTAAAATAGCAACATGCATTGATCTCTCTCACTCAACATTTCTTTACATGGATTTGACAACTATATAAGTATCAATATGAAATTAACATACACAACCCTACAACAAGACTTATCCATACAAAATACAAGACAATTGCAAATATATTTACGAAACATGAAGCTCTCAACCAAGTTCTCGAATATAATACCTCAGAAAAGAACATGCTCAAGACCGTAATTTGCACAAGTAAGCCAAATCTCCAACCAAACTTCTTCCAATCAACACTTGGCCACTAAAATGTGCTTCCTACTATTTGAACAAATTACCTACATAATATATCTCTATCAATTATCTACTTTGTGTCTCTTGCACTCCTCTACCCATTTTCATCAATCGGTCATACACACTATACCATGATCCGAGAATTTTATGTCAAGTGTGTTTGCACCAACATACTTTGTCCATCTACATAAATGGATCCAATAATTTCTTTGTCCCCGCATATTTTCTCTAAGCTCTCATTGCTCAATTTGTGCAAAACTATATTAAATCATACATTTTATAACCTTTTTTCAACTTATCGCATAACATATTTATCTCGATCATCCCACCAATAACTCAGACCCAATCAATCAATTCACTTACCATGACAATGAGACCAAATCCAAACACATTAATTTGACTCCCTTACGCCCAAGTGACCAGATCAACGTTCATTGTTAGGTACGATCGAATCCATATACTAATGCAATCAATCGCCTCATCATTAATGCATTCATGCATATCTAGAGATTGATTCCATTTAAACTTTCTGAATGAATGGATCAATTCGAACCTTCTTGATGATCCATTGGGAAATTACAATGGTTTATGCCTTTGGTATTTTGTATTTTTCACCTATGGTAGTGTCATGATATTTTAATTGGAAGACTATAGTAATTTGGCAGAAGGCCATACTGCTTGTGCCACTTCCACAATGTCATATCAACCATGGGCTCCAACAACAATGTAACAAAACATGGTAAATTCAAATACTACTGACCTAGAACTACTACCACTTACTTCAATACTTCCCTGTGCTACCGTAGGACCCATACAACCTACAAATGCATTTTCCAAACATTGGGAACCTCAACAAGAAATCTTACAACCAGGTTGACATCAATTCCAACATGAAAACCAACCATAATGCCAACAATATTTATGGAAAATAAATTAAGTCCATAAAGATGATTTCATACTACTACATTGATGAAACTATCTCTATTACAGGGAGTCTCCATTGGTCTACAACAACTTTGACTCTCCAAGTTAATGAGGATTACATGAGCTACAATCAAAACACCTAACATGTTCATGTGACATTGCCTAACTAAACCCATGATAGGGCCTAAATTTAAAAAAACTCCTCTCTATTATTATATTACACATTTTTTAAGATCCTCCTAGTGAGATAAATAAATGAATGTTCCATGCTTAAGTAAACTATGAGTTAAAGTAAAAAATTATATTTAGGTCTAATGATTGTTGTTTATTGGGTAAAGGAATTAGGCCTTTTCATAAGACAATAAGGCCCTTAATGTGTTATAACCTCGAAATTATGATGATCTTATGTAGCCTTGTGACATTCCCCTTGAATTTACTAATGTCAATGTGGTTTCCAAGATGACTTGAAACACATTCAACCCAAAATTTTCTAAGAAAATAGGGGTCGCACCTCCATGCTATAGTAGGAGGTTTCTTTGAAAACACAAACAACCTAACCATCCAATAGTCTATAAAATGGATGGTATTCTCACTAGTCCATAAAAATATGCTTCTTTGTTATAGGAGGGTATAAACCAATTATAGGGTCAATAAATAAGGTCATGAATTTTTGTTTAAAATTTGAAAATATCTTGGTTTCTACATAACATTTTCCTATAATATTCAAATGTATTTTCTTTGTATTTGAAATATAAATAATTTCTCTTATTATTTAAAATGGAAGATATAATAGTCTTAAGTGATGTTTAAAGTAAAACTTAGGATTTTCGGGTTAATGAAATCATAGTTAATTTTCTCAATGACTCAAGGAAATTGTCATGGTGATGATGCTAGAAATAAGTCAACCAAGGGTTTCTCACCAATGTGAAGTCCCAATTATACCCCGTATAGTTTAGAGTAGGAGCCCCATCCAAAGTATCGACCCAACTACCATGTGTTCTTGTATATTTTCCTTGGCTACAAATTTCAACACAAGAGAGTAAATACATAGTATCTTCGTACCATCAAGTGAGTATTCCTTGGGGAACAAAATTGTAGGAGGATAAGGTCTCTACCCTAAAGGGAAGAGAAAAGTGGCCTCTTTAAAGATAAGTAATAGTATTAAATATAGAAAAGGCACATGATCATATACATATGAATGAACCGTTGATCAACTAGTGAAATAGTTCACAAGGAAGCAACAATTGTTAAATAAAAATACAATACACCTTCAACAAGATAAGTACGAAAGCCACCAAAATAGTTTAATATCATTAGTACAGATGAAAACAATATACATCGTAAAACAACAAAGAACAGTCCTACAAAGTATTCACGACATATGTATGAAAGCATGTTGTCTAAAAGCTTCTAAATTGCGAAAAGTTCCAAGATAAATCAAGACATGAACACTACTTGTTCTAACAGCGCAGAATTAGAGAAGTCACTTTCTCCAATTCCCTTCTTCCCCTCCAAATTCATAGCTCTAAGGGGCCAAGGTGAAAATTCATTTTCATGGGAAATGAGGGTGCATATATAATAAATGGGGTGACCATTCACCTCCCTGAGACTCTTGCACTACCTCATGGATTGCTTAACTTCTTAATGACCTTTCAACTTCCACATGACTTCTTGTATTACATGGATGAATCTTGAATTCCACTTTGCATTACATTTCTTCCGATATTGAATTTACATAATCCAAAAAATGATGTGACAAATAATTACTCTGTGACATGACACTGATCACATGGGTTGCATGAGGATGTGGTAGTGCCAAGTTATCTTTCTTGTTTTTTTGTACAAATAAAAGATATATCCAAATACTTCATCTTTCAGTGAAAGTGCGTTTTGTTCTTCTTCATATCCAATCTCTTAAATGGTTTGAATTAGTATGGAGTCTTCATGCATTCCGACATTTGATCTTATATTGTACTTGGCATTCCTTCATCTTCTCAACAAGTTGATCATCCTATCTCTTTTAGCTCCTATAGCTGTATTACAACATGGTCTCCTCCTCCTTTTCATCCATCATCATCCCGTCATGATAAAATAGAGTACCCACAATCGAAACCACCATGTCAAGCCGAAATTAGTCTTAAACCCTAATCTAACATGCTTCATGAAATAATTTTTTAGAAATGGAACCGAGTGATCGAATCGAATGCTTCGACTCAAGGATTGCGCAATTCTGTAGGCTAAGGGTCTTGGATCGGGGCTTGAGGACTGCAGCGGCAAGCCGTGAGATAAGTTCGTGTCAAAGAATTGCATAGTTTAGGCTCAAGATTTCAAGACTAACGCTTGGAGGATTGAGATTACCCAATGCATAGTTCAGAAGGACGTACTCAAGGAACTATGTAGTTGAGGAGTCAAGAGTGTCAAGTTTGAGGCTTGAGAGACTTGAGACTTCCCAATGCACAAATACTGTAGGAGAACAAGTTGGGATATTGTGTAGTTGATGGGTTCAAGTGATTAATATTTAGGCTTGAGTACCGAGTTTGCACATTGTACAATTTTTTGGAAGGATAAGAGGCTAGGTGATTACCCAATTGTGTAGTTCAAGAGCCCAAGGCCGAGGCTTGAGGACCGATACCGCGTAATGCACAGCTTTAGGCTCCTACTGGAGATAAATATTGTGAAGTTATGGTGCTCGTGGGTTAATGGAGCATTGAGATTAAATGTGCGAAGCAGGATGAAAATTGTGTGTCAGGTATAGTGCCAAGAGACAAGGTTGATACTTGAGGGTTGATATTGCGTAATGCGCTCAAGATGGCTAGATGAGGTCGAGTGGCCAAGTGGGGAAGCTATAGTTTCGACTAAGTATGGGATCATTGGAGGATGAAGTTGGACAAGAATAAGACTCGAGGCATGACTACACACTTATATCACTTGACGACATGACATAGGACACTTAGAACACATGAAAAACATAGTTTTCAATGCGACAACATTAGACAACTCATTCCAAGTGTGACATTAAAGATACACTTTGTGACGACAATGATGACACTTGTGCAACAACGCTAAAAAATTTTGGAATGAGTGTGATACATGTATACATGGTAAGAATGACTCATTAGCACCAAGGTTACCCTTTAAAACAAAAAAAAACTACATTTTATACGATGAGCTACACTGTGTATGGAAAGACAACATGAGCTATGTGAGAAAAGTGTGATTTGGCACTTGCGCTATGTGAACAATGTGCTGGAAAGAGACACATTCCGTAGTGAATATGACATAAAAAATGACACTAATTAAAGTGAAAACAAGCAAAAGCGACAATCGAAAGCATGAAAACAAGACTCGTGAAATCACAGTGTGCACAAAAGCGATCATGTTGGAAAAAAACACCGATATATAAGTACAAACACAACCAAAAGTGAGTGATTGTCAATGAAAGTATGTATTGACTCGTCGAAATGGGTTGAAAATTGCATGTGAACTATCTCAATGGACCGTCATAGGTCAGCTTCGTACTTGCATGAAGGAATGCGCCGTACCCATTACGTACTACATGTGTGAGAAAGTGACTAACACTCACAACCCAAGAAGGGAGCATAAAGTTTGAATAAAACATTGACTGACCGAAGTGACTATGGAACAATCGATCACAAGACCTAGAGTAGGCTCCAAAATTCAAGTATAGGAAAAATTTTGAGGGTGCTTGCCAACGACAACACTTGGCGGCACACTATTAGAATTCCAACTTCTCTCGCCTTGGTAAATTCTTGCGTGTGGTCTAGTTCTTCAAGGGAGCATTGATTCATTGTTCGTATTACTTTGGTTTCCCCACTTACCTCGTGTATAAACATAGTCCCCTTCATCCTTCCTCAATTGAACACAATAATAAAACCAACCATATAATAATGTTTCAAAATAGGAGAAGGGTAATCTTTTCATGAAATTAAGATATTCAAAGTATATTTTTTCATCTTTGAAAGTTGCTCCATTGCCAACAAGCTCCCTCGGATAGTACCTCGGTGATTCACTTCGTGAACATAATTACCAGGAACTCGAATAGTACCTCGATGGGAGTTACTTACTTCACCTCCTTGTGCAAGAATACTTTCTTCTTTTCACCTTTATTTATTTATTTTATAATGACTATGCATTAGCACTTATTAATTTTCTTCCTTGTCCTTCTCACTTCGATTGGATAAGTATGGATAACACCGAAACTTAAAGAACCAAGTATAGGAATGAGGTTTTCCAAAGTAGACACGGATATCATGGTTTGACACAGAGATTTTCTCGTGTAAGGATCGTATTTTTCATCGAATAGCAACAACCAAAGGATAACCTAGATGGGGAAGAAGACTAATGGTTAGCCAAATGTTGTAGTGTCACAAAACCCTTTTCATTTTCCACATTGTCTTTGAGCCAAAGGGAACATCCTTCATGTGAAGTCTTATTAAACAAAACACGAAAGAAGAGACAATATCAAGAAACCAAAATTTGAAAGATTCCCATTTTGTAATTAGAAAGGATAAATCAATTTGAAATTTTTTTCAAATGCTCGTATAATAGAATAACCTTCCTCGTATGAGGTAAACAAACTCATTTTCTTGTAAACTGACATACATTGCACTAGCACCAATCATCGAAAGGAGTGAAAAGGAATGCTAGTAGAAAACATGATGAAACCGCTAGGGTAAAATGAGTGAAGAAGAAGAATTTTATTCATAAGATAACCCATGCATTCACTGGTGCTTAAGAGGAATTCACAGGTGATAAAGAAAAAATTAGCAATATAACATTCACAAGAAAAACCAAGAGTTGAATATTCTCAAATGTATCACTTCATAGACAGATTCCTTCACCCAAATATAGTCTTTAAAATACTCAACTTCACATTTCCATGCTTCCGTGGGGAGATACACACTCCAAACCTCGATTGAGAGCAAGAGCTTTACATGGAGATGAATCAACTAAAAAAATCTTGAATCGATCATAAATCGACCTTGAAAGTTAGAAATATATCCGTAATGCAAAACATATTTCAAGAAGGAATTTACATCAATTGAAACCATGGGAAGAGTTTTGTGAGGAAAACCATACCTAACTTAGTTCAGTGGGATCCCAATTAAAGTTGTGATATCTTTGGCATAACCATCAATGTGTGGTTGAAGCATCAATCCCAACGAGTCTCAAAATCTGTTAATCGTAAAATCAACATTTTAACATTTGAACTAGATCATGCAATGGTGTGAGGATAATTTCTTTCATTAGATTTCAGGCAGAATGAGACCACTATTAACCGGATGGAAACCATCTATGTCACTAATTTGATCATATTTTACAACTTTTTACAACTAGATTAGTCAAGCCGTTGGGGATTCTTTGATCACAAATCTAAATATGTTTGAATTGTAGAAACTTGATGATCAAGCTAATGAAGAGTTATCTTCATGCAAAACAAGAGATGATATAGGATGGAAAGGATACTCAATGATATGATTACTTTCTCTTTCATTATGGACAACCTCACTACTTTATGTCAATTGAGAAGTAAATTCATTCGATGAAGAATTTAATAGTGAAGTATCTTCTTTATATCGGTGTGTATTTTTTTTTTTTTTTTTTTTTTTTTTTTATATATGTGTGTGTGTGTGTGTTGCCATATCAAGAACATTTATCTTTCCTACCGGGATTAATAGATTCTGATCTAATTCCGTCAAATCAACATCTTCAGAGGGACCGAAAGATCACAGCAATTTGGGCATTCATCATCATATATACGAGTCATCCTCATTAGAATGATTGTTTTCAAAGACTTCGACGATTAGAGAATTGATTGCATTGATGGATGCATCGAGATTATCAGATTCATTACAAAGGCAGTGAGGAATCACCATCTTCGCCGTAGGGGAATTTGAAAATAGAATAAATATAGAATTTTCACCTTGTTTTCCTCTACCCGCGAAATTTGACTACCTATACTTGTTCACTTGGATTTGGAAGAGTTTGATTAGGGTACCTAGGACAAGGTCATGAGAATGGATGTAGAGGCTGACATGTATGGAGATAAATTATATTCAAGATTTAAATTATGAGTAATCATATCATCTTGAGAATGGAGAGATTAGTTCTCACCATAGGATCATGAACTATTTTACTTCTCCATGGGATCCGAATCGGTGAAAAGGGGAAGGAGGATGAGAAGATGGATTATGAATTTGATTTGCATATTTCCGAACTTATTATCATTGCAAGGAGGCACCCACATTGGAACCGATAAAGGATGAGGATAGTAACAAAAGGAATAACAGTTCATCCTATGAAATAGGTGTTCCATGATTACAAGAGTTGTGGAAGTAGGAAACATCGTGTCGGATTCACTCATAAAGAGATATGAACCAAATGCTCAAAATTTTTCTCGAATAAATCCCAATCCATGTCTTTTAGAAACTCATAACATAAGTGAAGGAATATATTGGAAAAATCATGATTTGTTTCATTAGGTTCCATTCTGGTTGATTTTATTCTTGCAAACATCCGAAAATAGTAAGCATGCAACCAAAATTGAGGTCGTCAAATAATGTATTGGAAATGATCATCACGATATGGTTGAACATTGCACCCGCATTGTTTTGATGGATTGTGTTAAGCTGTTTTAGGATTTTGTGAAGGAATACACTATAAGAATCATGGACTAAGCATATGTGAATGGGTGACTTCGACGCTTACAACCTAAGAAGGGATCTTAAAGTCTTAACAAAATATCAACTAATCGAGAAGTGACTATAAATGATCGATTGCAAGATCCAAAAAGTAGGCCCCAAAATTCAAGTATAGGAACAATTTTGGAGGGTGTTTTTCGCAGTTGACATGATGTCAATTATAGCATTTGCATCTATACTTGGTGATTTGGGGTTAGGTTTGGGTATTTCTTCATTGAATGATGTGGGTTTAGGTTTTTTTCACGTGTAGGATCCATGAAAATAAAATTACAAGGCATTTAAAAAATAATATAATATTTTTTTCTTTTTCTTTTCTTAAATTGAAGAATTTGCAAAATATAAACAAAGTATGGATGGATAAACCTACCGAAAATGAATAGTGCAGTGGTAAACATCCATTCTCCTTATGGTGGTCGTATGCACTATTAAGTTTCCTCTCTATATTATGCATCCTTTCCAAAACATGCAATGAAAATTAGAATAGAAATAGAAGGTGTAGTGGTTTTTAAATACACAAAAAAAGAATATATGTGTGCTTAGGAACGCACATGTTCTTTTAAACTATAACTTGGAAATTTAATTATTATCCTACGTGATGCTTTAGAGGGGCTCAAATCTATATGAAGGAACACATGCACATTTTTTAGAACAAGTGCATGTATTTACATCAACGCATTCATGGGCACCCCATTGATACTTTTTTTCCTATCAACTTTATGCAAAGGACCATAAGATGTATAATGTGAAACATGTAAACATGATTACAAACAATTCCTCCCTCAATGATGTATTGGTTATTCTACAAAAAAAAAATTGATGAGTCTCTTGTGATATAAAGAATTTAGAAAACTTAAAAAATTTGTGCTTTTCTTTACTTGTCAATGGAATGGAAGAGGACAGTGGGTTTCTTTTGCTTTGTCATTCAATTTGGACATGCAGGGAATATTAGTCTTCTAACCTTCAATTACATGAGGGTGCACTCCTCAACCCGTGACACAGCACAGAGTTCATATACTATTAAAGAAAACCCTAAATTTATTAGATATTGGGTGTACTCCATCCAAAAATCCTTATATTGAAGCCCCATCTCCATAAACATTTTTCTATAATTTGAATCAATTAATTAAAGTTAACATAGCCTCCTTTTTGTAATCTTATTAACACCCCCTTTTTATGTCTACCCCTATTATGTTGACACAACACTTAAAACATTAGATGAACGTTATGAAAACATATGGACAACTTTTTTTCCCTCCTTATTTTAATAGAACCAAGAACTATTTGGATATTAATGAAGGTTTTAATAACATGAATCCCTAGAATACTCCAATGATGTCAAAAGTGTTTGAGTTATCCAAATAATGCTCTCCTCTTTCCCAAAGGAGCAACTAAGAAAAGAAATTAGCAAATATGTTGTCTTTTGAATCATCAATGTATGGATATGTATATCACCTCATGGCTTGAATTATCCAAATAATGCTTCTTTTCTTTCCCAAAAAGAGCAACCAAAAAAAATGTTGTCTTTTGAATCATCTATATATGAATATGGATATGTATATCACTCTTACTAGATAAAAACAAATCATTTATAAGAATTATATTCACATATTTTATTAACCCTTTATTTGTTTCACCCAATGGAGAGCCATTACATAGTCTCTCCACCAAATAGCTTTTACAGAACATATTCTCAAGTTCTAATATATTTTTTTTAAACGTCCTTTTTCAATGGGTCCTAAATTGATAGTAAAATATGCATAGAAGTTTGATATAAGAGAATTGGGGATATGTGTTGTGAAACTAATACATGAAATAGAGGAAAAATTTGATATAAGAGAATTGGGGATATGTGTTGTGAAACTAATACATGAAATAGGGATAAAAATTAGTTAAGATACAAACAAGATAATCCAAATTTACTATGGAGAAGACTTGTTTGAGTTTAATGTACAAAGTGCAAGTTAGTCTTGAGAGATTGGTTCTGGAGATATAATAAATGTATTTAACGATGAATAATTTAAATTTTCATTTTATACATGGAAACTCTTCTTTAAAATGGTAATGTTTGTTGGAACTTATCTCTATCAAGCCTTATCTTCTAGAAGCAATTACCTTATACAAGTTTCATAAAGGAAATTTATATCCTTGTTATGGCTAAATAGAGATTATTTAATATTTATTTTAGAAATTATAATTTTTGTTTGGAATTTTTGAACTAAATCATTTTGAAAAATATTTATTTATATATTTAAATTATTTATTTATAAATTATATTAATATTAACTTTAATTTTCATTTTAATAATAATATTTTCTTTTGTATAATTATAGATTTAATCTAAAGTTAATTTTGATAACGATTTTTAGTTTATTATTCTATAACTTGAAAGTGAATTAAAACAGTGTCCATTTGCATAACTTGCTTTAAGGGCCAGTTATTCCTATTGCTTTATTATAATACATATTTTTTAATTGTATTATATAAAATTATAAATGATTCAATGTTTTTAAGTAAAAAAATTTGTAATTATGACACCGTGTTTTTTGTTTTTTGTTTTTTTAAGTATATTTATCTTTTGAGACCATACCAATTTTTTTTTAAAACATAAGTTTTATTTATATAATTTGTTGTGAAATTTAAACATTTTAGTTTTTTTTATTAAAAAAAATACTAAAACCATAAAAAAACATTCAAAAAATATTTTAATAATTATTAAAAATACTAAATCCATATAAACATTCAAAAAAATTATTTTAAATAATAAAATAATTAATCTCATTAAAAATCTAATAATTTAAAATGACATACTATGAGATTCAGTTTTCTTTGAAGATATCCAATATAATAAGTTCAAGTTAAGTAAGAACACAACAATATGCAATAAAACTGCGATATAGATTCCCAAACAACATAATTTAATTCCTTCCTAATGCACACATATATGATCTTGGCTGAGAACAAGGTTTTCTTGGCTGAGGATTAAGGAAATATTTCCATGACCACCATGGATGCCATTTTCTTATATGCAGATGAAAGTTACAGGGTTTATATTAAATTTTAAATTTGGCGTGCAGGATGGCTAATCCATTGATTGTTAAAACTGTAAATTGGTGATCACAGATCTGTGATGATTAGATCTTCGGGACCTAAAAATGGCAGTTATAATTCTTAACAAAACTAAAGAAAGTACCAGTAAAGCAAATGTCTAAAGTCCATAGAAATCAGAAATAGCTTAAGCTGTAGAACAGCATAGTAATTAACATGCCATGAATAATACAAACCATACTGCAAACCCCAAGTCTGTAAAAACTATGACAAACCATACTGCAAACTCCAAGTCTGTAAAACTATGACCTTTATTTAGGAGTAGTCTCTATGACCCTGCAGGACCATCCATTGGATCGGATGAAATATACATATCATATGAAATACTGGACTTATCAGACACCAGCTGGAGAGACTAGTACTATTGAAGAGACTAAATCAGGTGTGGCAGCTACAAGTACCGCACTGGCAGTTGGCAGGGCACTTGCAATCGTTCTCCAGAGATACATCCGTTATATCTGTTTACACAAATCAAAATTTAATTAAAATTAGAAATAATATTTAAAATTTAAGTTAACTTTATGTTTTTCTAAAAAAAATTACAATTTACTCAAATTTTTACAGAATAAAAATTATTTTAACAGTTTTCTATAGCATAAAATTATTTTACCTTAAAATTTACCAAAATTATATAAATATTATTTATCCTTAAAATTTTCTTTTACAAATCAAATATCATTTCACTCTGAAACCATAAATAACAACTAACTACTACAACAAACAGTACCCCATCTCTATAGCTTGTCTCCACAATACCGTCCATCTGAAATCCTTTCTTAAGCGGAATAAAACAATCCAACATCAAACAAGTTTAGTGCTCAACCTATCTAATATAAAGTTGTTGGTTTTTTCTTTCCTGAAAACACTTATATCTACCCAAAACACCCAATGACTAAAACAAACTTAGTGTTTGAACCTATCTAATATAAAGTTGTTAGATTTTTTCTTTTTTCCTAAAACACTTAAATTTAACCAAGGACTAAAACAATCCAAACATAGATTTTTCTTTTCTTTCCCAAAACACTTAAATTTAAACTCATGACCAAAACCATCCAAACATCAAACAAGCTTAGTGCTCAAACCTATCTAATATTAATTTGCTGGTTTTTTCTTTTACTGAAAACACTTGGATTCAAACCCATGACCAAGTATTACATGAAATTGGTGAAGGAAATGAAGAGAAATGAGATGAAAACACTTTAAAAAATTAGATTCAAACCCAAGTATGAAATTGGTGAAGAAAATGAAGAGAAATGGAGATGAAAAACACTTAAAAAAAAAGAAGAAGAGTAGAGCAGCATACGTGCACTGGCCTTTGTCAGCGCAGTCGCAATTTCCTGCAATCGCTCGACATGTCTGCAGTAACAATTATCAGAAAACAGATTTCTTGCACTTCTGACGTTCTAAGTTCTCAAATGCTCCCTTTGGCTTAGTCTCTGGTCACCCACCCATATATATAGTGCATGCCATGGCCGGGAAAACTTGTCGACGATCTTCGCCGGCGACTCACTCACGGGAAGAGGAATCTCGGCCTCGGGAAAATGTGCCGAAGGCTCCCTCTCCGAAAGTGACGAAGCGGCGGGTGGTCGCAGGCTTCTTATCTTGAAATCCGATTTTAGGATGGGAAGCACAGAGCATCTTCGAACTCCAGGTCGAACGCACAGGTCATGTTAGGCCCCACACGCTGGACTTTGGATGAACCAGGACAGGAATTCATCAGCGATATATAAATTCACTCTAGATTTTCCATGGTGCGCTTACAATAGCTTTTAACTCGTGTGTAGATCCAACCAAAGTAGGTGACTCGTGTTTCTGCCCAGATAGTGATACCGGTTCTGTGGTTGTAAATAAGGGCATGTCAAAAGAGGCCATAATGTAAATTTTTAGTTGGAATTTAGTGAGAAATTTTAAATTTGATTGTGGGAGTGTTTAAATTATTTTTTTATATGGTGAAATGGATTCAGTATTATCATTACTTGGTGGAATTTAGGTACCCAAAATCCCGACGCTTGATAGTGATATAGATATATTGAGTTTTTCGTGTATCATGCATCTTATTTTCTCAAAATCATCCCGTTACTTGTTTTCAGAGCTAAAACCTATAGGCTGTTTAGCTTCTATTTTTAAATATTTTGGCTCATTTTCTAAATAGTATTGATCTTGGGGTACCCAAAAATTGTAAGGAGTTGTTCAACGAGATGAAGGAATTGCTGGATCATTGCAACAATAAAATCCGGGCCAAAAAAATTTAAGAAATTCCTACAGTCACAGTGTTTGAATCATGATTTTGATGGTGGAAATAGATTCAGCACCATCAAAAATCTTTAGTACCCAAAAATATTGAAGTTTGATAGTTATAATTGGATTTATTGCAAAATCCTCATGGATTTTCTTAAAATCTCACTGGAATTTCCATGATTTTCAGGGTGAAAACACAGTCTAAACTAAGGCAAATTGTAAAGCTTGACCACTGTATCTTAGATTTTCAAAAATTTCCACCAAATTTTCTCAAAATCATATTGAAACTTCTATTATTATTTTCCCCAACAAAAGCTTGTATACTCGCAATCAAATTAAGTTAAAAATAAGGATTTAATATGAACAGACACGCTGTAATTTAGCTTAAAAGCTAAATTGAAGTTAATATTTTTAAAAGTGGATGTTCAGACTAGAATCAAATATGGAAATTGCACCAGTTAATTTTAAAAAGAGGGTGAGAATTGAAGTTAAAATTTTATAAGTAGAGGTTAAGAATCAAATACTGAGATTAAAATTATTATATAAAATATTTATATTTTTTTAAATTATTATTAATAATTGTTATGAATAATATTTTAAAGACTTATAAAAATATATTTTTTTTACTATTTTATTTTTATTAAAAATAAAAGAAAAATGAGAAAATATTTTCATATCATTTCTTAAATTATTATAATTTTACTTATTTAAAAGGTTAAAATAACATAATTTTGTTTATTTAAAAGATCAAAAAATATTAATAATAAAATAAATATTTTGAAAAAATTCCATAAAATATCAATACAAAATAGACCATATAAAAAATAAACGAATTTTTTTTATTTATTTTCAATATTCTTTGAAAATAAAAGACAAAAAAAACTTAAAATACAAAATAGGCAATACAAAATATATAAGAAAAAAAAATCATTTTCTAATTTTCTTGAAATAACAAAGATAAAAAAATTTAAAGTCCAATTTCCCATTAAACTTACTAAAATTAATTTATAATTAATATATAGATATAAATTCAATATAAATCTCTAGTAAAAATCCCGACACAAGGTTATTCTATCAAAAAGACAACCAATACTCCACTGCCACGGCCCATTAATGCGGTGGCAGATACGCTGCCAACCCCGTTAGATTTAAAACGTTTAAATCTAACGGTTGGCAGCCTATCTGCCACCGCATTAGCCGATAGCAGTGGAAATAAGTTTTCGCTTTCTGTCAAGTGTTTCGACAGTGTCGGGTGGGATTTGATTGGGGTATAATACGTGTTATTATTTTCGAAGTTCTTCTTGGAAAGATTTCGTGTTGATTTGTCCGACCTTAAATATTTTTTTTGATTCCAAGTCCTTTGCGATATGGATCATCTACTAATGGTGGCCTTCGTCTATCGACAAAGTTATATTATTTTATTTGTAGTTATTGTTGTCTAAATGCCATAGCCCTTTGGAATTTATTTTTACTATTATACATTTTATGTCTTTATCATCCCTCATTTTGGAAGTTTCATATTAAAAGTTAAAGAATAATAAATTTACCCTGTAGTTTTTATTTATTTGTAATTTATCATCTAGTGTTTTGTTTGTTTTTAAGCTAAATGTTTTAGTTGATTTTGTTTTTAAATCTTCTTTAAGCTCTGTGTTTTAGTTAATCTTGTTTTAAATCTATGGATTCTTTGGGATTACATCAAATTTATATAATTGGAATATTTCCCAAAAAAGATATTTATTTAAAATTATAATTTAGATAATTACAAATTATAATTTTTTATATATATTTAAAAATATAGTTTAAAAAAATCACAATTTTTTTTATATTAAAAAATGTTGAATTATCATGAATTTTAACCGAAAATAAATATAAAAAGATAATTTATATAATTGATGCAATGATCTTTCCACATGTGTGGGTTAAATGTTAATTTTATTGCTATGATGATTAAAGAATAATGCATAATCTTTCCACACATGTGAGTTTACGTAATTCTTATGGTAATGATGGACAAAGAATACCTTGTTGATTATACTTTTGTTGTCTAGTGTTATTGTTTGCAAGTCTCAATGCCTTTTTGTTGTCTAACAACATGGTTTGCATGCCATAGAATTCAGCTCTACATTCAATTTACCACAGAAGCTAAACGTAACAAACTCCTTTGTTTTTCTTTGATGTTCTCGTCACCTAGATTCCTAATGATCCCTTACCCACCAAGTTCATCGTAAAAACCCACACCGTTCGTTACCTTCTACGCCCTATCTTACCACCGCTACCCTTCCAAAAATCCAAATGTCCTTAAAACTCCCATATCCCAAACCCTTCAAATCTCTCCTTATTGATTCATTCCCCAAAAAAATCCCACTTGATCAAAGCTTTCAAAGCCACGAATACTCCTCCTTCCGAAATACATAAAGCTTTCCAAGCCACCACCACCCCAAATCCAACAACTCTACTCCCCCTTATTGGTTAGGTCTCTTTCCTTACATAAAAGGAACCACAAACATCATTGCCAAGATTATATCCAAAAAGAACATTAAGACTTATTCAAGACCCATAAGACCCTGAGACAAGACAATTGTCTGTGTCATTGAAGATAAGATCGAATTTGGCGTGTGGATCAGAATTCACTAAATTTCTTGTTCATGCAAGAAATCTTACATTGGAACAAGCTCATTGGTCACAATCCACCTTAAGAAGGACATCACGTATAACAACCATTACCAAGTGACTAAGTCCACCATCATTGAGCACTCCTTCAACACCAAGCACCTTATTCATTTTTACTAGACTCGAATCCTAGCTTGTATCCCATTTCATAATACTCATCATCGTGGTCCCCCTCCCCTTTTAAATTTTAATTTAATCATCTTTATAATTTTAGCTTTATTATTATCCCCTCCCCTTTATTTTTTCTTATTATACACCCGGTTATATATATATATATATAGGCAAAATAACCATCAAGTAATAATGTGATTTTTTGTTGATTAAAATAGATTTTTGAATACATAAATGGATTCAACATCCTAAAAACTAGTAAGACACTTGAATTCTAGATTAAACAATTAACCCTGCTTTAACAAAAAATATATATTTTTTATTAAAATTAACTAGACAAGATGTAATAAAAAAGTGAGTTCCATATATATATATATATAACACACTTTTTTTATTTTTACTATAAATTTTTTACCTTACAAAATTTCTCCTTTTATAACCCTTTATTATATTATTTCTTTTTTTTTTTAACTATTTATTTATTTATATATTTTTAGCCATATTAATTAATTTAATAATTTTATCCTCATTTTTTAATGTTGATTTATATTAACCATATTATTTCATTTAATAATTTTATTTACCCCATTTTTTTTATTGTTTTCATTAATTTCTCCCACTATTTAAGAGTCATTTGACCATTTATTTTTTATTTTAATAATTTATTAAACATTAATATAATTCCACTCTTCTTATTTAACATTTGATTGCACACACTCTTATCATATGTTTTGATTAACGTACACTCTTATTATATGTTTTCTTTTCTAGTCCCCATCAAATGGGTGGAGTGTTTACCGTAACGTGGGGTAGGTAAAACACCACATAGTTTATTTTTGAAAGATTCACACAACAAGAATATTTTTTTCACTATTAAAATCTTTTTTATTTTATAAGCCAACTTTTTATATTAAGTCATTATAAGAGTAAACGTGTGGAGCTTGGTTTCAAAATATTTCTCGCCCCGGAAAAAGACAATGGAAAAAAACATAAATACAACAATACAACCTAAGAAAGTCCAAGTACAAGAAGTCCAAGGAAATGTCCAAGGATGAGAATATAACCTAGAAAGTCCAAGGACGAGAATACAACCTAAAATCATATGTGATCATCAACATTTGCCTCAACCAGAGTATCTAATACTCCTACTGTGTGGTTGAGGAGGATGAAAGGCTCCATGCACATGAGCCTCCATATGTTCCACCCGTCTTCGAAGTTGGTCATGCCGATCCCAAACCTTTTCTCGCCCCCGCCGGGCGGAGTGGGAGACCAACTCGTCCATCGGCGTCATCGGTTGTGTTGTAGGTCGTTCATGAGTGCTATTAGTTTCCTGAAGGCATCATGCCTATCTTGAGCTAGTTGTTCCACAAGAAGGGTGACATGATGAATATGAGATTTTAGGTACTAAATAGGAGGTAACTCGTAGGTTGTTGGTCCATCACGTCACCCACATCCTCCCTTCTGCATGCCAGGGAAAACACCTGGGTCTCGAGGCCTCACTCCCTCGACGAGCATGAACTCGTTGTCGCTGTACAATCCTCTAGCCTACTACTACCCACAACACTTGCCGATCCTCCCATCAAAATTTCCCACCTCCGTACCCCCAAGAACCTTCCTCGAGAGAAGTCACACACAAATAACATTCACTAAGAAATATGAGTGTCCACCCAAGAAAAAATTTCCCACCTTTGAACCACTTGGACCGCTGGATTACCCCATAGCCCAATCAAACCTCCATAACCTAAAACACGATCACCACCCAACAATCTAGAGCCTCGAGAGCATACCCTAGCTCTCCCAATGGACAAAATCACCAAAAAAGACAACAAACTCACCACCATTATGGTTCACCGAAGAGGAAAAAAATTGAATGGATAAATAACACACACCACCTTTTGGCTAGCACCACCTTTAGTGACCTCCTCAACAAAGTGCGTCAATGACCCCAAGGAACATCCGACACATTTCAATTCACACCTAAAACATACATTTTCACCAAGAAAGAAAACCAGCCTTGGGCATTTTACCTCGAAGAAAGGAACGTCACAACCCCGAAAGTAAAATCAATGGCCACCTTCCTAAAGTGAGGTCCAACATTAAGCTCCTAGTGCTTGTCCTCTCGCCACTACGAGTCGTGATGAGCTCTAGATCCCACCAATATACCTTGAATCTCTCCCAAGCCAACATCAACTCCCAACTCTCTAGACTTGTTATACAATACATTGGTCACTTAATGATGGGCAAGGAAAGTCCGAGAACTATGGCCTCCCCTACACATCCGAAAACTTTTCATTCACTTTATCATAACCCCATCCGGAACCAACAACAGTCTTGTAACCGCACAAAACCACATATATGTGAATGCTCAGAAGATTCAAATCTTTAAAAATGGTCTGAACTCGTCTTTGTGCACACATCATTTGGATTAAGTGCCACATATATGAGGAATTAAATGTCCTCCCTGAACCCCGCAGCAATCATTTACCACCCCCATCAACGATATTATTAAAAAATAATACATATTAATAATTTTATATTATTATATGTGAAAAGAATCATTAGTGGTTGGAAAGCTTATTATGAGCTATAAGTTAACCGTAAGATGATTTATCTCTAGGTTTGGAGGTATTAATTTCCTCTTGAGACCCTTGTCACCCTTGTGCTTTTATATGGATGTGAAATTTGGGGTTGGGGTATATCTAGAGTAATCGTGGAGAAGATCGAGATGATCCAAAAGAAATTTATGACATACAACCTCGAGATTAAAAGTAATACTCCCTATCCTATCCTCTTGACTGCTTAGCATTTCCTCATTGAAAGCATAGCTATGTTTCGCTATATGATTTATAAGAAGAGGCTTTCCAACATGGAAACCAAGAGGTTCCCAAAAATTGGTTCTATTCTAGCGAAAACCCCCACCTTCGGTGATTAGGTGCTCAAAATTATGCTAAAAAATGGAAGTTGGGTTACAATGGTGTGAATATAAACGAACGTGTATATCTCGTTGTTCTAGATATGGCGCAACTCGTTTCATAGAAAACTCGACACCACATGCTCCCTGGTAAATGTGCTCGTCCAATTTGTCAAACAAGAAAATTAAAAATGCAAGACAGCTCACCAAGCAAACAGACAATGACTGGGTATGCTTACGGGAAGGGTGTGTTAAAAAAAATTAAATATTACGTATCAATGCAAATACATAAAATATATGCGGAAAATACAAGCACACCAAACACATAAAACCCAAAAGACACATATATACGCTGGTTC
Source organism: Pinus albicaulis (assembly GCA_034641835.2). Classification (NCBI taxonomy): domain Eukaryota; kingdom Viridiplantae; phylum Streptophyta; class Pinopsida; order Pinales; family Pinaceae; genus Pinus; species Pinus albicaulis. Next base: position 1,247,296,411 of record CM076582.1, read on the forward strand.
ACCCGTGGGCTTGGGCTACATCCACCGAACAGCCTACTCTTTCTATTATCCAAAATAAAATGAAGAGACACAACCTACAACAGATCCGTTGTAATATCCTTTGTTCTCTCTCACAAGCCTCCCTATCTGCTGCCCAGAATACACATACAATACATAGCCGCAATACAATACATCATACATGCAAGGTCGCCTTCTAGGTAAAAAACCCTAAACTAAACATAACTTCTACCTTCGATCATCTCATTTAACAAACGGCCTGATGGACTAGAAATTACTATATTGTTACAAGGCAATTTTACATCTATTTTTAAGCCGGGCGCTCGCCCCCCGAAACCTCTTTGTCGGGGGGGTCGGCAAGTCGTGCAGCCTGCCTTCTCAGACCCCCTAGGCGTCACAGACCACGGCTTGCCACCCCATTAAGGTACAGGTCCATAACACCGTGATACAAAATAAACAAGAGATAGCCAAAGGTTCAATAATCAACAATCTCCCACTTGGATATTGATTTTTAACTCCATCGCCGTTTCATTTGCTGGACAATGACTCCTCTTTGGACTGCTGTTTCTCATCTTCATCGTCATCCTTGAAGACCAATTGAAAACCCAGCAGATTTCTCGCTTTCTCCTCGGGTTACAATTTTTTGTTAGCATATCTACAAGATCTTTGCCAGTGTGTATCTTTTCCGTACTAACTATCCATCTTCTAATACCGACTATATGAAATGGTACCTGAGATGTATGTGTTTAGTCCTAAAATGAAATGTTGAGTTTTTGCAATATGAATGGCACTTTGGCTATCACCGTATAACGTGCCCATATCATGCTTTTACCCAATTCACTCCATAAACCTTTGTAACCAAATCATTTCCTTACCAGCCTCTCGTAGTAGCAACATACTCGCTTTTGTTGTTGAAAGTGCAAAAACACTTTGATTTTTGAAACCCAACCACAGGTTATTCCACCCACAAGAAATACATACCCTATAATGCTCCTCCCGTTATCTTTATCACCGCCATATCCGCATCAACATATCCCCGTAGAGCAATGTTTGAACCACCAAAGCATAATGCTTGATTTGTGGTACTCTCTCAAATATCTGAGAATCCATTTTAATCGCCATCCAATGTTCTTTTTTTCTCAGATTGTTCATGTACCAAGCATAACTCGTGTCAAAGATGTGCAATATCACGCCTTGTGCGTACCTTATTGTACATAAAGCTTCCAACCGTTGATGCATATGGAACTTTAGACATATAGTCCATTTCTTCTTGGTCTTGGGGCACATCTCCTTACTAAGTTTGAATGGCTAGCAAAAAGGCATTTTAAATCGGTTTTTTCATCGCATATTAAATTCTTTCAACACCTTTGTGGGATAAGATTTCCACCAAGATGTTAAGCACCTACATTTTTCCGTCTCTCATTATTCTCATACCAAGTATTTGTTTTGCAGCTCCCAATCCTTCATTGCAATGACTGCATAATTTTCTTTGAGCACATTTATTTCCTACATGTTAGACCCTACAACAAGCATGTCATCTCAAGGATACAATAAAAATATAATATAGCCGCCATCATTTTTCTTTTTCGCATAAACACAATGATCAGCACATCTAGTATAACCTTGTTCAGACATAAACTTGTCAAATTTTAGATACCACCGTCTTGGAGCCTATTTTAAGACATACAAGCTCTTCTTTAACCTACACACTAATTTTTCTTTCTCTTTGACCTCATATCCTTTTCCTGGGTTGCTCCATATAGATATCTTCCTCCAAATTTCCATGGAGGAACATGTTGTCTTTACATCTAACCGCTAAGATAAATCTTCATGCTACAAGAATTAAAATAGTTCCGATTGAAGTCATCTTAACAACAGGAGAAAAAAATATTTCATCAAAATTACCTTTATTTTGTGCAAACCCCTTCACCACAAGTCTAGCTTTTTACCTCCGTTTTCCTCCATATTCTTCCTTTAGCTCTCCATAAACCCATTTATTCTGCAGAATGTAAATTTACTTGCAGTGTGCAACCCGACTAAGTCCCAAGTCCTGCTATGCATTATGGAGTCCATCTCTTCTTCCATGGCTAGCTCCAACCCTTCCCCGGTTTCAACCTCGCATTGCTTCTTCAACATTTGGGTTCACCAAAATCAATCAAAATAAATAATATAATGGAGAGTATTGTTCGTGGGTCACTTGTCTTGTGAGATTCTCTCATACCACTTTCTGTGTGTTTTCTTGAGGTGCCCATGATGTTGTGGGAGCTACAGAAAGCATGTGGGATTTTGATTATTATTATTATTTTCGTGCATCTTTACTTTTTTCTGTGATCTCATCAAGAATCGTGTATTATTTGTTTTCTTTATCCTCGTTTTCCCCTGAATCGATTCTTGTACAAGACCTTTTCATTGAATATTACATCTCTACTCCTAATCATTTTGTGATTTTCATAATCATATAAGCAATAACCAAAATCATTAACACCTTATCCAATAAAGGTACATTTCTTTGATTTTGCCTCAAGCTTTGTTTTGTTTTCTTTATTAATATGGACAAAGGCCTCATGTGCCCAAAAGGTTTTAAAAAATATTAGTTACCTTTTTACTTGTCCATGCTTCCTCTCGAATACCACCATCCAAGGAACTTGAAGGCCCTCTCGTTTATTAGATAAACAACAATATCTACAACATCCGCCCAAAATTGTAAAGGAACTCGTATGCAATCTCATGCACCTTGCATGCTCCATGATTGTTCTTTTCATCCTTTCCCGACACACCATTTTTTGGTGTGGTGTTTCGGAACTATCTTCTCTCGCGAATTCCATGCCTCGAACAATACCTACTTTCAAACCTTTTCACGTAATATTCACCATTAACCGATCCGAGACACCTAACTTCTTTTCCTGTCCTCAATTCAACCAAAGCTTTCAATTTCTTGAAAGTATCAAATACATCGTATTTATTCTAATACAATAAAACCAAGTTTTTCTAGTTGCATCATCAATAAAAGTAACATAATAGCGAGAGCCACCAAGAGATGATACCGGAAAGGTGTCCCCGCATTAACTGTGAGTGCACAAGATATGTTTTTTCACTCTTATTTCTTTCCTAACCTTAAGTAACCGACACTTTCCTCGTTTACATAAATGCACTACGTAACCAAATCAATATTCTTCAAACCCGACAACAATTTCTTAAGTGAAGAATCTTTCATCCCCTTCTCTTCATGTGTCCGAGCTTCATGATGCCATAATTATCATCTTCTCCTTGGAATTTTAAAGCATTGTGTTAGAAATACCATTGCATAAATACAATGTACCAACCTTTTCGCCTTTTTCTATTACCAGGGCTCCTTTGGCATCTTCCAAGTTTTATATGTAAAATTTGTCACACAACCTTTTCACCGCCTAACTTCCCTATTGAAATCAAATTTTTCTTTCGTATCCAATATGCTCACCTCCTTTAATAGCCATTGGTTTTTATTCTCGTTGTTTTACAAGAACCTTACCCATCCCAACAATTTTATAGGGTTTATCATCACCTCCAAGCGGACTCGTCCAAAATCTCCTCGAACATAGTCATGAAAATATTTTTATCGTGTGGCATGGAATGAGGCCCCCGAATATATAACCCAAGAATCAATAACATTTTTGAAAGAAAGAATCAAAGCATCTGTAACACATCACCCGTCACATTTGCTTCATGATTAAGTTTTCGTCGTGTATCTCCTTCTTTTCCTTCGAGATCTACGTACCTTTCTTCAGTGTCCTTTCTTTCCACATTTCAAAGACACCATCCCCAATCCGGACTTCTTGACTTACCTTTCCTTGATTTATTGCAATATCCCTAGCTCTTTCCTCTTTCCATTTTCTTCCCCCAGACTTTGCACTAAAGAATTAATGGATGTCTCACCCGAGCTTTTCCATTGCATTTCTCGCTAAGGATAGCACCGACAACATCATCAAACTTTAAAGTACTAGATCCAAGAGATGCAGTTACTAATGGCCATAACTAAACCATTCCAACTTTCTGGCAATGAGCACAGAAATAAAAGAGCCCTAACTTCATCATCAAAGTTTACCCCTACAGAACTTAACTAACTGGTAACTGTATTAAAATAATTTAAATGGTCTGCAACATATCCACCTTCCGACATCTTCATATTAAATAAACGTTTCATAAGAAATACCTTGTTTGAGGCCTAGGGTTTTTCATATAGTTTCACCAATGCCTTAATCAAACCCTCTGTTGTTGTTTCCTTCGAAATATTGAAGGCTACCAACGCCACGAGGCACAGCCGTACTGTTCTGAGTGCCTTCCTATCGAGAATATCCCATTTTGCGTTTGTCATAGCTGTCGGCTTCTTTGTTTTTCCTCCCAATGGTAGGTACAGATCTTTTTAATACAGATAATCTTCCATCTACATCTTCCACAGTGGGAATTTTTGACCGTTAAATTTCTTGACCCTAAACTTACCATCTTCCGCCATTTCTCCCACTCGAACCATGAACCCTTCTTTCCTGTGAGTTTATCAGCCAAATAGACCTTCAACTATGATACTAGTTGTTAGAAAATTATATATTACAGAGCAATGCAACACATAAAATATGTGGAAAATACAAGCACACTTAACACATAAAACCAGAGAGACACAGATATATGTGGTTCACCCAGTTTGGGCTACATCCACCCCAAACAGTTAGTCCTTCCTTTCTATTATCCAAAAAAATGAAGAGACACAACCTACAGTAGATCCGCCGTAATATCCTATTTTCTCTCTCACAGTCTCCCTATCTGTTTCTCACTCTGAGAATACACATACAATACACAACCACAATACAATACCCTCATACATGCAAGGGGTCGCCTTCTAGGGAAAAAAACCCTAAACTAAACATAACTTCTACCGTCAGATCATCCACCTAATGAATGGACCAGATTGACTAGAAATTACTATACTTTTACAAGGAAATTTTACATCTATTTTTAGCTTCGGGGGCGCTGCCCCCGAAACCCCCCACCAGGGGGGGTTCCATAAAGTCATGGCCGCCCCCCCTGGACCCCCCAGGCAATGTTTAATTACGGGCGCCATTACCGCCCCTCCATGGACCCCCTAGGCAGTGTTTCATTACGGGCGCCAGTGCCTCCCCATTAAGGTACAGGGTTCCAACGCTGTGATACAAAATAAACAAGATAATCAGGCTCCACACCCAACAAGGTGTCTGTGCAGGTTGACTTGGTCAATGGTTTTCCTTCGGCGTATGGTATTTTTCCAAGTGGCATGTTTGTATTGGGTCAAAATGGCATGTTTTGGTTGGGTGTTGGAAGGCCAATCAAAGGCTGCCACATGGCCCAGCCAGGGGCCTCCACGTGGCAACCTGAGGGCCACCAAATTTTTTTTTAAACACTGAGTGGAGCGGGCGGGGGTCGAACCTGCGACCTCGTAATACACAACACTCTGCATTACCAACACATCATCGCAATAGTTCTTAATAAACTATGGTTTCCATATCATTTTTTTTATGTGTTTTGCGCATTGGGGGTGGGGGTGGGGGTCTAGCCCCAGCCCTGGTCATCAGTTGGGGGCGGGACCATGGGCGGGAGGCTAACCCCGTGCCCCTCCCCCCCCACTAATAGTAACCCATTACACTAACTGTTAACACTTTATGCCGATGGCGCATGTGACACCAAGCCAAAGATCGTGGGTTATAAGTCACTGGTTTTCTTAACCATTAAACTATCCACCACCCAAAAGTCGCGACATGTAACCAACTCCTAGTCGCCAGCATTTAATGCCAAAGCACCTGCACAGACCGTCAACATAACCTACCATGTATCCATCTTAATGTTTAATGTCGACGATTAGAGAAAATCGTGCGGAGTTTTTTATTAAAAAAAATAAATTCGACTTTTAAACCTTATTGGGAAAATTAAGGCGCCCACAATTTGCACCAGGATTTAGCAGAATTGGTGCTCAGTTAATGGAATTCTGGGTGGATTTGTAGGTTCGGTGCCAGATTTTGAGGGTTTTGTAGAACGAATAGTGGAGAAACTAGGGGAGATCATAATTGAGGATTTTTTGACCAAATTCGAGGCAGAAAGAGGCTACACAAGAATTTTTGGGAATTCTGGAGTTGATGGAATATGTTTCAGAGCTATTTGAGCATTGTAAACATATGTAATCACACTTCTGAGCATAATATAAGAGGGCCAAGCCATTGGAAGCTGGACCAAGGAGACGTAACCTAGGCGGGGTGAACTCCTTCATCATGTGTTTTTGTGTTGATGTTTATGGTGATGTTCATGTATGTTAGATGTTGTTGTTCAATGTTTTATTTATGTTAATTTGCTCAAGAAATTCACATAAAAAATCATGGAAATATTGCAATTTACCTCTTAATCCTCAAGCACTTTGTTTATATTCTGAATTGGATCTTAGCACATCAAACACTAATATTCCCATTCATATCAAGTTGGTATGAGAGCACTAGGTTTACTTGTGCAAGGAGGATTTAATTGTTTTACAAGTTCTTAAATGCTTACAAGGTTGAAGATCAAGAGAGGAGAAGACAAGCTTGTGGGTGCAAGTTCTCTAGTTCGAGCAAGGAGAAGGAGGGGACAATTTCCACAATATCCACCACAAGATTCACCTCCAGTTGTAGTAGAGGCTTCAGTAAGCATATATCATGGAGGATGAAATGATAAAATTTTAGAGGATGGGAAGGCTTTTAGGAAGGCTTTCTTTGACATGACAAAGATGGTAAAGGTCCTCTATGAAGAGAGGAATACAAGGTTTCAGGGTGAAAGCTCCAGGCCTCCAAGAAGAGAGGGTTCTCCAGGAGGAGGAGGTAATCGAAATGGTGATAAGCCACCATCTACTCCACCATCATCCACACCAACATCTTCACCTTCATCTTCATCCTCTTCCACTATTGAAACCCTTACTCATACTCATCAACATACCTCAAAAGGAATTGGTAAACAACCCTTATTAAAAGTTGATATTAAATTTGAGTTGCCTGTGTATAATGGTGAAGTGAATGAAGTGGAGCTTAAAATTTGGGTTCATCAGTTGGAGTTCTACTGCACGATTCAAAACCTTCAAGATGATGACACAGAGATTCAACTAGCTTCCTTGAGACAGGAGGGTGCAACACTAGTATGGTGGGAAGCCAAGATAAAAGAAGACATGAAAAACCATGGTAAGATTTCAATGGCTTGGTTTGATTTCATTCATACAATTAGAAAGAAGTTTTACCCTCTAGAATATATACAAAAAGCCATAATGGACTAGTATAATTTTATACAACTAAAGGGACAAAGTGTCCAAAATTATACACAAGATTTTAGGAGAAGAGCACTAGTTTTGGGTGTCAATTTATCTTCTCAAGAAACTTTGTTAAAATATATTAGGGGTTTTCACAGCTATCTTAGACATACTATTCTCATGTTCAATCCCACAAAATTAAATGAAGTTTGTGTTCAAGCCACACATCTAGAAGCAAGAGGGAAACATAATGCAGATGAGAAAAGTGATAGGTTCCTTGAGTATGAAGGTAAAGGAAAGGGTAAGTTTCATGGAAAAGGAAAGAAAAATGGTTCTATTAAAATAGAGAAAGAGAAACTCACATGTAAACATTGTTCGAAAAATGGCCATGATGAAGACCATTGTTGGCAACTCCATCCAGAGTTGAAGCCCAACAAATGTAAAACCAAAGAGAAGGAGAAAACAGTTGCAATCGTTGAACATGACTTTGGTTCAAATTCAGGAGATGAAACCAAGATTACAGTAACAAGTTTGAAAGGTAAGAACATATGAAGCACTAGTTCTTCAAGTTGTTCTAATGTAACTCAAGATGATGATACAAGAATTTAAATATTTCATATTAGAGTTGTTTCAAGGAATACCAAAATAGATACACTATTTGATAGTGGTTCTCAAGCCAATTTGATTTCTGAATGCTTAGTTAAGAGGTTAAATCTAGAAATTGTTGCACATCCAAGACCTTATCCTTTAGGCTAGATATGCAAGAATGCAAACTTGCATGTAACAAGGAAGTGTATCCTAAGGTTTCCAATCAATTCAAATTTTCTTAACGAAGTTGAACTTGATGTAGTTCTGTTTGAGATTTCAGGTATTGCTTTGGGAAGTACTTATCTTTATGATAGGAGGGAATTATTTCATCACCATGATAATAAGTACCACTTTTTTAAGAATGGAATTGAGTACATAGTTAGAGCACATAAGAAGAAGATGAGTTTGTCTCTTATACATGCATGAGAAATTAAGAGAATAGTGAATGCAAGTCAAAATTTGGCTTTGTTAATGTTCAAGCATAATGATGTTTTGAATGAGACCTTTCAAGAAGATGCATAAAATGAAAAATATGATTTAATTTAAGTTTATAATGTTTGTAATAAGATGATTCAGGGCTCTAACATGTTGTCTTTGAAAAGAGGTAATCAAGATGTGAAAGCTTTGCAACAATCCACATTGGTGTTGAACATTGATGGGAACAAGATGTCGATGCTAAATGGTGGAAAATTCAAAGAACAAGCGCCAAGCCAAGATGAAAAAGAAGGAATAGGTTCCGCAAGTACTTCTTTTGGGTTTCAAAATGGTACATGGCAATGGCGAAAACACTTGGTCAAAGGTCGACGGAACTACAAGGAAAGACAAACTAAAAATTGCCATATTGACAGTGTTCGAGGTGAGAAAGTTTCCAAGTTATTCAAATTTCCTTTGATTGACGACTGAGGTGGGAAAATTTTTATTTTTTCAAGGAAATATTGTTATTCTGCAAATTATGGGAAATTGCAGTGGGATGGTATCTACAATAGCAAGATAGGGTCTCCAGAATCAAGGAAAAAGATCAGTTTTCGTGAAAAGCTCAAATTGCTGAATTCAGGAAAATTCCAGTGGATTGAGACTGGAAGGGCGAGGGGGTTGTACCCTCATCCACATGTTCAGTAATGAAATATATTTTTGGGTCTAAAAGCTTCCAGTGGGGAGGCATGATCAAGTGCTCAAAATTATGCTAAAAATTTAAAGTTTTCGAAATGGTGTGGAACCTAAACGACCATGTAGATCTCATCATTCTGAATACGACACAACCCGGTTCGCGGAAAACTAACACCGTATGCTCCCGAAAACACATTATGTTCACTTTGTCAAAAAATGCAAATTAAAAAAAAAAAAAATGCAGGACAACCAAGTCAGCAGTCCGTACAAACACTAGAGAATTTGGCGGAAATTCCGACGGCCAATTCGTCGCTATTCCGACACATAGTCGTTGCAAGAGCGACAGTTCGGGGGCGGACAAACCGTGGTTTGTCATGCCGTCGCCGTTCCGACGCAAGTAAAAAGTGTCGCACTATTGACACTTCTTCCGTCGTTCCAAACAAGCGTCACTCTTCCGACGTCTCACAAACCGTCGCGCCTCCAACGTTTGTAAACTGTCGCACTTCCGGTGAAATGTGGTTCGACGTTTGGAACGTCGCTCTTCTGACACTTATAAACCGTCGCAATTCCGACGTAGCGTGGTCCGACGTTTTGGACGTCGCTCTTCCGACGCTTATAAACCGTAGCAGTTCCGACTAAACGTGGTCCGACGTTTTGGTGTCGCTCTTCCGACGCTTGTAAACTGTCGCAATTCCGACTAAACGTGGTCCGACGTTTTGGACGTCACTCTTCCGACGTTTTCATACTGTCTCTCTTCCGACGTTTCTGGGTTGTCGCAGTTCCGACGTCTACAAGGCGTCGGTAGACCGACGGAGGGTTCAATTTTAAAAAAAAAATTTAAAATTTTAAAAGACGAGAAACGATGTTTTGAAGATATTATATGAAGTAAAACAGTCCATGAAAGTGAAATAGCAGTATGTAGAATAGTAAAGCAACAGATAGAGTACCGACGTCCATTGTTTCAAATACAAATTAAAGTACCCAAAACCCTACAACAGTGAAGTAAAACAGTCCATGAAAGTGAAGATATTATATGAAGTAAAACAGTCCATGAAAGTGAAATAGCAGTATGTAGAATAGTAAAGCAACAGATAGAGTACCGACGTCCATTTTTCCAAATACAAATTAAAGTACCCAAAACCCTGCAATAGTGAAGTAAAACAGTCCATGAAAGTGAAGATATTATATGAAGTAAAACAGTCCATGAAAGTGAAGATATTATATGAAATAAAACAGTCCATGAAAGTGAAGATATTATATGAAGTAAAACAGTCCATGAAATTGAAATAGCAGTATGTAGAATAGTAAAGCAACAGATAGAGTACCGACGTCCATTGTTCCAAATACAAATTAAAGTACCCAAAACCCTACAACAGTGAAGTAAAACAGTCCATGAAAGTGAAATAGCAGTATGTAGAATAGTAAAGCAACAGATAGAGTACCGGCGTCCATTGTTCCAAATACAAATTAAAGTACCCAAAACCCTACAACAGTGAAGTAAAACAGTCCATGAAAGTGAAGATATTATATGAAGTAAAACAGTCCATGAAAGTGAAATAGCATTATGTAGAATAGTAAAGCAACAGATAGAGTACCGACGTCCATTGTTCCAAATACAAATTAAAGTACCCAAAACCCTGCAACAGAGAAAAACGCTAATCATAATCATGTGAGGAGTGTGATATGTCCAAAATATAAAAAGACCATCAGACCATATCAATAAACCAGCAACATAGACCGGCATCGCTAGCTTTGAAGGTAGAGTGATAAACATTAATCATTTTTTTTTCCCAAGAGAAAAAACGTTGTTTTGAATATATTATATGAAGTAAAACAGTCCATGAAGTCATTACATTTTCACATCTGAAGATTGGAACCCAAATATCCATCCAGAAAAGTGGAAGTCCCACCCCAGACAGTGATAGAAAAATACCCCATGTCACATACGGGGACTTGATATAAAACCCAGTAACGGTCCACATGGAGATTATCGACAATCTGAGAAAGCATCCAAATATGCCCGAGGCATCTATAAGAAAGTGAAATAGCAGTATGTAGAATAGTAAAGCAACAGATAGAGTACCGACGTCCATTGTTCCAAATACAAATTCAAGTACCCAAAATCCTTGAACAGAGAAAAACGCTAATCATGTGAGGAGTGTGATATGTCCAAAATATAAAAAGACCATGAGACCATATCAATAAACCAGCAACATAGACCAGCATAGCTAGTTTTGAAGGCAGAGTGATAAACATTAATCATTTTTTTTACCTAATCATGTGAGGAGTGTTATATGTCCTTAAAGTACCCAAAATCCAGCAACTGAGAAAAACGCTAATCATGTGAGGAGTGTGATATGTCCAAAATATAAAAAGACCATCAGACCATATCAATAAACCAGCAACATAGACCAACATCGCTAGTTTTGAAGGAAGAGTGATAAACATTAATCATTTTTTTTTTCACAAGAGAAAAAACGATGTTTTGAATATATTATATGAAGTAAAACAGTCCATGAAGTCATTACATTTTCACATCTGAAGATTGGAACCCAAATATCCATCCAGAAAAGTGGAAGTCCCACCCCAGAAAATGATAGAAAAATACCCATGTCACATACAGGGACATGATATAAAACCCAGTAACGGTCCACATGGAGATTATCGACAATCTGAGAAAGCATCCAAATATGCCCGAGGCATCTATAAGAAAGTGAAATAGCAGTATGTAGAATAGTAAAGCAACAGATAGAGTACCGACGTCCATTGTTCCAAATACAAATTAAAGTACCCAAAATCCTTGAACAGAAAAAAACGCTAATCATGTGAGGAGTGTGATATGTCCAAAATATAAAAAGACCATCAGACCATATCAATAAACCAGCAACATAGACCAGCATCGCTAGTTTTGAAGGCAGAATGATAAACATTAATCATTTTTTTTTCAGAAGAGAAAAATGCTATTTTGAATATATTATATGAAGTAAAACAGTCCATGAAGTCATTACATTTTCACATCTGAAGATTGGAACCCAAATATCCATCAAGAAAAGTGGAAGTACCACCCCAGACAATGATAGAAAAATACCCCATACAGGGACATGATATAAAATCCAGTAACGGTCCACATGGAGATTATTGACAATCTGAGAAAGCATTCAAATATGCTCGAGGCATCTATAAGAAAGTGAAATAGTAGTATGTAGAACAGTAAAGCAACAGATAGAGTACCGACGTCCATTGTTCCAAATACAAATTAAAGTACCCAAAATCCTTGAAAAGATCAAGAAAAACGCTAATCATGTGAGAATTCAAAGTAAAGTTAATCTATTAACATTGCGAATAAAATTACACCGAAGTCAAAAACATTGCCTGGCCATACTCATGGAAAATTTGTCATCAAAAAATCAAAAAATTAAGAAGACTGCCCTCATACGGGGAAACCAATCTTGAACGTTTAATTTACAGAATTCAAAAATATTACTTAAAGGTCCAGCACAGTAAAATAAACTAAAAGCAGCCCAATTAACTGGGCCTGCTAAGCAAGAAAAACAAATTAACCAAACTAATCCACCGCTGGTTCCTCCACGATTCGGCACCATCCTAATTCGGAAGGTCCAGGATCGCTAGGTGCTACCTCCTCATGCATGCCACGGCTCCCCTCTTGAAGGCCCGAATGCTGGCCGGCTTTTTCCGAGCTCAGACCCGCCGGACGGGTGCATTCTTCCTCCGTTTGGGCCTCCTCGCGGAAGACCACAGTGACTACAGCTGTGATTCGCGGGCGGTTGAGAGTGAAATCAAAGGAAAATTGCGCAGTGCGCGTCGTGGGAGAAGGTGAACTAGCGGTGGGGAAGCCAAGAGCAGGGGAATCCATACGGTGGCCAGATGCTACAAGCCGACCCCGCCCACTCCTAGTATTTGGATATCTACCTAAGTAATAATCACTGGACTGGCCGGAAGTCATCTCTGTTGAGGTGCTGGAGGGAGCGCGCCGGGATTGACCTCTAGTGCTCCCCCTGCGGCAACGCATCCTATGACGCAGGCGAGGCATGGGTGCAATCTCAGGCGCAGGCGCAGTGGGCACAAGAGACGAAGAAGCAGAATTCCAATTAACAGAGGAAGACAGACAGAGACAGAACCGAGAGAAATGGAAATATGCAGCAAAGTCTAGGCAGAAGTTCCGCTGGCCACTTCTCCTTATCATCGCAATTACCAGACAGTGTAATCCAGCAACCGGCTTGTCTGAAAAACCATGGCTAAACGCCATTTTTTATGTCGACCCGTCTGCAATGCAATCAAAGGACGGCCGTCATAATGAATCTCTGATCATTAATAATGAGAGCCGAAGGCCGGATCAAATTGGAGCGTGCGGAATCGCTCAAAGGAGTGGAGGTCCGATCTTGAACAATGTTAAAAATTAATTAATCTAGATTTGATGTGAAAACTTAATTGAACAGCGTTAAATGTTAATGCGAATGATATGAAATCGCCATATCCATGTCCCATCACCTTAAACGCCATCGAATGCACCCGCAGCCGGGAGCAGGGCAAGTTTTTATTGAGGACACGTGGAAAAAATTGATTGGAGCGGATATTTGTTTGGGCCGCTCGCGCAGTGGAAATCCGGACCCGTAAAATATTAGGGCGAATTTGATAAGAAATTCGCGTCACAAAATTGGCCGACGTCAGCAGGCCATTTTGGAACGCGAATTTGGTTTGAATTATGGTTTATCGCCATTTGAAGTCCGGCGGGCTCGACTTTTGAACAATTTTCTTATAAAATTTGTGTTGGTTTTCTTTGATAATACACATATTAAAATCCCGCTTAATAAAAAGACAAAATTGTTGTGCTTTCGGAACCTGACCCGAGGATTGGACATGAGTTAACAAACAAAAGGATAGCGGAACCAGACTTGCACCCGTGGTCAAGCCCTCTACCAAAACCACGAGCGGAATCACAAAAGCGGGTTGCCCATATCGCACCGCTTTTGCAGAGTAGGCGGTATTTCCTATTCGCGAGCGATTCCACAGGGAATGCGACACGTGGCGAAGTGACCCCCGGAAAACCACCGTTTAACCTGCGCCATCGCACGTTAAAGCCCGACGTTGGAAGCCGAGCGAAATTGCCAAGAGTCGTTGATTTGGAGAAGGGCCATTGGACGGTGGTCGCACGTTGAACTTGCCCGAAGGTTAACTAAGGTGTGCGGAGGATAGCCAGGTACGATACGAGTGTTTGATTGGTTATTGATATATATAGGTGGGGCCGGAGTATAATGAAATTGTTTAATTAAACGATTGGCGGATAATTAGCATAAGTCTAGAGCGTGATTGTTGTAAGGCCGGGTGGTGAAATATAGAGCCGAAAGTTCATTACAAGTTATTTATTTAAAAAGAAACGTGGAGTATAAATACAAAGTGTTGAAAGTTAAACATTGGTTATAAGGATTGGAGATAATATAAAGTCTGGAATATAAATTAAAGTCCAACCATTGTGGATAGTATTTATTTATCAAATTCTACGAATTTGATAAATAAACCCGAAGAAAGAAGAAGACAATTAAGACTCAGGCTGGAGGAAAAGAACGGGGTACACCAAGGGAAAATGCTGACACAGCGATTGTAGACACACCAGCTCTCCTTGGGGGTCCAATTTCAGTTTTGTTGCGTCACACGATGATCTCTCTTCTCTGGCATTTACTTGTATTGAAGATCACTATTCTAGGAATAAGGAGTTATTTTCTCCAAAAATAACCTTAGCCAAACATTGACAATGCATCAAGGATATATTTCTATGCTTCATAAGTACATATGTTCTACTTCTAAATCATGTCTTGGAAGTGGTTGTTTTGCTGGAAATTATTCACCAGTTGGTTTCATACCAAAGTATTTTTCACATTTTCAGCATCCAATACATGAAAAGATAATGGTTTAAAACAACATAAATATTTGAAATTTTGCAAGAATTGTCTGGCACACTTTGAATATGAATTTTGAAGTCAAGTGCATGATGCTGTATAGGATCAAGTGTCATTTTGAATACCAAATGTTTCACAAAAACTTCTCAACATGCTACCCTGCAGTAAGGATTAAATGACAATATTGCATCAACTATTTCCATAATAAAAGTGCACCTCGGCCATAAGACTAAACAACTACAAATGTTGTAGATCTAACAAGACCACACAATCAAATGTATTCCACAAGGCCAATACCGTATGAAAAATGAAAAGGAGTTTGCAACCAAAAATACCTTAGGCAACTAATTCAATTAGATACACCAAACCATCAGCAAAAAGGAAAACCAGCCTACTCAAAAGGCAAGCGTTTACCTCCTTTGACAAAATTTTGAGTTCCGAAACAAGGGCCTTTATCGTCTTGTCAATGCCCCTAGTAATTTGAACAGGGTTTGCACCTGTTGCAACAACCTAAACAAAAAGGTTTCATTTCAAATTATTTTCCACAAATTTAAGATACAACCATTGTCAGCTTTGTATTTCCTAACAAGCTCATAAATTTTGACAAAAGAACCAATTTTTTTTAATACCTGATAGCAATTTTTTCACTCAAAAACTATCTTAGACTCAATAAGCCCAACCCAAAACTAAAAACCAAACACCATAAGACCCTACAAAAATGAATAGATGATCTTAATCCAGTACTATCGACAAAAAGTTACCTTTACACCCTCACTTATTAAACCCCGTGCTGTTGAATTTTAACTTCAACTGCTGCAGCAGAAGGACGGATGCAGCAGCAACATTTTTTTTTGGAGGTTGCTTGCATGCCATCCAGAAATTTAATTCAGCATTTAAAATTCCTGCAAGTTTTTTTTGTAGACGACCGCAGCCATATTTCTGTACAGGATTGTATTTAAACACAACAACCATCATTAACGCAATTCACCCATGATTGTATTTAAACACAACAACCATCATTAACGCAATTCACCAACCAGAAATTAAACAAACAGAAATTTACCCCCCAGTTTTGTAAATTCAAAAGGAGGACACGTGGAGCATTAATATTGGATCACATGAAATTGAAGGGAATCTGAAAACCGGACCCGAATTTTTTATAAGGCACATTGGATTGAGAATTCACGTTACAAATTAGGCAGACGTCAGCATCCCATTTTGGAACGCGAATTTGGTTTGAAATTCAATCTATTCAGACTTTTTAAGTCCGACGGAAAGGGTTCTTTAATGTTTTGATAATTTAATTTTATGTATGCTTTAATATATACATATGTTTTAAACATATGTTATATATATATCATATGCAAAATGAAAGGTGGGCCATAGAATTTAGTTTTAATTTTATTTTTTTTAAAAGAGGGTTTATTATAATATGTTTTATATGTTACGGCATATAAAAATAAAAAGGACAAAAAAGCTTGGTAGTTTCTTTTATAGATAGTACGTAAAAAAAATTTACACAGCAATATGTAAAAAGTGAAAGACCGAGTGTAACTTTTTAAGTGTGTATGCACAGCAGTGCGAAAGTGAAAAACATAGCAAAGTGTTTTAGAGACAGAGTATGTTTGTTTTGAACAAACAGTGAGTTGGTTTTATGCACTGTGTTTTGTAGCAGTCATAATTTTGTAATCCCTCTCAGTGAGGAAGAAGTGTAATAGTTTTTTTTTGAATTATTTAAGGGAATAGAAGTTTGTTTTCAAAGTATTGAAACTCTGTCTCCTGTCAAAGAAATTTTTATTTTCTTTATGTTAAAAGAAGGGAGATTTATTCTCCATTCATTGTTCTGGAATTTTTCAATATTCCAACATGTGCAAGAACAACAGAAGTTGTGGTTCCATCCCCAGCTAAATAATTTGTCTTTGCCACAGTTTGCCTTACCAACTTGGCCCCAATATTTTCAACTGGGTCCTCCAATTCAACCAATAAAAAGGCCAAAACCATAGCATTGAGATACATTTCATTACACTGTCAATAACAGTAAAATTTGACTCAGCCATAACCCTTTCCTTTTATTGTTGTGAAAAGATTTATGCATTACTCTAATGTGGCTAGTCCATAGGCCAAGTAGACCACTGGGTAACTAATATGTTTCCTTTCACCTTTGAGTTTTCAAATTATGCCTACCAAATCTAATACATTTAAGAGGGGGAACTAATACAACGTTAAAAAGAAAACCAGAGCACACATCTACAAATTACCTCCTTAGCTACTGTCACACCATCATTAACTATTTTCGGAGAACCATGCTTTCTCTCCAAGACAACATTTTGCCCCTCGCCCCAAGGGCGACTCCAACAAGATCAGCAAGTTTTTTCACACCGCCTGCAAGACAAATTGACAATGCTTTCAGTAAGTGTGCAATTGAATGCCATACCATATGCCAAAACAACCCTCCATGAAAAATTAAAATAACACATTAAAATCGAATATAAGTGGACAAGGAAAGATCCACCACAGTGAAGTTTCACATGCAGGTGACCTTCCTTTAAACATAATTTTTTCTCTGACCTGCAATTTTTTTGTCACTGAGCCATCCTTGTTGAAGTACAAATAATTTTCCATAGCTCTTGTATTAACTACCTTCTCTCTGTCGCGTAATCTCAGAGTCCCTCTTCTGCTTGAGCGATTAAAGGAAATGGGTGAAAAAACTGAAAGAGAAGACAATTGTCTGCCATAATTATCAAACATTGCACCCAACTTCTTCCCCTTTCCATTGTTACCCAATGAGGTAGATGTGGCAATTGTTGTCATACTGCCCAAAGCAGAGGCCATCTTCTCTTGTGCTGAATATAGAATTACAAGATCTTCATATTAGTATGAACCTTAAAAAACATGACTCCCATTGCTAAAAACTACTTTTAAGTTGTAACAGGCAAACTAAACAACTATCGCAACTTTTGGCAACTTCTGGAGCATTAAGAGAGAAACAACCAAAGAGAAATACAACCACAATCCTCATTTTAATGATACCGGACTATATATTTGCATTAAGATAATAGAAAAAAATCACGACTATATTAAGGCCAGCACAAAACAATCTTTAACTAGTGTCTCTCGCGGCCTTCAGGTTGCCATGCTAGAGGTTGCATATTTTTAATTTAAATTATTTACCTCTCGTGCCCATCGATGAATGCATCCAATGGGATATCTACATCAAATGCTCCTTTATATCCCCAAAAACAAATTCCCTACTACAAGAGCACCAGTATTGATGGATCACCCCACACCATCCCACCCACTAGAAACGGTGAAAAAGGAAACCCGAGAAAACTTCTGAAATATCTCAAGATGACTATGTGGGTGGTTCTTATGAATCAACCAACCATTCAGAACATGCTCATCAATCCAAACCATGAGTATTATGTGACGATATTCAAGCAGGCACTGAATCGGATTTCTGAAGCTATGTTAGAGAAACCCTAAACTCTCATTGAAAATAGGTGAAATGTGGCACCACTCAGAGATTGACATGTGCCAATTGGTACAAGTGGTATACAATTGGCATGCTCAAACAATGAGGTGATGCAAGAATGACATGAGGGAGAAAATATCAGAAAAGCCCCAAATCTGGAGAACTAAAGCTCATCACCAACCTGAGATTGACAACTTTACATGATGTAACCTATGAAATCGTAAATGGAGAGATCATAGTAACAATAAAGTAACCTATGTAACAATAAATTCGGATTCATCCTGGGAGTGGTAATGGGATAAATCATAGTGAACAACAAGAAACATGCAGAGTTGCTTACAATCAAATAGATGAAAAAACACATACAAAAAACCTAGATAATAATCATGAACAAGCTTAATATTGAATTATGAACTGTAAAGGAACTTACAAAATGTGACATTACGAACGCACTTTCATTTATCCCTTCCAATCTTTTTCATTTTAACATATGGCTTATTCTTTTTCCTTTCCTTCTTGTTTCATTGACCTCTTAGGTTAAAGTTTCCATGCCCCTACATAAGGGTGAGGAAAACAGGGAACTAATACTGGTGAAAAATAAAAATCAACTTGCAGATGGGATGTGGATACATGGGGAAGGTGAAGGGAGTTAAGTATGGATTACCATGGACACACACCATCAATCAGAGCCTCCTATTTATTCCCCTCGTAGACAATGGGAAAAGTCCTCAAGGTCTCACTAGACTCAGGGCAAGTGATACCCACTATGGTGAAGCAAGGGAACAAATGTACAATAAAAAATGTTCTATCATCAAATTCAACTTTTCATCCATACTATGATTCCCATCGCACAAGAAAAAATATCCTGGACATGACCCTGGTTGACAAGTTGTATTTCTCATGATGCAAGAGGATTTGTACCTGCACTGCCAAGTCAATCAAAATCCATCATTATCTATACAATAAATACAATTAATTGATGTAGTATTTTTTACTCTAAGATGCATTCTTATGATAATGTTAGAACATATGTTGAAAATGTCAAAACATACCTGAATAAGCTCCTCTTCATTTCAAGAACAATTTATTTGAGTCGCATGAACTTGGAACAAGCCTCCCACGATCTGAAAGAGTAGCAACTAAGTCAACAATGACTTTTTTGTTGCTACGCTGGATCGAGGGAGGTTTTCTCCAAGATTAAATCGATCCAATAAATTATTCTCTACTAAACAGGGCTAACCACGTGAACGTGGAAGCTCTTATGGCCCCTCCCCCCACCCCCCCTCACATCACTCTCAATTCCCCAATACCCAATCTATATTTCATTTTTTACTTTCATGAGCATAAAAAAAAATATTCAATAACTAATAAAAAAAACAATTCAACAAAAAGTACGCAAGGAAACATTGCAATTAATGCTTGACATAAAAATAGTATGATAAATGAGTTTTTTATATAACACAAAAAACGTTCCAAGTATGGTAACGTTTTTCTTATAATAATACAATATTTTACATTATCGAATTTTCTTTTTCTTCTTCCTATTTCTAAAGCTCCTAATTACATCATCAATATCATCATGCTCTGCTCCTGTTTCGTGCCTTTCGACCCGCACTGCTGACCTAGTTGCGTAGTCACGATGTCTGGTCTTATCCAGTGACGGGGCATCACCTACAAAAACAGATAATATTAAATTTTAATTGTCAGTTTTTAAATATCATTGAACTAGTTCGGTAATATTAATAAAAAAAATTGCAATGAGATTATTTACCTGGTGCACCAGTTGTCGCCGCTGACCTAGTTTCGTTGTCACGAAGTCTGGTCTCATCCAGTGACGGGGCATCGCCTACAAAAACAGATAATATTAAATTTTAATTGTCGGTTTTTAAATATCATTGAACTAGTTCGGTAATATTAATAAAAAAAAATTGCAATGAGATTATTTACCTGGTGCACCAGTTGTCGCCGCTGACCTAGTTGCATAGTCACAATGTCTGGTCTCATCCAGTGACGGGGCATCGCCTACAAAAACAGATAATATTAAATTTTAATTGTCAGTTTTTAAATATCATTGAACTAGTTCGGTAATATTAATAAAAAAAATTGCAATGAGATTATTTACCTGGTGCACCAGTTGTCGCCGTTGGGACTATTGCCCTGTCTTCCTCTCTGGTGGTAAGATCCTCAAGGGAAACATTTTCTGTCATTTAAACAAAAAACGTTATAAGGACAACCATCAAGGTATAATTAGAAAAAATTATAAGTGGAAATTAATTACCGTCACGGCCCTCACTGATAGTAGCATTGTCGGCCTGGTCCCCACTACAATGATCAGGTTGCACGTGAAGATCATCTACATCTGGCTCTAAAACTGGGTTATTTGCCTCGTCGGTAGTGCTGCTCCCCTGATTTAAACAAAGTTGTTAGACATTAAATTTATGGACGAAAAAAAACATATTGAAAGGTTAATGTTTTACCTTATCAGGCATTCTGGATCTTGGGACCTACCCCAAGCTTCTGCGATGTTCAACTACGGCTTGATAGCCGAAATGGAAAGCGATATTTTTATCTTCCTCTGTAGTTTCTGTTCCGAAGTCATCACCCTACATTACATATGATTGTGTATTTTAATCATATTTGATAGGATTACAAAAACGTTGGAAGGCGATACAATTAATTATAAGATGTTTAGCTACTTAATTACAATTCTTGCAGCTAATTTCAAGTAGCCACCCTGGCCGAGCTTGTGATGGCCCTTTTTCTCTATCCTAGCTTTGGTTGCCTTTGAGGTGTCGGGCAACCTAGCATCAAAAGATTGAAGTCAGATATGACGTAGCACACTTTTATTTTAGACATAAAGAAAATTAAAGCTATTGAATTAAAGTTGTAATTTACCTTGCGGGTCTAGTTGGCATTTTTCCTTCTTTCTTTTCCCTTTTCTCTTTTCCGTCATGGATGAGTGCTCTCCACTCACTCTCTGGAACTGTGAGAGGATGCTCATATCTAGGGTTAAATTGCAATTGCATCCTATAGGTGTCCCAGGTATATTTCAAATATTTGTTAGCTACCCGAGCCACCGCTGTTCTGTCAAATGTGCCGACCCCAAAAAGGGATTCTAGATAATCTAGAAGTTCTTTTTTCAGGTTGGAATTCTAGGAATTCCACCCTGTGCATATGGTTGGGCCAAAAATTACCAACGCATGGCTCTCCAGAAACCTGTAGAACTCATTGTTTCCTACACAGGATAAAAAAAAAAAAAAAAAAAAAAAGAAGAAGAAGAAGAAGAAGAAGAAGAAAAAGAAAAGAAAGAAGAAGAAGAAGAAGATATTATCATTAATTTTAAAATAAAAATCATGATAAATATGTTTTAGATAAAGTACATGAAATAGTTAAAATATTAAAATTTACCTGGGAGTTGTACATGCTTTATAGGGACACCTTTATCGTTCACCAACAACGTGCCATTAATGGTCCCTGTGGAGCTAACACGTGTAGCTCCAGGAAACGCAATAATGTAGCTGGCCATATCAGCCTCATCATTGCCAACATGTTCAGCGGTTGGCTGGGTGTCTGCTTGGGCAGGGTGTGTTTCTTGGCTGGCACCTAAAGGAGTAGAAGGTGTACGAGAGGGTTTTTGGGAAATCTCTTGCCCTTGTGTCCCACTACCACCAACACCGGGTTCAACAAGTGCCAGAACATGCTACATACAAAAGAACTTTTTTTTAGTTTAGTTAATGTAAAAATTAAAAATCAACCTATCACAATTCATCTCATGCAGAACAAAAAAAATAACCTTTTGACTTTTTATTATTACCTGATATGTTTCTAGCCGGCTCATAAGTTTTTTTATCCTCTCTTTTGTTTCAGGTGTTTGAGGCGCGTCTATCAAAGTATTAAATTCCGACCTTGCATCTCGTGCCTTTTTTCGCAACAAGAACACTGGAGATAGGGATGAAGAAAGCTCTTCCTCAAAGAGGGAATCATCAGGCGTACCATGGCTAGGTGTCTGCATATTTGAACAAAATTAATACTATTTCAATTATGTAAATAACTAAAATACCTAAAGATAGAGCAATGCTGGCACTTTACATGTTCTTCCGCTGGCCTCTTTCCGCGATCATCCTGTCTCGGGGTTGTTCCTGCACTGCTCTGATCAGTCTGCCACATTGCAATAAAATTATAAATGTGAAAACTTGAAAACAATATCTAACTTGAAAACACAAAATGAAAACTGAAATAATTTCTAATAAGACACTGGAAGACAGAGTTAGAGTTTCAAATATGCCTTGCATTGAATTCAGTCCTGGAAACATGTCATTGCACATTAAGGCACCCGAACAAGAGACGAGTTGACAATGAAGACCTTATTGAATATATTGTTGGAGCAACTTCTAGTAAACTTGTTGTGAAGACCTTGAGGACATTTTTGGAGAAACATTGTTGAAGTTGATGGTATAGCATTGTTGGAGACGATCTTGAAGGGCCTTGAAGTGAAGCTTTTGGAGAAACTATTGAAAAATCCTTAGAGCATTTAAGTAAGGCACTTTCTATCTTCCATCACCTTTTTCCTTTCAATATCCTTTAAACGATTTTTTTGATATTTAATGTTTGAAATCACGTTATAATTCCTTGATTATGTGTTTGGGGACTTTCCCTTTGAAATTACCCAAAAATACCCTGGCAATTTTATCTTTAGGATGCATGTCTAACCCTATTGTTCAATATTTTGATTGATAGTAGTAAACATAGAGAGTTAGGGGGCTCTTGACTTGGTTTGGTTGGGCCATTAGATCCCTAACATATACTAGGGAGAAACCCCCTTGAGTTGGAGGAGAGCTAGCCCGAAGTGAAAAGAGGTTGGTGAGGTGACAATGGGGCTATTGAATTACACATGGTATCACACTTTAGCTTTAGGACTTTATCTTGAGAAGTGCGAGATTTTGCTATATCAATTCTCAATTTTTTTACAACACTATTGTTAAGAACTAATAAGAAGTGATGTTGAGGGGTTTTTGGGTATAAGAAACAATACCATTTAAAAACTAGGGTTCTCAGTCCTTGGCATTCCTTCACCTGGGCCTGGGGGCACACTAGAATAATTTCACACTAAACCATGCAAACTTAAAAGTAACTTAACAGATCCATAAAGTAATAATAATCATAATTCCTAATTTCCTATTGTACGATATGATGAAAATTATTCAAACACGAAGCAATGAAGACATGCAATGTCTGAATTTCAAGATTGATGAACCAATACAAGAAGTTAGAAACTACAATTTTGATTCAATACTCTGTGTCCTAACTCCAGGAAGGAATCTAGTTTGTAGTACAGAACATGCATCGTGTATTATCAATTCTTAATTGACAACAACTAAAGGTCATCTACCTCATCAATTCCTTCCCATTTTGTTTTTTTATGTTATATTCCTTACAAAAGTGTCAAATTTCTCTCAAAGTAAGCAACCACTGAATAAAATAAAAAATAGTTGAGATATGATTGAGAAATGGTCATTTATTTCTTGAAAGGATCTTCACAATTTCTTTGGTTATTTTTCATCTCAAGAAACAAGAAATGACCTAAGAAACTATCGTGATGTAATATAAGAAACAACACGGTGCAATGGCCATTTTCAAATCCAAATGATGTCCATTGAGGACATGGCCTTTATTTGGTTCCTGTTTCATAGGAGTTTCGGGTAGAAATGGAACTTTGTTGTACCATTTCCAGTAGTAAAAGGGGAAAACCTTCTTTTTTCATGGGAAATAATTTACCTTTCCTTTTTCAAGATAATCTAAATCACAAAAAATATGAACTATACTGCACACATTCTTGGATAATGTGAAAGTGGAAAAGGAATACCCTACACAAGTGATGCACACATGTACATTTGCACACTAATAGATTTTTGTAGTTGAAATGCAATGCTTTTTTTCATTTAAATGTAGGGTTTTTAAAGTAGGGAGAAATAATGGCTGCCAAATTAATAAGCGTTTCTTTGGGAAAAATTTAAATCTTGTATTGGGTGATGAAGATAATAGAGGGTATTGAATCTTGATTCTTGACATCCAGAGAGAACCCTACAGCCTAACACAATCCAATGGAATTGGCCAAAAAAACCCAAATAGAGTCAACCCTACTATAGGAGGAAGGGCCTGCAGTAAGAACTTACCATTTTGCAAGAGCTAAGGGCGAATGATGTTCTGCAAGAGCTGAGGGCGAACACTGAGGGCGAATGCTAAGGGAAAATGTTGTTCTGCAAGAGCTGAGGGCGAATGCAGGGCAACTGCAGTTCTGCAAGAGCTGAGGGCGAATGCAGGGCGAATTATGTTCTGCAAGAGCTCAGGGCGAATGCTGAGTGAGAATTTTGTTCTGCAAGAGCTCAGGGCGAATGCTGAGGGCGAATGTTGTTCTGCAAGAGTTGAGGGCGAATGTTATTCGGCAAGAGCGGAGGGTGAATGCGCGCGTGATATCAAACATTAATGTAGCACACATGTACATTTGAACACTAATAGATTTTTGTAGTTGAAATGCAATGCTTGTTTTCATTTAACAATTAGACTTTTAAAGCGAGGGGAAAGTTTTGGGCTGTGATTAATAGCGTTTCTTGGGAAAAAATTTAAATCTTGTATTGAGTGATGAAGATAATAGAGGGTATTTAGTCTTGATTCTTGACATCTAAGTGCCCTACGACCTAACTACAATCCAATGGAATTTGAAGCCAAATAGAGTCGGCTATGGGAGGAAAGGCTGCGGTGAGCTTGCCATTTGCGAGAGGCCGAGGGCGGGCGCAATAGGAAGATGGAAAATTTGAACGCGGGCGTGCGAAATGCGTGCAAGAGGTGAGGGCGAATGTTGAGGGCGAATGTTGTTCTGCAAGAGCGGAGGGCGAATGCGCGCGTGATATCAGACGTTAATGTAGCTATTGCGACGGATACGAAACAATAAAATCATTTTTATGTAACGCACATATAAGTTTCGTATTTTTATGTAGTGCACATATAAGTGTCGTTATACTGACGACGGACAAAGCGTCGCAATTGCGACGGGTGCCTCCAAACGTTGCAATTGCGACACTTAGACATTGTGTCGCACTTGCGACGTTTGGAGGCAATCGTCGCAATAGCGACGCTTTGGGCCATAGTGTCGGCATTGTGACGTCTTCCTCCAAACGTCGCAATTGCGACACTTTTCTAAGTGTCGGTATTGCGACACTTTTCTATCAACGTCGGTATAGCGACGGTTTCAGGCGAGATGGAAAAAATTTGGGGAAATTTCTGACATTTGGTCAAAAGCGTCGAAACCAAGTGTCGAAATTTCCACCAAATGTAGTAGTGTGTGGACCTTTCTCGGTTGCTTCAACAGCAAAAAATAGGTATTATGTTATATTTTTTGATGACTATTCTCGTAGATGCTAGATCTTCTTCATGCAGAAGAAGAATGAAAAGTTCTCAAAGTTTTGTGAGTTCAAAGAATTGGTGGAGAAGGAGTCAGGGAAGCAAGTGAAAGCTCTACGGAGCGATAATGGTGGTGAATACATCTCAGGTGAATTCAAATAATTTTCTAGCAAAGAAGGAATTCGAAGAGAACTCGTAGCGCCTCATAGCCCACAACAGAATGGGGTCGCAGAGAGGAAGAACAGAACGATCGTGGGTGCTGCACGAGCTATGCTTGAAACGGAACTAGACTTTCATGTAGTGAAGGAACTGCTTGTTCCAAAATATGAGCCTCCAGATGTGGATCAGCCACAAGAGGAGATTCATGGAGTGGAGGAGTCCACTCATGCAGAACCAAACATCAGACAAGGCAGAAATCACACCATAGAAGCTGAGAGACTGAAGGTTGATGCGGCACGGAATGTAGTTGTCCCTACATCACAGCACAGACATAGATAGTCACCTGACCGATTTACTGGATACATGACTCTTATGAGAAAGTGTGTCGTGACAGAGCCATATTCTTTTGAAGAAGAAGTGCAGGAGCCCACATGGGTAGATGCCATGGTGGAGGAGTATGACTCCATTGTCAGAAACAGTGCTTGGGGAATTGTTCCAAGGCCGGTGGGAAAATCAGTTGTAGGATCAAGATGGATCTACAAGGTAAAGCAAGCTGCTTATGGGAGCGTCGAGAAGTATAAGGCAAGATTTGTTGCCCAGGGCTTCTCACAGATCGAGGGGATTGACTATGAAGAAACCTTTTCACCTGCCGCACGGTATTCTTCCATATAGACTATCCTTGCTCTCTCAGCACAGATGGGTTGGCACATTCATCAGATGGATGTGAAGACTGTGTTCCTTAATGGGATCATTGAGGAAGAGGTGTACATTGAGCAGCCTGAAGTATTTGAGATCTTCAACAGTGAGTCGCATGTGTGTAGGCTCAAAATAGCATTGTATGGGTGGAAGCAAGCACCACGTGCTTGGCACACTCGGATCAACAGCTATTTCATTGGACTTGGCTTCACCAAGAGTGAAGCGGATGTGAACCTATACCAAATTGTGGTGGAGGGTAATATTTTAATAATTGTTCTTTATGTTGATGATTTAATACTAACAGGTGATGCGCATTTGATACACTCATCCAAGGCAGATCTTGCAAAGGAGTTTGAGATGAATGATTTGGGCCTCCTTCATTATTTCCTTGGATTGGAAATATGGCAGCGGGAATGTGAACTGTTTGTGTCTCAAGGCAAGTATTCCCGGGAGATACTAGAGAAGTTTCACATGCAAGGATGCAAGCCTATCGATACTCCTCTTTCAAGAAATTGGAGGAAGGAGGATGCTACATCGACAGAGGTAGTGGATGCCACTATTTATCGATAGTTGGTGGGTTTGATCATGTATTTATTTAATACAAGACCAAACATATGCTATGCGGTGAACTAGCTTTCACAAGCGATGATTAAGCCTACCAATCTCTTTTGGAAGGCAGGCAAGCATGTCCTGAGGTATATCAGGGGCACATCTAAGTATGTTTTATGGTACAGATAGACAGATGAGGTGAATTTGCATGGCTTCACAGATGCAGATTGGGCAGGCAGCTCAACAGACAGAAAGAGCACATCAGGAGGGATTTTCAGTATCAGATCTACAACAATTTCTTGGTACAGCAGGAAACAAAGATCCGTGGCACTCAGTTCAGTGGAAGCAGAATACATGGCAACAAGTCAAGCTGCATGTGAGGCTACTGGATGAGGAAGATCTTGGTTGGTTTGTTTGGTTCACATTTAGATCCTACAATGATACATTGTGATAATTAGAGTTGCATTAAACTTTCAGTTAATCCTGTGTTTCATGATAGATCTAAACATATTGATATCCGGTATCATCATATCAGAGATTGTGTGCAGCAGAAGATCATGTTGCTTTATTACATTCCTACAAAGGATCAGGATGTAGATATTCTGACGAAGGCGCTCACCAGGAGCAAATTCGAATACCATAGAGGTAGGATCGGGGTGAAAGATAATCCCTATCTTGTTGAGAGGGAGTGTTGGGATTCAACAAGATGATGAGCTTAGTGAAAAGAGTCGCCTTCACTAAGTGGGCCTGCAGGCTATTTTTGGCGCAAGTCTATTTTTAGACTATGTCTATTTTTAGACATGGTGATCATATTTCAGAAGTTACAGGATGCTATTTGTGGATGGTTGGTCAAGTTGGAAAAATATATGAAATTATATTTTTCGAATATTGGGCAAAGTCTATTTATAGATCGTCGATCTAAAAATAGATGCATGTCAATTATTATTAGCTCTTGATAATAATCAGACTCTAAACAACAACCTATTCTCTTGGAGCACTTAATTTCAGTATACAGATTTGTCAAATCAGTTGGCTGAAGAAATTACACAATTCCTAAGGGTTTACTGGAGTTCATGCATGGAGGACTTAGTTAGAAATGAAGTGGCAAAGTTACGACAGAGTTGGAAGAGTAGTTTATGGATTTGTAATTAGTTTAACTCAGTTAGACTCAATTGAGCTAGTTGTATCTAATCTAACTGAATGATACACTAGTGAGAGTGGAGTGAATTAATAAGTTAATTAATTCACAAATAATAACTCATTAATCAACTGAACAATACAACAGTTAAATACAGTGCATATCAGATCCAGTGGAGACCCAGTGCAGAGATAGGTGAAAGGGTGAGATAGACTATCTGTTGTGACCATAGTGATGCATGGATTGCATCTACATATACATTGGAGTTTCCAATGATAATCATGCAGTCAAGGAGAGTGGGATTGCATCGAATTGGTCTTTGTAATCAGCTTGGATTGTGCAGTGGAGGCAGGCTAGCAGGAGGGCAGAGTTTGGTGCATGGATTTGCAGATTTCTTCTATGTTAGTGTGTGACGATTGATTGTACTGAGAGCTTGATGTACTAAGCTTTGTATGAGGATTGTTACATGATATCCATGATACATAATATATGATAGTTAGGGTTTTTAGCTTCAGGCTTTCTCGTTAAACAATTGTGTTATGTGTGATTGTTTTTATCCTTCACATGTGTGTGCAATTAATTTTCCGCAAAAGATTAACAGTGGAATGATTCTGTATTTTGAAAGAAGTTAAATATTGTGAGATCAGGAGAATCTAGGACATATGCATGCTTAATGTATATAATTTCTACATGTATTATATACACAAATGCATCTCTTGCATGCATTATTACATCACTCATGTTAGGTTTATTTCTTATATGCATGAGAGCGAGTTTTTTTTTATGTGTGTGAGTATGTCACTTCTCTTAGGGGCGTCACTTATGTTGGTGAATGCAACATTTATTTGTGTGAGTACCACATCACTTATGTTATGTGTATGTCTACTTTTATTATGTGCATAGGTGTGTTACTTATGTTAGTGTGTTGCTTAAGTCAAGCACATTACTTATGTGAGTTAATGTGTCTCTTATGTGCACGATTGAATCTCATATATACATGAGTGTATTACTTATGTGGCGCATGGTTGTACTATTTATGTGGCACATGAGTGTGTTGCTTATGTTAGGAATGTCACTTATCTACATGAGTGTGTCACTTATATGGTTGGTCCATTGCTTATGTATTATAGTGCATCACTCATGTGCGTTGATGAATTACTTATGTTTATTGGTGTATCACTTATGTACATCGACACCATTTGTTTTATGTGTCACTAATATGTGAGAGTGCACATCTTATGAGTATGAGCGCATCCCGCGAGGGATTCCCTCAATGGATCTCTGGCATAATACATGTGTTTGTGGCATACTAAACAATACCCTTAATTTGACTACATGTTGGAAAATACCTCTAAAAAGAAAATTATTTAATCCCCTACCAATACGAACCCTATACACCTTCCCAATTTTAAAAACCCCTACTTTCACTAGATATTGTAGGTATCCATTTTTTCATTAACTTTTTTTACGCCCCCTTATATTGGTTCATTAACTTTGAGCATATTGGTTCATTAACTTTGAGCTCCATTATTATACATACCAATATGAAAACCCTTTACCTCCTCTAATATGCTCAATATATTATGCCATTTTTCCTCAATATATATCCCCCAATATGAATGCACGTGGTATGGTATTGCTCCCCCAATGAAGCCCCCATGGTGCATCCCTTGTGTTATATGTGGCACTATTATGTGTGAATGCATTGCATATGTGTGTTACTTAATGACTATTAATATTCAAACAATACTTACACGTTAAAAATGGATATTTTTGTTAAACTATGGAGAACACCTAAATTTTTACTCTCTTCATGTATGGTCCTATGGGTTTAAGTCCATTACCAAAAAACTTGAAATGGACTTCCACTTTTAAATTTAGCCAAAAATCTTGAAAAGGACTTCCACTTTTAAATTTTAATGTTAATCTTAGGGCAATGTTTTTTTAAGAGTAGTAGCTAGATTTTCTATTATAAAAAGTCACAAATGAACCAAGCAATAAAGTAATAAAGATTTTTTTAGAATAGTAACAAAGAGATACAGAGGAAAGTTAATGTTAAAATCCCATTAGAAATTACTCTAATCTAGATTATTTGATATTTTGCAAGTGTACTACCTTACAAATTAAGAAGATAGTGAAATTTTATAGCAATACATACCAATATTTGAAAAAAAAATTAACTAATTTTTTATTCGCTAAGGCGTCATCAATAGCTACGCCAGCTTGAATCTCCATAGCTTCACTTCTTTTTCTCATGTGCTCACCTAGTTGGCACAAAAGGATGGAAACTTCCATTTATTCCTCTACCACCAAAGCAGATGAGTTGAGAACAATTATATCCCTTAATTTAACTCACAAGGATGAATCCCATATTATTGTTGAGGATGAGAGGTGGTTGGGGGAGAATAAGAGAACCTTGAGTGGTAGACCAAGACATGTGATGATTCAAGTAACCAAAGATTTCAAAAGCCTAATTGGGATTTCAACTTCAAATATTCTCATAAGTGACCATTATGAAAGTATTAACATCCTACTTTGATTTCTTGAGTGCAAGAAGCTATGATGTTGGTTTCATAATGCAGTCATCCTTAGGTTTTTTCTCCACCCACAATTTTCTCTCACACTTTTTCTATCACCTATACCACCTATAAAATGGAAAATTAGAGTATATGAAGTGTGATGAGCTTTTCACACTTTTTTTTCTTACATTTTGTGGTGAATTTTTGATATTGAATAATTCAATTTAATTAACTAACACTTAGAACTACAATTACATCATGTTTATACATTCATGTAATGCAAATTACAAAATATAAACAAGTGTAATATGCAGCTTTGTTGCTTAGTACTTGTCTTTTATGCAGAAAGTAATTGATAGTAAGTATTGAATGCATGAAAAAATTCATAAATTTAATAATGAAACACATTTGGATACCACGAAGGGAAGTAATGGAAGTAATTAATAGACTAAATAACCTTGGAGCAAAATAGAGATAGGTGCATAGATAATTTTGGATGAAACGTTAGCCCCAACATTATCATTTGTTACAAAAGTTAAGTGTTTATTGAAATGTGCTTATGCACATGTTATTCCATCTTTAGCTTTTAAGACCAAATAAGAAAGAGAAAATACATTATTTGGTCTCTCTCTCTCTCTCTCTCTCTCTCTCTCTCTCTCTCTCTCTCTCTCTCTATATATATATATATATATATATATATATATATATATATATATATATCCTAAAAAGCTTATTATTGTAACAAACTATTTATTTAACTTTAAATTTATACTCGTCTTAATTCAACGACAAATAAATAATTTATGGTATAATTTTTATACGGAAAAAAAATCAAATTGATATGAAGTATCTCTGTGGTATTAATCGTGTGGCAAAGAATTCATATGTAATAAAATCTCTAATATAAAAAAGTATTTTATATTATTTTTATAGAATTCCAAAGATTCCTAAATTTTATTTTATTTTTATTTTTCATTTTTAAATAATGATTAAAATTGTGAAGGCAAAAGCGAATCTTATCTATTGTAGTATTGAATTCGATTTTATTTTTTATATTGCATCATAGTTTAAAATTGAATTGTGAAAATATATAATATATGTAAGGTTTATTGAGGAAAATTATATTGCGTCGTGGTTTAAAATTGAGTTGTGAAAATATATAATATATGTAAGGTTTATTGAGGAAAATGATTGTGAAAAAATTGAAGAAAATGAGCAAGGGAAAAATGAGTGTAATATCCAGATTGCTACTTTTGTTTTTTAAACCGGCCAATTTCCATGGTTAGTAAAAGCTCGAAACATAATGGCAATTTTTTTTTGGAAAAGAAAATATTAATTATGGAAAAATCCATAAATTTGGAATTTTTGT
Source organism: Pinus albicaulis (assembly GCA_034641835.2). Classification (NCBI taxonomy): domain Eukaryota; kingdom Viridiplantae; phylum Streptophyta; class Pinopsida; order Pinales; family Pinaceae; genus Pinus; species Pinus albicaulis. The sequence goes on from CM076582.1 coordinate 1,247,328,585, forward strand.
TTTGTTAAATTAATTTATGAACACACTTGGTGATTATAGGTTTTTTCTTATTTTTTATTTTTTAAACAATTTTTAATTATGAGCATTTGATTTTAAACTACATAAAAATATTCATTCACCAGTCAAAAACTTTATTAAACTTTAATATTAATATTTAATTTTACAAGAACTTTATTAAACTTTGGAAATAGTTTTTTAAAAATTACAAAATAATTAAAAGCCAAAGCATTTTAACCCAATATTACAATATAAAAAGAAAATGGAAAAAATATAAAAACACAAAAATATATTACGTTCTCTTTCACACATATATATATAAATAAGCAAATACAAAATTCAAAAAAGCTTTGTAAATGTGTATATCTTTTAATGGTTACTAGGCTTGTGGTTTGGAAGTAATCCATTGAAGTTTCTTGGAATTAGATTGTTAGTATAATTTATTATAAAGCATTAGTAACTAAAGTCTTTTTGGAATTAGATTGTTAGTATAATTTATTATAAATTATTAGTAACTAAAGTCTTTTTGGTGAAGTTTTTTTTGATAACCTATGAAAATGTAAAGTGAATGTGAGTACAAGGTTGTATTTTCAAATCTCTCGATTGTCTAACACGTGGTCGCTTGTTAGGGGTGGAGCAAATCCACCTAAAAATTGGAAGAAGTCAAATTCCAATCAATATCATGTGAGTACAAGACCAACCTAATTGACATTTCTCTTAACCTTATATATAAATTAAACAAATTACACATAACATGAAGTACAATTTTTTTTTTTCACGTGTTGTATTTGTACCCCTTCATTGCTTTAATTTCCACGCTACGTAGACACCATAGACACCCTCAAATTCCTAATATCCTTTCCTAGTACATTAAGAGCACGTAATTTCCAACCATCTTCCTTTATTAACAAACTCTATTTGGTTTAATAAACAATAAACTTTTGCTAATTAATTAAATTTAATACAATAAACAACAAAGTAATATTAATTAAATAAATTTTGACAACGTGCTGCTAGCATAGTGTACTCTTAAAATAGTACCTACACCTTGATAATCTATTTCATATATAAAATAAATTATGATGACATAAACATAGCATCTACACCTTTATAATCTATTTCATATATAAAATAAACTATGATGACATTTTAGGAAAAGAGGGTTGTTTGGTTGGAATTAGGTTTAAACTCTAAAATAATAATAATTTATTTAATATTTAAAATATTATGTTTTTTTTAATAAATAAAAGTAAGAGTGACAGACATCATTATGGGTAAATTTTGAGGTGTATTGTTACCTAACATCATATTATTTAATTAAATGGTAACACGAGTAATTAAAAAGAGGACGACCGTTGGAAACTGACTCAACTTAGCGTGGCTTTGTTTTCAACGTTTTTCACATTTACTTCTAGTTTAATTTTATATTTGGAAAAATTATTATATTATAATTTAATTTTATATTTTTTTTGAAATTTTATCATAATTTAGTTTTTAAATTCGTAGTGGATATTTCTTTATAAGTTTTGGATAGATGATGATCAAATGTTATGTTAAGGCACCTTTGATGTGAAGTCATTGGGTCAATTTTCCACCGAGATAAGATAATATATTGCAGATGATGAAGATATGTAGTCCCACCAAGCTTTAAAAAATCAGAAATGGACATTTATTATTAATCAAATTTTATTTATCACTATTATTTCAAGAAAATCACACTTCACACCACTTAAATTATTAGTTAATAGTCTTAAAGAGACATTCGTGCCAAGTACAATAGTTAACCTATTTTTTACTAAGAAAAATATTTTTTTAACTAAATAAAAACAATTTTATTATTATTATTATTATTCAATTTTAAGGTTACGACCAAGCGAGACACCAAATTGGTGTATGCGACTCTCTTGTTTGTAGGACAAGGGACCCACATCCGCGTAGCGATTTGACTGCTAAGTCTACGAAGACATACATACTCTACCCCTCGAATTTTGAACCTATGACCTCTTACACGAAAACACATACTCTTAGTCATTAGACCTACTCAAAACGAAAATAATATTAATTTATATATTTAATATTTTTTAACATTTATGATTGAATTTATATAATTTTGTTTTTCAAAATTCTTTATGCCCACTCTTTTCAAAAAGAACGTTATGAAAAGTAGAGGTATGTTTTCGATGGGTATTCCTTAAAATTATATTTGCGTGTCTCCATGCGGAACACGTTACGAGGTTTTCCTATGGTCGTTTAGAAAGACCGCTAAATTTGTCGGGACTTTAGTTGGAAGAATAATGTGACAAAAGTTTCGTGTGAATATGTGGTATGACTATCCGAATGGTGCCACGAGGATTGCGATATTTAGCGGAACCATGATTCCTTTTTTTTTTTCCCATATTGAAATTGACTTCTAGTGAAGAAGATGTGTGTATTTATCATTCTCCAAGGGGTAACTAAAGAATCTGCATGGAGTTTAAGATAGATTTATTCAAAGTCCCATTCCACGTGGCAAAACACAATTCGAAGATTGTAAATGAGGCCACATGAGGGGCAATGGAATCCAACCACCCCTCACCAACGATTCACGGATTAATAAAAAAAGAGAGAGAGTAGTTGATAGAAGACATGAGAAAGGGGAGTGTTTATATGTGTAAGTAAAATATAATATATTTATAAAGTCACAGGTATAGGCGCTAAGATTATTAAATGTAGATATTTCAATAAAATGGAAACACCATTCAAAATTTGAAGAGACAAAGAAGGTGGCGTATAAGAATGTGTTAAGTGGCTACAAATCCATGAAGCAAGCTTTAGAGAAAGGCATATATTCCCGTTGACTAGTTGTTTTATGACCATCAACGTGGTTGGTCATGTACATGTGAGGGTGAGGTTTCAATGTGTCATGCCACACTTTTTCTTTGAGGGGTCCTCTTCGTTAAAGTACTCACAAGTTATACTTTCATATTATTGTCAAACCATGACAATAATATTCGAAGAAAGAGGGAGTTCATATCAATTTTCCAAAGCATATTTTAATGAGTTTTAATGATACATCTCTCTTATATATCACTAGCAAGCTTCATATCACTAGCAAGCTTCATAGGCTTTTGATTCTTGGAGATAATAGAAGTTAAAGTCAAAAATATCATTCAGGTGAAGTATCTTAATATCTAATATATGTGGACAAAGGTTGTTATTGCACATAGATTCCATCTCATGTGGATCTGAATATTGGCATTCACAATTCAATCAACGGATGGCAAGGAAATTAGTTTTAGATAGAGTTGTTGAGCTTTCAACGTAAAGAATCTAGAAATTGCAGCAATCATGATAAAATTTGGCTCCATCAATTTGAAGCACATGTGGATTGTCTTCCGTCGCCTCGTACACCGTTCAATGCCAACATTTGAACCCCTCTCACTGGTCCTTATGCCTTGTTCTTTAAATTTTGGTTTCTATAGTGAGTTCCATTATTGTTCTCTTGTTCTTTGTCCTTTATTGTCTTTGATTATCATGATCCCTTGCTCTTCACAATGTGGTAAGGCTCCCACTTGACTAACCAAGGTAGAATTAGCAGCAAAGGCAATTGAAACTACCTACCATTGCACTTCTCACTAATAATAAAAAAGAAGATTTGAGCATTGAAAGAGGATGCTAAGGTGCAAAGGACATACCAAGAGAATGCAAAAATTGACCTCTTATTCAAAGACTTTGTCCCAAACCTTGGCACTAATTGAACCTGTGATATTAAATTCTTTAAGTCTCTAGAATTGTATTGGCATACCCCAACCTTTGTGGCTCATGCTCTTCACACCCTGAGAAGTAGATTGATTCAAGCTCAAGCAATGCATGAACGAATTAGAGAAACATAGTTGTATGCTTGTCACCCTTTGTACTTGGTTGGTGAAGAAGCATGGTGGAGGCCTTCTCCAGATTTAGCTAGATGCTCCAAGGAAAACCCTATCAACATCACCTCCACTCCAATAGCATAGGAACCTCAACTCTGCGATTATTTTCAAGTTTCATGATATTTGTTTCAAACATGGATTGTTTTGTTGTTGATTTGGTTTCCTAATTGGAAAAATAGCCCTATGGTATTACATTCTCTAAACTTGTCATATATTTCCTTATGCTCTGTTTTAACCTAATTTCCCCAGGGGTAGGCTATTTTGGTTCTTTTCTTTCTAATAAATCACATTTACTAATAGGCTCATTATGTATCTTTTATAATTGCCCTGGTTTCCCTTAGATAACCAAAGCTGGAAGCCTTATTGCATCTTTGTAACCATGTTTCTAATAAATTATAGGCAATAGAATAGATTTCTTACTTAAAAGAAAAAGAGAAGAAAAACAACAATGAAAGAGAACTACGATTTGTGGGGACATGCACACCTAAAGGTTGGAATGCATCTATAATTCGTAGATGGAGGAAGACATCTTCATGTAAAATGAGTAAACAATATTTGATTGTATTAATAATATGTTAAATTATTATCAATGTATATCCATCTTACATATAGATCTATCAAGCACCAAGAGGGATAGAATCTTTTCAAGTGTATTTTTTTCATATTTTAAAGTGGATTTAGGCTCATTGTAGTCTCACTCAAAACCATAAAATTCAATTTCACAACTTATGTGTATATAGATATATGAAATACAATTTTGATTATCATTAATATACTTATATTTTCCTTAATATAAAAATAGTTCTACTTAAATATCATATTTATCATGTTTTATTTGTGTAATTTATCTCTCTTTTTCCCTCTGATATCACAATTTTTATGTTAGGTGTACATATCAAATCTCTCTCTTTCATATCTAGAAAGATATTTTTAATACCATATGCATCTATATTTGACTAACATATATTAGTATTAGTGTTTTTTTATAAGTACCATATATTTTTTGAAACCAACATATGATGATGTAAGCAATACCCATTTGACAACATCTTTATCATACTAGGTTACAAATGCACCTTGATATTCTCAGGGAAACAAGATATAAGGGGATTCTCACATAATGCAATTCTCATATAAACTAGAGTCTCCACTAATAGAGTAGTTAGTCATTAATGCATGCAACAATGTAACCTCTCAACTAACTTAGTGTGGTTAATTAATGTGAAGAATCTCAACTAACTTATTGGTGTGGCATCAATCAATATACAAGCAAACTAGCTCATGTACAAAATATATTGTATATAGGGACATAACATCATGGATAACAAGGGTGAAAGGGATGTTGTACACATGTTCACACCACTTACTAGCTTGTCTACCATATTGACAACGATCACTCCTATGAGATTGTGTTGAAGCAATTCAATATGGGTTGAAGGGTTCCTAACTCATCATATAAGTGACCTCCCCCTCATTAACTCCAACAACCATTAAAGGAGGTCCATCTAAATTTAGAGTTTTTAGGTCTACACTATGATCAATAAGAACAAATTGGCATGTTTCATTGCATTGTCATACCAACAAAATGCATGAGAAGTATCATGCTTGTTAAAAATGGCATCATAGTGCTTCTTCCTAGTAAAATTTGACACTTTAATATGCACAATAATCTATGTTGGATTGAATCATTATCCCATCATAATTTATCCCCTGAGAGACCATATTTCTATGCAATCAAAGTTGGGAGGGATGACTAAAAAAAGGGAACCTACCTAGGCCCATGCAAACTTGGTTAGAGGACATCATAACATGTTTTCAAGGTCTTGAATCACCCACACTAGGGATGGAACAAGTTATAAACTCCCACATAACAAAGAAATTTTTCATTGGTAAAGTCCCATGATTAGAAACTAGGCAAACATTGAATTTTAGGTTACAAGACTAGCTTTTGTTAAAGGCTTTTGATCATGTACAATTTATTCTTCTACTTAGAGTTCATTTGTTAAAGGTTGTTATGTCATCCTTCGAACAAGTGTGATCCACATGTAGCTAAGGTCTTCTTTGTCTTAGTTGAAGGTTGTGACAACCCACTTCTAATTTTTCCACCAAGATAAAAACCAAGGTTACTTAAGAAAAACATCCTTTGGAATTAGGTAATTATCAATTCCCAATTCAAAAAATTTATTTCAAAGTGTCATTTGCTAACCCTTGCGTACATTATTCCACTTGAAGGATTGGATGTTGTGTTAAACATTCAATGGCTTAATATGCTGAGAATCATTCACTTAATCTTTGAGAATTATTTTATAAATTTAAATAATGAAGGAATCAAATCAAGGGGTTTATGCTTCTTGTCATGTCATAAGTGCCCATAAAATGGAAAAGTTGCTCAAGAAAGGGCTAGGTGTGGTAATCACATGTGCACTTTGTATTAAAGGGTAAGAATAATAACATGATTAATGAAATATTATAATGGAACTTAATTTTTTTTAGGGTCAACATAATTGGGTTTTCTAATATATTTTTTAAAGACTCATTCCATCTTGTGATCATGACCATGTTATCCAGTTAGATATTCCAAGAAGAACACCTCCCAATACTCAACCATAAAAATATCCATATTGGTAGAATAGTGTCAAAATGAACACATTCTCCAAAATATTGAAAATGAGAGTCATAACGGCAATATGGTATCATTATCAACCATAATCACCATGGTAAGGAAGAAGAGTAGCTCCCACTAGCTATACATAGAATATCGAGAACCTAATAAATAAACTTCAAGGATATGTTCCCTATTTCTACGATAAATGAGTTATTACATGAGTTACATAAAAAATAAATAAAAAAATAAATAAAAATCTAAGATCACTCTCAAGTTTTAACTGGGGGCTTGGTTAGTTGGTAAACAAATGGTGTTGTTGTTAACCCAAATAACATACAAATTTACCAAATGGCATGTTTATCCCCCATGAGTTAATGTTCCCATTCAAGTTGACCATTTGTCGCAACTAGGACTAGGTGAAATTCCTAAGTGACTTCGGGATAATAGATATCCCCCACTATAACTAAATACATAATGTACTCCAAATTGATCATTGTATTATGATTGCAGATTCATTGAAAAATGTTCACAATATGCTCGTTTCATTGTGATATAGGGAAGTTGTTTATAAGAGAAAATAAGATTGATCTCAAGTTATGATATCATCATATTTGGATAAGACAAGATGGTTGTTGGAAAATTTGTCATTGATTTCAAAGGGTGAATGTGTTGGCATTCGTTTGATGATTTGTGTGCACAAATCAAATGAATTTGGTTGCAAGGATCCCCCAGTTTGGGAGTCCTTGTCTCGTCATTTGATAGGTGGCACATTTTGTGGGTTTCTTGGTTGAAGAGATATTAATTTTTGAAGCTTGATGCCCCAATCAATGGAATTTTCACCAACACCAATTTTTATCTATAAATTGTTGTGGATATTCCATTGGACAGTTCATTACAACAGATCTGATAATAATATATTAAAATACTGAAATTTTTCACTATTACAGTTTTATTAAACTTTAATATTTGTAGATTTAACTGTAATTAGTGCATGCATGCGAATATAAATTATGCAGAAAAGTAGAGAATGGAAAAATAAGCTCACACACACATAAGGCACAAGATATTCTCTATGGGAAACCCTTTCGAGAGAAAACCCAGTTGGAAGGTGAGGTTGATTTTCCCTCTTTCTCTGTCTAGAAATATGGTTTCGGGTACAAACAAGTAATTTATGTGGCCTGTGGGATGCTACAGTGCACATATCCTCTTTATGTGCTCTACCTCATATCTCTCATGGCTATATTTTCTCATCTATGGAACAAAATGCTCTCGAAACAATGGAATGCCTCTTCCTCCTAGTGGCCCAGTTATAACACAACCTAATAACCTACTAGTGGTTAATTTTGACTACAACAACTCTTAACTAGGGTTAAAATATAGAATCTTATAGAGGATTTTACATCACAAACACAAGGCTAGCCCCGTTTCGATGAATAATGGGGGCTGATGTGGCATCCTCCTGAACTATAGGTGTGAAAACTGGAAGATCAACTTCTGAGTGGCATAACTTTTTCATACAGACTCCAATTGACGCACTTCTTGCACCATTATAAATATATCTGTGTGTAGAATATCATGAGAAGGTGATGCATTAAAGCGAAAAAATTTTACCCCCAAAAAACTTTGTTTGATGCCTCAAAACACTCCAGGAATGTTTCAGGCCCCATTTTGCCAAACTGGGTCCCACCGGTAAAAATGGTCCCATGAGTTGATTACTCCACTTTTTCCCACTTCAAATGCATCGATATGGATGAAAAATAATATGATGATCCAATCCAGATCAATTTTTATGTATCTAGATCAAAATAACATAGAAACATAAGAAAATATAGATCAACAGCTATATAATAAGCCACTTAAAGGAGGAAACCTCCCTTTATATTACATAAATGAACAATTATTGGATCATGATTCAAATGAAAAGACCTTCTTTGTATATATAAGAGTCTAAAGGGTCAAAATATATTTAGCTCCTACATAACAATAATAATTTAATGGCACAACAATAACAATAGTGGACTTCTATGGGGCACAACAATAAGAATATGGGGGTTACACTAATATTATAGGGCCTTGTTGTCGCTGTGACAACGACCCTCCATAATTTTTTCTTAACACAATTTTGGAGCCTACATGAATTCCCATTCCAAGCTACCTAGTGTCGTCATGTTTTTTTCTTGACTATCTCGTTGTTTTCTCCAACTGTCATTTCCTCCTAAGTCAATGTTTTCTAAGTGTCGTCACGTTATCTTTAAGAACACTTGTGTTATCTTATATGATGATAAGGGAAGGCATAAATTTTCTTGACTTAGTAACTAGCTTTGTTCAAAATGAAACTCACACACAAAAATGGGAAAAGGCACATCGTTTCACATTGCAGTTGAAAGAGGCATTGTTGATGAAAACTAGGCCCTCCTTGGGCAAAAGTGCACTCAAAGATGACGAAGAAATGTGCCCTTGTTGAGCGCACTCCTTTGGGATGAGAAACTACGTCCTTGTGGAGTGCACTCCATCAAAATCAGTGAGTGCGCCCTCCAATTAAGCGCACTCCTTTGGCATGAAGAATTGTGCGCTCTTCAACTTCATGCATGTGTTTTTTGTTGCATGTGGGCATACTCCTAGAAAATAGGAGTCCACTTCACTTCAATTCACTAACTCATCCATTTGTGGAAAAGTGGCGAGCATGCATGGAATGGATTTTCATGTAATATCTTTATAATCAAGCCATTTAATCATTATTTCACATTATCAATCTCATCTAGGTTGGGCGCACTTCTTTGAATCAAGGAGCTCTTCATTGATCCTCTTTCCGAGTAAGTTTTACATGTTGATTCTGGTGCTTGCATTTAATGTTTTTGTTATCAATCTTGGTTTCTTTGTTGATGTTTCACCTATTTTTAGCTTCTCTTTTGACATTTTATTTCATTATTTCTATTACAAGTGTCAATTTTCTATCGTAGGTTGTGACTCTTTACATTTCATAACTTTTCACATTTTGGTCATGATTATGACAAAATATATAAGAACTTGTAGATCCTTCCTCTTAGTATTTCAATCATTCTGTCTTGTTTCCGAACTTTTCCTTAAGCCATTCCAAACTAGGGCACACTTCTGGAATGAAGGCCTAACTTTGTCATAAAACTGCGCCTATAAAATCAATTTTTCCTCTTGAGCGCACTCCTTCGACTCGAAGAATTGCACCCTGAACCAATGAATGTTTTCTCCTACATGCTTCTAATATGTGCCTTGTTCCCTCCTTGTTCCTCTTGATTGCATGAGCGCACTAGGAAGGCTCGAAGTCTAACCCCTTCATCCCATTAGCATGTTCCCTTACGCCCTCCTTAGCCTCCTTGAGTGCAAGAGAGAATCTTGAACCAACGAGTGACTTCCCTTCATGCTTCGACAATGCGCGATGAGCCCTGATTCTCTCTCTCCCTCTTTCTTGAGTGCATGAGTGCACCTTGAAGGCTCTAAGTTTGACCCCTTCATCCCTTTGGCATGTTCCCTTACGCCCTCCTTAGCCTCCTTGAGTGAAAAAGAGCATCTTGAACCAACGAGTGACTTCCCTTCGTGCTTCAACAGTGCGCAATGAGCCCTGATGCTCTCTCTCCCTCTTTCTTTAGTGCATGAGCACATCTTGAAGGCCTCTTGTGGGCCTTGACTTTCCATTGTTGCTCTGACATGTGCCCTCCTTGTTTTTATGAAATTTTCTTGCCTGTATAAGTGATCATGTCCGTTCTTCGATAGGATCTCACCCTTAGCAAATCTTAAAGTATTTCTGAACATGATTTGTGAATTTATTGCTTGAAATAGATAGAGGAATTATTGAATCTAATATTTCTTTCCATGAGTGTGCTTCCACATGCATAAGTTCCAACTACTAGTTTATTACTCTATCATCATTTGTTGGAACAATGCCCCCCACAATCCATCGAGTGGCCTCAAAATAAGCTTCAAAAGTAAGCACTGAAGAAGTAGTGGATGTTACAAATACTACCATCCCTATTTTCACAGACACATAGTGTTTTATAGACAAATATACCAAGGTCACATGGAAAGATATTAAGGACACATTCATGCTGAAAAATTTCCATAAGAATTTGGAAGACAAGAAATTATACATCAACATCATTCAACAACGTCAACAGAGAGCGGACAGACAACAACAAGAGCAGAGGGATGAAATTACAACATGATACAACAGTGGGAGGCAAGGGAGAGGGATGTAGGCCTCCCAGTTGCTCTTAAGAGATGTAGGCCTCGTTAAGTTCTATGAGGAGGCTACAGTCCTGGAGGGGCACATTGGCTTATTAGTACAATTGATCTACATGTGGGATGCCCCCCACTATCCATCGAGTGGCCTCAAAAGAAGCTTCAAAAATAAGTAGTGAAGAAGTAGTGGATTTTACAAATACTACCATCCATATTTTCACAAACACATAGTTTTTTATAGACAAATATACCGGTCATATGGAAAAATATTAAGGACACATTCATGCCGAAACAGTTCCCTAATAATTTGGAAGACAAGAAAGTATACATCAACATCAAGTTGTCTAGGATAAATATTACATGCATTTTCCCAGTCATACCTTGTGCAGAGGAAATTGAATGGATTCTATCACATATGGATGATTCCACTACAAGGAAAAGACCCTCTGGCGGATTTTTTTGAGGAAGCCCTTATAAAAATAGCCCAGATATCCATTTGTAGAGGAGGTCACTAGAGGAGGTTGACAGGTGAATGTTTTTGCAGATGTTTTTTCATGGTGTGTTTATAATCATAACACGCACCAATGTGCTTAATATATATGTGACGCACCGGTCATAGTAAAGGCTAAAGAACCATTGCAGATTTATTTTAAGTACTATGAAAGCAACGATGCACTTCATAGATACGACGCACCAGGGTGTCTAATAAGCAATTACTCCCTTACAATGCACCAATGCGTACAAGCTGATGGTCACCGCAACAGGGTTTTCAAAAAAATGACAGTGCACTTTATATAAAGGACACCCATGCGTACAATCAAATGGCACACTGAGACACTCACTATATAACCTTCTTGGTGCCTCGAATTAATTGAGTGCATTGACCAATTGGTTAATAAAAAATATATATTTTCACCATTGTGGTGTTATACTCTAACAACGATGCCCTGATGCATTTATGGTGATACGACACCCCATAATAGGGTGTTTATTTATGAAAATATATGGTGATTTTTATATAACATGCCCAATGTTGGTCATATATCACCAACCCAGTGTGTTTCATTAATTGAGAGCACCACACGGGAGTTTTTTTTAAAAACATATTTTCACCATTTCGATGCTATACACTAACGGCGATGAACCGGTGTGGTTTAGGTACAACGATGCATCGGCATAGGATTTTTTTTCAAAGGAAGCATGGTGTGCTCCGTACAAATCAGCCTGATGCGTCTTAGTAATCTAGTGCACTGTAAAAGGGTGAAGTTAAAAAAATTATTTCTACCAAGTTCGGTGTTATACTCTAACGACAAAGCCCCGGGGTGATTAATGTTCCCAAATGCACCAACCCATATATTTTTTAATTTAAATAAATGTAGTGCTCCATTGATACAACCGCCTGGTGCGTCTCATACTGGAGCACGCCAAAAAAAGGTTAATTTAAAAAAAAAATATCGGCCATAAAAATTCATTTTTACTATTTACAGTCATGTAGAGCTCTCAAGCACCGGCGTCACCTTTTCTTATATAAGGCACCCTACCATCGGTGCTCCCATTGCCCGCATTTCTTCTGTCCATTGCTAAGTGTGTGGACTTCAAATTTTGCAAAATAGTGGGAAAATTTTGTTTTTAGTACTCTGTTGGAAACATGCCTCCTCGACACACAAATATGAAAATAATGTATATTTTTCTCACCAACATAAGATTTTACCGGATTAATTTTGAAAATTGGCTTAGAATTAATTTTAAAATAAAATTCATGCGCGGTGCATTCGAGTCATTCAGCTCGCACCATTCCCAGTGCTCCCTGTAATTTATAGTCCACATTGCGAATAGTGTTAACGGAAATTGCACCGGGCGGTTGATGTGACAGCCCAATGCACTATCGACAAAAGTGCACTGTAATAACAATAAACTTTTTGCAGTACGTGTCGGTTTCCAGCCGCACCAAAAATTTATAATATTTTAAAAATAACAATTTATTTTATATTTGGTGGTGCGTTGATTTACCGGAACACACTAGGGCATTATGTAAAAATAAACATAACGACTCGGTGCATCTATATTACGGGAACACACCTAATAAGCGGTGCGTCAATCAAACTAACCACGCCGGGGCATTTTGTGTTTGGATACTACACCACCAATCGTAAAATATTGCAAACAGGCGATGTGTTGAGATACAACAAACATCTCGAGGCGGATATGGTTTGTCAATGTACCGCCTATAATATTTATTTAATTAATATTTTTTTTGTCGTGGTCCGTGATATAGATGTACGCATCGGTTGTAGTGCGTGACTGTTTTTTGTGGTGCACCGAATGTTTTTTTTTGTTTTTTCAATAAAAGTTATATTTATATATTTGTAAATACATTTTTCATTTAATAAAATAAATTATGTTTTATGTATGAGGGAGATTGATGTATTTAATATGTGAATCATTCAGCAACATCAATGGAGAGAGGAGAGACAACAACAAGAGCATAGGGATGAAATTAAAACATGATAAAACAATGGGAGGAAAGAGAGAGGGATGTAGGCCTCCCAGTTGCTCTTAAGGAATGTAGGCCTCCTTAAGTTCTATGAGGAGGCTACAGCCCTAGAGGGGCACAAGAGCTTATTAGTACATTTGATTTATAGGTGGGATGCCTACCCAATTTCTCTTAAGGGATGTAGGCCTCCTTAAGTTCTATGAGGAGGCTACAACCCAAGAAGGGCACAACAGCTTATTAGTACAGTTGATCTACATGTGCGATGTTGACCAACAAGTTTTCCATGCCGAACCTGACCAATGGTACCAACCCACTGAGGAGGACATGTATTGTATCACTGGCCTATCTAGGAGGGGGGAGGATTTGCCCCAGTTCCCTGATGTCCCCTTTGGTTAGGCAACAGGGATTCAATTGGTGTACTCCAAGAGATACATTATCGATGACATACTTTCTCCAGCAGATTTTCAGGTGTCTGGTGGACAACTACGGATTTCTTCTTTTGGTCCAGAGGAGGTTAGGTGCCTCTCACTATTACTGACCACCATTGCACATTATACCAGTGATGGGCAATGCATTAGTTACCCTCTTTTATTTTATGTTGATTCTCTATTCCAGAGGCCACGACTTGTTAGATGGTCTGCCATTATTTTGCGACAATTTTGTATAGCTTTAGATTGATGTTGTTCTCAGGCACGTGGGAGGTTGACCTTCCCTTTTGCTTCAGAGTTTTTTTTATATTTTTTTATAGGTTTCTGAAGACGAGGCCTAATTTTTTCTGTCAGCCTCATAGGGCGATGATAGAGCTACGGATGCACATGTGGGGCGAGATGATGCCTAAGCAGGGCCAGTTAGAGTATCTGACCAGGATTTCAAGTGATGCACTGGAGCTACTAGCCAGTGAGGATGAACACATGTTCGTGATAGTGTCGTGTCCTTACGCGATGTTGGATTGGTGAGGGTGTACCAACATCCTCTTCACATAGGATGAGCCACCAGACAATATATGTAATATTATTGTTTTCTTTAAATTAATATCATTTCATTTTATTATCTTAATTAATTAGAATAAAACTTATTCTAACACGTTCTTTAACTTGTTTTATTAAATTGTTTAATGAAATTGTCTAATTATTTTTGTGTAATATATATTTTTTTGATATTGGCACGTTCGTTGGGGATTTTAGGGTCCGATAATAATAGGATTCATAATTTTGAATTGACTATGTTAAAATCTTGTAATATTGTAAATACCTTTGCTTTCTGCAAATGTTTTCCCATATTCAAAAAATAAAAAGAGGGTAAGTCCTTAAAGAAAAATAAAAGGATCAAAAGAAATAAGAACAAAAAAGAATATCAAGTATGAACCCCACAAAAAGAGATAAAAATAAGATCATGAAAGTGCTGCACATTCAAATGCCACTACTATTAGTTTATTTTATGCAAATAAAATTGTGTGTAGCTTGTCCAAAATGCCACAATTCATGATAATCATACAGTTTAATCTTGATTATTCATTATTTTAAATTTTATAGTTAGTGAATAAGATCTATCCAAACCATTTAATCTTGGCAGATTAGTAGTTAGGTAGAGAATAAATGAGCTCATCAGTTTAATCTAAGCCATGGGAAGTAATAAGGTTAGAAGTAGATCAGTTTGCTTATTAAAATAAAAATAAAAGGGCCAATAAACTCAAATGCACCCAATAAAGGAAATAAAAATGTTAGGGTAAAAGAAGGGTAGGTAGATTACTTTCACAAGCATTGGAAAACATCAGTTGGTTTACTTCTTGTCACTAATTTCTTACTAATTACCCCTTCCCTATTCATTTTCCCTTATTCTAGCACTTTTCCATTGAAAAAAACCCTTTCCTTAACTAAACACTCATTTCCATGCTAATATCCATTCTCTTTTACTAACTCCCCTTTTTCATTAAAAAACATGCAAAAACTCACTTTTTGCATAGTTTTAAATAATGGAAATATCATCGGGCCCCATTTCATTTACCCTTCCCAATATTTTTTTTTAAATCCTCGCCTAATGTATTTATAATACCCTCCTATCATATTTCCTGACCCCTTTAACATATATTTAACCCACTTATTATATATCCCTACCACTCTATATTAAATATCCTTGATTCATATCATATTAATTCCCTTAGCATATTAATTCCATGGCATGTATTAACCCCCCCAACCACCATTATATTAATTCCAACCTCCGCTATATAATTAAAACCTCCACCTATTAACTCCTGGTCCCACCCCTTGAACCTCGCATAACTCATCCAACCGTCCGATCTCTCCCATCGGATCCAATGACTTCTGAGTCATCTCACAACCCTGATAGTCAATTGTTTAACATCAAGGAAGGGTTGCGAAATAACTGGTTTCACACCACCTCTCCCCTGCCACGTGGCGATCCCACGTTATATTGCACTCCCCCATATGAAACCACCAAATTAATCTTCGTTGTGCGATAGACCATTATCAAAACTGACAAACCTCATGTCCACTATGCGATAAAAACTCTGAGCCACTGTGGTAACACCTGCGCCATTTACGAAAAACATGCCCACTCTGCTCTGTGGTAAACTAATAATGTCTGAATACAACCCCGCGCCAATGCATTAAGCCAATCAAGGTTCAAAACCCATCTCTACCCTTATTCTCACACCTCTGCGAAAATTGTGAGAAAAGCCCCTGCTATGGCCAGAAATCCTTCCACATAATTCCCTGTTCCCTGAAACCATTACTCGCTTCCCTTCAGACCTTTGTTTCATTAACTTTTTTTTTGTTTTGCAGGTGATTAGCATACCAGAAGATGGGATAAACAATTTTTGATACTAGTTCCAAAACTTGTTTAGTTCGGATTCCCTGGATTTGAATTCAAAAGCTTTATTTAATAGGAGATTATGTGTGGCAACATAGCAGAAGGAGACCATTACACAGAGGAATTAATTATTTAAAAGAAATGAAAAATTTTACATCAACGACAATGAAAGTCTATTCAAAGATGAAATTTACAACAACCGGATGAAAATAAAGATTCGGATGATGAAGTTTACTCTAACAGGTAAAAGAACAGTCTGGTTAAGTGTAAACAGGGAAAACAGTAAAGTTAAAGAAGAATTCACAAAGACAGATCAAAACCAGAGTTAAAAGATAAATAAAATGAAATACAGAGGAATAAGACAGTGTGAGAGATAAGCCAACATAAAAGAAACAAACAGATAACATCAATCAAGTAAAATAGGGACAACTTTCAGCTAGTTGAAAGGTGTCACTACCTTTTAGCATCCAGATATTTTATTTCCAAGAATAAATCCTAAATCAGTTTTAGGATATTTTGTATTACTTTTTTGTATAAATACTTCATTCATTCGAAGTATTAAGTGTGTGGATTTCTTAACATTTCTATAGTTGTATTGATCTGAAACCTGAGGGTTTATTGTAACATTTTCAAGTCAGCAAACATGAATGAGTAATAAAGGAATTACATTACAGGATTCATGTGTTGAGCCACTTCAGTGAAGTATCTTTCTATTGTTTAATTGTTATTTTCTTAAAGTATTTCACATACTTGCATTTTTTCCCATTTAAATGTTATAACAAGAATATTAGTGCAGAAATTGTTTAAGTACACTTTGTTCTGAACTGTTATTAATTTTGATGTTTTCTTCTGATATCCAGATTAAGGAATTATTCATTGCTCCTTAGTTTCGATTGACCTCTTTCATTTCCTTCATTATCCGGTTTGAGGAACCCTTAATTGCTCCTTGATCCCGATTGAAACCACTTCACCATCTATCTTAAAGATCTGAATTTACTCAGCTACCTTTCCCTATGAACACATCCTTTAGAACTTTCTTTTGCCTTGTTTCTTGATACATTGACTCCATAGCCCAATGGAAAACATACCTACATCTATCCATCTTAATCATTAATTCCACTATCAAACCAAACCAAAATAAAAACCAATCAATCTTACATAACTAGCCTAAAATCAACTAAAAAACAACAAATTTAAATCATAAAGAGAGAGCCCTTTTTTAGCATTAGGAAGGCTAGATCCTGATCTCAAAAGTAGGTTTTTGGTTACCTCAGTGAGTTCTTTCTTTAACCTTGAGAAATTATTGAGTGATAACATATTTGCGACTCTGTTGGGGAAAGAATTTTATTCAGAAAGATTATACAAAGATCAGATCTAATCAACGGTGGTGGATAGTGATCAGACACACAAAGGTTAAAATCATCCACCTGGCAACTCCAAATCAATTTCAAAATCAAGACTCCACTGGAGGAATGAACCTGAAAGAACACTATGGAAAGATCAAGGTTTTAACTTGGATTATAATCCAAGACATCATGTTCTTTCTCATCAAGAAAGTTTTTAAATGTATATTGTATTTTAGAGAAGATCTTAGATTAATATTTGATTATTTTCCTTTGAAAATTGTAAATATAAAATCTCCTTATCCATTTGAACATCTTTCTTCTAAAACTTATGATGATCATATTCATATTGATAAGCCTCAAGTAATCAAGACTAATTTTACAATCCCTGTACATATTCTTGTACTTTGTAAAGTTCCTGATAGATATAAGCCCCTCATCTTACCTCCTATACTCCATGATTTCCCTGATAACTATTACAAATATCTCCCCAAGTTTGATGGAGAGAATGATGATATAACTGCCCAAAAACATATTCAAGGTTTTGAGAATTATCTGGACATATTTGAGATTGATGGAGACGATGTTAGAATTAGGATTTTTTCTCTTTCTTTGGAAATTAAAGTAAAAAGTTGGTTCAAGAATCTGCCTATTGCAAGCATCTCAAATTTCCAGCAATTTGTCAAAATTTTCCTTAATAGATGGATAATCAAAGTTAATATTTTCATGATCATAGAAGAATATAATCAGTTGAAAAGATAGCCAAATGAAACAGTACCACAATTTTCTGATAGATTTAATCAAGTTTATTATTCAATGCCATCAAATATCATACCTCCTCCTGATTCAACTCTCTTGCATTATCCAAAAGCATTTGATCCAGTAATAAAGTTTTAGCTAAGAGAAAGAAACCCTACAACACTTGAACAGATGCAGAACATTGCAGTAGATGTAGAAGTCAATCTACTAATCAGAAGGGAAAATTTGAAAGCATAAGAAGAGAAGAACAACATTGCAGAGGTAAAACTTGACATTTTGGCAAGTAAAATTGAGGAAATGATACAAAGAATCATCATTAAAGATTGATTTTTCATTCAAGATCACCATGACCCACTTATTGTAGAAAAAGAAGAGGTTTTTAGTCATAAACACTTTCCCGTTAATCCCAAATACCATAGATCAAAAAGAGGATTTATAGATCAATATGAGGAGGAGAAATCTGCTAACTTAATGTGTATGTTTGATGACATTCCTTCTTTTGATGATTTGCCTAAGTATGATTAGTATGATGATAATTATAATCTCCAAACTCAAGCTAATTTTACAGAGAAATCAGTGGCTAGTTTGTGGATGAGGAAATTTAGTTTCAACAGCTTGAATACGGTGATCAGTCTATACATATCAACTATGGGAGTGAGGAAGAAAGTGTAGAAAATTTGGAAATAAGTGAAGGATATTTGCCTCTTTTTTTTTGCTTCATTTCAGTTCAACATATCCAACTTTAATGAAATAAAAAATTAGCAGTCTTTAGGTATTGTTATTGACAACAAATAAGAAAATAAAACTCTTGATCAGGATTCTTCAGTTTCATAATTACAGTCATCAAATTTCATTGAAATATCTAATCAAATAACACAGGAAAGTTCTATACCACTATGTTTTGAAGAATTTCAGTTTTAAAGGAATTTTTTTATAAAGCAAAGGATAAGAAGCATGCAGAAATCCATGAAGTCCCATTGAAACCCATATATAATAGGTTGCAACCATCCTTCCATGTTTTTCATGATCCAATAGCTGATGTGTTGGATGATGAATGCAATCATAATCATTCTCCCTTAAATAACTATGAGCCTCATAATCAGGATGATAAAAAAAATTTCAAACAGACATTTCCATCAGTAGAAATATCATCACAAAGCTTATTTGAAAATCTGCAATTATCTCAAGACAGTCATAGGTTAATTTTGCATGGAAATAACAGTTTAGTTTCATGACATAGAGGCCATCCAAAACAGATGTACAATTGCTTGGATCAGTTTAACATTTGTACATATACCTTGGAAGATCCTTTTGTACAGTTTCTAGAGTCAACAAAGGAAATTGAGTATTTCCTTATCTTCACATTTATTGACAAGTTTCTATTAGGATGCAAAACTTTAGTTTTAATCACAAACAAGCACATGCAGCAAAATACATCAATGTATATAATGTTTAAATGGTTGCATTGGTTGTTTCATTTTACCTAACCAACTGTTGGACAACTGATTAGAATAAGTATGTATAATTTCAGTTTGATTGGATTTTGTTTTCAACAACAAGTCTATTTAGTTTCAGTTTCCAGTTTTCAGAAAGTGTTGGAATAATTCATTAAGATTTCAAGCCGAGGAGAAGGCCCTAAGATCTTGATGATCTAATAGTTTGGTTTGAAGGTTGCAGCGGTTCAACATATATCATATTTCAGTTTGCAGAAAAGAGTGTGATTTCAGTTTGATATTTTCAATCACAGAGATTATATAACAAAAGCATGAGTAGTATTGGGATTGGCCCAATGGATCAGGCTACTAGTCGACGGTGTTCTTGACATCTCACAAGGAGATGTCATCCCCAAGTGAAGCAACTATTAGGGTCCTATAATAATAGGATTCATAATTTTGAATTGACTTTGTTAAAATCTTGTAATATTGTACATACCTTTTCTTTCTGCAAATGTTTTCCCATATTCAAAAAATGAAAAGAGGGTAAGTCCTAAAAGAAAAATGAAAGGACCAAAAGAAACAAGAGCAAAAAATAATATCAAGTATGAACCCCACAAAAAGAGATAAAAATAAGATCATGAAAGTGTTGCATATTCAAATGCCACTACTATTAGTTTATTTCATGCAAATAAAATTGTGTGCAGCTTGTCCAAAATGCCACAGTTCATGATAATCATACAATTTAATCTTGATTATTCATGCTTTTAAATTTTATAGTTAGTGAATAAGATCTAGCCAAACCATTTAATCTTGGCAGATTAGTAGTTAGGTAGAGAATAAATGAGCTCATCAGTTTAATCTGAGCCATGGGAAGTAATAAGGTTAGAAGTAGATTAGTTTGCTTATTAAAAGAAAAATAAAAGAGCCAACAAACTCAAATGCACCCAATAAAGGGAATTAAAATGTTAGGGTAAAGAAGGGTAGGTAGATTACTTTCACAAGCATTGGAAAGCATCAATTGGTTTATTTCTTATCACTAATGTCTTACTAATTACCCTTTCCCTATTCATTTTCCCTTATTCTAGCAATTTTCCATTGAAAAAACCCCTTTCCTTAACTAAACACTCATTTCCATGCTAATATCCATTCCCTTTTACTAACTCCCCATTTTTCATTAAAAAACATGAAAAAACCCACTTTTTGCATAGTTTTAAATAATGGAAATATCATCGGGCCCCATTTCATTTACCCTTCCCAATAATATTTTTAAACCCTCGCCTAATGTATTTCTAATACCCTCCTATCATATTTCTTGAACCCTTTAACATATATTTAACCCACTTTACATTATTCCCCGCTTATTATATATCCCTACCACTCTATATTAAATATCCCTGATTCATATCATATTAATTCCCTTAGCATATTAATTCCATGGCATGTATTAACCCCCCCAACCACCATTATATTAATTCCGACCTCCGCTATATAATTTAAACCTCCGCCTATTAACTCCTGGTCCCACCCCTTGAACCCCACATAACTTATCCTACCATCTAATATCTCCCATCGGATCCAACGACTTTTGAGTCATATCGCAACCCCGATAGTCAATTGTTTAACGTCGAGGAAGGGTTGCGAAATAACTTGTTTCACACCACCTCTCCCCTACCACGTGGAGATCCCATGTTATATCGCACCACCCCATATGAAACTACCAAATCAATCTTCGCAATGCGATAGACCATTATCAAAATCGCCAAACCTCCTATCCATTGTGCGATAAAAACTTTGACCCACTGTGGTAACACCTGCACCATCTATGAAAAACATGCCCACTCTACTCTATGGTAAACTAGTAATGTTTGAATACAGCCCTATGCCAATGCGTTAAGCCATTCAACGTTCAAAACCCATCTCTACCCATATTCTCACACCTCTACGAAAATTGCGAGAAAAGCCCCTGCTATGGCCAGAAATCCTTCCACAAAATTACCTGATCCCTGAAACCATTACTCTCTTCCCTTTAGACCTTTGTTTCATTAACTATTGTTTTTTTTTGCAAGTGACTAGCATACCATAATATGGGATAAAAAAAATTTAAACTAGTTCCAAAAACTTGTTTAGTTCGAATTCCCTGGATTTGAATTCAAAAGCTTTATTTAACAGGAGATTACGTGCAACAATAGAGCAGAAGGAGACCATTTACACATAGGCAATAATTATTTAAAATAAATGAAAAATTTTACATCAACAACAACGAAAGTCTATTCAAAAATGAAATTTACAACAACAAGATGAAAATAAAGATTCAGCTGATGAAGTTTACTCTGGCAGGTAAAAGAGCAGTAAGGTTAAGAGTAAACAGGGCAAGCAGTAAAGTTAAAGAAGAATTCACAAAGACAGATCAAAAGCAGAGTTAAAATATCAATCAGATGAAAGATAGAGGAAGAATACAACGTGAGAGATAAGCCAGCATAAAAGAAACAAACATTAACATTAATCAAGTAAAATAGGGACAACTTTGAGTCAGTTGAAAGGTGTCACTACCTTTTAGCATCTAGATATTTTATTTCCAAGAATAAATCTTAAACCAGTTTTATGATATTTTGTATTACTTTTTTGTATAAATACTTCATTCATTCGAAGTATTAAGTGTGTAGATTTCTTAACATTTATATAGTTGTATTGATCTGAGACCTGAGGGTTTATTGTACCATTTTCAAGTCAGAAAACAAGACTGAGTAGTAAAGGCATTGCATTACAGGATTCATGTGTTGAGCCACTTCAGTGAAGTATCTTTCTATTGTTCAATTTTTATTTTCTTAAAGTATTTCACATACTTGCATGTTTTCCAATTTAAATGTTATAGTAGGAATATTAGTGCAGAAATTGTTTAAGTACACTCTATTCTAAACTGTTATTCATTTTTATGTTTTCTTCTAATATCCATATTAAGGAATTCTTCATTTCTCCTTAGTTTTGATTGACCTCTTTCATTTCATTCATTATCAGATTTGAGGAACCCTTAATTTCTCCTTGATCCCGATTGAAACCACATCACCATCCAGCCTAAAGATTTGAATTTACTCATCTACCTTGCGTTGTGAACACTTCCTTTAGAAATTTCTTCTGCCTTGTTGCTTGATACATTGACTCCATAGCCCAATGGAAAATAGACCTACATCTATCCATCTGAATCAATAATTCCACCACCAAACCAAACCAATCAATCTTACATAACTAGCCTAAAATCAACTAAAAAAAAACGAAGTTAAATCATAAAGAGAGAGCCCTCTCTAAGCATTAGGAAGGCTAGATCCTGATCTCAAAGTAGGTTTGTGGTTATCTCGGTGAGTTCTTTCTTTAACCTTGAGAATTACTGAGTGATAACAGGGGACATGCCTCCACCCCCACTGGATGATCATGTAGATAATGAGGAGATGGCGAAGGCTGCAGACGGTGAGAGACCTCCTCAAGTGCAGAAACCCATGGGCATGCGGCATAGATCTGACATTCGATTAAGGATGGAGTTGGGCAACTAACTATGTAGACTCTTAGTTGATGAGGGAGTACGCCCTGCGACGATCAGAGACATGCAGGCAGATCGTATGCTCACCGATCTCTGGAGGGACATGCTGCATTATATGATGAGCCTTATGCGTCATATCGTCGGAGCTTCCAGGCTACTGGCAGTGAGGAGGGATAAGCGTCATGGAGATGCACCACACAACAACTTGGATGATGATCATGAGTGATCATTCTAGTACTCCACCTCCTCCTCCTTCACCTCGCGGATATGAGCAGGCCTCGACTAGTTATAGTATTGTTCATGTACCACTAGATATTTGACATTTATATGTAGTTCTATTACAATTGTGTATATATATATATATATATATATATATATATATATATATAGTGCATGTATTTTATGTTCATGTTGATGTACTTAATTTATATATTGGTGTTCATCGTGATGCGTATATTGTTAGGTCATGTTAGATATGTTCATTTAATGTGCTTGCAAATAGATGTGTATGTGTATGTTATAACAGTTATTTTACATGAGATGTATATTTGATGTTTGTGCTGTGATGATGTTATACAATGTTTGTGTTTTGTTAGATGATCATGATCATGATGATTAGATGATGTTAACGAATTTGAATTATGTGTATTTTGCAATATGATGTTTGTTCGATGGTTATCATGATCATGATGTTTATTTTTAATATTAAATCATGATATTTATTAAATATTATGTATTGGTAATTGTAAAATTGTAAAATTATAATTGTAACTGTAATTGTATCTATCGCGATTGTAATTGTAATTTTAATTGTAATTGTATGTAAAATTGTAAAATTGTAATTGTAATTGTATGTATTGTCATAATTCAATTTTATTAAAATTGTAAATTTTGTAAATTTGTAAAATTGTAAAATCGTAAATTAATTGTCAAATTTGAACCATAACTACCATAAAAGTGAATCATCGTAAAATTGTAAAATGTATACCGTATATATTGTTAAATTACCATAATTGTAAAATTTTGATTTTGTAAATTTGTAAGAATATAAGTAATTTTAAAATAATAAATCTAAAATAATATGAATTTTTGTAACATATTAAAGTTTATAAAATAATGCAAATAAATTCATGTTTAAAAATATTATTATTTTATTATGATCTTACATACCAAAAATAACAACATACATTAATACATTTTTTTAAATTTTGAAGATATCAGATATATATATATATATATATATAGGGTGCATTTATTTAAGTAATGATACAGTGAAAAACCATTTAAAGCAATCAAGTAGTTATATTATTTTAGGAATTGACATAACAAAAAAGAACTTGATATAATACATTGCTTTTGAGATCAACATAATTGCAAATTATCAAGTGAAATGATTTTAACATTAACACAATGCAAACCAATTAATTCAAAATACATGTTATAATGTGTGGGAAAAAAAGAGTCTTAGTTATAAGGTTAAGTCCTCTTCTTTATAAAAATCCATCTTAAATAGTATAAATGGTGAAATAACACATGTACCATATCACTCTTTGTTCTCATCATCCTCATTATCTTCCAGCTCGCTTGGCATGATAACACTATTGTTCTCAAAAATATGTTTTGATCTAGGGTCATGTCTCAATATGAACAACCAATCCCTATCCAACACATCTGGGTAAAAAAACATCTTGTTGCAGTGTTTGGGGAAAACATCAGGCTCCTTATCTTCATCCCACATATTTCTAGAGTTGACACATATCATCCTACTATCATGATCTTCCTTTACATTATTCTGATCAAAGGTGTCCAACCACTTTCACCTAAAAATAACACATTGGAAAGAAGAGAATTCTACTTCAATGATCTCTTGTATCTTTCCGACGTAACTTAACGTCCCTCGTATTAGGTTTTGATCATGGTGGCTAACTTGAATAGATTGATCGAACTCAACTTCCCCTCCACAGTCTTGTGTCATGTGTCCATCATCGACATTTCATGTGTGAAAATGTTGTCCATATGCCCACATAGATGGGAACAAATGCACCTATAAAAAAGTTAAAAAATCATAGTGTCATGTGTCTAATAACCCAACTGTTAAAATATAAAATATAGATGTTACATTTCAAAGGTGCATTATTAATTTTAAAATGTACATAAATGCATTATTACTGAGTTGCTACACCCAATCCCTATGTTTAGCGAATCCTCTTCAGCACGTGGGTAATGACCGGTTGCACCGTATTTCTCTCTGACTTGGTAAGCAACCCAACTATTGGAGCATATAATTGGCATATTTTCTTTTAAATGATCAGGATAAGGCATGATTCTAACATTCAACCATTTGAATTATTTTCTGTCACTATCCCATTTCATCCTCTTTTGTTCATACAATGTGACCCACGGTTGTGTCACTTCGGAATTGTAAAGAACGAATTTATTGATTGCTACAATTTATGCATTCGCTAATGAAATCAAACCGACATATAGTACATATGAGATCAAAATATACATTATTTCTAAGTTCAATGTGAAGATTTACTTTGTGTAAATTTGACAATTTATAAGTCACTTACTCTTTAACAAGCGCCTTTTTCCATTCGTTTGGAGAATCTCCCCTTATCTTTTGTCTTCATCCCTTTCATCGTCCCAAATCACCGCACATGGTGTGTTTTCGATTTGCTTGATGTACTCACTGACATAATAGAAAGAATCATACGATATGTACCCCTCTGCCATAGACCCCTCTGGATTTTCCCTTTGTCGAACAAAACCTTTCAATTTCTTCATGTACCTCTCTAAGAAGAACATCCAACAACAAGAAACCACCCCAACTAATTCAACCTCATCTACTAGGTGGATTAGAATATGAACCTGCAATTCCATGAAACTCGTCGACAGTTCCTTCTCAAACGTACGAACAATCTCAACTATCTCTTGACGCCACCGTGGAATGGTAACCACGTGAATCTCCTTTAATATGATCCAATGTACAAATGCAGATAATTTAGATATGGCACATCCTAGGTCTTGGGGGAAGTCATGTTTCACACACCCATGCACGAACAAAGGATAATGACATTGCAAAGTTATAAACACATGCATACAAAATTATTTATGTTTTATGATCCCATGGGATAAAAATTATTAATATAACAAATAATAAAATCATGCTTTTGACATTATACGTACTCTTAGCAGATTCAAGTGGTCATGCGATTTCAACCCCAAAAAATGGTCTTCCACGGTGAAGCAGCGCCATAGTGAAGACCCATATGAAGATGGTACCCTCACACCCATTATAACTTACTTTTCCAAAGAAAGATCATCTTTTTTTAAAATCCATGGGACATCACCTTCTTTGAAAGATCGATTAGAGGGACCAGCCTATCCTGTACTTTCTAATTTTCTTGGCCAATGTTTCTTTTTAGTTTTTGAAGTAATAATATCTTTCCTAACAGCCATTGTGTCACTTTTTTTCGATGATATGTGCCTCTGTAAAGAAGATGAAACATTTTTAAATACATGTATGGGATCTAGTAAGTGGGTAATATTAAGATGCTCCCAATATGCAAGGTTATAAAAGACATATTTCCTTTTCATCCCAATGGGTAATTTCTCAACATAGTTGTTGAAGAATTCTGGATCATCAAACATAGGCTCCCCATTTGAATCTAATATTTCTATGAACTCCTCCTCCTTCTCTCTCTCATATTCCCTAATACAATCAGCTAGTGTCGTTATTGTAGGCCTTTGGGTTCTCTCTCTTTTACCATTGAAATCGGATGTTACTCTTCTGTAAGGGTGTTCTTCTGGGAGGAATACCCTGGAGTAGTCATACACTAGCTTTCGTAGGTCGTTGGACCATCTAGATTTTAGAGAAGGTCCAAAATGTTTACATCCATAATACCCTTTCGTTACAAGACCTATGAAATTATTGTATAAAATATGCATGGCATGTTAAATAATATCATGAATATCAGAACAGTTACAACATATTAAATTAATATGCGAAAGAATATTGTTACGTATATAAACAAATCAATAAACATGTAATTTACCAGAGAAAACTCATAAGCCTGGATAATCATGTGTGGTGCAAGCACATATGCCATACAACGTAAAACTCCTCTCTGCTAAAATGGGTCTTGATACATCATATACATTTATCCCATCCCATAATTCCTTCACTTCATCTACCAGTGGTTGTAAGTAGACATCCATATTCTTCACTTGTCTTCTACCAGGGACTATGAGAGCCAACATAAGATGTTCATTCTTCAAAGACAACCATGGGGGGATATTGTTATTGATCACTACTATAGGCCAAACAAAATAGTTGGTGTTATGGAGGGAATATGGATTGACGCCATCCATGGCTATGCTGAGTCGTAGACTTCGTACTTCATCCTTGAATTTTTTGGGGCCAAGAATCATCTATATGCTTCATGGATATTGAATTTCTTGGGATTCGCATAACCCCCAACTCATTTCTGTGTGAGGCATTCCATCCCTACAACATAGCTAATTATTTGCAACGAAAGAGCCTTTGAATCCTTGGGATTATAGGCATGTGCCTCAATATCTTAAGAGGAGTACCACATGATTTACCCTTATTTTTTTTACTTGTCATGCCCACATTTCATACATATCTCTTTGTCTTCATATTCTCCTCTATATAGAATACAATCATTTGGACATGCATGATATGATATGTGTTGTGAGCTCCAAAGATGTTCTTTCTTCCACCACATTCCACTCAATTTCCTTTGTTAATTACTAATTACAGGCTCAAATGATCAATAGAATTAGTTAAAATTTCTTTGAGAATGAATATCATGACTAACTTGCTATGTTTTTATGATTTTTTCATTGTAGTACTTTTTGAACTAAATCTAGCTACAGAATGCAGACATTCTGTAGCTAGTTGCCAATTCTCCAGCCGGCTTCATGTCTACACAGGTTCCAGGTGTCATCTCAGAGAAAAGCACATATGGTCGTATTCCACATCATCTCCTTATCATTTTTTTCTCTCCACGAAGTTTGAACGGAATCCTGTAGGCGGTTATGCACGTGGGAACTTAAATTAGGAGGTAGACTCCTAACAGGATAAGGACAGTCCAGATGTCCTTAACCATATTACGAAGACCACCTTCAGAGTTCTAGTTCGATTCTAATTAGGAAAGAAAATTATTCCTATGTTATCTCAGATACGGTTATGTAATTTTGTTATAAATATGCTCGGGAAACCGAGGGACAAGGTTAGATTTTATGGTTGATTGCTAGATTTCAGAAGTCCGAAAACACTTTGTTTTGAAGTAATTTCTCTTTAATGAAAGAAGCATCATTTCCTTGAAAGCGTTGAATCAATCTTGAAGTAGATTTCATGCTACTCTGGTGGTAGAGGGCCCCTGCCTCCTGAGCAGCCTTGTTTATACAGTTTAGATAAGTATTTTAGTCTCGTTTTCATTTCTAGCTTAAGTAGATTTCTGAAGTTTATGTTTCATACTTGTTTCATTAATCATTACAGCTATAGTTACTCTTATAAACTCTTCCAAAATATTATTACGATGAATAAGGCATAGTTGTGGTGTTGTAGATTTTAGTTGCATTTCCTTTCGTTAATTATCACAGTTAGACTTACTCTAATAAACTCTTCCAAAATATCATCACGATGAATAAGGCATAGCTGTGGTATTGTAGGTTTTAGTTGCTTTTTTACACTAAGTGTCACAGCCGGTCTTACTCTTACAAAATTTTCCAAAACATCATTAACAACGAATAAGAAACGGCTGTGGTGTCTTAGATTCTAGTTGTATTTGCTTTCAGTTTTATGTTTATGTTCAATTGCATTGAATAATACAGCCATACTTGTTTTCACAAACTCTTCCAAAATATCATTCATATTGAACGAGATGGGCTATAGAATTCCTTAGGTTAGTTGCATGTTAATTTAGTTACAGCACTTCAGAGGTAGAATGCATTTAGTTCAGCTCTGTCACTACATTTCAGTTTGATAATGGCATTTTAGTTTAACACTGTTCACTGTACTCCAAGTAGACTAGTAGCACTCTATTTTAGTCTTAGCTCATTGTATTAACATTCCAGTTTAGTTGCTATCCATTGCATTTTAAATTGTATTAGTTGTTAAATTTAAATACCACAGTCTTCATTATTTACAAAACTTCTTTTGTTCCAAACTCATATTAATACATAATCATCTGGACAGAAGCTAGTATCAGTCTAAGGCCTGGAGTATTTTGCAACCTTTTTACCATTTCACAAACAAGCCTTTTCTCAAAAACTATTCTAAAAAGGAAATCTATAACTTTTGAGTGAGGCCTAGTGGTGTTAAATTGAGTTGCAGAACCGAATTAGAAGCTAGTTTAGAGTAGAAATATTATTGTGCTACAAATGTTCTTTTCCAAATATGTTCCAATAAACCTTTAACCATGGATGAGATGTTGTAACATTGTAAGTTGACTGTTTGATTGTTTATTTAGGAGAACTTCATTTACACTTAACTTGTCCATTTCTCAAGCTCTTCCAACACATCTTTAATGAATGAATTGGATAAGTTCAGGTTCATGTTGTGATTTATTTCCTTGCGATAAATTCATTATCAAGCTTTGCATTTGTTGTTTGCCATTTATAGTTTAGGCTTTGTTATGTTTTAGCACAACCAATAGCTTCTTTTCACCAGCACTTAGTTCTTTCCCTTTTCAACATAAAACCATAAAACCAAAAACATCATAAGACACTAAACACAATGTAGTGAGAAACAAATACCTAGGCACATATAGTGCACCACACTTCAGCAGTTTACCAACCCTGGTTGACAATTAATGAACTCAATTTAGGAACACTAGGTTGAGCACAAACAATATGTCCTCAACACCCAACATTTTGAACAATTTCTTTTCCTCTTCGCGGCTAACCCGGAAAGACATTATCACTAGAAATAACCACTGTCTCTGAATAACCTGTAGTTGGTGGACAATATTAAATTTAAAATTCCAATAATTATTAACGTTCATAAAATTGACCATTTGTAATGTTGATTTTGTGATAATATTTCTCAAAATATAAGGGACTTGATGGTCAATTACCTCAAAATTTTCGAGAAACATGCATTCGAAAAGCCAAAATTTGCTTTCAAGTTGTACAGTAACATCATTGTCCCCAACTAGGTAGACTTTGACTGACCGTCAGGTCCAAAGAGAGGGGTGGTGGAAGCAAATTTAAGGTTTTCGAAAAAGGTATCAATGATATGAGCATCATCCCCTAGCTGATCATTATTTTGGAATGCATATAATAACACTGTATCCATGGTAATCGTATCCCTTAAGTAATCATCCATACCAACCTCTATTTTATTGCCTCCATTGCCAGCTTGTGAAGAAATACTATTGTTATATTCATTCCTAATTGGTGATTCTGGACGTAGTGGGAATTGAATAGGTGGTTGATTCAACCATTCTTGGTATCATTCCTCTTTGATTTTTTCTCTTAATTCAACCTTGTCTAGATTTGAAATTGTCATGGAGTGCAATGGAAGATGGTAGGTAGGTCGCTCATCATCACTAGAATCCTAATAATTTAAAAAAAAAAATTTGAACATGATTAATACAATATCGATGATATCAATTAGTAAGCACGCCTATGCAGGATTATTTGATTTGACGTTGAAATAATTACATTATAAAAAAAAATTATTACCATCATTGTCCTAGGACTGTGGCTAGAAGATGGCATGTTACAATTGGCAGGGTGAAGCGGTTGTCCATTTTCATCTACCAACCGTGCCTTGCGGTATGCTGCTCCTGATAAGAGCTTCCGACGTTTTGGAACTATTTGAATATTTTGTGCATCTGAACTCGATTCTGAATCTGAATGAGCCTACAAATTTGTATACATTAATTTTATTCAGATTGGCATGGATAAAATAAATAAATTCAATTATATAATTAAAATATAAATAAAATCTGAAGTAATTACGTCAAGAGATGGATAGGGAGAACTCTGAGATGGAATTTAAGAAATATTATGGAATGAGCTGGATTTCAAAGAATTGTCCATTCGATATAATTATGAGATCTTCTCCCTGCATTTGAGCAAAATCAACAATAAATTTTGGTGTACATACCTAAAAGTAATTTTGGTGTGTTAAAAAAAAGGATTTATTGTTATCGGTGCTAATGTACTGTTAAATGCACCGATGTGGTTTTATTACCGGATGCACCAGTGCGGTTAGTTAACAAACACACTGAATATCGGGAAAAAAACGCGACTTAATTTTTTTGAAGTGAAATAAAAAAAAGGCGATAAACTGAAAAAATGAGTGGCAAATGATTTTCGGAAATCTAATTTCATAAAAAATTCTTTAAATAGTAAAATCTATTCATTATTTCATTATTTTGCCAAAATTTTCAGGGAGGGATTTGCAGGAGAGACTTACCTGGAGCAAGAGAGCATCGTGGAGCAGCAAAATACTTTTGAACAACAACACTATTCAGAGAATCAGAATTTGAAACATCTGGCGATTCACACAAAAACCCTGTAGTATAGTAAAAATGTTAAATTTTACTGTAATAATTGTTTTCTTTACAGTTTCTGTTAGATTTAATACATGCATAGTATAAATTTTAAATTTTATTGTGCATTTTACTAATAAAATCATTTACAATCTCTATTCCTATTTAGATTTAATTAAAATTCAGAAAAACAAAAAACAAAAATATTCCATTCTTACGTTAAACCCTTGCTTCTTCTTGTTTATGTGACTGCAAAAATTCACAATTAGGGATTTTCATTTTAGATTTATAGGGTTTGTATTACTATGTGTGTGTGTGTGTGTGTTTGACATCTAACCTGGGGAACCACTTGCAAAGTCGGATACCAAACCCTATCAGCCCTTTCACGATTTTTTTAAAAATGGCTTTTGTTAATCGGTGCACCTTGTTTAATGTAGCGCAAGGATGCGCTCCTTTAGTATGGATTTGTCTACCCACACAACAGAATAGCCCAGACGACAGTTTTTTGCCCGAATCCGATAAAAAAAATTTCAAAAAATCAGGTAGTTGGAATGTTTGAATTTCATTTTTGATGGTGGAAATGGATTCAACACCATCAAAAACATTTAGGGCATCCAAAATACTGAAGTTTAATGACTGTAACCTAGATTTTCAAAAATATTTGCCAGAATTTTTCATAATCTTACCGGAATTTCTGGGTTGTTCTATGGGTTTTTTAGACTACAGATTTTAGTATAACGCACCGAACACGTATTGACAAAGAGTATTGTTTGATAAAAAAGTTTCCATTAATTTATGTTTATTTTTCAAAATAATCGCTTATGTTAATTGGTTCTCCCGCATTAATATAACACACCGGGTCTCCTATTGACAAAGAGCACCATACAGTGTTTCTATTGTAGTGGTGGTGTGTTTATAATAACATATCGCACTCTTATCGCATAATTTTTTTTCCCATTGTTGATGGCCTAAAAAATACATTCCTGGCAAATCTTCAGTTAAAACGATAAGCACGTGGGTATTATTAGATAGACGCATTGTTTTCTTGATTTTTTTTACCTAAAAAGTATGTGATTTATTTATAAAATATATTAATGAATGGTACAGGTTTTATATTGATAAAAAAATGGTTGGCAAGAGTTAAAGTAACAAAAATACTAATAGCACATCTAAAAAAACAAAAAAGACAAGTTCTTTGCAAATTATTTACAAAAATTATTATTTTTTAATGATATGTAAGTTTAACTAATATGTATTTTTTAGTGTGTGTCATGCAGAGCCACAAAATGATGAAGCTCGATAAGATTCTTTCTGATCTAAGACCATAAGAGAGTAAAATCTTGATGGAAAAATTGCAGAAGGATGAATCAAGTGAATGAAAAAAAACTATCGATCCAATATGAGTTTCTTTTTTGAATTTTCATTAATAATATACTTAAAAATATTAGATAACATGTTTCAAGCAATCTATTAATTCAGATATGTTTAATGTTATACAAGAACCAACAACGAAGGAAAGGAAAGTTGTTCTAAGAAAACGAAAAAAATAGAACATGCAAATGAAAATGTATTGCTCCTTAGCTCATCTAGAGTGGTGTTAGAGGTTAACGAAAGGGCGAAAAACTTTGACAAAACTTTGAGGGATCTAGTGGAACAAATGACGTTCTTTCCACTTATAATACAAAAATCAATCCAATGATTCTAAGAACCAAATTTCATTTAAACTACAGTAAGAGTTTCCGGAGAATTTCTCAATGAGACATGTCATAATTTTAATAGCAAAAACGTACAACAAAAGAAAAAACATTGAAAAAGTAATATTCCTTTAAATTTTTTTCTAGAATTATATGTATATATTACTATAAAGAAATCATTTATAAATATCACTTTTGTTATATTTAGTTTTCATATATCAATATAAAAAATAAATAGTTTATTGTCATGTTACTTTTTCAGGAAGATTATGAAAATCTCAAAGGATGAACGAGCTGTTATTAGAAATATGCAAGTAGGAATGTCCAAAAAAGTGTACAAGGAGTTGGTCAAAGAAATGGACTTAATTGCATCGCACGAGGAGCCATCTCAACAACAATGTGATTCAAATGTAATATGTATTCATTGAATTTTTTGATTAGGTACAATAAATAAATAATTTAGCATTACATATTAATTTTCAAGTATTTTCTTGCAGAAAAGAAAAGAAAATGGAACCCATTCAGCACATACAACAAGATGACAAGGAAGAAAAGGGTTGATATCTAAGTTTGTGAGTAATTATTACTTCCTTATAACAACTTAACTAGATTTCACTTTTGTATATTTTAAGTTGTTGTACAACAATCATCATTGAATGTCTTCAAACATGTGCTAACATACAAAGAAGAACCATCAGAAGAATTGATTGAAATTGGGTTAAATATGGGTTGTCAGTATATGATGGCATATCAAAAATTAATTGTGGAATTTGTAACTATCTATCTTGTTTTACTTAGCTCCGTCTATACTTAATAGAACAAAAAAATCTTTTATATTAAATCTATGATTTGTTATGGGGTATAAAACTTGCAGGAAACAAAGTATGGAACTACGCCAACAAAAGAATTGTTGAAAGAAGGCATGAAATTTGGTTTTGAAAGAATGTGTATAGTTCACAAGTCAATTCTTGCTACGGTACATTTTTTTTCGATTTACATTGACGTATATTATTTAATATTTCAATTTTCATTATTCTCACCAATGTAGATACACTCATTACACTTTCCTTTTATGTTTGTATATGGAACTTGAAGAAGAAGAAAACAATCAACACAATGAACAAAAAATTCCTCAAATAACCCAAGTCATGGAAGTAGCTCGAGAAGTGACAACAGTTCGAATGAAGAATGATGATCGATATGTTTGGATATCAAAGCAAGGCGTTGTATTTTTTGAAATATTTGTCTGTGAAATCAGACATTTTTTTTAATGCAATGGACATAGTGTCCCAATTGAAAGATAAAGGGTTACCAATAACTATCCCATTTTGTATGACAAAGAGTCTCTTATTCATATATAATAAAATATGGTTTAATTTATTCTATTGTGTTCTCCATTGTCACTCTAAAATGTTACACCATTGATTAAAGATATGGATGATTAAATATTATAATGAAGAGATTCGAAATTTGATGATATAACAAATTCATTCAAACATCACATTCAAATGCACTAATAAAAATTTAATTGATATGAATATTGTTATAAGATATGTGCGACTTTTGATGAATAATGAATTTTTTAAATTCACAATAATTGCACTATCACAAGTCGATGTTTCTAAAAAATAGAAAATGAACATCAGTGCATGTGTATGATACTGCGCACCGGTGCGTTTCTACGACCTATGAGCACCGCACCAAATACTAATACCAACTAGAATGTTCGGTGTGCTTTATCGATGACTACGACCCGAGTGGATAGGCATTGCACGCACCGGTATGGTTTGCCTTTAACGTGTCGCCGTGTTTTTACACCTTAACGGCCTGGGGTGTGTACACAACAAATACGCACCAGGAGGATAGAAGGTGCATGCACCAGTGTTATTTAGCCTCAACGTACCGGTGCATTCTTATTTTTAACGCATCGGTATTGTTTTCATTAAATGTCTTGGTTCTTTACAACTGTAATCCAAATAACACCAGTGCATGCACCTTCTATCGACCTGGTGCGTATT
Source organism: Pinus albicaulis (assembly GCA_034641835.2). Lineage (NCBI taxonomy): Eukaryota > Viridiplantae > Streptophyta > Pinopsida > Pinales > Pinaceae > Pinus > Pinus albicaulis. The sequence goes on from CM076582.1 coordinate 1,247,363,946, forward strand.
TGTTGGTGACACGCACCAGGACGTTGCACATGTAAATGCCCTAGGGCTTCAAAAATTTGTTTTCCTTCTCGGTGCTTGGTATGTTTACCGCACCGGTTCGTATCATTTAAAATGTACCAGTGCGTTCACACATGAAGCTCGCATTGATAAGAAAGACATTCATAAAAACCTTCGACCGCCTAGTTTTTTTTAGTGGTATTGAAGTTCCATTAGCGGCTCCGTCAAAACCTCTGTTACCAAAAACGGATGTTGTAGCAAATATATTTTTGACAATTTTGGCCAATTTTATAACACTAAAAACCTCCTTCATAACCTCCGTTAGAGGGTCTTTTCCTTGTAGTGTTCAGATATGGTGCTTCGAAGTGAAAGTGGTGGTCAACTTTCCACCTATCATGGAGAGCACATGCATACTTATTACAATATGTTTAAACCCATATAGTATGCTAGTAATGTATTATATACTAGATGGTCCAATCTAAATACAAGTGAAATCATTAAGTCCTGGTGTCCAAAGCCTGCCAAATTATGACACCGCCCGAGTGTAGTATACCCAACTAGGATTTAAGGGAGGTGTAACAGTATCTTAATGATATGTCTTGTAGGCTACATGGGCGAAAGAATGCAGAAGTATTTGAAGATAACTGGATATTCATTCTCAACTTGGTTGTTACCCGAGGAAAAATATTCAATGGGGAGGATATATTTTCTTTTCAATTGCAGCGACATGTTGGATGGGCCAAAGTAGCTTTAAGGGCCAACCAAGCACTATAGTTTTATATGTCAACATATCTTTTAGATGGGATTTGTGGCCGATATGCATTCCCAGGGATGTATTGGAACTGGACCCCACAAGACAAGTTTCCAATCTAATTCCATTGTAGGGTATTGTCAGAATTGAGTTTCAGGCGAGCATATGATAGATTAGAGGATCATTTCTTTGCAGTCATATTTCAAATTATATATGATATCAACCCTCCTTGCATGACCGACCAAGTGAAAGAGGCACTGCATGATATCATTGATTGGTTTTATGCACTAGAATGTACTTATATTAGATGCTTCAAATGCCAAAATTTTCCTCATCTTATCCCACACTATGTGACTAACACGGTGGTTTTGCAAGAAGTTGATTATCAGTTAAATAAAGGATTATCAGGAGTTCTTCATAGAAGGAAGAATTCCCCTTGGCCTAATTTCCCTTTGAGGATTGGAATGTATGAGCTAAAGAGCCTCAAGGTGGCAGATGATGAAATACAGGAGTTATGCCTCTTGCACTTTGTCAAGGACTTTCACGGGTATGACCCCAAGAAAGTGTGCAAGAAACATTGTGACCGGATTGGATTTTCTTGGGGATATACATCAATGACTATTGCAGAGGATGAAAAGGTGAAGAAATGGTACAACGCACTGGAGAAATACACATCCAGGAATTGAAGCCAATTCCCCCCAATTTCCACCAGCTCAAGATGTACAAAGAGGCGCCACAATAAGCAACAGCTCAAGAAAGTACCTCAGCTCCCAAGAAAAGGATCAAGCATGATCTAACAAAAAAAATTATCAGAAAATGGAAATTTAACCCGTTGAATAAGGGAGTTATGTAGGATGAAAAGTAGGAGAAAAAATTGGAGGCAAAGATGCAACAAGAAGAAGAGGATAAGAGGAAGCAATATGAATTGATTAGAAATAAATAAGAAGAAGAAGAAGAAAGGAAGAGAGTGGAATAAGAAGAAAAAAAATGAAGTCACATGAGGAGGAAGTAGCAAAAAGGTTGGAGGAAGAAAAAATGACTCAGGAAATAGAAGAAGAATTGGAGGAATGTGATGCCATATAACCCATAGATAATGAACCAGGTTCTCTGGTAGAACCCTTTCTTACAGGTGGCCACCTTCCATTTGATGAGATGGGAATCACACCTCCACCTAAAGACAGAGTCATGGACATTTGTAATGTCACATCTTATCAGTGGAAGAAAATTATAGTACGACAAAGGTGAAGATTCTTCCCCGAGATGACCCTCGAGAATATAGTCTTTGTATCCACTGAGAGAAAAGGTGATAACTACAAATACTAGGAGGAATTCACGGGAAATCATGGAAACTAATGTTTATTTTGCTACAAAAAAATGGGAATGGCTCATATTATGTTACATTGTGTAATTCATGTTTCGGAAATATATATTTGGTTGTAGTAAAGCAACAATCGAGCACCTGCGTTGCGGAAAATGAAGTGATTATATTCACACGATTTCATGGAGAATTCTAGGTCATCCATACAAGAAGATTTAAGGAAAATAGAGAAGACACCAAGTGAGTCACGAGTTGTATGAATGTATGATGAGATGATACTTCTACATAAGGTGGTGGCACCTCTGGTTAGTATACAAAAGAAAGCGCAAGGAGTCTAGCTCCTAAAGGTGGAAAACATAGTTGTCGATCAAATATAAAGAATGGTATGAATGTCTGGACCCTCGCACCTTGTTGGTCTAGGAAATACGAGTTGGTGTTGGGGTGGATGTAGTACGATTTGATACTCCATAGTCTAAATTACATATGTCTCAACAAACCATCAACTTCTTGTTAGCAATTGCTTATAGTCGGTTACATAATGGTTTGGAGTCGGTAGTACCAAAAAAGCATGGGATGCCTTGATTGGGATCACTTGGAGAGATTACAACAATTGAAGCAATACATTGAAAAAATAAAAAATAAAAACATTAAAACAAGAAGGCAGAATGATATCACTAAGGATGTTATTCTACAATATGCCATTGCACAGCTAAGCTCACATGAAACGCATCCCTGGTTATGAAATAGTGTATAATCAAGCTCCAAATCCATATTGACATAAGCACTGGAGGTAAATATGTGATTTTTAGCTGACTTGTCGATCTGAATCAAAGTCATTTCTATGGAATTTAGAGTGTGGCATACATATATAACCAATGAGCTCCATGAAGAAGTTATCTATTTGATAATATTTTTGTCTTATTAGAATTTTTGTCTCATATAGCCATCGTCTTATATGTATTTTGTAATTTGTAATAAGTTTAATGTAATGAAGTCCAAGAGACACATGTGATGTGAAAAGACACATGTGGAATGTAAAAGGCCATGTATATAATGTGAAAGGTCATATGGAAGCCCATAGATTATAGAAGTTGAAGAGTCATGAGGAAACTCAAATTTCATTGCCATTTGTTATAAATATCTCTTCATAAATCAAGTAAGGGGCTTGGACTCTTAGATTTTGGCCTTGGATTCTCTTCTATTTCATAGGAGGTAAATCATTCTTGTTAGAAGAAAGTTGTGGCTTCATGTTCCACTACTGGATCTAGTGTTTCACCTATGTAACAATATACTTGGAACCTTTCATTAATAATTAGAAATTACTCGAGCCAACACTTCTTCATGCATGTATCGTGAATGTAGTAATACTATCCTTGATATGTTTGTGATATATGTTGGTGTAATACATACTAAGACTAATGAACTCTTTTGTTGGTTAGATATGGACATTGTTGAATGAGTGTTCTTATGCTTTTAAGATTGTTTTTTAATCTTGTGAACTAATTTGAAGGTTAATGAGCAAGTCTCTCTTTCACTTGTGGGTATCTCTTAGGATAGTACTATTACTTCCCTAACCAAAGGCTCGCCCCTCTTTACAGTCGTGGAATTTTCCTGTGCATTCTACATTTGATGTCAAACAAAGCTTATGTACTTGCTACCCCAAAGAGTTGTTATGATCTCTTATGTGTGTGTTGTAACCAAGGTGCGCCTCTAAACCATTCAAAATGGTGGTTGGACCCTATAACCGGATGGGACTCCTACACCAAATGGTGTGAGGTCTAATTTTGACATCACATCGGGGAGATACCTTGTATGTTGGTGGTATCCAGCACTATCAGCAAGCCCTAACATGACCCTCTCCTTCAAAAAAGTGTTGTACACAATTCTTGAGTAGTTATGGATGCTTTTGTATAAAATTCTCATCCTTCCATGTGGATTCTTCAACATGTAAGTTATTCCACTTAATGAGATACTATGAAATTAATCAATTTTGTAGTTGTTAGATTCTAGTTTCTATGATTGCTTCAAGCTCCAATATGAGTTTTCCTTCCTCGTCCATTTCTACAAACATATTTTGAACTCGGAGCATGTCACCTATAACCTTCTTTAAGCATGAAACATGAAAAATTGAGTGTACTCGTGAATATGTAGACAACTTCCATTTGTATGCCAAAGTACCAATATTTTGCAACACCTTGTAAATTACATAGTACTTAGGTGATAAATATTATCCTTCTTAGCTTTCTGAGGGACATTTCTTTGTACGGTTGTAGCTGTAAAAATTCCCAATCTTCCACGTCAAAACTTCTTTCACTGTGATGCTAATTTTCCTATTATTTCATTCAATTTTGCACCAGAGTCAGGTTATCCTTTAAGACTTGGAGAACTATTTTTGATGCTCGATGTGATCTTCCACTGCTTGAATCTTAGAATTTTCTCTTAAATATGATTTTATGGATGGTGGATGATATCCATAAAGCATTGTAAATGGGGTCATTTTTGTTTCAATATGGAAGGAAGTGTTATACCACCATTTTGCTAAAGGTAACCACTTGACCCATTCTGTTTGTTTATCAGATACAAAGCAACGAAGATATCCTTCCAAACATGTGCTCACTATCTTAGTTTTCTTATCACATTGAGGATGATAAGATGAGCTATGAGCTAATTGAGTAACAAGACAAAAAAATAATTTATGAACAAAAAATTCAAGTGAAAATGAGATCTCTATCACTTATAATAATATTTGGGTTTCCATATAGCTTTTTAACTATTTCCAAAAGTGCAGTAGTGATTGTATTGGCTTTAAAAAACACAAAAAAATATGCATACTTGGTAAGTCTATCAACTATGACCATGATGACACTCTTTGCTTCAGACTTGGGTAAACCTATGATACAATACATTGATACCTCTTCCCAACGCTAACTTGGAATGGTTAATGGTTGTAAAATACCTAGGGTCTTAATTCTATCAAATTTATTTTATATGAAAATCAAACATTCTACCAAAAACTTATAAATATCATATTTAAGGTCATCCCAAAAAAATCCTTCTTGACCTTGTGGTAAGTTTTTGAAAATCCTGAGTTCCCTCCTATAGGAGAGGCTTGCAATTCCAAAAGAACCTTTTGTTTGAGTTGGGATTTCTTACATAGATATAAGTGATCTTTGTACCAAAGTGAATCATTTTTCTAGATAAATGTATTAGATGCATTGGGATCTTGCCGCAAATTTTGAATGAGTGTCCCTACCTATTTTTCATTCTTCCATTCATCCATTGCTTCGGTTATCCAATCATGTTGGATAATAGAAATGGCACAGAGTAATGCCGCCACATCCTCGTCCCTTCTTGGGAGTGCATCTATAACAACATTTTTCTTCCCTTTTTTGTAGATGGTTTAAAAGTCATAACCAAACATATTTGTGACCTATTTTTGTCGCTCGTTTTAAGATAATATTTGTTCTGAGAAGTATTTAAGACTATTATGATCATTTTTTACCTTGAAGTGTCTTCCCATTAGGTAAGGGTGTCATTTCTTGTGCGCATGTAGTATTTCCAACATTTCCTTCTCATAAATAGGATTGTGTAAATAATTTCCCTTGATTGGATGACTTTCAAAATCAATGGGTATTCCTTCTTACACTAAAACTAAACCAGTGATGTTTCCTAAGGCAGCACATTCCATAATAATTTTTTTTGTGAAATCTGGTGTAGCTAAGACTAGAGCTCGACATGTTGCCTCTTTAAGATGTTCAAAGGCCTTAGTTGCTTCTGGAGTCCAAAAAAATGCATTTTTTTTCACTAATGTTTTTAGAGGTGTTGCTATTTTCCCATAATTCTTAACAAAATTGTGATAATACCCTATCAACCTGAGAAATCCTTGAATATGCCTTAAGTTTGTGGGGATTTTCCATTTCTTTATGGATTTAATTTTGTTATGGTATACATTAACACCCTCATGAGATACAGTATGACCAAAATATTCCACTTCCTCTACTCCAAAGAAAAATTTGGAGGGTTTTGCATACAATTGTTTTTCCTCAAATAGTTTGAGCACCTTGTCAACATATTGAACATGATCTTTCCAAGACTTGTTGTAGATTAGTATATCATAAAAAAATACTAACACAAATTTTCTAAGGAATGGTTTGAAAGTGTAATTCATCAAACCTTGAAATGTGAAAGGTGCATTAGTAAGGACAAAAGGCATGACCACAAATTAATAATGATCCTCATGAGTTCTAAATGTTGTTTTCAAAATGTATTTTTTCTTCATTCTAATTTGATGATATTCTGAACGAAGATATAACTTGGTGAAGTAAATTTATCCATGTAGTTCATCCAAAAATTCATCAATGACAAGAATGGGAAATTTATCTTTTATAAGGAGCTTGTTGAGCTCTCTATAATTTGGACACATATGCCATGATCTATCCTTCTTGTGCACCAATACTACTGGAGGAGAAAAAAATTTGGCTAGGTTGAATTATACCGAACTCTAGCATTTCTACAACCATACATTCAATTTCACTCTTATGGGCATAGAGATATCGGTAAGGTATGATGTGTGGAGGAACACTTCATGGAATCAAGTGAATAGAATTATCATGATCACGAATAGGTGGAGACATTTGGGAGTCTCAAATACCTTGGAATGATTTTCAAGGACTCTTTATAGATCTAGAGAAATGGATGACTTAGATGTTTGAACATCTAGTGAGTAGAATTGTGAAATTATCGCTTGTGGTTCTTTCTTCAAAAAAAAATTCATGCCATTAGAGTTGATTATCTTCCCAATTTTCTATGTGATACCCCTTAATTCAATTTCCTTTTGTTCCCAAAAAAAATTTAAGAAAATTTCTTGAAAATAAAAAGTTATCGTCCCCAAAGATTGTAACCATTGGACTCCTAATACAACATCAACAACACCCATCAAAATGGAGAGCATTGAACTATTCAATACATATTCCCTTATGGTTAGATTGATATTATGGCACTCCCTGGTAAATTTATAATTCCTCCATCTACAACCATTGCTTGACACTCTTGTTCTGGATATGGAAAAAAATGCAAATCCTTGGCTATCTTACAATGACTAAAATTATGGGTACTACCAAAATCAATTCATAATATTGCATTTTTCTTCTTGATATATCCTTCTATCTAGAGAGTTTGAGCAGTGGTAATTATCACCAATGCATCACAAGGCATTATCAGATTCATTTCTTCTTTTTCAACCCCTGGGGTTGGTTCTGCGTGTATATCTTCTTCTTTTTATGTTTCTTGTTCCTTTTCTTCCCCCCTTTCACAATCCATGTAAAATAATTTATCCTCAATACACTTATGACCTTTAGTGTTTTTTCTATCACAACTATAACAAAGCCCTTTTTCTGTTTTCTCCTCCAATTTTTGTGCTGTAAAACTTGTAGGTTGTGGGAGTCTACGAGTCACAACATTTCCATATTTATAGTTGTGAGTGGTAGACCTCCTTGTTGCCACAATTTTGCTTTCAAATTTTCTTGCCACCCTGAATATGTTCTCCAATGCATCCGGTTCCCAAAGGTGAACCTCATATTGGATGCTATCCTTTAAAGTCCCTATGAATACATCAATCAAATGCTCCTGTAGAATATCAGTTGCCTGGATATTCAATCTTTGGAAGTCCTCAATGTGCTCTGCATTGAACCCTTTTGTTTAAGATTTATCATATGGTTAAAGAAGGTATTTCTCTTTGTATCCTCATAATGTTATATTAATTCCTTCGTAAAAAAATTCTAGGTGACAAGTGATTTATGAGAAAAAGGCAATCAATACCATACAAGCTAATTGGGTTCTAAATATAAATATGTAATATGTACCTTTTGTGTGTGTTGCATGTCATGTAGATCAAATAATTGCTCCATATGTAGTATCCTTGTTACTGGATCCTTACCATCAAACTTCCTCATATCAATCTTTGGAATATGGTTGGTCTTCAGCCCAAATTTAGAGTCTCTAAAATCATGATTCACATTATTTTTGTTCTCATCATGAGTTTCATGGAATACCTTGTCACCATTAGGAAGAATTTCTTGTAGAAACTTTTTCAAACTTTCCATTTTTTATTTTAAACCATCCTTCAAACCTTCCATTTTTTCTTCTAAACCATCCATCTTAATTTCCAATTCATTTTTGGTTTCTCTTTGTGATAGCGAAAATTGTTGCACGCGTTCTTGTAGATTTGATATATCATGTTCCATTTCTTCCTCTTCTTCATGCGGCATAGTATATCTTACCGAGGTATTAATGGGTTTTGAAGTTTTTGGTTTGGGAGGAATTTTGGAGCTAATTAATTATATCTACGCTTCACTATGCCCTTTGAATCACTTCAAACTGATTTTTCAAACAAAAGTGACACAAATTTAAAAATACACACCTTTTAGGAGCTTGATTTTGAGCTTGTTGATCTGGATTACCTTGAAATTGTTGTATCTCTATGATTTCAGCCTCCCAGGGTCTTAAATTTTGTCTTGAGGTGGATCTCTGTGTCTTCTTTGCAACCCCACTAGTTATACGAAGATTTGATTCTTCAACATAAAGTTATGCCAAATCTCCCACGATAACCTCATTTTGAACTAGTTCAGTAGAAAGAACTTGTATGGACTACCACATGTCACTGTTTTAACCTTTAACCCTAAAAATAGTACTTGAAAAACTACAGTCTTTTCACTTTCATCCAATTTTTACATAATTCAAATCATATGCTCGAGGAGAAAGTTATGACAAATTTTCCCTGAGACACCTATTTGAGACAAAATTCTGGAGTATACAAAAAGCCTAAATTCCTTGGACCATATCTCTGAAAATATAGTGAACCAAGGTCTGAAATTGTAATCATATGTTCATCAAGATTTTGTACCCACGTGGTAACAATTTAATGGTCTAAAGCTTCACAGGAAAGAAAAAAAAAATATAGTGAAAATTCCGTGATGACCCATTTGAAGCAGCAAAACCCTAGAATCAAGAGCTCAAATACCAAATATATGTATCACTCTATTGCAACCCTAATTCCTTGTGTTAAATCAACCTTGCAAGAAGAGTTTATGGAAGAATAATTTTATTTTTTAAAGAATCCTATGTCTCTTTGTACAACTTATATCTTATTGGCTCAGGTCGGCTACTGTAAAATTCATGTCTTTTAATAAGTCAACTTCAATATAGGGAACCCTCTCAACCACAATATATAACCTCTCGTGGAGCCTCAAAAGGATGCCACTCGGTAAAGTCATCAGAGTGAGAATTTGAGTCGGGGGAAGGAATAGATATGTTGATATATCATGATCCTTGATATGAGTTGAAGAAGAAATTTTGGGTTTTGGGTTTCTTCCTTTGGGATATGGTTTTAGTGACGTTATGATCTACATTTGAAGTCTAATCACAAGCGATGGACTTGTTCACTTTCATTAGTGAACTTTTGAGGTCTAAAATGGGCCTCCTAAGAAAAATGTAGAACCAAAATAAAATTTATAAGGACCAATAGGATTCAAGTTGATGATGTCAACCATGGGGGATGATTCACCATTTTTGGGGTAAAAAAGAAGAAAGATTAAAAATTAATAAAATAATAAAACTACTTTTTCAACTTGTATTTTCAGCTTATCTCACTAAGGTTTTACTCAAATTTTGAGCGAGAGTACTCATTGGATGCAAAATTTAATTCCTCATCCAAGGAGTAACCATGTTGCATACTTTCGATGGACCGTGCTACATGAAAAATCAGAAATACATGAAAAAACATGATTGTAACCAATTTTTTTATGTATTTCTCATTTTTAGTGTAAAAGGGTCCATCGAAACTATGCAAGATGGATACTCCTTGGATGGGGAATCAAATTATGCATCCAATGAGTGTTCCCGCTCAAAATTTGAGTAAACTCATAGAGAGATAAGTTGAAAATGCGAGTTGAAAAAAGTAGTTTTTTATTTTTTCCCTCTAAAATTTGATGGTGTAATCTAATCTTATTATATTCTTTCCACTATTATTTTATAATTTCCTTAGGAGTCCCATTTTAGAACTCAAAATTCCCCTAATGGTTGCACTAATCGCAAGCCTTTCCAAAGAGTAGAACTCAAACTCCTTTTCTAGCCTATAGAAAACATTTGGCCCTGTGGAAAATTAGTCATTGTGGCCTGTGAAATTCGACCCTAAGTCTAGAATTTTGGCCCCCCTTTTATGGCATGTGATATCTCAGTCTGAGGCAGAGTTTCAGCCTCATATGATAGAAGCAAAAAGGAGGTTTCAAAACTATTTTTTTACCATTTCATAAGCAAAATTCGGTGAATTTTTTAGCAGAATTTGGATCTCTTTTTGGAGCAGGCCTTATAGCATATTATTGACCAAATTGAATTTTTTTTAAGAGCCTTCAAATCCATTCTGAAGTCATCCTTGGAGCAGGTTGAAGCAAACTTGGTGATACTTCTTGAACAGAATTAAAGCAAACTTGGTGATACTTCTTGAGCAGAATTAAAGCATATTTTTATAACACTTGTTGAAGCATTATTGAGATCATATTTGTAGTAGACTTGAAGCAAATTTGGAGACATTATTTTGAGTAGATTTGGAGATCATTGTTGAAGCAGACTTTTTGGATCTAAATTTGAAGAGGGACATAACTGAATTTATATGAGTGTTGTTGTAATTGGGTCATTTTCCTTAGTACGAGAACACAAGAATATATTATTTTGTCTTTTATTATATAGGGTGGAAGGGTGGTGCTAGGGAAGGAAGTTGTATCTTCCTTTAGGAGGTTGTTGCCTCCTTCCAGTAGGAGCTGGTAAATCTTAGGGTTATATCCCTTCCAATTGTAGTTGGTAAACTGGAAGTTGTAACTTCCTTTGTAATATAAAATATTGTACACACACACATATAAAATTTTAATATTTAAATTGTTGAATTTTACGAAATTTTGATTCACCCCCCCCCCTCCCCTCAGTATTTCCAACAATAGTATCCACATCAAACTTATGAACCCATGAATTCCATTATAATACATTGATCACATCCACCCCGGAGGGTAAAGCAATAAATTACTCTCCCTTATGGTCGATCTTGCTTACACATCCTTCGATTGATTTTTTGCATCGGATTTATTTCTATTGCACTCCCTTTCCTAGGGTTCTTTTCATCTTTCCCTCATGATACTTGTACGTTATCAGTCATTGAGGAATACTTGGGCGCAGAGGCATCCGAGTCAGCATTAGAGTAAGCACCCCACCCAGCGTCCCTTCCTTTTTTATAATTGGCATCAGAGCGAGTATCTCAAGACCCAATTAGAGTTCAAACAACAGTTTCATGTGTGGTTTCAGTAGATTGAGATCCAGTAAAAAAGAAAGCATAGTTCGTGCTTTAATTACTAGTTCTTTTGGAATGCTGGGGATGATAGATAGCCCTTCCAAGGTCCAAAGCATCATTAATAAAATATTTTGGCCATTAATTCAAATTGCATTGAGAATGGAATGAATATAGTAGTAACAATGAAAGAAACAAAAAGGTATAATGAATACCAATTTCCATCAATGAAAAATTGGTGAAAAACATCATACAAGTACAATGGCTAGAGTGGATGTAGCTATTTATAAGGAGAGATATGGCTATTGTTCCCATTCACAAAAAAAAATAAAAAAAATAAATAAATAAATCTATAATAATCTACTAAAACTACATTTTATAAGAATGCTAAAACACTAATATGTAAAAATATTAACACTAAAATACAGTTAGGGATAAGTGTGAGCTAGAAAAAATTAAGCTATATAAAAGAAGAGGAGCCTTATAAAGAACATAATTTTTTTATTGTGGCTTCATTTTTGGTCTTCTTTAGCTCATTAGAAAGATATTTTGTTAATGAGTCCCAATGCTTTTCTTTTGGCATCAAAATTTTGAAAAAACTCATGGGAAGACCCTAGAAAATGCCTTAAAATATTAGAACTCAAAAAATACAAAAATTATCAATGTCAAGTCATTTATGAGGTGACCCTAGACCTAAGGCAACCACCTAGACCACCCATCCTCTAGACATTCATGTTGGTATTCTCTAAAAATACACTATCTATGATAAAAGTTGGGAAGAACAACTCATTCATGTAGACAATGTGCTTTAAATTTTAGAAGGTAACATATTGTATGATGAAAAGTACAAATAGGCATTTCATCAGGAGCAGGTTGAGTAACTTAGTTACATCATAACTAAAGGACTTAAGGCCAACTCATAGGAAATTTGAGACACATCAAATGGCATAGCCTTAGATACATCAAAGTCCCCATATCCTTGTAGGTATAATAGTTACTACAAAAGGTTTGTTAAAAATAAAGCACAAATTTGTGGCTCCCTTAAACACACTCTCGAAGAAAAATGCATTCTTATGGTAAGAAGAGGCAACCCAAGCACTTGTCATTTTCAATGAATCCATGATTAACGCACTAGTTCTAACCAAATTAGATTTTAATAAGGTGTTCCAAGTAGAATATATATCGTGCCTCCAAGTAAGGAATCAAAGTAGTGCTAATGTAATTAGAAATGTATAAAACCTTTGAAATATGATAATTGAATTAGGGCTATGGTCAAAGTTGTCACTTATGAGAAAAAGATGTTGGGCATTAACATGCATTACAAATTTGACATTAGTACAATATACCAATAAGGTAATTCAAGTTTAAGACAAACCTCAATAGCCTAAAATACTTTCCAAAGCATTAAGGTTTCCTCTTGAGAAGAACATAAGAGGTGGGTGAGCAAGATATATGGAATTGTATGTGTTGAAAGGGAAAAGGAAAAATTAGCAGGAAATTCTCTAACCAACTAAACATATAATGCAATAACTTTATTCTCCATCAACTCCTTAGTTGTTGCATGGATAAAGGAAGTGAGGAAAGAGTGGAAGGAAGATCCCAACACCTAATAAAAGACAAATCAACTACAAACATGCAAGGGGACTTTTGATTACTTTACTTAGAGGGATTACATCCCATGTTTCAAAGACTTAATTTTTATCATACCTCAATTCAAACTCAAGTTGTTCATCCTTATAGAATTCCTTAATAACTTTTTAATTCGACATTTATGATTCATTAAAACATATCACATGATCATCAAGTCCTCTTTCTAGGAAGTTCCTAATAATGAAGTTTGAAACATTGTTTCAAAATGTGAATTTGAATATTTAAACACATGATTTTATATCACAGGATTACGATTACTTCAACCCTTACGCATTTATACATAAAGGAAGGAAGGGATATAAAAATACTTCATCATAAAATGTCGTAAATTCAAATTTAAAGATGAAATGTTGCTAGTAATCCTTTGAATAACCGAATATGCCCCTTTTCATGGCATCTAATCCAAATCCAAAGCTAGCAATGTAGAAATTTTTTTTGAAGTTTGCAACAAGAAATAGTGAAATTGGCATCTGGAAACAACATCCTTGGTCCTAGTGAAAATTAAGCACCTACACTAGGTGGGGCCCACACAGGCTATTTTTAGGTGGATGTCTATTTATAGATGCATGAGAAAATTTTATTTATAGATGCATGTATATTTATAGATGTATGTGCAAGTTCTATTTATAGATTGCATGTCTATTTATAGATGCATTTCTATTTGTAGATGCATGTCTATCTTTATTATCCCTTAATATTAGATGGACAATAAATTGTAATCTATTCTCAATGTGGACTTGGAAATAGTTAACTGAAGTGGAAAATCAGTTAGCTAAGTGAATTTCGAGTTAAGATGTTGGTTCGTGGGACATGCAGGTTGACTTGAGTTGTAACAGAGTGATTCTAGTTGTAACAGAGTTGGAAGTGGAGTGGTGCATTAGTTAATGCAAGTTGTAAATCAATTTAACTTATTTAAGTGAGTTAAAGTCATTTGTGCTAGTTGTAACTGTAGATATACTAGTGAGAGATCAAGTGCATTAATTATTAATTAATTCACAATCAGTGGTCTCACATGAAACTGATATTTTTACTATTATTAATTGCATGCATGTCAGATCCAGTGGAGACCCAGTTGAGATCTAGGTGAAAGGGAAGTGTAACTATTAGTTGTGATATTAGCAGGCTACCCAGGTGTAGTTATAACACCATAGGATGCCCATGATACTCAGCGCAGTTGAGTAAGGCTGAAATTATTTTTGATTAAGGATTGCATTCATTAGGAACTGCGTGAGCAAGGCAAGTTGTCTGGAGACAGTAAATTGGCTAAGGAATTTGCCAATTTTTGTATGATAGTGTGAGATAATTAGCTGATGTACTGAGAGATATTATGGTTAGAGTTTTGTATGTAATTGTTTCATGATTCCTTGTGGAATATACATTATATGATAGAGGGGTTTTGAGTAGTAAGCTTTCCCCAGGAATATATGGTGTTGTGGTTTTGATCTTTTTTTTTTTTGCTTCATGTGATTGGAAATTGTGTTCTTTTAATTCTGCAAAATATTTGTAGAAGCGATTTAGTATTTAACTTTAGCATATTGTTAGATCGGGTGAATCCAAGGTATACATGCATATTGTATAATTTCTATATGGTATCAGAGTTGTGTTATAGATTTTCCACATGGAATGAGAGCATGAATTTTTGGGCGCGCGAGTTTGTAGAGAATATCTAAAAATTTTGGTGAATTTTTTTCAAAAAAAAATAGCATATTTGGATTCCTTGCAAAAAAATACCCAAATTGAAAAATAAAAAATCCGTTGAATCAGAGCTCCGATGAGGGAGATATCATCGATTTAAAATTAGCTCTTTTGTTAGAAAATTTTGCGACGATGGGACAATTACAATGTGCGCGAGCCAAGAACCTACATGCACTAAGGTACAAGATGCATGCAAAGCTTTGAAGAGAAAAGCATAGGTTAGTGACTTGGTGGTTGAGAGGGATCCTCTCAACATGCAACTTGAGAAGCAGTCTCAGAAGGTTGTGGAGCAACCACAACTGGAGATGCAAAAGAATCTCAATAGATTTGATGTAGATGTGATTTCTACAGAGCTTCCTACCATTGGGAAGTGTGATAAAGCCATGCAGTTAACCCTTGAGAGGGAGTTGGATTTGCATGTAGGTAAGAGTGAACCTCAAGATGTGGAGTAGCCACATGCGGAGGATCATGGAGTGGGAACAACCACTCATGCAGAGAAATTTTGAGCCAGATGGGCAGAGGGAGTGCATAAAGCTATACCACTAGGTGAGAGGTGGGGCAACATGCATGGATAATCCCAAGTAGAAATTTCTAGGCGGGATTCATTGAGATGGTGTGGATCTCATGAATCAAACCTGGCCACAAGGAGCCCACAGAGCAGCAATAGCAGGATCAGTTGGATTGATGTAGTTAGATGTCGTGAGCACATGAAATCAAAGTGACAATGTCAGATACTGGAGTGCAAATCAAAGTTGGAAGCAAGTGTAGAGTGCATGGATGCAGGTGTCAGCAACGCAGTGGTTCCTGAAGACATGTGCAGTAGCTAAGCAGAAGTCAGAAGACTTTGATGAAATATGCATTATACTGATTCGATTATTTGGAGGCTATTTAGTTTCAGAAGTGTTGCATGCAAAGGTTGCATGTGCGATAAACACTAGTGAAGTGTTGCATGCAAGAGTTGCATGTGTGATAAACACTAGCGAAGTGTTGCATGCAAGAGTTGCATGTGCGAGAAACACTAGAGAAGTGTTGCATGCAAAGGTTGCGTGGCACATGCATGGAGTTACATGTCGCATGCATGGATTTGCATGTCGCATGCAAGGACATTCCTTTCTTGTTGAGAGGGAGTGTTGAAGTTTGCAACAAGAAACAGTATTGGCATCCAGAAACAACATCCTTGATCCTAGTGAAAATTAAGCACCTACACTAGGTGGGGCCCACACAAGCTATTTTTAGGTGGATGTCTATTTATATATGAATGAGAAAATTATATTTATAGATGCATGTCTATTTATAGATGTATGTGCAAGTTCTATTTATGTATTGCATGTCTATTTATAGATGCATGTTTATCTTTATTATCCCTTAATATTAGATGGATAATAAACTGTAATCTATTCTCAATGTGGACTTGGAAATAGTTAAATGAAGTGGAAAATCAGTTAGCTAAGTGAATTTAGAGTTAAGAGGTTGGTTGGTGGGACATGCAGGTTGACTTGAGTTGTAACAGAGTGATTCTAGTTGTAACGGATTTGGAAGTGCAGTGGTGCATTATTTAATGCAAGTTTTAAATCAATTTAACTCAGTTAAGTGAGTTAAATTCATTTGTGCTAGTTGTAACTGTAGATACACTAGTGAGAGATCAAGTGAACTAATTATTAATTAATTCACAATTAGTGGTCTCACATGCAACTGATTTTTTTACTATTATTAACTCCATGCATGTCAAATCCAGTGGAGACCCAGTTGAGATCTAGGTGAAAGGGAATTGTAACTATCACTTTCAATATTAGCAGGCTACCCAGGTGTAGTTATAACACCACGGGATGCCCATGATACTCAACGCAGTTGAGGAAGTCTGAAATTCTTTGTGATTAAGGATTTCATTCATCAGGAATTGCGTGAGAAAGGCAGACTATCTGGAGACCATAAATTCCAATTTTTGTATGACAGTGTGAGACAATTAGCTGATGTATTGAGAGCTCTTGTGATTAGAGTTTTGTATGTAATTGTTTCATGATTCCTTGTGGAATATACAATATATGATAGAGGGGTTTTTAGTAGTAAGCTTTCCCTAGGAATATCTGGTGTTGTGGTTTTGACCTATTCTTCTTTGCTTCATGTGATTGGAAATTGTGTTGTTTTTAATTCCACAAAATACTTGTAGAAGCGATTTAGTATTTAACTTTAGCATATTGTTAGATCGGTTGAATCCAAGATATACATGCATATTGTATAATTTATACAAAAATATTCATGAAGGAAATACAACAACTTCATAGATTCCCAAAAGTGATTGTGAGTGATTATTAGCACTAATTTTGAAGCTTAAAGAAAGGGAATTAATCATGGAATGTTAATTCTTGTTTGTCCAAGAAGAAATTTGCATAATGGATTCATGCACTTAGAAAATGATTGCAACATAATGTTTTTGGACTTCATGTGTTAAAGGTGTTTGCACAAAAATTCTTGAATGTTGAAGGATATAACGAAGATCTTATGTTTGGGACCACACTTGATTATAGTTACATGTAATAATTTGTATAACTACTTTGTAATCATAGTTAGACATATTATTTATCTAAAAAAGGGATAAATTAGGGACAAGTTATGGTTGGACTTTGATTATTTGTTAATAATGCATGAGTTAGATTAGTTTCAGTAGGATGTATGTGAACATGCACAAAATTGTGAGATATAGCATAGTTAACTTAATGATATGGATAATTGTAATTATTCTCACTATTATAATACATGCTTGTATCACTTGTATTTTCATCCTTATCTAGGTAACATAAAAAATGGGACAGCAACAGTCCTCTAACATCCACTTTTATGTGATTTTGCATCCAATTTTTTGTCATCTTTATGGCCAATTTTGTGTCCCTATATCATTTTTCATCTTTATTATATCCCTATTGGATATACTTTTGTCACTTTTCATCTTTTAGGATATCTTTTGTAGATCATGTTATTCTCCTTGTTGTCATATTTCTAATAAGTTATAGTGCAATCAAATCCAAGTTCATATGCAAATATTATGGTCTATATAATTTGTTTGTCTCTTTTCTGAATTGATGCACTTGACTTTTGACATTGGTAGGGTCCAATCTCTTCACCTTCTCATCTTTTTATTTTTATTGCATGGTTCTAGAGACCTCAATTTCTTGTCAAGGCCTTGTCAAATATATGACAATAGTGCCACACATGTCTTCTCAAGAATTGTGTTTCTTATGTATGTAATTTCATTAGTTATGTGTGTGAGTGTCTTACTTATGTCTATGAGTTCATCAATTATTTAGGCACGTGATTTAGTTATTTTTGCATTGCGTATGTGATTATGTGTGAGCACATCCCTTATGTGTGAGTGCATCTCTTGTGTGTCACAGAGGATCATTTATGTGTGTGAGTGTGTCACTTTAATGAGTTAGGTGTGATCTTCTCACTAATGCAAGGGTGTATTTATCACACATATGAAACACACTCACATACATATATATGACACACACGCATGAGTGAATGCAAGGATACATCACATGTGTTATCTATGTGAATGTTCCTTTGATGTGCATGCACACATCACTTTGTTGGGTATCACTTATGTGAACGTGCCCATCTTTTTATATGTGTGAGCGCATCACTTATGTTTGGTGCGCCAATTATATGCATGAATGTTTTACTTATGTTTTTTAGTGTGCCACTTATCTTAAGTGTGTCCCTTATGTTGTTGAGTGCATCACTTATGTGCTTAAGTATTGTGCCACTTATGTGAATGTGGTGTTTCACTTGTGTGCATGGGTGTACTACTTTTTTAAGTGTTTTACTTTGTTAGATGTGTTTCTTGTGTGAGTTAGTGTATCACTTTTGTGCACAAGTGCATCACTTATATGCATGAAGGAATTGCTTGTTTTGCATGGGTGTGATGCTTATGTTAGGAATGTTACTTATGCATATGAGCATGTCACTTATGTATTTGGTGTGTTTCATGTGAGTTTTGGTGCATCACTAATGTGCATTACATATGTGAGTCAACATGACTTATATTATGCATGTCACTAGAGTCTAAAAGTGCATCTGTATAAGTGTGATGGCATCCACTCTATTATATGTGATGCTTATGTGTGTCAGTGCACCACATATATGTGTCACTTATGTTTCTTATGTGACAATGATATGTTCTAAACATTGTTGACATATTGAAAATGGATAAATACAAAAATATATGGGAAATCCTTCAGTTTTTAATTTCTCCATGTGTGGTCATATGGATCTAAGTCCATTACCAAACATCCTAAATTAGGGTCCACTTTTAAACCTTAATGTTACAAATGTAGGTCAATGTTGATTTTTATTATTATTATTATTTTTAAGCTTAAAGCTCCCACATACTTCCCCTCATTTTGAAGATGGTATCCAAGGTAAACCTTAGATTCTTCAAGGCACAAGACCAATCAACAATAAGGCTTGAATCCATTACAATAACATTCTTGCTATGAACTCAACATGTCATTTGTGGGAATTGAATTTGGGTGGGGAGAATAACAATTATTCCTTCCTAAAATATGTTAGGAATAAAGAACACAACAAAAATAATTAATCAACATAACAAAATACACATTAAACACACACACATCATTAACACATGATTTACCTTGGAAAACCCTTATGGGAAAAACCAACCAAATATATCTTTGTTCCCTTGACCAAATAAAGCCAAGCTAACCAAGTGAACCTTCACCACTCACGTTTAGACACATTACAATGAATTATCCGAAGTCTTTTTAAAGACTTCATTATATGCAACCCACATACATAAACTTATGGACTACCCAAAATATAAATTTGAAAACCACCATTATTGACTTTAACACAATGGCTCATTTACTAAATCAAAATTAACCCAACAATATAAACCTAATTGACTTACATTTATAATTTATATTTAAATTATAATTTATATTTTACTTCATTAGTTTAAGAATTTAATATTATAAGATAAATAAACCATAAATGAATTTGAGATACATCATAATAAAAATATTAATAACACTACCACTTACCAATCGTAGCAATAGGTGAACTGGTAAGTCACTAGGCCAATAACTAATAGATTATATATTTGAATCACTATAGACAGATATGATATAATGCAAATGTGACTTATAACCTTAGAATACGACACATGATCCTTTTATATTATTTTTTTGTTGCAAGGAAATTTAACTAGACATAAATAGAGATGAAAAGAGACATGTTTGACACAAATGTGATGCATAATTGACATAAGTGAATTTAAAATGGGCACTAAATGGACAAGGAAAACATCACCCCTAGAGATACTTTTTTTCAACCATTAACATAATGAAAAGAGGAAAGGAGAAAAGTCCAATAATGAAAAAAGATAACCTAAACCTTGTATTAGGATAATGTCTTGGCTAGATTAATGAAAGAAAGATATTACACTTTGTGGCTCTCCATATATTTAATGTATTTATTGTTGATGGACACCATAAACCTTGTATTGTAGTAATGTCTTCACCAGATTTAAAAGATATAACACCTTATGGGTTATCCACATAATTAATTATTAACGAATGATGCTTATTTACTTTATTAATGATTACAAAAATGTATTTTTCCTTTTAAATATGAAACTTCATTATGTTATATGTGTTATTTTTTCATTTATTTCCTTATCACAAAATATGTAATTACTTATCACATAAGATTAAGTAGGATTTATTTATAAATACCATTATTATCCTTAAGATAAGATTCAGTAGAATTTATTTATAAATAAAATAATTATCTTTAAGATAAAAATAAATATAATTTATTTATAAATATAATAATTGAAAATATGTTATTTATATAGGCTAAACATTCATATTTAAACTACATCGATTACAAGCTTTCTAGATTACCTTCAATAGTAGAATTTATTTATAAATACAATTATTATCTTTAAGATAAGATTAAATAGAATTGATTTATAATTATAATAATTAGATATTATTTTTTGGGATTTAACTGCGTTAAGTATGTCATTTATTTATGACCATTTCCATGAGAGGCAGTCGTAACTGACTAATTTCTCATGATTTTTCAATATTCTTTCTCATGACTTTTGAATAGTTCACTTAGCACTCATTGCATTGGGTGATGCTCACAGGGGTGGAGAAGTGGGATTGAAACTAGTGAAATGAATCACATAGCGTCAATCATCACTTCTGGGGCTTGCACCCGGTAACCAGGACTTCTTGAGAGGTCACCCATCCCATATCGCCTCTGGCTCAAGCGCACTTAATTGTGGAGTTTTCCCCACAACCAAGCCCACTTAGCTTGCTACTCCATTTGTAAAACCTTAGCAAGTAATGTGCCTCATGAACCATTCAAGTGAGCTCTCTTCACTCTTTATATAATTGATAATATATTACTTATTTATGTTAAACACTCATAATAGCTTAAATAGATCTTATTAATTTGATAATAATGTTTAGGTTAATTAAAATAATGTCTTTTGAAGATATTTATAATTATATAATATTAATCATTATATATAATTTCAATTAAAAGTAATCACCTAGTCATTATTTATAAATCTATTAATCATTATATATAATTTTACTTAAAAGTAATCCACCTACAAGTATATGCAATGGAGAATCACCCATAACACACTAGTTATTTGATGATTTCGATTAGCTCTCCTAAAATGGAAGGAAGAAGTGAAAAGTAATTCATCACCCAAGTAATTCAAAGTGGGTGAGATGTTTGAACCAATTACTACTTTATGCTCGAAATATTAATAGTTTCTGAGTTGAATCGAAAAAATGGAGGTCGGCAGCAAGCTTAGGGTTTCTTGTATCTACATCTTGGCGCGCGCGGGGGCTGTTGAGGAGGCGGAGTCCCTTGGTGGGCTACCTGATGTAGGTAACAACCATATTTTTGTGGCCCTCGTCCCACCTGCGCAGGATGGGTGCTCTCTTTGGCATCGGTTTCACTCTGCAATCTCAGTGGACGACCTCGGACACACCGACGACTATCTCAGCCTCAGACTCTACGGCGGGGCGAGGGTTCATCACCATTGCCAGATTCCAGGGGTTTCACATAGCACTGACCTATTGTACCTAGCTCACAAAGTATCGATTGGGATGACTGATACCGGACCAGCGCTGACTGTTCTCTGCAGGGTTTGGCGGCTGTCTCCTCTATCGGTTACTGAGCTCTCTCATGGGCTTGGCAGTGGTGGTACACTCAACACTCCTTCTTTGAGATATAGATTGTTGGACACCCGTTGTTTTTCGCCCATGCTACCAGAACAACGAGACAAAGGCTACCACAGAGCTACCTCAAAAATAGAAAACAAGGTAAACTCTGCCCCTTTCCATATTTTCATAAATCTCTCAGGGGGCATTAGCTGTTTAGCTTTGATACAGGAAAATGGTATGGTTTCAAAACTGAAGCAAATAATCAGGGCTGGCTCTGGCTACTCTTGTCATTATCAGTCATTAATTTATGGAGGAAAATCCTTACAAGATCCATGTGTTGTTAATGCATACTCCATTGGTCCTAGATCTACCATCTACCTCAACCTTCGACTAAGGGGAGGCAAAGAAGATCAGAATAGACCCCATGGACCCATTAGAGGAGTCAATACTTCCAAACTAGAAACTCCAATAGGACCCTCATATAGGAACATTCTGCAAGGGAAAAATAGAGCAACAACAACAACTGAACTGGCAACAAAAAGTTGCCCCAAGCCATACATTGCAGAGCAACAAAGCTACGTGCCTGAATTAAACATAGATGTTCCAGAGATAGACGAGCATCGATCCACTTATGAATCCCAAGAAATAATATGCAGATTCAATTTATTTTGGCCTAAAAATATGGAGCTTTTTCATTGGATCTTCACCAACTGGACCATGGACTGTGAAATCCATCTATGTTCTAAAGGCTTCTTCATAGTCAAGTTCACAACATTGGAAGCCAGAGATACCAACTTGAGGGATGGACCGTGGTTCTGCGGCACTACCGGATTGATCATCACTCCATGGTTCCCCTATTTGACACAAACACAATGGAAGTTACCAGAATACCAGTTTGGGTCCAGCTATACAACCTCCCGCTTCATTTTTGGCAGGAACGTGTACTAGCAGGCATTGGGAACATCCTTGGTAGATATATAAAAATAGATACTCAACGTCTGTAGGATTGCATCTACACTTTCGCACGTATCTATGTGGAAGTGGACCTTAGCAAAGGTCTATCGAAGAGCATTCATCTGCTTCAAAAACAACAAAGCTGGATGCAACATTTAGATTATGAAAACACAGCATTCAAATGCAGAGTATGCAAGAATACTGGACATTTACAAAATACATGCCCAGAGACCAAAAGAGATAACATAAAAAAGAAGAATACAAGGAAGGCTACCAAAGGATGGTAATTTCCATCAGATAACCTAGAGCAGGAGACAAACGAAGAAGAGGAAGCCCCCATCCTAAAAGAGAGCAAATAGACAGCTACCCCATCGGGTGCACAAGAATAAGAAATGCAAGATTTATTTGACATCACCGCCACGGTACAACCGAAAATGGATCCAGGAGCACAAGACAATGGGGCAAATAAAAGACAACACACATTAGATACATCGGACTCAGATAAGGACAATGGAGCACTCACAGAGGAAAATCAGCTCGCCCTTATATCAGCCACGTCAACACAAGGTGGTTGGTGAAATGTTGAAAAGAAAAAAAGGGAGAAAATCTTAGATTTTCTCTCCATGTACTATAGTTTTTACTTACAGCCTACGTGTTTTGTCATGATTGACAATTACCAGCACATGTAACATGTAATTTTGTTTTAATTAATTAAATTACGACTTTTTCCTTGGAAAAAAAAAATTTCAAAGTGGGTGATGGGTTGTATCTCTCACTTTATCCTTACAAACCATCATCACTCAAGCATAATGGAAAACAAAAATTAGCTTCTAAATTCT
The DNA here is from genome assembly GCA_034641835.2 of Pinus albicaulis. Classification (NCBI taxonomy): domain Eukaryota; kingdom Viridiplantae; phylum Streptophyta; class Pinopsida; order Pinales; family Pinaceae; genus Pinus; species Pinus albicaulis. Next base: position 1,247,387,692 of record CM076582.1, read on the forward strand.
ATGAGATATATGGTGGTGTTATGAAATGGATTATATTTTTTATTTGTCATCAATTCTAGTACTTTTTGGATGGAAAATCATAACCATGGCTTTATAAGTCTATTTTAGGGGATAATCATGAATTAGTGATCTGTAATGTTTTAGTATGTTTAAATATCTAAATAATTATTTTTAGTTCAAATGTTTGTAAATAAAATTTAGAACTTTTTGGCATTATTATTGTCGAGGGTTTTTCAAAAATATCTCTATTAAAAATTGTATGAGAGAGTTATGTCTCTAATAACTTGACCTTTGATTTAATCACTACACTCTCAAGTGGATGCTACATCAATGTTCATTACTCATATGTGAAGCCAATTATGTATGCAATTTAGGAATATTTTGGATGGTCCAAAACATTAGAAGTACGTAAAAATCGTAACCCTAGATGACTATTAAGATTTATTAAATTTGAACCATAAGTAAAAAGAAATATTCTATTCTTATCAAGTTTATTTTTCATTCCATAGCGAAAATGGAGCGATGACTAGAATACATGAATAAAATAAAATATAGAAGACATTGTCTAATTTGCATTTTGGAGTTTTTAGACAAAATCTAGCGAAATAATTTTTGGTCAAATCGTGATCTTTTGTTGTTTAAAATGTGTTTTTGACTATATATATGAATTCAACACCCCAAAAAACCCTTGGGGCACTCGGATTATGGAGAATTCACAGCTCAAAGTTGTGATTCCAACAAACCTCTATCGAATTTTGAGAAAATTCAACTATAAAATATGCCCAAAAACTCCAAAACATATAAGAAATAAATAACAATATAAGATTCAAATTAATATTAAAAAAAATACACTCTTTTTTACATTAAGATAAAATATATCGATGACGAAACATTATGAAATTTTATTTTATTAAAGTTTATGTTCACAATAACTAATTGCACCGAGATGTGCTCTCTAACATTGTATGCAAGAGATGTTGTAATGCTATGTAAACATTTTGACTCGGTCAAATTAAAACCAACCTAAATCCATCTTAAATATTGATCTACCAAGTGCCAAGAGGGATCAAGTTTGAAGTTAAGATAGATCTAACATGGCACTCTTGCATTTCATAAGGGAATTCCTCAAGCCTTTAAAGAGGCTTATGTTGAAATTCAAATAGATGATAGAATTTCTTATCATGGTAATGACTTATGACTGATATACATATTTTTCTTAGCATTTACTTTGATTAGTTATGTCATTAAGAAATTACACATTAACAAAATAGATATCATATTTCACAAGACACAAGACACGAGAGACACAATAGATTAGGCAAGAGGTCAGGACAAAACCCATAAGGGGAAAACTCTTCAATCATTTCCTTATAACTTCTTCATCAACAAGGGAAATCCAAGTCAGAATAACCAGTGTCAAGTCAACCCTCAAATCTCTGCTGACTCAACCCTCCAAACTCTACCTTCTTATAGTTTGTATCATCAGAGATAGTAGTCTTCTTATAGCTTAAATTACACATAGATATAGTCCATCAAATAGGTTGCATGTCATAGATATTTGGTCCATCTAAAAGGTCACATGTCACAGAGGAAGATATCTAAGAAAAAAGTCACATCATTGTAGAGAAGGTGCCTCAGAAATACTCACACTGTTAAAAACTCAAATTGTCACAGAGAAAAGGTACCACAAATATCTTGCTTTTCTTCATGAGTTTATGCCTCAGGATATGCCACGGGTAGCTCACATATATACCTCATAATTTTCTACAGGAGATCATTGAATTGGTTGCCAAATTTTGGAGGATAGGTACCAATATTTAGTTGTTCCTGCATCTGAAAGGACAAAACCTTTGGGAAGGCCGATTTGAACTCTAGGAGGGTCAACTTGGCAACTTGTTGAGACAAATGACACTTGACAAAAATTTGAATTTTATTCTCTTCACAGGGTCATGAGGAACATGCCCTTTAAATTTTTCTTTTGACCAAAACAAAGCATGAAGAACATGCTTGACAATAAAAATAATAATAATAAATTTTCTTCTTTATGAAATACATATTGATACAAGTACAATGACAATTATGAAGACCAAACCTAGTTACAATTTCAACACTCCCTCTTCACTAGGGATGTATTCATAATGACTTGTAGAGATATTCTCAAGTTGAGAACTACTATAAGAAAGGATTCATATTAATAAGCATCAATGATGATAGAATCATCATAACCAACATTGTCAAACCCAAGGCTTTGACAAGTACACTCTATCTCTCCACCAGATTATAGCATGATGCTGGGAGGAGTTAATTTGGACATCACCACCTCTCAAGGCACATACCCCACCTAGGTGTTCCGAAGGTATGTCCTCACAGCACTGTTTCCTAATACCAAGGAAAATTTCATCATTTGTACCATTATTTACCAAGTCCATGTACTTGACACTTATGACTGTTAGTCTTGGTCACAATACATGACTCAAGAATGTACGTCCCTTTTGCTTATCCAATCTACCATTCTCCCCACCTGTATTCATGCACTAGACTTATGAAAGTTAGTTTTGGTCGTAGTAAATGACACATGGAAAACACAGAGTCCATACTCACTCCCTCTCAACCAAGGAGGAGTATCCATCCTCACTCCCTCTTAAAGAGGGAGGAGATAACTACAAGACCAAATTTGTGGCAGAAGTGCTTATAATTCCCTTACATAATTTACCTATCCATTTTTGGAGATATTTTTTGTAGCTTCTCGGATCCTATCCACACCATACTCTTGAACCATAAATCTCTTCGACCTTTCATGAAAAACCAAGTTCTCTGACAATCCTTATAAAGCATCATGATCGAATCCAACATTTCATCAAATATTCCATCAAACATTATACGAAGACAAACTGCTTCATAGCTAATTGTACTAACTGCCACATCTTATTTCTCTATAGTTCAACATAATTCTGCTTCATCTTATGCTTTCATATGTTGCATTCTATTTTCCATCTCTTCGGTTCTTCTATATCTAGAAAATTCTTTTAGCTATGCTTCGTTCATTATTTTATTGTCAGAGCCTAAGTCATCTCAGATATTTTCTTGCAAATCTCATTGGGAGAATATGGGAGAACAATTATAACCAAGAAGAGAATATATAATCAAGAGAATTTAAAAATTAAATACAATAACAACAGTCTTAATCAAAAGAATACTTATCTTTTGAGAAGAGTCAACTCCCTTTTAATCTTGGTCCTTTTGTAATTTTCACCATCCTTGTCCTCACATCAACAATACTTCTAATTATAGTGGAGATGATTAGTCTTAGGGTTTTCTTAGATCATACTTTTTCTAGGGTTTACAAACCCTAGATACCCCAAAACATGTCATCTTCCAAATTTGAAATATTTACACATATACTAAAATGTTAACCATAAGCCCTAGAAATGTTATTGATAGGTATTCTATACATGAGATGGATTTCATTGATGTCTTAATCAAAAAACTTAGTCTCCATATGTAAGGAAAGGATATGAATGCTAATATGTTAGCTTACACTTCATGATATTTGCTAAATGTGATATCTTCATACCTTAGAGATTTAACATTTTATGAAAATGACTGACATAGAGAAAATTATTTAGATGAACTTAGGAATTATCAGTAGCAATAAAACTTAATCGAGACCTCTTCCTAGTGTATAAATTATACAAGAAATATGTATACCAGTGGATTCAATCTTATCATGCAATATACTAGAGCAAGATACTGAATCATTCTACAATTAATTTGCGGAAATTAAACACGATCGCACAATCACACCAAGTAAGAAGAAGAAGAAAATCAATCGCACAACACAGATATTTTTCCTGGGGAAAGTTTGCTGCTCAAAACCCCTCTATCTCTATTATATAATGAACCAAGGAATCATTAAAAAATACAATGCACTCTTCTCACAAGATTCTGTTGCACTATCATGATTGTCTCGCACTGATCCAAACAAAATTGGTCCAACGCTTAGCCAATTCTCAGCCTGTCTTCAGCCTACCTTTCCCTTGCAATCCCTAAGCAATTAATCCCTATAAATAGGATAATTAGCCTTCCTTGACTGTGAAATACATCATGGGCATCCTGTGGTGTATATAATTGTGCCCGAGAAATTTTCTACAAATACCACTAATAGATAACTTCCCTTTAACCTCTATCTCAACTGGGTCTTCATCAGAACTGAAATGCATGCAACTATTAATAATAAATCAGCCACTTGACAGATCACTACATGTGAATTAAATCTGATTTAATTCACTTGACCTCTCACTAGTGCAACAATCAGTTACAACTAGTTAGATTGACTTTAACTCACTTAATTGAGTTAATTGATGTCTCATGCATTAAACTAATACACTAACTGCAACTTGGACTCTAAAACAAATAGAATCACTCTACATGCCTCACCAACCACCCTCAACTCAAATTTCATGAGCTAACTGAGTCGATCACACTCAGTTAACTATTACAAGTGATTATGAGATAATATTACCATTTATTGTCTAATTTATTTAAGGGATAAATAAATTTGACACACATTTCTTCTAATTTAATTAAGAAATAATTAAATCAAAAGCCTCCATGGTAGCCATTTTGGGTGCCATTTTCTGGATGCCAATTTCACTATTTCTTGTTGCAAATTTCAGCGCCTAGTTCTTGATATACCATAACAAGGAATTATATGTACCTCTTTAACCTTACCTGTCCAACCTTACTTGTTCTCAATTTTTTTCTTCAAGCATGGTGCCATATTATAGCTTCCTTGGCTATTTCAAGGAGATATGTTCTAGGAAAACTCAGACTAAAATTATTGTTCTTCTTCAAACTATAAATCAGATGATACAGGGAGCTCATATGTCATAAATCAGACCTATTGCAGATCTTGGAGAGGTTCGAAATATTTCTTCTTCAATTTGAACTTAAATACTAACTTCAAACTTCTCTTCCATAGAAATGTAGCTTTACCTTATCACTATAGAGGTAGAAAATTCAAATCGCACGACTCAATTCAGATAGTGTCTTAGATTTATTTTCAAAAGATTGATCTTATCATAATTTTATGGTCTTATCGTAGGAATTTATACATAGGAAAGAGGAGGCTTGAACCATATTGAGCTATGCCACAAACTGAACAGGTTTACACAAAGAATAAATTCAGTCCTTTGTAACAACAAGAGTTGCAAACTTCACGTGTGTGTCACGTTCCTTCAGACGATCTCATGAGAAAGTGACACAGACCTTAGTATGAATGTCACAAACCTTTTCACATGAATAAGAGGTATAGGCATACACATTAACATTGTCTCACACATACACACATATATAGTATGCCACAAAGGAGTTCAGACTTGTTGAGTAATGAGGAGACATGTACAATATCAAGATGTAATAGTGCCATTTTAATTATAAATATTTTTATCCACCATGGGGATTAAGCATTTCATACACGAATCATATTCATGTAGACTTTTCATTGTTTCAATGGGTGACTTATTCAACTCACAAAGAGATGTAATTTAGAGCTTCCCTGAGCATATTAACTTGGTCATCACAAAAAATTTGGATCATCATATACCAACAAAAAATTTGAAATACTAATGCCAAATAATTTTGACTTAATACATTCATTTATGCCCACAGGTTCTTATAGTTTCTTTAGATAATTAGATACCTTCCCAATATTTCCAAATCGATATATTTTCTTAAATTATGGGTGCCTTTGATCACAACTTTCCATAGGAGGTAAATTCCATAGGTTTGCAGATTTCATAGAGGATAAGTACCACAAAGATAATGTCACAGGATCTTCGCATTGATCACATGAGAAATGCCTCAGAGATTCGTATATCACAAAGAGGTATGCCATGTCACGGAAACTCGCATCTCAGAGAGCTATATCACCATAGTGATTCACATTATAGAGAGCCTTAAATCCTTCATGTATTATAGACAATAGGAGATTCAGATTTCATGTTACATATATGAGTTACTTTGCCATAGAAGGTTTGCTTGACCATAGAAAGGTGTGCCTTAAGAAAACTTGTTGGTGTATTTGGTGATTATATATGCAATTCATCCTTTCAGATCTTGAGGACAGAGCAAATTTAATGACCTAATACTGCTCTTTGATCTTAGCTTCAAAGCCATGTTTAAATTCAGATAGATGATAGAATTTCTTATCATGGTAATTACATGTGACATATATACATATTTTTCTTAGCAATTACTTTGATTAATTATGTCATAAAGAAATTACACATTAAAAAAATAGAGATCATAATGCACAAGATACAAGAGACACAAGCAATTAGGCCAAAGGCTAGGGAAAACCCCACAAGGGGAAAACTTATCAATCCTTTTCTTATAACTTTTTCTAAGATAGTTAAGTTTTAACCAGTGCGAAGTCAACCCTCAAAACTATGCCAAGTCAACCCTCCAAACTCTTCTTATAGCTTGCATCATCAAAGATAACAGTCTTCATGTAGTTTGCATTACACATAGATATAGTCCATCAAATACGCTGCATGTTATAGAGATCTAGTCCATCTAAAAGGTCACAAGTCAGAGGGGAAGATATCTCAGAAAAACTAGCATCATTACAAAGAAGGTTCCTTAGAAATAATCACATTATTACATAGAAGATGCCTCAAAAACTAGAATTCTCGCGGAGAAAAGGTACCCAAAATATCTCACTTTTCTTCAAAAGCTTATGCCTTAGGATCTACAAATATATACCTCATAAATTTCCACGGAAGATCACCAAATTGTTTGCCAAATGTTGGAGGATAAGTGCCAATATATAGTTGTTATTGCATCCAAAAGGACATGATTTTTGGGAAGGTCGACTTGGCAACTTGATGAGACAAATGACACTTGACAAAATATTGAATTTTCTTCTTTTCATTGGGTCACGAAGAACATGCCCTTTAACTTTTTCTTTTGACCAAAACAAAGCATGAAGAACATGCTTGATAATAAAAAAAACGATAATAATTTTTCATCTTTATGAAATACATATTGATACAAGTACAATAACAATTATGAAGACCTATCCTAATTACAATTTCAATAGCTTCATCATAACAAATACCGCGGGTTTATAAACCATGGTAATTATATAGTTTATCAGAGATTTGTGTTTTTTTAATTTAATTTAATTTAATTTTTGACCAAGTCAATATGTTTATGTTGACATTATAAAATCGTTGTCATATTGAGTTGGAAAGTGCCTCCCAGTGAAATTAAAAAAATTAAAAAAATAAAATTACAGAGGTCAATTATTTAAAACAAAATTAAAATCTAAAAAAGTATAACAAACTAATGCTTATAAATATTATTACTTTAGTGGTAAAATTGAGCCCATCGAGTCAAGCCAATGATATTCTTATGTAATATAACCTATTTAAATTAGTGAAGCCTCCTTTGCAATTTGTCTTTAGGCCATGAATGATATATATATATATATATATATATATATATATATATATATATATATATATATCTTAAATTACTTTAGATCATCCATATTAACTAGGGATTTATTAAGTGTTAAAAGAGTGCAAATTTTTCCTCCAATTTTGCACTCAAAAAAGAGGTTTGCACCTCAAGAGATTTTATCCCTCTCGACACTTGACATATCTAGATTTAAGATGGATCTAGATTGATTTATTAAAATAAATATATACATGCCACACATGTATCATTTTTAACATTTTATTATTTTAGATAAATTATAAATAAATTGAGATAATAATTAATGAAAATTTTTAACATTTTATATGTTTAATTTAATAATAACAAATATTTGAATATAATAAATGAAAAAAATAAATTTAAAAATAAAACATTTATTTATTTTCACATTAAGAAGTATGTGATTAAATAAGTTTACTCTTTTCCACAATAGTTTAAAAAAATAATGACTAGATATGATGAAAACTTCTGGAAAATTGTGTATTCTCATTGAGATGTTCTATGTTTTGGGTAAACACTTCACCCATCTTCGTAGACAGAAAGCTTAAATTGATGATGCAAAGAGTGTCGGACCATGAATACATAAAGGATAAAGATAGAATATGATCGTTAAAAAAAGTGAAATGATGTGAATGTTTATGATCTATTAATAATTAAAAAAAAATTGCCAAGTTGTTTGAGTTCTTTAGATATTACTTCAAGATTGACCATTGGCTTGAGAAATCACAACCGAGGGGCATATAAGTCGTCAAAATCACCTGGGGATCGCGTCCAACCTAGGTCACACCAACCCTTAACATGACTGCATTTTTTTCCCACGAAGCTTCGAACTGGTAACCTTCACATCATGAAGTGGCTTAATAGAACATCCCATCACTTTCTATTCTACGCCCCATTGGCTATTAATTAATTTATTATTGAAAAATATTAATTATTAAATATTTTATGGGATAGGATAATAATAAAATAGATAAAAATATATTAATTTAAAGAGCTAAAAAATGGAATCAAATTAATAATAAATTTATTTTAAATTTGGTATAATTGATATTAATGTTAGAGAGAATGGGGTTAAATGTTTATATTAAATTGATATTTTATTTAGAATGGAAAAATAATAATTTAAATTAGTATTAAATAATATTAAATTAACTTTATAGTAGAAAAAATTATAATCTTGGACTATAATAGTATAGCGTTAAATCAATATAAGATTAAAATAGAATATAAATTGGATAAAAGAAGTTTTAAAAGGTGTAGTCTAACTTATCACAAAATGAATTTTTTCATGACATTTTCTGGTTAATTTTAACCAAAATTCAATAGATATTTTTAAAAACTTGAGTTCAAGTTTTTTAATCTGTAGTCACTGAGTTGAATCCATTTATGTATTGAAAAATGTATTTTAAACAACAAAAAATAACACTCTTGCTTGAAATTATCGTCGAAATATAGTAGAAAAAATTATTCTATAAGTTAGGCTATGCCATTTTAAAATATGACATAGTCTAACTTATAGACAAAAGGACATTTTTCACCGAAATCTAGTGATACAATTTCAAGCAAGATTGTGATTTTTTGTTATTTAAAATACATATTTGAATGCATAAATGGAGATTTCGTGTAATATTCCCTTTTTTGGTGTCACCTATGACAGGGCTAGGATGGACTTCCAGAGTTAGGAGCAGATCGGTCACAAGTACAGGTTGGTGTCATCAGCGGGCCCAGGGCGTTTTGGAGGAGTTTTGAAGAGTTTCTATGTGGTCGGGTGGCATTCGCTTGATATATTCCATCATCCGAGTAGTTTGGCTTTCGTTCTGGTGCATTCTGACAACTTTCGGAAATTTGAGTTATTTATGGGCTTAACTCAGCTAATTATGCTCACGATGGCATTCTAGGATGAATACATAACAGAACACCTTAGTGTAATATCTCATTGGAACCAGGACGAGGATACCTCCATGATGGGACAGTTGGACATGAGTTTCAGTGACCAGGGTAAACATGGTAGCCGATTTACTCTTTTCTGCATTAAAAAGGAATATTTTAATAAGAGGGAAAAGTGCACCATGAATAAAATAATAATAAAATAGTGCTCTAGAAGGCTCCAAGAGATCTATAAAAGAAAGGGAGGAGGCCATTGAGGGATATATTTTGGATCATATCATCTTATTGTATGAGAGGTGTGAGACGCGGTTCTCTACTTTAGCCATAGCCCCAGGACGGAAACCCTCGAGTGATTTCTGAGTGTTGGATGAAAACCCAACTCTCTTGAGGAGACTTCACTCAGAAGTTTCGCAGAGCTTCAGGGATTGGTGTGAGGATCATTCAGATCTTCAACTTGTGCTTCATTATCTTCAGTGGGTTCAGTGACAATTGTTGTCGAAGGGAGAGTGCAGCAGTTCAATTTTGAGGCCAGCGTAGTGCAGCGACTCATCTTGGTGGTCAGTTTTTCGTCTCAGCTCTTTCTTTGGGTCAGATGTATTTGTAACCAAAGTTATTATCTATAATAAAATGTTGAGATTCTTCCTATTTTATGTGTTGATAGATTGCATTGCTTATGTGTTTATTTTACATCGCAATCTTCTGTTGAGTAAATAGTGATTTTACGGCATATTGTGGAGTTTAGCTATTTTTCTGCATTCTTAATTAAAATATCCCATCCAGGATATTACAGTGGTATCAGAGAAAAAATTTTGATCAGCCTGCGGGTTTTCAGTTTTTAGTTGCAGCTATTTTGGTTATTTTGGTTGGAAGGGCCTACGCAGTCATTGGAGGAGGCTCATTTGTGGAAGCTGCATTGGTGGGATTTTAGAGTTGGGGTGTTGGGAGATTGATATGAGAGCCATCTGAAGAGGTTGGATGGGATTTTGGAGAGCAGTAATTGACAATAGCAGCTGCAGTGCCAGAAAACGAAATTGGAAGAGGGCCAAACTACAAAGGGTCATATTTTGAAGGTTGAAATTGGAGGAAACCCTTTTTGGGTTTTTCTGGGTTTTGTGAAAGGAGTTTGTGGTAAAAATTTCAAAAAAATTCAAGCGATATTCGGGTCTGAAATCGTCATTCTTATAGCAGGGCAAATTGCTGGTTTAGCTGGGATTTCACATTATTTGAACATTTTGGGTCAATCATAATTAGCCCAAAACATTTTTGGGTTTTTTCGGCCACGGGTCAAGGAGTTGGCTCATAATTTTGTAGAATTTTTGGGGGAGTTTTTGTGCCCCAAACATACATAATTATTTGGCAGTTGGTGGGGAAGGAGTAAGCTTAAATTTTGGGTCCCGGGTGACCAGTCGTATTTGCCAAAATAATTTCTTGGTTTTTCTGGGTTTGTGGTGGAGAGCCCAAGATTAATTTGGCAGAATTTTCTGAGCATTTTTGGAGGCTCAAACAAGGGCCCCTTCCAGCCAGCAGTGGTAGAATTTCCAGAGTCGACGCAGAGCTTGAGGAGAGATCATTTCCTTGCATCTGGGGTAACATTTTTCTCACCTGAGATTTTTTAGATTACTTTTCTAGGATGAATTCATCTTATTGTGAAAAAATAATTTTGCTAGAGCCCAATTTGTGCAAAAATCTTAGAAAAAGCTTTAATGACTTAGAAAGAATTCAATACCAGCTACAGTTTGAAAAATCACTTGCACAAGGTGCTTGGAGCTACAATGCTTCCTTGGATCAAAGAGAAAAACCAAACAACAAACCATTTTCAAAGGGGATACATGCCATCCTACAGCTAGAGCAGATAAGGGATTTGCAAAAAGAGTTTGAGGTAGGGAATTGGCTCTTTGCACTTGGATCTGATTTGAAGAACCTAAAGATGACCGCAAAAAATTTCCTTAATTTGGAGAAGCTAGAATCACATCTTCCTAAAGTGAGCCAGTCAGATTTGAGGGTCCTAAATTGGGCACTCAAACCAACAATGTTTGCTTTGATTCATCCAATATTCTTGGAGCATCCTTGTGAAGGAGTCAGACTTATAGTAGCTTCTTGTCTCAGTGAGATTATTAGAATAACTTCACCTATGCTTCCTTATAATGATGACATTATGCGGAAAGTTTTCCAACTAATAGAACAGAATCTTCAGGATCTACATAACATTTGGGGTCTTGCCATTGAGAAGAGGATCAAGATCTTAGAAATCATGGCTGGAGTCATGGGTAACAATGATGATATTTGCGGGATGCTACAGACCTGGTTGTTGACCATTTGGAGGAGAGAACAATTGGTTTTACCTGTTGCTTATAAACTGGCTGAGAGTTTGGTTGAGAAAAACAATGGGTGTTTCAGGAGAGTGTTGACCAGGGAGGAGCTACTCCAATTTGGTGGATCAGGCAGCAAGAACAAGTTGAGGAGGAAGGGACTTTGCTTCATCTGCAAAGAACCTTGGGGACCTGATCACTCATGCTTGAGTGATGCAAATTATGTGGTGGAGGTAGAACAGGAGGGCATTCCTTCTGTATTCCAGGGTGAGGACTCTTCTTTAGATGAGTCCATGGGATCATTTGAGGACGCTTCTGGGGAGCGAGAGAAATCATGCGGATTTTATGACAGTAGGTCGGAGCTGCATTCCAGTATGTAGGGTGAGCAGTCAGGGGACTCTACGGGAGATACTCTAGGTATTGAGTCACTTGTGACGGTTCAACCAAAGCAGCATATGATGGAGCCTAAGTCAGTAGAGGAGGATACTATGCACATCATGCATGATAGTCCCTTAGGGGAGAGCCAGATGGAGGCTCGCATTGAGTCTATGATGGATATACGGCTAACCTTAGGGTCAGCCACTGAGGAGGAGAAATCAGATACATAGACACTGAGTACGGTGACAACAGTTACAGATCCATATCCTTTGGAGATGTTCGGGGTAGATGGGATAGTCCTACAGGGGGCTAGCAGACAGCAGGAGCATTACATTCTCAATCAAGAGAGAGATGAGTTGTTGGAGATGGTGGAGCATCCATCGTTGGACCAACACGCTGATGAGGTATAGACAAATGCACATGCAGTCAGCAGAGTTGCAGCACTTTCAGGGAGTAGCACTCTCCAGGAGTACATCTATGGATCTTGCAGCATATCTTGCCCACTTTGGCCCATTATAGAGAGAGGGGCTTTCTTCTACAGGCATATTTCGTTGGCAGACAAGCCAGAGCAATGTGAGTTGATTACGGGCTGGCAACAAAACTCTAGGCGTATTCCCTATACAATTGTTGCTACATTGGATTCTTCTTCCAGGATGGATTAGCGGGAGATCATGAGTTGGTATCCTCTTGATGGTATGATATTCTTCGTAGAGAGCACAGTAGAGCAGGGACCCTTAGCCATGACAGATGATATAGATTCTAGTTGGCATTGGGGCATATTCTTCAGCATCCCATCCTGATTTCAGGAGAGCAGGATTAGCATTGGATTTAGTCAGGGGTTGGATTGGAGAGAGGTGATGAGTTGGTACACAGTTGGTGTGGCAGCTTACACCGTCATAGATACAACGCAACAGGAGATGTGGTCTTCACCTCTTAGAGCATCATTCATAGCTAGAGGCAGTGCGTAGTTCGAGCCGTGGGACTTGGACGATGATTGGCCATCGTGGCATGTGGATCCGGGAGGATTGTTTGATGACAGGTACAGTGAGAGATCGGTTTTGGATCCCAACATTGAGGAGTTTATTCCAAGTGACTTGACACAGGCACATAGTAGCACCAAGAGGTTTGTATGGGATCCAGGCATTGGGTCTAAGTTACATCGGGCCAACAGGGTGGCCCACATATTTGGATTGCTTGATGGCAAGCAATCTTGGGGCGGAAGGTCTGTAATATTCTCTTTTTTGGTGTCACCTATGATAGGGCTAGGATGGACTTCCAGAGTTAGGAGCAGACGAGTCATAGGTATAGGTTGGTGTCATCAGCGGGCCCAGGGGCGTTTTGGAGGAGTTTTGAAGAGTTTCTATGTGTTCGGGTGGCATTCGCTTGATATATTCCATCATCCGAGCAGTTTGGCTTTCGTTCCAGTGCATTCCGACAACTTTTGGAAATTTGAGTTATTTATGGGCTTAACTCAACTAATTATGCTTACTGTGGCGTCCTGGGAGGAATACATGACAAAAAACCTTAGTGTAATAGCTCATTGGAACCGAGACGAGGATACCTCCATGATGGGACAGTTAGACATGAGTTTCAGTGACCAGGGGAGACATGGTAGCCGATTTACTCTTTTCTGCATTAAAAAGGAATATTTTAATAAGAGGGAAAAGTGCACCATGAATAAAATAATAATAAAATAATGCTCTAGAAGGCTCCAAGAGATCTATCAAAGAGAGGGAGGAGGCCATTGAGGGATGTTTTTTGGATCATATCATCTTATTGTATGAGAGGTGTGAGACGTGGTTCTCTACTTCAGCCGTAGCCCCAGGACGGAAACCCTCGGGTGATTTGTGAGTGTTGGATGAAAACCCAACTCTCTTGATGAGACTTCACTCAGAAGTTTCGCAAAGCTTCAGGGATTGGTGTGAGTATCATTCAAATCTTCAACTTGTGCTTCATTATCTTCAGTGGGTTTAGTGACAATTTTTGCCGGAGGGAGAGTGCAGCAGTTTAGTTTTGAGGCCAGCGTAGTGCAGCGGCTCATCTTGGTGGCCAATTCTCTGTCTTAGCTCTTTCTTTGGGTCAGATGTATTTGTAACCCCAGTTATTATCTATAATAAAATGCTGAGATTCTTCCTATTTTATGTGTTGATATATTTCATTTCTTATGTGTTCATTTCACATGGAAATCTTCTGTTGAGTAAATAGTGATTTTACAGCATATTGTGGAGTTTAGCTATTTTTCTGCATTCTCAATTGAAATATCCCATCCGGGATATTACAGATACCAAAAGCCCAGACTGTTAGTGAGGGAAGTAACCCAGCACGTTAAGGGTGGCCTAAACAACCCACCGGAGCATCTGAGGGCGGCAGCTAAACAACCCCTCATTATGCAGACCCCGGACACGTGGTAGGGCCCACCCTAAACAGGGATATTACAGCCCACCACGCTCCGCGAGTCTCAACCTCGAGACCTCGGCTTTGATACCACAAAGGCCCAACCACTACACCAAAAGCTCGGACTGTTACTGAGGTCAGCAACCCAGCACGTTAAGGGTGGGCTAAACAACCCACCGGAGCATCTGAAGGCGGCAGCTAAATAGCCCCTCATTACGTAGACCCCGGACACATGGCAGGGCCCACCCTAAACAGGGATATTACATTTCGCAAGAGAATTTTGTAATTGATTATTCTCTAATGGAGACTTGGTTCTCTATCTTCTATAAAAAGGCTCTTCAGCACTCGGTCACTCACAAGCTCTTTGGTCCCTGATGATGGATGGAGTAAGCATCTAAAACTTTGGACGAACTAAATCAATTACACACTTCTCTTCCAAAAATCTCAAACAATATGAATAATTGTGGAAACATATGATCACTTATCTGCACAAATGGATTCAACACCCTAAAAAACTTTTGGGGTACTGGAATTGTACAACTTAAACTCAAATTTTAAAAAAAACTTTACCTGCTTTTAGTTAAAATTAAACATAAAAAATTCCCTAAAAAATCCATTTCATCTATTAGTTAGACTACGCATTAAAATATTAGGTTAAAAATAATAATAATTTAAAATTATTATTTAAATTTGGTCAAATTGATATTAATACTAGAGATTAGGGTTGAATATTTATATTAAAATAGTATTGAACAATTAATATGTGATTAGCATCGAAATATTTAGAATCAAAATAATATTAAATTAGAATAAATTAAAATATTAGATTAGAATAGTATAAAATTAGAGTGCGAAAAGAAGAAAAAAATATTAAAATATAAGATTAAATTAGAAAAATAATATTACATTAGAATCAGATTTAATTTAAAGAAGAATAATTAAAACTAGAATTAAGATGGGATTATAGGAATTTTACATAAAGAAATTAAAAAGCCACAGTCTATTGTTCTACTTTTTGGAAGGTTTTCCAACATATTTTCTAGTTTAATTTGTCTAAAATCTTGAAGAGATTTATTCCTTTCATAAGTTTGATTTATAAACTCTCCACAATACGAGTGTCCCAAGGATTATTGAAGGTGTTGAATCCATATATATGTTCAACAACCCATTTTAAACAGCAAAAAATAAGATTTGACCAAACAAAATTCACCAAATTCTGGCTAAAAACTCCAAAACGTAACATGTTTAGATAACGCCTAAAAAGGAATAATAATAAATAATAAAAAGAGGAAATAGGTAAAGGGGGAACAATTTTTTTTATTAGAATAGATTAAAAAATGAAAAAGAGGGATAGAAAGGAGAAAAGGTTGGGGGGCGAGGTGGATTTACAATTAAGGTAGAGAAAAGAATGGATATTGGGCTTCAAAGAATGGATTAACTAGTATCTTTCTTCCCAATTAAAGTTGTTAGGGTGCTTTTCAATTTATATAGCTTCCCTAATGACATGGTTTGAGTGGAAGAGGGCAGAGGCCAAGATTTTGGTTTTATCAAAATAGATTAAATTCTTAGTATTGTGGGAGTTTTCAATGATGGTGAAATTAGAAATTCAGTTATGGTAGGTGTCAACCATATGTTCTTTTAACCGAGATTTGAAGGATCTTCCAATTTTTCCTATGTAAGGCATTCCACAAGAGCAAGGAATATCATTGACTTTAGGGCAAAGAATAGAGTCATTATTGTCCTAAGTTGTCGATCTGAAGAGTTGATTGAAGGTTGTTAGGGATTGAAAAAGGTTTTTATATTTCTTTTATAAAGGATTTTGGAAATAACATAGACTTTAGGGCAAATAATAGTCATTATTGTCCTTTTTCTATATGAAGATTTGGTTGAGGGTTGTCTAAGGATTGAAAAATGTTTTTATATTCCTTTTATAAAGGATTTTGGAAATATGACCGATAACCCCCTAAATGTAGGTAAGGGAGACTTTGAATATGGTTGGATTGCTGGAAAGGTTTTTAGGATTGGGGTGGAGAGGAATGGAATGCCTTTTCGATCTAGGATAAGGAGTAACCTTTGCATTTAAGGGCTTTAGTGAGATGGGATTTTTCATTGGGAAATGATTGAGAGGAAGAGATCCAAATGGCTCGGGTAACAAGGGTTTTAAACACATCAAAATTTTGAGGAGGATGATGGTGAGAGTTGGCATGGAGGTACCTTATTTCAATAGAATTGGTGGGTAAGAGAGCCATCAAGGAGGCAAGATATAAGATCATCAAGAAAGGGGAGACAATGGTTATCTTCAAGCTCCATATTGAATTGGATTTGATGAGAAATGTGATTGATATGGGAAAGGAAGGCTTGGAGTTCAGGAATGTGACCAAATAACAAAGGTGTGATCGAAAAAGAACTTCCAAAATTTATGTTTTAAGTGGAAGTTGTCAAGGGATAAGGTTTCAAAGGGCTCCATAAAAATTGTTGGCAACGACAGGGGAAAGGGAGGAACCCATGGCTGTGCCCTCGGTTTACTCATTGCATTAAAAGTGAATAAGGTGGTGGTGAGGCAAATTTTGACGAGATTGATAGTTTCATAGTCAACCAACTTCGAAATGATTTCAATGGATTTTGGGACAGGGATTTTAGTAAATAAGGAAATGAGATCAAAGCTAACCATGATGTCGTTTTCATCAAGTTTTAGGTATTTTGTTTTTTGAATGAAATCGGTGGAGCCTTTAATAAAGGAGGCGGGGTGACTTAATAAGGGATGAAGCTTCTGGAAAGGAATCAAGAAAGAGAATGAGTGGGACCACCAATAACACTTACGATAATTATAAGGAGAATATCCTTCTTGTGGATTTTAGGTTGACCATAGATCTTGGGGATAATGGGGTTAAGGGGGATGGGAATATTTTGGATAGCAGGGTCAAGGATGAGGATTTAATGGCTTTAGTGACCTTATTGGTCACTGATTTGATGGGGTTCTTGGTTAAGGGTTTATATGAAGAGGGGGAAAGGATTTCAATCATATTACGATGGTAATATGAGGAATTCATAACAATGGATGCATTTATGTTATCATATTTTAAAATGAGAATGTTGAGGTTGGAATTGAACTGACAAAGGTCCATAAATTCCTCTTTTGAAAGGTTAGGCTTGGGGCCCTAGAAAATGCGTCCACATTCTTGTTGAAGCTCTTCCACCACATGGGAGGGAAGGTGGTTGGAAATGGATTTAATGGAACATATAATGTACTCAAATAGAATGTTACGAGGAATAAGAGCATAGTTGAAGCCTTTTTCTAAAAGGATTAAGTACCTTCAAGTTCAAAAGAGGACAGACTAACCACTTTGGTATTAAGAGTGACATGAATAAATAATGTGAAACTTTATTTTAATAAATTTTATGATTAATAAATAAATACTATCAATTTATCTATTTTCTTGTTTAATTTAATAATCATAATAAAAATATAATAAATGAAAATATAAAATTTTATTTATTTATTTATTTATGAATCATTTTTATATATATATATATATATATATATATATATATATATATATATATATATATATATATATATCATTGTTAGTTATGTGTGTGTGTGAGAGAGAGAGCGTCGAAATTTGTAACAAGAAACAGTGAAATTGGCATCTAGAAATAAAATCCATAAAATGGCACCCAGAAATGGCTACCATATGAGGCTTTTGATTTAATTATCCCTTAATTAAATTGAAACAAAATTGTAATTTCATCTCATAACAACTTGTATCAGTTAACTAAGCGAGATAAACTTAGTTAGCTCAAGAATTTCGAGTTGAGGGTCAAAGGTGAGGCATGTAGAGTGATTCTATTATTTTTAGGGTCCAGTTGAAGTTAATGCACTAGTGTGGTGTGAGTGTAATTAGTCAACTCAAATTAATTGAGTTAAAATCAGTTTAATTAGTTCGAACTAAGTGATGAGCTAGTGGAAGGTTAAGTGAATTAAATTAGATTTAATTCACAAGTAGTGATCTACCAAGTAACTGATGATTTTATATTATTAGTTGCATGCATGTCAATTTTGATGACGACCCAATTGAGACAAAGGTTAAAGTGAAGTTAACTATCAGTTGTTTTATTAGCGAATTGCTCGGGCACAATTATAAAGTCAGAGGAAGGCTCCATAGGGATTTTGCAGTCAAGGAAGGTTGATTATCCTATTTAATAGGGATTAATTTCTTAGGGATTGCGTGAGCAAGGCTGGGCTAAGCAGGGGTTGAGAAAGTGTGAAGTGTTGGTCAATTTTTCCTAATAATTGCTAGTCAGTTTTGAGCAGGATCAGAGTGAGACGATAGGCAGAGTGCAGGATTTTCTCGGTGTGAGAAATAATTGTATTGTTTCATGATTATTTGACTGTGTACAATAAATGATAGAGGGGTTTTGAGCATATTCTTTCCCCAGATAAATATTCTGTTGTCTGATTGATAATTTCCTTTCTCTTACTTGCATGTGATTAAGTGATCGTGTTTTATATTATGCAAATATAGTAGAAGGATTCAATATCTTGTTTTAGTACATTACATGATTGGATTGAATCCATTGGTATAGAGTTTCTATATAATTTCTACAATATATATATATAAACCAAGTATGTTTGTATTAAAAGGGTCTTGAGCATAAGGCTCAAGTGAGTTAGATAATAGAATTATATAGTGATATTGCTCTCAAAGATGCAACTTTTTCCTCAACCCAATCTATATGTTCCACATGCAACATGTTGAAACCTATAGTTTTGCTAATCTCCTTGTGACACTTGCATAAACGCAAAAAATGATTAACTAGAAAATAAAATTTTCATTTCATGAGGCAAGCTGAATTTGATTAAAATATTGTTGATTTTGGAGTTGATTCTGACTTCATATCACCCAGTGATTTATCTCCCACTATGTATGGAGATTTTCCAAAGGAAAAGGCCATGATTTGACTTTAAAATAATTTTGTATAAGCATAATTTGTAGGGAAGGCACCCTTCCATAGGGAGGGATTTTTTCTAAAGAGCTAGACCAGTACATTGATCTTCAACTGGAGCATTTATCTTTTGAGTTACTATTATCACCTAGTAACCATGAGAAGGTTCACTGAAACTGATATTTAGCGATAAATCAACCCTGTAAATAGGAGTTTAGATTTTTCAACGTGGGAAACTTGAGCACTACTCATCCAACAATCATAAAACACATTACCAACATGCCAAAGAACTACGACTAAACTTTCAAGACAAGCATAATAACTGTGGTGACTTGATGAGGGAAAAGAGAAGCAGGTTTCCAGAGGGGATCGAAGTAGAGCTTCCAAGGAGAGTAGAGAGAAAAGAAATATGTTGATCTTGACTTATACAGGAACACAACAAAATACAGATATAACCATAAACACATAGATGCACCAGAAACAAAACTTCATTTCATTAATATCAAATAACTGAAATATCCTTACATATAAAATGGAAATAAACTAGCTCGGGTGATGGTAGCCTATCTCTGAGAAGATATGTGGCAGCTACATGCCTCTAAACTATGTTACAATGAGGCTCAAAGTTCTATTTATTATTGAGAAACAATGGAAAACCCTAAGCATCCATAAACCAAACCCTAGGAGATGAGGCACCATAACTATGGGCCTCGTTGGGGTAAATTGGTACATCAACTTCCTAGAGTCGTAACTTTGGCATACGAACTTCATTTGATGTGCACAATACCTCATTAGAAATATGTATCTAAGGAATACAACTTTCGACTACAAACATTAGTTAAATTCTAACGTAATTTTTTCCCGTTTTCCCAAAAAAAACATCATTTAGGGCCTTGAAAAGGCTCTAGATGTTCAGGACCCGAAAATTTGGCAAAATTAGTAAATTGTGGTATAATTAAGAAAATTGAAAAAATTAAAGAAACAATGGTGGGGGTCCAAGTGGAATAGGCAGAGGCCACCAATATCCACCTGGATCAGTTGTTTAGGTCACTAGGTTCCATACCACCAAAATGGAGATCTAAAGAATTGTAGAGGGTTAGAGGCCAGAGTACCAATAGATAGAAGATTAAGATGAGGAGAACACACAAGTAACAATTGATACATGTATAAATTAATTGTAGATTCAATATTTCTCATGTAATGTTCTAAAACATAAGACAAATCTACTTCTACTCATCTACAGAAAGAAATTCACAGTTGAGAAGCAATATTAAAAGTTGACATGAATCAATTAACACACATAACATGAGAATATATCTAGGGGAAATCCACTGATCAAAACCCCTTCCTATATTTATTACATTAATCAGAAAAAAGGAGAAGAAATATAATGCTTGTTCAAGCTTGAAAAATCTCTCCACAGGTACAATCTATCTCACTACTTCACAAGCCTGCTCTGGTCAATACTTAACCAATTTCTTACTTGTCCAAGCCCCTATTTCCTTGCATTTTTTCCTTGGGAATTAACCCCCTATTAATTATGGAAATCCCCATCCTAAACTGTGCAATCCCTATAGGCCCTTCTATAACTGCATGCACCACATGTACAACTTGGATAATTATACAACTGATAGTACAATTCCATTTACTCCAATCTCAACTGGGTAACTCGTATTTCATGCATGCATGAGTTGATTATGACTTATTTATCATTTAACTAGTTGATCATAGTATACACACCCCACTACTAGACCTCCCACTAGTTCCTCCAACAATTTGAACTAGTGTAATTGACTTTAACTCATTTTAACTGAATTAAATTATTACAACTCAAATTAAACTCAACCTAGGCTCCTAAAATTTAGGAGACACTCTACATGACTCAAGTTAGGCCCTAAACTTGAATTAACTATCAAAATAAGTGAAACTAACTTAGTTAACACATTATTTTTGTCTTGTGATGTGGAATTACAATTTTCTCCTAATTTAATTCAAGGGAAAATTAAATGAGGATTTTTTTGTTGCCATTTTCAATACTCCCTCTCAACAAGAAAGGGATTCACATATACTCGGATCCAACACCTTTGGAATGTATTCCATGAAACACATCTCACTGATGTTGCTGCTACTAAAACATTTGCAACTGAGAATAATAAATAAAAATAATCATTGAATTAATCTGCAACTGTATATTGGGAAAATTGTGTTTTTGTTGACTCTTTTACTGAGCCACTTGCTCTAATATCAACACTTCTCTAAACTCCTCATTATTCGACTAAAATTGATCATTACGATACTGAATATCGTGGGCCCCTAGAAAGGTAATGATCCATGAGAAAAAACCACCTCATTGGACCCTGCCCAAATTTATGCACTTCTAGGACTATTACTTCAAATCGCCCAACCTCACACCTTGAGGTATGGTTGCATGTGCTCCCTCTGCCTACTTGGATTGAAATTTTCCCCTACTAGAGGTCTCTTCTTGAGTGCATGTCTCCAATCGACCTCATCTCTTATTCTCCAACTGTGGTTTCTCCACAACTCGCTGAGGTTTCTTCTGAGGCTGCATATTGAGAGATAATTCATGCTCCCTCTCAACCACCAAGTTTCTAACATTTGCCTTTCTCCTCAAGGCTTTGTATGCATCTTCTACCTCAAGTGCATACAGGTTCTTAACTCACACACCGATCTATTTCACTTGTCCCATTGCGATGTGTCTAAGGAAAACCTTCCCTTTTCTAAATATCACATCATAGCCACGATCTCCCACTATCATGACAGAAACAAGATTCCTCTTTAGTCTTGGAACAAAAATCACATCCTTGAGTCTGAGAGGGGAGCCAGACTCCCTCTGAAAATTAATTGTATCGATACTAGTAACATTGTACCTCCCATCATCTCCAATCTCAATGTTCTACTTTAGGTCTTTTTCCTCCAAGTCATTGAATAGAGCTCTATTCCCCGTCATATGGAATGAGGCACCGCTATCGAGATACCACATGCTTCCCATTATTGTGCTTTCCATGCATGAAATGAGAGTAAAATTAAGCTCTAATTTTGAAGCTATAGCTTCACCTGATACTACTATTGTAGGCTCCTTCTTGCTTACCTTCTTCTGTGGACATTTTGTGGCATAGTGACCGAATTCATGACAGTGAAAGCACTTGACATTGGAAAAGTATTTACTATTTCCCTCCTCGCCTTGGGACTTATTTCCCTTGGATTTAATTCCTTTACTAACTAATGTAAGGTCATCTTCGGCTTCTTTGGATGAGGTCCCATCTCGGTTGTCCCGCCTTATTTTTTCCTACACTAGATCATACCATAACCAATTCAAACTTGGTAGTTTATCTCTACCATTAACGAAATCTTGATCATTGTGCCAACTCTTTGGAAGACCCGATAGAGTGAGAGCTACCAAATATTCTTCTGTAACAGTAATATCGACCCCACTAAGTCCATCACGAAAGTGTGTAAACTTGCACAGGTACTGTGTAATTGTGTCATTCTTCTGCATTTTGATGCAATGAAGCTTGTCCTTCAGTGCTAGCTTCATGTGGTCATTGTTTTTATCAAACAAGTTTGTTAATGTTTTCCACGTCGTGAATGGAGTTTCTTTCCCATGGAAATTTGAGACAATATGATCTCGAATTCCCTCCAATATGATCATCCCTGCTTTAGCTACATCCTTCTTCCACTGATCGAGATCTTGGGAATCAGTTGCTAGGGGTTTAACTACATATGTCTTGATTTAATATAGTAGCCCGATATAATATAATATCATCTCCAATGTATCTTCCATGCCACATAATTTGTGGTTCCTTCTAGAGCGTACTCGAGCTTGAGTCCGGTGGAAGGCATCTTCTCAGTCCTGGAGAAATCCTGCAACATTGATATTGAAATTCAAACCTCCCGCAAAAACTTTGATTTATCTTCTCTATTGTGATTATAGCTCTAATTCCATGTAGAAATTAATTTTAGATTCAATATTTATCATGTAATGTTCTAAAACATAAGACAAATCTGCTTCTACTCATCTACGAAAAGCAATTCACGATTGAGAAGAAATATCAAAATAACGCGACATGAATCAATTAACACACATAACACGAGCATATCTCTAGGGGGAATCCACTACTCAAAACCCCTTCTTATATGTATTGCATTAATCATAAAATAGAGAAGAAATACAATTCTTATTCAAGCCTAAACAATCTATGCACTAGTACAATCTATCTCACTGCTTCATAATCTTGCTCTAGTCAATACTTAACCAATTTCCTACCTTCCCAAGACCCTATTTCCTTGCACTATTTCCTTGGGAATTACCCCCCTATTAATTATATAAATCCCCATATTTAACTGTGCAATCCCTATAGGCCATTCTTTGACTGCATGCACCACCTGTACAACTTGGATAATTATACAACTGATAGTACATTGCCCTTGAACTCCAATATCAAATGGGTAACTCGTAAATCATGCATCCATGAGTTAATTATGGTTGATTATCAGTTAACTGGTTCATCATAGAGTACACACCCCATTAATAGGCATTCCACTAGTTCTTCCAACAGCTGGAACTAGTTTAACTGACTTTAACTCAGTTTAACTGAATTAAATTATTACAACTCAAATTAAACTCAACCTAGACTCCTAAAATTTAGGAGACACTCTACATGACTTAAGTTAGGCCTTCAAATTGAATTATCTGAGACAAATAAGTGAAACTAACTTAGTTAACACACTTTTGTTTTCTTGTGATGCGGAATTACAATTTTCTCCTAATTTAATTCAAGGGAAAATTAAATCAGCATTTTCAACAATACAAATGCTTCATAGTAGGAGAAACAATAGAGTAATAGTGAAAGGTTAAATTAAATCCCAAATCAGATCTTTAAATAGCATATCATGATGATAATCACTTCCTACAATCTTCGACATCCACCTACTGACCTTGACGAAAACAATACCTTCCACTATGTCAGGAATAATGTTGGAGGAAGATCTATCCAATGGAGTACCAATCCATTTCTGATAATCATTCCTCCCATTCTTCCTAATATGAGATTGAAGTGGAGACAAGAGATAATTATCCATCATGAATGGGAAAGATGGATTGTATATCCAACATTCACCCTTAACCCTGTTTCCTGTATTATTCTTGGGCTTCATACTTAAGGATGAGTGAGACAACTCATATATGATATGTCGTATAGTTGCATCATGTTGAGCTATGGAGAACCATGGGGGACCTTCATTGATTGGCTCATTTATATCATCAAATTTCATCTTATGTTTTCCTTGTTTTTCAATAGGGGAGAGGGGCCCTTTAGGTCTTCATTTGGAGTAGTAATTCTCCTTTGGGGAGAGTAGCTCCAAGGTTGGCTAAATAATTAGTTGTGGAATTGTTCCCTCTTAAGACATGGAAGTACTATGTTTTGGGGGTGAGATAGAGCATGCTAAACTTCTCTTTGATAATCTAAGAAAGTATGAGGTCGTTAGGAAGATATCTATTTAGAACATTGGATAGAATGATAAGTGAATCCCCAAACACTATGATATCTATATAAATTATACCAATGGATTCAATCCTATATTGTAATGTATTAAAAAAAAATACTAAATCACTTCTACAAATTTGCAAGAACCAAATTCAATCGCATAATCACAAACAAGCAAGAGAAAGAAATCAATCGATCGCACAACACAAGATGTATCTGGGGCAAGAAACTACTCAAAACCCCGCTATCTGTATATTCCATAAAGTCAAGACCATGAAACAATACAATTTTATTACTCACACTGAGAAACTTATGCACTCTACTGACTGTCTCACCCTGATCTGGGAAAAATCAGTCCGGTACATAACCAATTCTCAACCCTGTCTTCCCATCCTTGGTTATGCAAATCTGGAGGAATTGAGCCCCTATTCATTTGGAAATTACTTGGAATTTATTGTGAAATTCATATAAGGATTTTTGGTGAACTCATGCATGACCTGTACAATCTTCTAAGTATACAAATGATATTTATTTTCCCTTTAACCTCAAACTCAACTGGGCCTTCCTTAGAACTGACATGCAACAAATATTTATAGCGAATTATTAGTTAACTAATTGATCGCTACTTGTGAATTAAATCAAATTTAATACACTGGACCTATCACTAGATCATCTCTCAGTTAGAACTAGTTAAACTTATTTTAACTCAATTAATTGATTTAACTAATTACAACTCACAAATAACTATAATTGGACCCCCTAAAAATAGTAATATCCTCTACATGCCCCCGCTTAGACCCCCAACTCAAATTTCCTAATCTAACTTAGACTTTTCGACTTACTTAACTAATATTACAAGTTGTCATGAGATGAAATTACAATTTCTCTCTCAATTTAACTAAGGCAAAATTAAATGAGAAGCCCCCTTTGGATGCCATTTCCTAGTGCCATTTCAACACTCCCTCTCAATAAGAAAGGGATTATCTGCCACCCTAATCCTGTCTCTATGGAATTTGAATTTTCTTCTTGTGACTGCCTTAGTCAATATGTCTTCATCCTTCTCCTTCGTGAGAATTTACTCTAATTACATAATCTTCCTCTGCACATAATCTCTGAGATGGTGATATCAGATATCAATATGCTTGAACCTATCATGAAAAACTAGAGTAACTAAGAATTTGATACAACTCTGTTTATCGCAATGTATCACCATAAGATCCATTTGTCGACCAAACAAGCCAACAAATATCTTTCTCATCTAAATGGCCTCATATACTGCCTGACTGGCTGCCATGTACTTTGCCTCTACTAAACTGAGTGCAACTGATGACTAGCTACCATGTACTTTTCCTCTGTTGAACTGAGTGCAACTGATGACTGGCTGCCATGTACTCTACCTCTGTTGAACTGAGTGCAACTGATCTTTTTTTCCTGATGTACCAGGAAACTGTTGTTGATCCTATGTTGAAGATTCCTCTTGATTTTCTCTTCCTTTCGGATGGACTCCCTGCCTAATATGCATCGTTGAAGCCTTGAAGCTTCAATCCCTCTATCTGTTTATACCGTATCCCATACTTTGTAGTTTCTTTGAGGTATCTCAAAACATGTTGCTTTCCTTCCAAAATAGCTTGGTAGGCTTAACCATATCTTGACTAAGATGGTTAACCGCATAGCATATGTCGGGTCATGTATTCACCAAGAACATGAGTGAACCCACAAGCTTCCTGTAAACAGTAGCATCCACTACTTCGCCTAAAGTAGCATCCTCCTTCCTCTAGTTTCCTGCTAGATGAGTCTCCATGTGTTTTCAGCCCTCCATCTAGAACTTCCTAAGGATATCATTGATATGCTTTCCTTGAGATCCAAATAACTCCCTGTCTCTTTTCCATATTTCCAATCCCAGGAAATAGTGCAAGAGCCCCATGTCCTTTATCTCAAATTCTCTTGCAAGATCCTCTTTGCAAGACTTTATGAGTTTCTCATCACCTTTCAGTATCAGATCATCGAAATAAAGTACAATAATCAAAAGCTTACCATCAACCACAATATAATATAGGTTCGCATTTTCTTCACTCTTGGTGAATCCCAACCCGGTGAAATAGTTTTCAATCCTTGTAACATCCCTGGTAAAAATCCATGTAAAAATATATAAGGCCACAGTTGATGGGACACATATTCCAAGCTGAATGGTGTGAAAAACATCATAGTGGGTGTTCATTTGGTTTATTATGGCTAAAGGGAATTGGAAAAGGCAATAAAAAGGGATTTGGAAAGGCATGAGGCATTTATTGGCATTTATTTATGAAAATAATTGAAATTAGGAGAAAAGGGAGGTGAAAGGTCGCAGGTAGCATGTGAGGAGGAAAATGAAGGAAAATAATGGAAAATGAAGAAAATAGAGGCCTCATTAATAAAAATGCTTCAAAGGATCAGTTGGAAATTTTTTTGATTAGTTCAGTTGTGGAGCTCTCATTATTTTCTCTCTCTCTCTCCTACTTTTGGATACAGAGTGTTTTCTTGGAGAACCCTTGCAGAGTGTGGATACTTGGTGATTTGGAGCAAGGTGGAAAAACAAGAGCAAGAAATCACAATCAATCATTGGGATCAGCAGCTATAATGGGTTTTGATTGCAGGTATCGAGTTACATGTATTTTTTCCTCGTCAGTTTTGTCATGCATGGTGTATGCATGTGGATTTTCCTAGCCTTTCCATTTCATGGATAGCCATGGTGTTGTGGTTTTATTCCCATTGATTGTTTTCTGGTTGGTTCTCATGATTCCTTTAGCTGTGGGTTAACTTATTAGTTTCTGGAAGCCTTGGTTGGACAAATTCTTTGGAAGCTCGACGGAAAACTGTGGGTTGAGTTACTAGTCCTGGAATCATTGGTTGGAAAAATACACGAGAAGCCCTAGGTGGTTTGAGTTACTAGTCCTGGAAGTCCTGGTTGAACAAATGCTCTGGAAGCCCTATAACAGTTGGGGTTGAGATACCCGTCCTAGAAGCCCTGGCTAGAAAAAACACTTTGGAGCACTGGAATAGCTTGGATAGAGACCAATTTGTGATGGTTGTGATGTCCAACCATGAGGTGGAGTCACTGGTTGAGGGTTGAGGTGTTTTTTCCTCTGGAAGCCCTGGATTGATTGTGACTAATGTATTTGATGAGATCCCACATTCATGCTTGGAATATGTCACAAGGTGATTGGCTGAAGAGAGACTTGGCTCAACTAATCTATGGTTGGGTGGAATGTGGAAGTCCCATCTCTGGTTGGTTTTTACATTCAGTACAAGCATATAATATCAAATCATACCCACATGATACTGACCTCATATATCTATAAAGGCTACTCTGCCACTTGATTCCTCATAAGACCAAGAACCTCTTCGTGCCCTTCACCTACATAACAAATAGTCCCTCCACAAGAATTATCCCTGACAACCCTATCATAAAGTGACATAGATAGATAGATACATACATAATCATTAGCATAAAACAATCATCATCATGTTAGACAACGACATACATACAAACATATATACATATAAACATTAGCTTTAAACAATCTTGATCCATGATGACCCTGTCAGACATGACATACATACATACATACATGTATAGATATATAAACATCAACATAATCATGATCACAACATAATTGTTGGATATCATTCTAGGTTAAGAGAACTTCCTTTATTCGTGCACAACATGAGCAATGTTACACTAGAAAATTTGGCGGAAATTCCGACGGCCAACTCGTCGCTATTCTGACACATAGTCGTCGCAAGAGCGACAGTTCGAGGGCACACAAACCATGGTTTGTCATGTCGTCGCAGTTCCGACGCACGTAAAAAGTGTCACACTATCGACACTTCTTCCATCGCTTCTGAACAAGCGTCACTCTTCAGACGTCTCACAAACCGTCGCGCCTCCGACGTTTGTAAACTGTCACACTTCCGATGAAATGTGGTTCGACGTTTGGAACGTCGCTCTTCCGACGCTTGTAAACGGTCGCAATTCCGACCCAATGTGGTCCGATGTTTTGGACGTCGCTCTTCCGACGTCTGTAAGATGTCACAATGCCGACGATATGTGGTCCGACGTTTGGAACGTCGCTCTTCCGACGTTTGGAACGTTGCTCTTCCGACGTTTATAACGTCGCTCTTCCGACGTTTGTAATATGTCGCAATTCCAACGAAATGTGGTCCGACGTTTTTATATTGTCTCTCTTTCGACGTTTCTAGGTTGTCGCAGTTCCGACGTCTACAAGGCGTCGGTAGACCGATGGAGGGTTCAATTTAAAAAAAAAAAAAATTGAAACTTTAAAAGACGAGAAACGTTGTTTTGAATATATTATATGAATTAAAATAGTCCATGAAGTCATTACATTTTCACATCTGAAGATTGGAACCCAAATATCCATCCAGAAAAGTGGAAGTCCCACCCCAGACAATGATAGAAAAATACCCCATGTCACATACGGGGACATGATATAAAACCCAGTAACGGTCCACATGGAGATTATCGACAATCTGAGAAAGCATCCAAATATGCCCGAGGCATCTATAAGAAAGTGAAATAGAGTATGTAGAATAGTAAAGCAACAGATAGAGTACCGACGTCCATTGTTCCAAATACAAATTAAAGTACCCAAAATCCTTGAACAGAGAAAAATGCTAATCATGTGAGGAGTGTGATATGTCCAAAATATAAAAAGACCATCAGACCATATCAATAAACCGGCAACATAGACCAGCATCGCTAGTTTTGAAGGCAGAGTGATAAACATTAATCATTTTTTTTTCACAAGAGAAAAAACGTTGTTTTGAATATATTATATGAAGTAAAACAGTCCATGAAGTCATTACATTTTCACAACTGAAGATTGGAACCCAAATATCCATCCAGAAAAGTGGAAGTCCCACCCCAGACAGTGATAGAAAAATACCCCATGTCACATACAGGGACATGATATAAAACCCGGTAACGGTCCACATGGAGATTATCGACAATCTGAGAAAGCATCCAAATATGCCCGAGGCATCTATAAGAAAGTGAAATAGCAGTATGTAGAATACTAAAACAACAGATAGAGTATTGACGTCCATTGTTCCAAATACAAATTAAAGTACCCAAAATCCTTGAACAGAGAAAAACGCTAATCATGTGAGGAGTGTGATATGTCCAAAATATAAAAATACCATCAGACCATATCAATAAACCAGCAACATAGACCGGCATCGCTAGTTTTGAAGGCAGAATGATAAACATTAATCATTTTTTTTTCAGAAGAGAAAAAATGCTATTTTGAATATATTATATGAAGTAAAACAGTCCATGAAGTCATTACATTTTCACATCTGAAGATTGGAACCCAAATATCCATCCCGAAAAGTGGAAGTCCCACCCCAGACAATGATAGAAAAATACCCCATGTCACATACAGGGACATGATATAAAACCCAGTAACGGTCCACATGGAGATTATCGACAATCTGAGAAAGCATCCAAATATGCCCAAGGCATCTATAAGAAATTGAAATAGCAGTATGTAGAATAGTAAAGCAACATATAGAGTACCGACGTTCATTGTTCCAAATACAAATTAAAGTACCCAAAATCCTGCAACAGAGAAAAACGCTAATCATGTGAGGAGTGTGATATGTCCAAAATATAAAAAGACCATCGGACCATATCAATAAACCAGCAACATAGACCAGCATCGCTAGTTTTGAAGGCAGAGTGATAAACATTAATCATTTTTTTTTCACAAGAGAAAAAACGTTGTTTTGAATATATTATATGAAGTAAAACAGTCCATGAAGTTATTACATTTTCACATCTGAAGATTGGAACCCAAATATCCATCGAGAAAAGTGGAAGTCCCACCCCAGACAGTGATAGAAAAATACCCCATGTCACATACAGGGACTTGATATAAAACCCAGTAACGGTCCACATGGGTGCTCACGTGATACGGCATGCAAATATGCAGGGGCATCGCCAAGAAGAGAAAGTGAAATAGCAGTATGTAGAATAGTAAAGCAACAGATAGAGTAGCGACGTCCATTGTTCCAAATACAAATTAAAGTACCCAAAATCCTGCAACAGAGAAAAACGCTAATCATGTGAGGAGTGTGATATGTCCAAAATATAAAAAGACCATCAGACCATGTCAATAAA
This sequence comes from Pinus albicaulis, assembly GCA_034641835.2. Classification (NCBI taxonomy): domain Eukaryota; kingdom Viridiplantae; phylum Streptophyta; class Pinopsida; order Pinales; family Pinaceae; genus Pinus; species Pinus albicaulis. The sequence continues at coordinate 1,247,418,792 of CM076582.1, forward strand.
CCAGCAACATAGACCAGCATCGCTAGTTTTGAAGGCAGAGTGATAAACATTAATCATTTTTTTTTCACAAGAGAAAAAACGTTGTTTTGAATATATTATATGAAGTAAAACAGTCCATGAAATCATTACATTTTCACATCTGAAGATTGGAACCCAAATATCCATCCAGAAAAGTGGAAGTCCCACCCGAGACAATGATAGAAAAATACCCCATGTCACATACAACGACTTGATATAAAACCCAGTAACGGTCCACATGGAGATTATCGACAATCTGAGAAAGCATCCAAATATGCCAAGGCATCTATAAGAAAGTGAAATAGCAGTATGTAGAATAGTAAAGCAACAGATAGAGTACGTACCGACGTCCATTGTTCCAAATACAAATTAAAGTACCCAAAATCCTTGAACAGAGAAAAACGCTAATCATGCGAGGAGTGTGATATGTCCAAAATATAAAAAGACCATCAGACCATATCAATAAACCAGCAACATAGACCAGCATCGCTAGTTTTGAAGGCAAAATGATAAACATTAATCATTTTTTTTTCAGAAGAGAAAAAAACGCTATTTTGAATATATTATATGAAGTAAAACAGTCCATGAAGTCATTACATTTTCACATCTGAAGATTGGAACCCAAATATCCATCCAGAAAAGTGGAAGTCCCACCCCAGACAATGATAGAAAAATACCCCATGTCACATATAGGGACATGATATAAAATCTAGTAACGGTCCACATGGATATTATCGACAATCTGAGAAAGCATTCAAATATGCCCGAGGCATCTATAAGAAAGTGAAATAGTAGTATGTAGAACAGTAAAGCAACGGATAGAGTACCGACGTCCATTGTTCCAAATACAAATTAAAGTACCCAAAATCCTTGAACAGATCAAGAAAAACGCTAATCATGTGAGAATTCTAAGTAAAGTTAATCTATTAACATTGCGAATAAAATTACACTGAAGTCAAAAACATTGCCTGGCCATACTCATGGAAAATTTGTCATCAAAAAATCAAAAAATTAAGAAGACTGCCCTCATACGGGGAAACCAGTCTTGAATGTTTAATTTACAGAATTCAAAAATATTACAAAGGTCCAGCACAGTAAAATAAAGTAAAAGCAGCCCAATTAAGTGGGCCCGCTAAGCAAGAAAAACAAATTAACCAAACTACTCCTCTGGTGGTTCCTCCACGATTCGGCACCATCCTTCGGAAGGTCCAGGATCGCTAGGTGCTACCTCCACATGCATGCCACGGCTCCCCTCCTGAAGGCCCGAATGCTGGCCGGCTTTTTCCGAGCTCAGACCCGCCAGACGGGTGCATTCTTCCTCCGTTTGGACCTCCTCGCGAAAGACCACAGTGACTAAAGTCGTGATTCGCGAGCGGTTGAGAGAGCAATTAAAGGAAAATTGCGCAGTGTGCGTCATGGGAGAAGGTGAACTAGCGGTGGGGAAGCTAGGAGCAGGGAAATCCATACGGTGGCCAGATCCTACAAGCCGACCCCGCCCACTCCTAGTATTTGGATATCGACCTAAGTAATAATCACTGGACTGGCCGGAAGTCGACTCTGTTGAGGGGCTGGGGGGAGCGCGTCGGGGTTGACCTCTAGTGCTCCCCCTGCGGCAACGCATCCTATGACGCACGTGAGGCATGGGTGCAATCTCAGGCACAGTGGGCACAAGAGGAGACGAAGAAGCAGAATTCCAATTAACAGAGGAAGACAGACAGAGACAGAACCGAGAGAAATGCAAATATGTAGCAAGGTCTAGGCAGCAGTTCAGCTGGCCACTTCTCCTTATCGTCACAGTTAGCAGGCAGTGTAATCCAGCAACCGGCTTGTCTGAAAAACCATGGCTAAACGCCATTTTGTCAACCCATCTGCAATGCAATCATAGGACGCCCTTCATAATTAATCTCTGATCATTAATAATGAGAGCCGAAGGCCGGATCAAATTGGAGCGTGCGGAATCGCTAAGAGGAGTGGAAATCCGATCTTGAACAGTGTTAAAAATTAATTAATGCGGATTTGATGTGAAAACTTAATTAAACAGCGTTAAATGTTAATGTGATTGATATGAAATCGCCATATCCATGTCCCATCACCTTAAACGCCATCGAATGCACCCGCAGCCGGGAGCAGGGCAAGTTTTTATTGAGGACACGTGGCAGAAATTGATTGGAGCGGATCTTTGTTTGGGCCGCTCGCGCAGTGGAAATCCGGACCCATAAAATATTAGGGTGAATTTGATAAGAAATTCGCGTCACAAAATTGGCCGACGTCAGCAGGCTATTTTGGAACGCGAATTTGGTTTGAATTATGGTTTATCGCCGTTTGAAGTCCGGCTGGCTCGACTTAAGAACAATTTTGTTTGATCCCATCTTATAAAATTTGTGTTGGTTTTCTTTGATAATACACATATTTATAATAAATCATGGGAATACCACACTAAGCATGTGGAAAATTTATATAAATAATTATTGAGAACAATCATTTTTATGTAAAAATATCCAAGGCGAGGTCTGTGTAGAGAACCAGGGTCGTGAAAACTGTTCAAATATAAAAATCCCGCTTAATAAAGAGACAAAATTGTTGTGCTTTCGGAACCTGACCCGAGGATTGGACATGAGTTAACAAACAAAAGGATAGCGGAACCAGACTTGCACCCATGGTCAAGCCCTATACCAAAACCACGAGCGGAATCACAAAAGCGGGTTGCCCATATCGTACCGCTTTTGCGGAGTAGGTGGTATTTCCTATTCACGAGCGATTCCATAGGGAATGCGACACGTGGTGAAGTGACCCCCGGAAAACCACCGTTTAACCCGCGCCATCGCACGTTAAAGCCCGACATTGGAAGCCGAGTGAAATTTCCAAGAGTCGTTGATTTGGAGAAGGGCCATCGGACGGTGGTCGCACGTTGAACTTGCCCGAAGGTTAACTAAGGTGTGCGGAGGATAGCCAGGTACGATACGAGTGTTTGATTGGTTATTGATATATATAGGTGGGGCCGGAGTATAATGAAATTGTTTAATTAAACGATTGGCGGATAATTAGCATAAGTCTCGAGGGTGATTGTTGTAAGGCTGGGTGGTGAAATATAGAGCCGAAAGTTCACTACAAGTTATTTATTTAAAAAGAAATGTGGAGTATAAATACAAAGTGTTGAAAGTTAAACATTGGTTATAAGGATTGGAGATAATATAAAGTCGGGAATATAAATTAAATTCCAACCATTGTGGATAGTATTTATTTATCAAATTCTACGAATTTGATAAATAAACCCGAAGAAAGAAGAAGTCAATTAAGACTCAAGATGGAGGAAAAGAACAGGGTACACCAAGGGAAAATGCTGACAGAGCGATTGTAGACACACCAGCTCTCCTTGGGGGTCCAATTTCAGTTTTGTTGCGTCACACGATGATATCTCTTCTCTGGCATTTACTTGTATTGAAGATCACTATTCTAGGAATAAAGAGTTATTTTCTCCAAAAATAACCCTAGCCAAACATTGACAATGCATCAAGGATATCTTTCTATGCTTCATAAGCACATTTGTTCTACTTCTAAATCATGTCTTGGAAGTGGTTGTTGTGCCGGAAATTATTCACCAGTTGGTTTCATACCAAAGTCTTTTTCACATTTTCAGCATCCAATACATGAAAAAGATAATGGTTTAAAACAACATAAATATTTGAAATTTTGCAAGAATTGTCTGGCACACTTTGAATATGAATTTTGAATTCAAGTGCATGATGTTGTATAGGATAAAGTGTCATTTTGAATACCAAATGTTTCACAAGAAACTTCTCAACATGCTACCTTGCAGTAAGGATTAAATGACAATATTGCATCAACTATTTCCATAATAAAAGTGCACCTTGGCCATAAGACTAAACAACTACAAATGTTGTAGATCTAACAAGACCACACAATCAAATGTATTCCACAAGGCCAATACCGTATGAAAAATGAAAAGGAGTTTGCAACCAAAAATACCTTAGGCAACTAATTCAATTAGATACACCAAACCATCAGCAAAAAGGAAAACCAGCCTACTCAAAAGGCAAGCGTTTACCTCCTTTGACAAAATTTTGAGTTCCGAAACAAGGGCCTTTATTGTCTTATCAATGCCCCTAGTAATTTGAACGGGGTTTGCACCTGCTGCAACAACCTAAACAAAAAGGTTTCATTTCAAATTATTTTCCACAAATTTAAGATACAACCATCGTCAGTTTTGTATTTCCTAACAAGCTCATAAATTTTGACAAAAGAACCAAAATTTTTTAATACCTGATAGCAATTTTTTCACTCAAAAACTATCTTAGACTCAATAATCCCAACCCAAAACTAAAAAACCAAACACCATAAGACCCTACAAAAATGAATAGATGATCTTAATCCAGTACTATCGAAAAAAAGTTACCTTTACACCCTCACTTATTAAACCCTGTGCTGTTGAATTTTAACTTCAACTGCTACAGCAGAAGGACGGATGCAGCAGCAACATTTTTTTTTGGAGGTTGCTTGCATGCCATCCAGAAATTTAATTCAGCATTTAAAATTCCTGCAATTTTTTTTTGTAGACGGCCGCAGCCATATTTCTGTACAGGATTGTATTTAAACACAACAACCAACATTAACACAATTCACCAACCAGAAATTAAACAAACAGAAATTTACCCGACAGTTTTGTAAATTCAAAAGGAGGACACGTGGAGCATTAATATTGGATCGCATGAAATTGAAGGGAATCTGAAAACCTGAAAACCGGACCCGATTTTTTTATAGGGCACATTGGATTGAGAATTCGAGTTAAAATTAGGCAGACGTCAGCATCCCATTTTGGAACGCGAATTTGGTTTGAAATTCAATCTATTCAGACTTTTGAATTCCGACGAAAAGGGTTCTTTAATGTTTTGATAGTTTAATATATACATATGTTTTAAACATATGTTATATATATATATATCATATGCGAAATGAAAGGTGGGCCATAGAATTTAGTTTTAATTTTATTTTTCTTAAAAGAGGGTTTATTATAATATGTTTTATATGTTACAGCATATAAAAATAAAAAGGTCGAAAAAGCTTGGTAGTTTTTTTTATAGACAGTACGTAAATTTTTTATTACACAGCAGTGTGTAAAAAGTGAAAGACTGAGTGTAACTTTTTAAGTGTGTATGCACAGCAGTGCGAAAGGGAAAAACACAACAAAGTGTTTTAGAGACAGAGTATGTTTGTTTTGAACAGACAGTGAGTTGGTTTTATGCACTGCGTTTTGTAGCAGTCATAATTTTGTAATCCCTCTCAGTGAGGAAGTAGTGTAATAGTTTTTTTTTTAGTTATTGAAGGGAATAGAAGTTTGTTTTCAAAGTATTGAAACTCTGTCTCCTGTCAAAGAAATTTTTATTTTCTCTGTGTTAGAGGAAGGGAGATTTATTCTCCATTCATTGTTCTGTAATTTTTCAATATTCTAACATGTGCAAGAACAACAGATGTTGTGGTTCCATCCCCAGCTAAATCATTTGTCTTTGCCGCAGCTTGCCTTACCAACTTGGCCCCAATATTTTCAACTGGGTCCTCTAATTCAACCAATAAAAAGGCCAAAACCATAGCATTGAGATACATTTCATTACACTGTCAATAATAATAAAATTTGACTCAGCCATAACCCTTTCCTTTTATTGTTGTGAAAATATTTATGCATTACTCTAATGTGGCTATTCCATAGGCCAAGTAGACCACTGGGTAACAAATATGTTTCCTTTCACCTTTGAGTTTTCAAATTATGCCTACCAAATCTAATACATTTAAGAGGGGGAACTAATACAACGTTAAAAAGAAAACTAGAGCACACATCTACAAATTACCTCCTTAGCTACTGTCACACCATCATTAACTATTTTCGGAGAACCATGCTTTCTCTCCAAGACAACATTTTTCCCTTCGCCCCAAGGGTGACTCCAACAAGATCAGCAAGTTTGTTCACACTGCCTGTAAGACAAATTGACAATGCTTTCAGTAAGTGTGCAATTGAATGCCAGACCATATGCCAAAACAACCCTCCATGAAAAATTAAAATAACACATTAAAATCGAATATAAGTGGACAAGGAAAGATCCACCGCAGTGAATTTTCACGTGCAGGTGACCTTCCTTTAAACATAATTTTTTCTTTGACCCGCAATTTTTTTGTCACTGAGCCATCCTTGTTGAAGTACAACTCCTTTTCCATAGCTCTTGTATTAACTACCTTCTCTCTGTCGCGTAATCTCAGAGTCCCTCTTCTGCTTGAGCGATTAAAGGAAATGGGTGAAAAAAATGAAAGAGAAGACAATTTTCTGCCATAATTATCAAACATTGCACCCAACTTCTTCCCCTTTCCATTGTTACCCAATGAGGTAGATGTGGCAATTGTTGTCATACCACCCAAAGCAGAGGCCATCTTCTCTTATGTTGAATATAGAATTACAAGATCTTCATATTAGTATGAACCTTAAAAAACATGACTCCCATTGCTAAAAACCACTTTTAAGTTGTAACAGGCAAACTAAACAACTATCGAAACTTTTGGCAACTTCTGGAGCATTAAGAGAGAAACAACCAAAGATAAATACAACCACAATCCTCATTTTAATGAGACCGGACTATATATTTGCATTAAGATAATAGAAAGAAATCACGACTATATTAAGGCCAGCACAAAACAATCTTTAACCAGTGTCTCTCGCGGCCTTTAGGTTGCCATGGTAGAGGTTGCATATTTTTAATTTAAATTCTCGACCTCTCGTGCCCATCTATGAATGCATCCAATGGGATATCTACATCAAATGCTCCTTTATATCCCCAAAAACAAATTCCCTACTACAAGAGCACCAGTATTGATGGATCACCCCACACCATCCCACCCACTAGAAACGGTGAAAAAGGAAACCCGAGAAACCTTCTGAAATATCTCAAGAGGACTATATGGGTGGTTCTTATGAATCAACCAACCATTCAGAACATGCTCATCAATCCAAACCATAAGTATTATGTGACAATATTCAAGCAGGCACTGAATCGGATTTCTGAAGCTATGTTAGAGAAACCCTAAACTCTCACTGAAAATAGGTGAAAAGTGGCGCCACTCAGAGATTGACATGTGCCAATTGGTACAAGTGCTAGACAATTGGCATGCTCAAACAACGAGGTGATGCAAGAATGACATGAGGGAGAAAATATCAGAAAAGCCCCAAATCTGGAGAAATAAAGCTCATCACCAACCTGAGATTGACAACTTTACATGATGTAACCTATGAAATCGTAAATGGAGAAATCATAGTAACAATAAAGTAACCTATGTAACAATAAATTCGGATTCATCCTGGGAGTGGTAATGGGAGAAATCATAGTGAACAACAGGAAACATGCATAGTTTCTTACAATCAAATAGATGAAAAAACACATACAAAAAACCTAGATAATAATCGTGCACAAGCTTAATATTGAATTATGAACCGTAAAGGAACTTACAAAATGTGACATTACGAACCTAGTCAAGCGCACAAGCAAAAATATCCTGGACATGACCCTGGTTGACAAGTTGTATTGCTCATGATGCAAGAGGATTTGTACCTGCACTGCCAAGACAATCAAAATCCATCATTATCTATACAATAAATACAAGTAATTGATGTAGTATTTTTTACTCTAAGATGCATTCTTATGATAATGTTAGAACATATGTTGAAAATGTCAAAACATACCTGAATAAGCTCCTCTTCGTTTCAAGAATAATTTATTGGAGTCGCATGAACTTGGAACAAGCCTCCCACGATCTGAAAGAGTAGAAACTAAGTCAACAGTGACTTTTTTGTTGCTACGTTGGATCAAGGGAGGTTTGCTCCAAGATTAAATCGCTCCAATAAATTATTCTCTACTAAACAGGGCCAACCACATGAAGGTGGAAGCTCTTATGGCCCCTCCCCCCCCCTCACATCACTCTCAATTCCCCAATACCCAATCTATATTTCATTTTTTACTTTCATGAGCATAAAAAATAAAATTCAATAACTAATAAAAAAACAATTCAACAAAAAGTACGCAAGGAAACATTGCAATTAATGCTTGACATAAAAATAGTATGATAAATGAGTTTTTTATATAACGCAAAAAACGTTCCAAGTATGGTAACGTTTGTCTTATAATAATACAATATTTTACATTGTCAATTTTTCTTTTTCTTCTTCCTATTTTTAAAGCTCCTAATTACATCATCAATATCATCGTGCTCTGCTCCTGTTTCATGCCTTTCAACCCGCACTGCTGACCTAGTTGTGTATTCACGATGTCTGGGCTCATCCAGTGACGGGGCATCGCCTACAAAAACAGATAATATTAAATTTTAATTGTCAGTTTTTAAATATCATTGAACTAGTTCGGTAATATTAATAAAAAAAATTGCAATGAGATTATTTACCTGGTGTACCAGTTGTCGCCGCTGACCTAGTTGCGTAGTCACGATGTCTGGTCTCATCCAGTGACGGGGCATCGCCTACAAAAACAGATAATATTAAATTTTAATTGTCAGTTTTTAAATATCATTGAACTAGTTCGGTAATATTAATAAAAAAAAAAATTGCAATGAGATTATTTACCTGGTGCACCAGTTGTCGCCGCTGACCTAGTTGCGTAGTCACGATGTCTGGTCTCATCCAGTGACGGGGCATCGCCTACAAAAACAGATAATATTAAATTTTAATTATCGGTTTTTAAATATCATTGAACTAGTTCGGTAATATTAATAAAAAAAATTGCAATGAGATTATTTACCTGGTGCACCAGTTGTCGCCGTTGGGACTGTTGCCCTGTCTTCCTCTCTGGTGGTAAGATCCTCAAGGGAAACATTCTCTGTCATTTAAACAAAAAACATTATAAGGACAACCATCAAGGTATAATTAGAAAAATTTTTAAGTGGAAATTAATTACCGTCACGGCCCTCACTGATAGCAGCATTGTCGGCCTGGTCCCCACTACAATGATCAGGTTGCACGAGAGGATCATCTACATCTGGCTCTAAAACTGGGTTATTTACCTCGTCGGTAGTGTTGCTCCCCCGATTTAAACAAAGTTGTTAGACATTAAATTTATGGACGAAAACAAAAATATTGAAAGGTTAATGTTTTACCTTATCAGGCATTGTAGATCTTGGGACCTGCCCCAAGCTTCTGCGACGTTCAACTACAGCTTGATAGCCAAAACGGAAAGCAGTATTTTTATCTTCCTCTGTAGTTATTGTTCCAAAGTCATCACCCTACATTATATATGATTGTGTATTTTTAATCATATCCGATAGGATTACAAAAACGTTGGAAGGCGATACAATTAATTATAAGATGTTTAGCTACTTAATTACAATTCTTGCAGCTAATTTCAAGTAGCCACCCTGGCCGAGCTTGTGATAGCCCTTTTTCTCAATCCTAGCTTTGGTTGCCTTTGAGGTGTCATGCAACCTAGCATCAAAAGATTGAAGTCAGATATGACGTAGCACACTTTTATTTTAGACATAAAGAAAATTAAAGCTATTGAATTAAAGTTGTAATTTACCTTGCGGGTCCAGCTGGCATTTTTCCTTCTTTCTTTGCCCTTTTCTCTTTTCCGTCATGGATGAGTGCTCTCCACTCACTCTCTGAAACTGCGAGAGGACGCTCATATCTAGGGTTAAATTGCAATTGCGTCCTATAGGTGTCCCTGGTATATTTCAAATATTTGCCGGCTACCTGAGCCACCGCTTTTTTGTCAAATGTGCCGACCCCAAAAAGGGCTTCTAGATAATCTAGAAGTTCTTTTTTCAGGTTGGAATTCTGGGAATTCCACCCTGTACGTATGGTTGGGCCAAAAAATTACCAACGCATGGCTCTCCAGAATCCTGTAGAACTCATTGTTTCCTACACAGAATAAAACCAAAAGAAAAAGAAGATATTATCATTAATTTAAAAATAAAAATCATGATAAATATGTTTTAGATAAAGTACATGAAATAGTTAAAATATTAAAATTTACCTCGGAGTTGTACATGCTTTATAGGGACACCCTCATCGTTCACCAACAACGTGCCATTAATGGTCCCTGTGGAGCTGACACGTGCAGCTCTAGGAAACGCAATAATGTAGTTGGCCATATCAGCCTCATCATTGCCAACACGTTCAGCGGTTGGCTGGGTGTCTGCTTGGGCAGGGTGTGTTTCTTGGCTAGCACCTAAAGGAGTAGAAGGTGTACGAGAGGGTTGTTGGGCAATCTCTTGCCCTTGTGTCCCACTACCACCAACACCGGGTTCAGCAAATGCCAAAAAATACTATATACAAAACAACTTTTTGTTAGTTTAGTCAATGTAAAAATTAAAAATCAAACTATCACAATTCATCTCATGCAGAACAAAAAAAATATCCTTTTGACTTTTTATTATTACCTGATATCTTTCTAGCTGCCTCATAAGATGTTGTATCCTCTCTTCTGTTTCAGGTGTTTGAGGCGCGTCTATCAAAATATTAAATTCCGACCTTGCATCTCGTGCCTTTTTTTGCAACAAGAACACTGGAGATAGGGATGAAGAAAGCTCTTCCTCAAAGAGGGAATCATCAGGTGTACCATGGCTAGGTGTCTGCATATTTGAACAAAATTAATATTATTTCAATTATGTAAATAACTAAAATACCTAAAGATAGAGCAATGCCGGCACTTTACATGTTCTTCCGCTGGCCTCTTTCCGCGATCATCCTGTCTCGGGGTTGTTCCTGCACTGCTCTGATCAGTCTGCCACATTGCAATAAAATTATAAATGTAAAAACTTGAAAACAATATCTAACTTGAAAACACAAAAATGAAAACTGAAATAATTTCTAATAAGACACCGGAAGACAGAGTTAGAGTTTCAAATATGCCTTGCATTGAATTCAGTCCTGGAAACATGTCATTGCACATTAAGGCACCCAAACATTCAATCCACGAATGATATATTTAAGTAGGCTTCTCCTATTATGGGAAAACACCATACCTATAATGCATTCACTTGCATGTATAAAGGGAAAGGAAAACATGTTTTCATACAACGGTGACAAAGGCATCTTGGGGAAAGGTATCCTCACTTTTTATTTATGTTGTTCACCCACACCACTCTTGTGTTTTCACTAATCCTGTTTTGTCATTTTTGGATTCAAATTAAGTTAAGGCCTTAAGTATTTTTTGACCTTTCGGTGTAGTTTTTATAAGTGGCATGTATGGATTTTCCATTAATTCTGCACTTTTTCTCTTCATGCGCATGTTTCCCCGGAAATCAAATGCATGATTTAGTCCGATACATTTAACAAGTTGTTGGATCAACTCCATAGGAAATATCATGTTTCCTATTCAATCAAAATTTATCTCAGTTAGGGTAGGTAGGAAGGTTTTCCCTTTGTATTAATAGGGCACTTCTAGCTTGCATTTTTATTATATCTTTCAAATTTAGCGTCGTTTCAATTAGGGCATGAGTTTTTGCAACTTTCAAGGTGAGAATGAACAAAGACAAATTTTTGTGATGGATGACTGTATATGACTCCATGGCCAGAGGAAAAGGCACTAATCTACTTCTTCAAATATCTATAGTTCTCATTCACCTCATACGGAGATGGTCCCTGATTTTGAGCCAAATGTTGCAGCAAAAAGTTCCCCCCCTTCATAATTTGATATTCAATGGAAATTTCTTAAATTGATGATGGGGCATGATTATGGAACATTGGCACATACATATGTAATGGAATTTCAAGATAATGATATATGTTTGCATATGTTTATGGCAATGTTCCACCAAGTCCCCTGGCGGTGGGAGCGAGGGGGCGAGGGAGCGCGGGAGCGGCCTATGCAAAAGCTCCCTACCAATTTTCAGGAAACGTGGGGGGACGTCGGGGTCATAAAAATTATAAAATTTAATATTTAAAATGTAACTATATTTTTGTAAGGAATGTATATACAGTCATCATACACTTGCATCATGAAAGATAAATCATAAATGATAAAATTACAAATCGATGAATGATGAATCATATAATTGAAACAAATTTAAAAGTTAAAAGTTAAAACATACATCATACAATCATGCATGTAAGTTTGTAATTTTGTAACTATATAATCATTAATGTAACTACTAACAATGTACAATGAAAATAAAGTTTAAGATATCATATGACATATTATATCAATTTTCAAAATAGAGTTTAAACTGAAGTTTACAACTCAAGTCTGAAACATAAAACTTAAACGCAAATAAGTTATGTCTGAAACATAAAACATAAAACATAACATATGAATATCAAATGATATCATCATAATGATAAATGAGCATAAATGCTCAAGTTAATGCCCCAATAGTCTCTGCATCCAACTTCTGCACGAATATATCAAGATCAACCATGTCACCATCTGAATCAGAATCACTTGGATTCTCAAATATGCTAAGTGGCACATCAACTTTTAACACGAAACTATAAACTAAAAGGGGCGGTGAGGGGACGTGAGGGGGCGTGAAGGGGGGTGTGAGGGGGCGTGAGGGGGCGTGAAAGGGGGTGTGCGGAGGCGTGAGGGGGCGTGAGGGAAACATCCCCTAGAAGTCCCCAAGACCTCGGAGCGCGAGGGGGCGAGGAATCTAGACCCCTAGGTGGGGGGGCGAGACCCCGTGTAACACTGGTTTATGGAGGTGGTGGAGCAAAAAAGAGCTCAAATAGAGCTGAAATTTTTCACATAAAAAGGATTGTGGGCTTGACTAATGGTTCCATTTAAAAAATGATATCTAGACAGAGAATAAGTGTAGCATGCAAACATGCATTGAAAATCCATCTAAGTTTGCATTGTATTACTTATGATAGATTCAAATTTGGGTTTCAAAATGCCAGGTTATGGCATGATTTTGTCGAGAAACCCTTAGTTGGATTCTCATGTTGGTTTAATTTATATTTTAAGTTTGTTTTGCAATCTTTGGGTGATAGTAACTCATGAACTAGGTTACCAATGTGTAACAATCACATTTCAAGAATAAAGTTGTGATTTTTTTATATTATTATTATTATCTATTAGCTACGAGTATTGACACCTAATGCCTGGAATTTTGACATCTTGATAGCATGGATAATTTCGAAAAATGTTTCTAGTAATGTTAACATAATAAATATCATTATGTGTCTTCACTTTTGTCACCATAATAGACCTGTGATATGGACTCATCACACAACTTCATATGCTATGTCCCAACAAGTTCAAACTGGTTGAACCTACCTCATAGTGTGGTTATTAAGGACAAGTTGCTCGATATATAACTCGATAGCATAGACCACGTTGCATTTCTAAAAAGAATCCTCAAGTGTCAAAAAAACTTCACAATATGTTCTACTATAAAGCCTTTTGGGATACCTGAAATAATATATGTATCATTGATGACTTTTAAAGTATGACAAGATCCAGAGGGAAAGGAAATCAATGGAAGAGTGATCCACCAATGAGAACCTATAATTTAGCATCAGATGAGTTAGAGTCTAGGAAATCGAAACCCTATAATTTTAATTAGTGATGAAGGACATCACATAGGTAATTATATTTTCATGTAGAATAATCTGTTAATTCAAATTTAAACTACATAATATGAAAGGCATACCATAAATTTTTCCACCTAAGTCCAAACAACCTATAAAAAGGGAAAACCTTCTTTTTCCATGGGAAATAATTTACCTTTCTTTTTTCAAGACAATCCAAATCACAAAAAATATGAACTATACTGCACACATTCTTGGATAATGTGCAAGTGGAAAAGGAATACCCTACACAAGTGATGCACACATGTACATTTGAACATTAATACATTTTTGTAGTTGAAATGCAATGCTTGTTTTCATTTAAATGTAGGGTTTTTAAAGCAGGGAGAAATAATGGCTGCCAAATTAATAAGCGTTTCTTTGGGAAAAAATTAAATCTTGTATTGGGTGATGAAGATAATAGAGGGTATTGAATTTTGATTCTGAACCCTACAAATAGCACAATCCAATGGAATTGACCAAAAAACCCCAAATAGAGTCAACCCTACTATAGGAGGAAGGGCCTGCAGTAAGAACTTACCATTTTGCAAGAGCGAGCGACAAGCCGGGAAGAGCCGAGGGAGAACGGGCCATTGAGGGAAAATGGGGCCGAGGGCAAATGTCAGTTTCCGCAAGAGATGAGGGCGAATGGGCGAATGTCGTTTATGAAAGAGCCGAGGGCGAATCCGCATGACGTTCTGGCAAGAGCCTGGGGCGAAGGCTGAGGTGGAATGGTTGCCCCCAGTTGTTTCTGTGGGCGAATGCGGCCGAGGGCGAATGCGTTGCCCGTGAAGAGCCGAGGAAAATGCTGAGGGCGAATGGTGTTCTTCAAGAGCGGAGGGCGAATGCGCGCGTGATATCAGACGTTAATGTAGCACACATGTACATTTGAACACTAATAGATTTTTGTAGTTGAAATGCAATGCTTGTTTTCATTTAAATGTAGGGTTTTAAAGCAGGGAGAAATAATGGCTGCCAAATTAATAAGCGTTTCTTTGGGAAAAATTTAAATCTTGTATTGGGTGATGAAGATAATAGAGGGTATTGAATCTTGATTCTTGACATCTAGAGAGAACCCTACAGCCTAACACAATCCAATGAAATTGACCAAAAAAACCCAAATAGAGTCAACCCTACTATAGGAGGAAGGCCCAGTTGAAGAACTTCTCTACCATTTTTCAAGAGCCGAGGTGAATGTTGCTCAAAAGTTGTCGAGGCTAATGTTGGAGGCAAATGTTATTCGGGCAAAGAGCCGAGTCTGAATAATGCCATGGGCAAATGCCGTTCGCAAGAGCCGGAGGGCGAACAAGTTGTTCTCAAGTAGAGCGAGGCACGCGCCGTGTCACAGACGGGGAGACAATGTGGGCTATTGCCACGCATAGCCAACAATAAAAATCATTTATGTATAAACATATAAGTTTCGACTTTATGTAGGCCGCATATAAGTTTTGTATTTTAAGGGCGCGCATATAAGTTTCGTTTATACCAACAAAATTAAAAGCGCTGCTATTGCGACGGCACTAATCGCCGCAATGGCGAAAGATTCAGACATCAGGTCACACTTATGATGATACGCCGGCAATAGCGACGCTTGGGCCATAGTGTCGCATCATGACGTCTTCCTCCAAACGTCGCAATTGTGACACTTTTCTAAGTGTCAGTATTGCGACACTTTTCTATAAACATCGGTATAGCGACGGTTTCGGGCGGGATGGAAAAAATTTGGGGAAATTTCCGACATTTGGTCAAAAGCGTCGGAACCAAGTGTCGGAATTTCCGCCAAATGTAGTAGTGTTACGAAAAAAATTCCCTACATAGCCAAGGCATCTAACACCTCAGATCCATTCACCTTACCTTTCGTGTTACCTTTCTTGGGATTATTCTTCCATAATCCATTTACCTCAATGGACCCAACCGATCCAACTAATTGTCATATTCTTACCTTCCGCTGCGCTTACTCATGCACTGAGCTTCATTCGAGTCTTACATCATGTATTGGGTACCACACAACTCTCTCTAAGCTCCATTAACTTTCCTCTTTCCCAACTAACTCCCAATACTCTCAAACAAAAGGCAAGGAAAAGAAGCAACAAGAAGAAAACCATGAAAACCCAAAAGCAATACAACACCGCAGCAAAGTGGCAAGTCATTGCACCAGACATAACAAAGTTGCAAATCAAGCGCAAAAAAATCATAAAATACTGAAAGCACAAGACTAGAAACAAACACCATGACTCAATCCCCCATGGCTTCCCAACACTTCCAAAGGAAATCTCAACCTGAGCCTTCTTCCAAGACTTCATGGAAATCCCCTGCATCATATTGCTATAAACACATAACTGTCAGCGCATAATTAAATATAACAATATACCAGTTACCTTACCTTATTATTCCAAGTGCATTTCCTTGTAACTGAACACACATGTTAGCCACATGTTCCAAGGATCATGACAATATATCTATCAATTTGAAATCAACCTTTACCAAGCCTAAGAACCATGTCATAATCAACAATCAATTCACAATCATCATAATACTACAACTAGCACACAGTTACGCTCAAGTACGTATCAATTGTCTCATCACATAATGCGATAATACAATCATCCTATAACAAGAACATTCATTCATGCAATCTTACAGACACATTCTCATATCATTCAATTAATAAAACATTCAAACAAACTATAAACTGTAGAAATTTGAATAATTGATATGTTATCCACCGAGATTCTCCTGATCACACACTATTTTAGCTTCATGCATAATACAGAATCTCTTCTACCATTGATCATCACATGCGGAAATAAAATCAATTGCATGCACACATTAAAGCCATAAAAATTCACACATATGAACACAGTATTTCATGGGAAAGCTTAAAGCTGAAAACCCCCAACTATCTGTATATTATACATGTAATGGAGATCATGTAACAATCATAGTACAAAGCTCTTTGCAAGCTCTCATGCACTACCTCCCTTGCTACACACTATCAAGCTAGATCTAGCAAAACTCATGCTCCAACCTTTAGCCACTTGATAGCCAACCTGAATTGCGTGTTTCAATGCTATGGGATGGCCTCTTTATATAGATAAACCACCTGGATTTAACTGTACAATCCTCATTGATTACTCCACCTATCTGTGTGTTGCAAATAGCAACAGTATAGTCACAACTAATAGTTAACCTGCTCTTTCACCTATTTCTGCACTGGTCTCCACTGAAACTGTCCATGCACTGAAGTTAACTGATGCATTCTTTAGCTGATTAATGAGTTTATAATTAGTGAATTAATTAATAATTAATTCACACCACTCTCACTAATTGTATCAATCATTTAAACTAGATACAAATAGCTCAACTATGTTTAGATTAGTTAAACTGAATACAACTCCACTAACTTCCTCAATCAACTCCACCAAACTCTGTCACATGAGTTCTAACCGAAGTCTTCATGCAATAGCTTCACTTAAACCCTAGGAAAAGCGTATTTCCTTCTGTTAGCTGCATGTGCCACATCCAGGCATCAAACTGAAGTGCTTCAAGAGAATAAGATAATGTTTATAGTCCAAATATTATTAAGAGCTAATAATATTCGACTTCCATATTTTTAGGAGAGGCAGTCTAAAAATAGCCTGTGACCTAAAAATATGAGTCTCATCTATTTTTACCAACATGTCGCATACTTCAAGAATCTCCAACTGGAATCCCTGAATTATGCTCCGTATGTCTAAAAATAGACATAGTCTAAAAATAGATTTTTCGACAAAAATCACATGTGTGGTCCCCACCTAGTTTAGGTGATCACTTTCCTACTAGGATCAGGAAAGATGTTTCAGGAGGCCTCCTTCACTGTTTCTTGTTGCCATTTTCAACACTCCCTCTCAACAAGAAAGGACTGTCTTTGCATGCGACATGCAACTC
The DNA here is from genome assembly GCA_034641835.2 of Pinus albicaulis. Taxonomy (NCBI): domain Eukaryota; kingdom Viridiplantae; phylum Streptophyta; class Pinopsida; order Pinales; family Pinaceae; genus Pinus; species Pinus albicaulis. The sequence goes on from CM076582.1 coordinate 1,247,436,307, forward strand.
CATGCATTCGCCCTGCAACCTTCACAAGCGCCATGCAACTCCATGCATGCGACATACAACTCCATGCATTCACCATGCACCCTTTGCATGCGCCATGCAAACTCATGCATGCACCATGCAACTCCATGCATATGCCATGCACCCTTTGCATGCACCATGCAAACTCATGCATCTGCTCTGCAACTCCTCTGAAACTGAATAGGCTCCAAACAAATCAATCAGTCTTGATGCATCTAGCATCTATCATCAAAGTCTTCGACTTCTGCTGGTACCAACTGCACATGTCATCAGGAACTACTGCGCTGTTGAACTCTTGCACCCATGCACTCTTGCACTTGCTGTCAACTCTGATCCGCGCTCCAGTATCCGACACTGTCACTTTGATCTGCCTGCATCACTCCAACTGATCTTGCTACTGCTGCGCTGTGGGCACCTCGTCGCCAGGTTCAATCCATGAGATCCACACCATCTCATGAATCTGCCCAGAAATCTCCTCTTGGGATCAATCATGCATGTCGCCCCACCTTACACCTGGTGGTATAGCTGCATGCACTCCCTCTGCCCGTCTGGCACGAAATTTCTCTGCATGAGTGGTCTCTTCCACTCCATGATCCTCTTGTGGTTGCTCCACATCCCGAGGTTCACTATCACCTACATGCAAAACCCGCTCCCTCTCAAGCTCCAATTGCATGTCTTTCTCGCCTGCATGCAACACTTGCTCCCTCTCAAGCTTCAGTTGCATGTCTTCCTTGCACTTCCCATCAGCAGGAAGCTCCGTAGACATCCCATCTACTTCAATACCTGCATGCAAAAATTTCTCCCTCTCAAGCATCAGTTGCATGCCTTTCATGCACTTCCCATCAGCAGGAAGCTCCGTAGAAATCCCATCTACATCAAATCTATAAAGATTCTTCTGCATCTCCAGTTGTGGCTGCTCCACAACCTTCTGAGACTGCTTCTCACGCTGCATGTTGAGAGGATCCCTCTCAACCACCAAGTCACTAACCTCTGCTTTGCACCTCAAAGCTTTGCATGCATCTTGTACCTTAGTGCATGTAGATTCTTGGCTCGTGCACATTGCAATTGTCCCGCCGTCGCAAAATTTTCTAACAAAAGAGCTGATTTTAAATCGATGATATCTCCCTCATCCGAGCTCCGATTCGACCGATTTTTTTTTTCAATTTGGGTATTTTTTTCGCAAGGAATCCAAATATGCTATTTGTTTCTGAAAAAATTTCACCAAAAATTTTCAGATATTCCCTACAAACTCGCGCACCCAAAAATTCTCGCTCTCATTCCATGTAGAAAATTATATACAATATGCATGTATATTTCCGGCTTTCTCCATCTTTATGTTTCTTGAGTTTATCCTCAAACTCAACCGCTTCAATGTTTTGCAATTGATCCAATGATCAATATCGCTCCGATACCATGTAGAAAATCTATAACATAGCTCTGATACCATGTAGAAATTTGAATAATTGATATGTTATCCACCGAGATTCTCCTGATCACACACTATTTTAGCTTCATGCATAATACAGAATCTCTTCTACCATTGATCATCACATGCGGAAATAAAATCAATTGCATGCACACATTAAAGCCATAAAAATTCACACATATAAACACAATATTTCATGGGAAAGCTTAAAGCTAAAAACCCCCAACTATCTGTATATTATACATGCCATGGAGATCATGTAACAATCATAGTACAAAGCTCTTTGCAAGCTCTCATGCACTACCTCCCATGCTACACACTATCAAGCTAGATCTAGCAAAACTCATGCTCCAACCTTTGGCCACTTGATAGCCAACCTCAATTGCTTGTGTCAATGCTATGGGATGGTCTCTTTATATAGATAAACCACCTAGATTGAACTGCACAATCCTCATTGATTACTCCACCTATCTGTGTGTTGCAAATAGCAACAGTATAGTCACAACTGATAGTTAACCTGCTCTTTCACCTATTTTTGCACTGGTCTCCACTGAAACTGTCCATGCACTGAAGTTAACTGATGTATTCTTTAGTTGATTTATGAGTTTATAATTAGTGAATTAATTAATAATTAATTCACACCACTCTCACTAATTGTATCAATTAGTTAAACTGAATACAAATAGCTCAACTATGTTTAGATTAGTTAAACCGAATACAACTCCACTAACTTCCTCAATCAACTCCACCAAACTCTGTCACATGAGTTCTAACTGAAGTCTTCATGCAATAGCTTCACTTAAACCCTAGGAAAAGCATATTTCCTTCTGTCAGCTGCATGTGCCACATCCAGACATCAAACTGAAGTGCTTCAAGAGAATAAGATAATGTTTATAGTCCAAATATTATTAAGAGCTAATAATATTCGACTTCCATATTTTTAGGAGAGGCAGTCTAAAAATAGCCTGTGACCTAAAAATATGAGTCTCATATATTTTTACCAACATGTCGCATGCTTCAAGAATCTCCAACTGGAATCTCTGAATCATGCTCCGTATGTCTAAAAATAGACATAGTCTAAAAATAGATTTTTCGACAAAAATCACATGTGTGGTCCCCACCTAGTTTAGGTGATCACTTTCCAACTAGGATCAGGAAAGATGTTTCAGGAGGCCTCCTTCACTGTTTCTTGTTGCCATTTTCAACATAAACATGCCATGTTAGATAAATCAACTAGACGACATAATAGACACCAAACACTCAACACCAAATATATGACATAATCAAACAGTTAAGCACCATGTACACGACGTAAGAAAACTAATACCTTAATGTATTTTAGGGGAGGATATCTTATTAGCACAGTAAACCTAGATTAGAATAATATAACTTATTAACACATCAACTCAAACATGGCCATGATATCCATAACAGTAACTAGCTAACAAGTTCACATCATAAACTCATAATTGTCGTTCATGCATAACAATCATATATGCACAATCAACCTAGATTAGTATGACATAATATCACAAATAAGTCTACTCATACCTTAATTTCATAACCCTAACCATCTGCCTAGGCCAAACCAATTTAGCATAATACATATAACATCAAGATATTAATGCTATAACCCTAATAATCAAGTTAACTAACATATAACATGCTCATCAACAACATATAACATAATCATCAAGATAACTACAAGTTAGCCTATAACATAATCATCAACAACATATGACATAATCATCAACTTAATACCATGCTTGACTAACCAATGCATGTACATATGATCACACTAATTAACTAACATATATCATGTATGTAACCATAAAATCAATAGAATGAAATACATGCACATAAGCCTAATGCTTACAACAACCATGAATCACATAACTGCATGCCCAACATACAACTAGTATGACGATCTACTCTTACTCCAAATTCCATTATTGCAATGTCACTTTAATAATTTGCATCTCCTGCTCTATCTTAACCAACACATTAGCATCATAACATACCAATATCATCATGATGACCTAATTGCATACAATGACCTAATGTGTGCCAACCTCAACCATACCAATGCAAACTTGACCATATGCACCCACTTGACATGTATAACAATCATGGACAACCAATGCATGTCCCACATATAGCATCACATAAGTAAGCATACACGGAAAACACACAAGCATCACCAATATGTGACCTAGCATAAACAAGGAATGCATACACAACATGTAGCAACATGTAAGAAAGTGTGCACAAACAATACATAAGCAAGAACATCACATAACTAGTCATACACTCTTGACAACATGTTGACAACAACACCATCAACACTTCCATGGCGACACCACTGCTATAATGGCCAAAAAAACACGGATGAAACAAGCACATATAAATCAAAAGCATACTAAACACATATGCAACCAACATAAATGCAAGACCAACACACTGCCCATCCAGTGTGAGAGTTTAACCATGCTCTGATACCACTCTGTAACACCCTCTTCCCACATCTACCCAAGTAACTGGCCAACCAGGGTAAACATGCGATGAGAGGCTACTAATATGAGATTCAAACTCCTATATGACCTTAAGGAAGTGGAACTGATGGAAACAAGATAAACACACCTTACACAACATCAAAAACATCCTTGGGAGGTAACCCAACCTTACAGGCCCTTGAACCCTGAGGGAGACTAAATTTTTGACCAATTTGAGCCTTATCTACGGGCATGCCAAGTCAAGGTAGCGGTCAGGGCCCGGTTTGGTCAATTATGTTCCTACAACTCGGGGATTTGTGCCACCTTTTTAGCCCCATAGGCCAGTGACTGCCCAGAACTTCATGAAACTGTAGGGGATTATGAATAACTTTAAAAGAAGCATTCACATCATCAGTAACTCATCTGGACCCCTCCTAGCCATGATAGGCATTGATGGACCTCTAAATTGGACATAAATTAAGGCCCATATAACCTTTCTTAGGCCCATCTAACTTTCTTATGCACATAAAAAGATATATTAAATATCTCCTTCTACACTTAATAATGTTTTCTTATGCTTTAATCTTTTCTTAGGAAGGTTTAAAGGTAATTGCATATTTGTTCCTAATATTGGTTATTTTTGTAGAATATTGTGAGAATATTGGGCAGATTATGCAGATTTGGAGGAGATAATTTAGGGACTTGCTCCCTGCCACAGGAAGATCAAGATTGGAGAATAAATGAACACAATACAAGGAAATTATTGAGAAATCTTGGAGAGATTCAAGGGGTTTGTCCACCCTCCTTAACTATCAAAGGCAACCAAGCAAACTGAAGACGAAGTGCACTCAATCTATGTTTACTTGGAGTCAAGTGGACTCAATCTATTTTCAAGGGAGCTGTTGGTAGCTTCCCTATAGAATAAATAGAGTAGAGCTAGAGCTAGGAAGAATTCGATTCCATTTGGAACTTTGTTGCAAGCTATTGAGCTTTTTATTATTTTACCCAGTGATCAAACTTTCAGAAATGTGTGAGGCTATTCTTTTATGAAATGAGGAGACTGATTTCACTTTATTGATTTAAGTTTCAGAGAGCTAGGCTTATGGGATAGGGCTCAATCCATGTGCCTCAGCCTCTCTGTTGTATTTGTTCTCTGCTTTTTGTCATTTCATTAGTTCTGCTCTCGATAATTTCGTTTATGTTTCAAGTTGCTATTTAGTTTTTCCTTCAAAGTGTTGTGGTAGGTTTCATTTTCTTGTGAGTAATAGAATAGAGGAGAAAAACCAAAAAATTTTGGATCAATACCCCCTTCTCATCTCTATCAATAGAACTCGAGGAGGGCGAACATTCCCACAGACCCAAAAACTAATTTCTGTTCAATATTTCTAAGATTAAAATTAGAGTTGCATTACCATTTTCCAGTGTTCCTTTGCACTGTATTTTTACGCATTTGTCTGTTTCTTTACGCATAGGTTACCAGGTTGATTGTAGGAATTATTAATAAAACCCCAGAGCAGCTCTATGGTGCCTCCCCGCTTCATTCTCCATCTTTGTCCTCACCATCTTCGCAATGCTATTACACCCTCCATTTCTTCTTTTTCTCGCTTATTCTCAATGTTGCACCCACCTTTTTATTCATAAAAACACTTACACCATTCAGCCCGCCTTATTCCTTTGTTTTTATTAGTCACAGTTGCCTTACCCTTTTTAACCCAAAACACTTGAAAACCATTGAAATTCGACTTCCGTCTTTCCTCGTCGAAACTTTGCCGCATTGCACATCGCAAATCACATCTTTTATTTGGTTTCCGTTAACACTTACCAATGAAACCGTTGATTGTGATAATTCTCCATACTCTGCCACGTCGCAAATTGCATTTCTCACTTTGCAACCTTTTCCCTTTTTATTTTAAGACTTATCGCTCCAAACGCCGATTGCGATAATCCTTCATGCTCCGCCGCATCGCAAATCGCAAATCGCACTGTTTATTTTTTTCCTGTTAACATTTACCGCTCCATACGCCAATTGCAATATCGTTGTCATACTTTGCCACCAGCCCTACTACCACGTCATCCCGTCGCATTTCGCATTTCACAACTTTTACCCCATCACATTTCGCACTTCGCAACTTCTACCCCATCGTATTTCGCATTTCGCTCTCTCTCCCAAACATCACTTCCACTACTCCTATGACTTTGCGATATTGCGATTGCGATATCGCATATCGCACTTCCATCCTCCATCTCAACTCTGCCATCACACTTTTCAAATTATTCCGCTCCAAAGAATTTTTGCGCTATAATAAATTTTTAATAAGGTTTAAACCCATATTTTCACTTCTAAGCCTTGTTTCATGTGTTCATCCCTCCATTAGCACCTTTACCCCTTTCTTCTCCAAGTTCAATTATAATTAAGTCATGGATAGCTTAGCTGCATGGATAGAAGCATGGTGGATAGAGCATAAGATAAGTAGGGTGTGTTTACCCGATTGGCCAAGTTAAGTGTGGTTTAAATTAGTTTCCTTTCTGCCATTTCTTTTCAGCAATTTAATTTAGTTTCCTTTTGTCATTTCCTTTCTACAATTTATTTTAGTTTCATTGAAGTGTGACAGACTTCACTGAGAACCCCTAGAAGTAGCACCCTTTTATAGAGTGGAAGAGGATGACATGAGTAGAATGCATCTTTTGTACATATAGCACTTTCACCTCCAAGCTTGTATGAACTCTAGGTTGATAAAGTCAAGTAGGGCAGTCCCTAGGAGTTGCAACACTCTTGGTGCAATACCAGGGCTCACCACTTTTTGGCGTTGTTGCCGAGGAGGTGTCTAGTAGATGCTTTGATTATGTTTTAGCATTATTTTCTGCTTTCCTTTTTCATGTTGTTTCTGAAATATTGAAAAATACAAAAAAACTTATTTTCATGCCTCATAAGAGTAGGGATACTCAAAATTTAAAAAAAAAAAAAAAAAAAAACTTCTCCAATACCAACCCCCCCCCCCACTTTACCACGTGGTGCAATAAGAACCACATCACCATACACTTTTGAAGATAGAAGAGATGGATGGATACGATGACAATGAAGAGTATCTTATTGGGTTTCCCATTCAAGACATGGACATCAGTGTACATATGAATAACATCCCTCCATCTTTCCTTCCCAAAGTCCATGGTATGAGGACAGAGGATCCGGAAACATTTCTCTTTGAATTTGAGATACTTTGTAGATCTTATGGCTACTTATCACACACTCGAAAATTGATATTGTTTCCTGCAACATTGAAGGATAAATATCTTAAATGGTTCATGAGTCTAGGTACTAATTCAATAATATCGTGGAATGATATGCAAAAGATATTTCTAGTAAAATATAAAGATTGTGGTCTCAGAGAAGAAATTTTTCGAATGAACCAAGAAGAATATGAGAGCCATGAGGATCTAATAGAGAGGTTCATGTATAATGTTAAGAGGGAAAAATTGCATCATTTATGATTTGACACACTAAAAACCCTCTTACTTAGAACAATTAGGGATGAGTGGATTGATCTCCTTAATCTCATGAGTAGAGGGGATGTATACCAACTATCATTTGAAGAAATTTGTGAAACATGCAAGTGCATATCAAGAGAAAGGGAAAGAGTAAGTAAGTCAACATCAACATTGGTAAGGCAATATGAACTTGGAAATTTGCTTGATAACTTTAAAACATAAATTTTTAGCAATCTAAGTGAACAATTAGAAATGTTAATAATGAAAAATGAGAAAAAAGAAGATGTTGATATTTTTTTTATCTGTGCAGAATCATATGCTACTAAATGGTGTTCATCATTCCCCAGGTTTAAAGAATTTTACCAAGAATACAATGGAGCAAGGCAATCACCAAAGAAGCTATGTTATGTAGCTCCAAGGAGACCCTGACAGCCTCGTAAAATTGATATGATGCAAGGACCTACTTCACAATTTCAAGCTTATTCACATCCATCTAAAACTAATTGGGACACACTCACTCCTTGGAAACCTTGGCCATCCCAACCCCAAAACCATTCTTGTCAACATGGTTGGAAAGGACCTTATTGGGAAAATCCACAATATCCTCAATATTTCCCTCCATACCCTCCATACCCAACTCCATGATATCCCTACCATCCACCTCCACCACAACCACAGCCTCAACCACATCCATCTCATATATCCGCCCCCACTCAAATACCTGTACCACCATTCCCAAACCCATACAATGAAGTATTCCATCTCACTTACAATGCTGAGGTACAACACTTCCAAACATCTCCTCTTGATCTAGATGGTATTCATCTTAGTTCAAGAAATGTATTTCAAAGAAGAGATTTTATTAATGTCATTGAAGGAAAACATCAAGAAGAGGAAGATCCAAATGAGGAGATCAAAAGATCAAGGGCTGCACTTGATGAAGAGCCGGCATCAGAATCAGATGTTGAGAAAGTTTCCTCATGTTTACCAGAATTTCCTCCATGTGTTCAAGAGAACAATCAACAAAAAGGGGCAGATTTGAATGTCATAATAGAAGAGGACATCCAAGGTGATCCAACTCAGCAAGTGGACCAGGCGCATCACAACTACATTGACATATCGTTCCAAACAGTCATTAATTTGCAGCAACATGCTCTTCTCCAACAGTACTTGATACAATCCCAGTCAAAGAAATTCATCTCTCATATTCAGGTACATGTCAAAGCATGTATTCCAAGTGTGCACGTGATTTTATCTATAATCTTGATGTGTACATGGCTCCATTGTAAGTATTCCTATATTTGAAAAAGGTTTTGTTTTTTTCAATTAGAGTAGGAAAGTGAAAAAAGAAAAAAAGCGGAAAGAATAAAATCTCAGGTGAAAACCTCCTTTGAGGCATTTGAGATTGGCTCACTGATTGAAAGCCTCCATGAGGCAGTCATTGGGTTGAAAAAAAAAGAAAAAAAGAGAAAAATAAAAGATCCTAGGTGAAAACCTCATTTGAGGTGCCTAGGCATACGTACCAATTGAAAACCTCATTAAGGTAGCTAGTAGGCCTTTAAAAAAAACAAAAAATAATTTCCCCATGTATCTCTCTCTAAAGAGTGCAGGTGCTCTCCAGCCTTTGCAAGCAGAAAAACAACAAGTTGGCACAAAAAGAAAATTTGGTCAACACCCTGGTCAAAGGAAGTCAAACTTGGACTTCCCCCTCCTGTGCTTAGAAGCTCCAAAAGGACCTCAAGAAGATTATCACATGCAACTTTAGAGCAGCTTCAGAACCACCGAAGACAGCTTCAATAGCCATATCAGTAGCTTTAATATCACCTGCAAAAAATAATGGCCAAAGTGTCCTCAGACACGTAATTTTATTAATCACAAAAAAACAATTACATTGGAATTATGCAAGAGTTTACACCCAAACATCACAATCACTCTTGCAATGAGCTATTTATAAGCTCAATGTCCTAACTTCCACTAATTTTGGATCACTTATTAAATAACAAGTGTCCAATTACATTAAATGAGCTTCTAATTATTCTACTAACTTTACTCCTAACTTAGAGCCTAGAAACGACTCTTTTCTAGAGTCCTATTTTTTAATAACAAATTTCTATTTCTAAATATCTCAAAGATTTATTAAATATTCTAGAATAATAATTATTAATCTAATATCTTAAATTAATAACTATTTTATTCAAACATTATAACCTATGATAAAATTTATTTTTGGATCATCTAACATTCCCCCCATGATCCAAAGATACATTACAACAGATACCAAGTTCATCCCTGAACTTAGTAAATTTTATTCTGCCAAGAGGTTTCGTGAAAATGTCGGAGGTCTGATCTTATGAAGGGAAAAACACTGGCTTGATGACGTCCTTTGCAATGAGAGATCTGATATGATGATACTTGGTGTCCACATGCTTTGTCTTTGAATGGAAAACTGGATTCTTGGCAAGCTTTATTGCTGATTGATTGTCGATGAATAATGAAGTAGCTTCTGCTGGAGGAATTCCCAAGTCTTGTAAAACTCGACGTAACCAAACAATCTCACATGCTGCTTCCCATGCTGAAATGTACTCTGCTTTTGCTGAAGAAGTGGGCACTGTAGTTTGCTTCTTGCGACTCCAGGAAACTGCAGCTGACCCCATGTTCATTAAGTAACATGAGGTTGATGCCCTGTCATCAATACTGCCAGCAAAGTCGGCATCTGAAAATCCGCCAAGTACAAAATTTTTAGTCTTTTTGTAAAGAAGACCAAAATCTTTTGTTCCTTGGATATATCGAAGAACTCTTTTGGCTGCATTCCAGTGGCTATCTAGTGGTTCCTGCATAAAACGTGAAAGAATACTGACTGCATAAGATAGATCAGGACGAGTGGTTGTCAAATAAATCAAGTTGCCAATCAACTGTCTGTAAGTAGTGTTGTCCACCTTTTCCCCCCCTTCAAATTTTGAAAGTTTTAAGTTTTGTTCCATAGGGATGAGGACAGGCTTACAATCCTACATTCCAAATCGCTGAAGAATTTCTGCTGCATATTTAGTCTAGGCAATGAAGATCTGATGTGGGCATTAGAATACTTCAACTCCAAGATAGTAGTGAAGTAGTCCCAAATCTGTCATCTTAAAACCTGCATGTAATTCCTTTTTCACCTGTTCAATGTGATCATCATTTTTTCCTGTGATGATCAAATCATCGACATACATAATGAGAATGACCAGATATTTTCCCTGTTGGCGCACATACAAAGTATCATCAGATTCACTGCGATGAAAACCAACTTTGCGAAGGTATTCATCCATTTTTGCATACCAAGCGCGGAGAGCTTGTTTTAATCCATATAAAGCCTTGATTAATTTGCAGACTTTATGTTCTTGCCCTTCAACTTCAAACCCTGGTGGTTGTGTCATATATACATCTTCCTGTAAGTCCCCGTTGAGAAAATCGCTTTTAACATCCATTTGATGAACTTTCCACCCTTTCTGAGCGGCCAATGCAAGTGTTAATCTGATGGTGTCCCATTTAGCTGTAGGTGCAAAATTTTCTTCATAATCAATGTCTTCCTGCTGCGCAAAACCTTTAGCAACAAGTCTTGCTTTATACTTGTCAAGCTCGCCATTTTGGTTGTACTTAACTCTGTAAACCCATTTTCATCCTATGGGTTTAACATTTGGAGGAAAATCAACCATTTTCCAAGTGTGGTTATCAATTACTGCTCTATATTCATCAATCATGGCTTGTTGCCATTCTTTATGTTTGACTGCTTCTTTGTATGTGGAAGGTTCAGTAAAATCATGTGCTAGCAAGGTGAAAGTTGCTTCACTTCTGTGTTTCTGTCTTGTTCCTGTTTTATTTTGTTCATCTGGATTTACATCTTTCAATAGTTGAACTGCCCATTTTGGAAGTTGTTTCTCACTTGTTTAAGAATATGAGAAGTCCCCATCATTGTAAAGGGGATTAATGTAAACTGATGTTCGTCATTCAGGTGGTGAATCTGGAGAATCACTGTCAGAAGAACTGCTGCTGCTTGGAGATGCTGATGAACTGCTAGAAGACCCAGATGATTTTTTTGAAGTAGATGGACTTGATGACTCATCTTCAGAGGAAGGAAAATCAAGTTCATACGAATTTGGTGAACTTGGTTGACTTTGCATATTTCCTTTCCTTTTGCTGCCCTTAGTTTCTAACTTGTGAAGAAGATTTTCGATTTCTTCAGCACTCTTACTCTCTGTTTCATCAAAAATGACATCCCTGCTCACAATAAATTTTCCATTTGTCAAAAGACGATACCCTTTCTTTTCATTTGAATAGCCAATCATTGTGCATTTCAAACTTCTTGAATCAAGCTTAGTTCGCTTTTCTTTGGGAACTAAGGCATAATAGATTGATCCAAAAACTCAAAGATGTTTAACTTTAGGTTTGAAACCAAACCAAGCTTCATAAGGGGTGATTCCTTCTAAAGAAGCAGTTGGAGATCTATTTCTTAGATAGACGGCTGTATGGATTGCTTCTACCCAATATGTTGGACTTAACCCTTTGAAAGTTAACATGGATCTCGCCATGCCTAACAATGTGTGATTCATCCTTTCTATGACTCCATTTTGTTGTGGAGGGTAAACATTTGTAAGATGCCTTCTAATTCCATTTTCACTACAATAAGTTTTGAATTCATTTGAATTGAATTCGCCCCCATTATCTGTCCTGAGAGTACCTATCTTTTCTTTGACCTCATTTTCAACAAGTTGTCGAAAAATTTTAAACTTCTCAAATGCTTCTGAATTGTTTTTCAAGAAGTAAACCCAAGTAATTCTGCTGAAATCATCAATAAATATCAAGAAATATTTGCAACCACCTAATGAAGTTTGTAGTGGACCACACACATCACTGTGAACTAGTTTCAACAGCCTGTTTGCGCGCCATGTACTTGTTGGAAAACTTTCTCGACTTTGTTTGCCATAAATGCAGGCTTCACATTTTGCATTTTCCTTGTTGAAAGTTGGAAGTCCTTTAACCATCCCTTTTTTCTGCAATTGATAAAGACTATAAAAATTCAAATGTCCATATCTTACATGCCATAATCTTATAGGTGAAATTCCTGTAGTAACTGCCCCTGCAAAATCAAAATGCCTTGGAATAACTGTCCCTTTCATCCTTAACAGTTTTCTGTCTTCATATCCTGACATCACTGTTTGGAAGTTTTGTTTGACTGAATTAATCTTAACTAAGCCATCTTCCATAATGATTTGATGTCCGACTTGTCGAATCATGACCAAAGACAACAATTTTTTCTTAAAGGTGGGTACATACCACACATCGGAAATCAATTTTTCTCCAATGTCAGGGAGAAAAACTTTGACTGCACCTTTTCCATAAGGCGTATGTTTTGTATCATCTACTAGAAAGATGGAATTAATATGGCACTATTGAAAATTCCAAAAGAAATCTCGTCTACAGGTCATGTGCTGAGTTGCTCCTGAATCCAAAATCCAAGCATCTTCATAATCACTCTTAATGTAGGAGGAAAGTTGGATTGTTGGTGAAGAAGTGAAGACATATTCTGAGTCATTATCATCTTGATCTTGATCATTTGCAAACTGTGCTGAAGGCTGTTGAAACTTAGAAATTTTATTGATAGATGTGCAACAATCTGAAGCATAATGACCAACTCTGTTACATCGCCTGCAAACAATTTGACTCAAATCGGTGCCTCTTCCTTGAGACTGTCCTCAACCTCTGCTTTGTCCTCTGTTTTGAGATTGTCCTCTCCCTGGATTCTATCATGTGCCTCTTTTTTTATTGTTGCCTCTGCCTTGAGAATTGTTTCTGCCTGAATTGGAGCCTCTATTGGAGTTGTTTACTCTGTGTTGACTGCGACCACAACCTTGAGCTACTTGATTTTGATTAAAATTACCTTTTCCTTTGTTTCTGGAATTTTCAGCTGAGGAGTTGCTATTACTGGCCTCTGTGAGAAAAACATCTTCAACAACTTTCTTTTTCTTCCCAAAAGTTTTATCATGTTGAGTCAACATTTCGTAGAGCTCATCAAACTTTAGCTTTTCTAACTTTCCAGTTAGTTTTAGAGTTTCCAAAAAATGTGTGTAGGAAGAAGGAAGCCCAGCAATTAAAATTGTGACCATAAAACTATCATCTACTGCTTGAAAACCAGCATTAACAATTTCCTGCTTAACATTCTTAAGTCTGGAGATGTATTCAAGAATATCTCCTTCTTCAGTCAATTTTTGATGCAACAATTTTAATTGTAGGTCAACTATTTTTTACTAAGGCTGAGTATCAAACAACTTTTTAAAAGTTCTCAAAGCAGACCATGCATCGTTAGCATTTTCGATATGAACATACATTTCGTCATCGACAGAAGATTTAATGAGAGCTAATGCCTTGGCATTTTTAACTTCCCATTTTACTAGTGCAGCTGCATCTGTAGGTTTATTTGGCTTTACATCTCCATCACAAATATCACGCCATATTTCATTATAAACGAAAGTGCTTTCGATGAGGCATTTCCATGTTTTGTAAGATTTTGAGCCTTCAAGTTTGTCAGAATCAGAAAAGAAATTAATCAACTTAGACATTGTAGTGTTTAAAAATTCACACCACGAATCAAGCTCAAAATTTTTTTTATCAAGATGCGCAACACAACAACAACACACGACGCAAAAAACGAACTATCGGGGCTTGGCCTTGACCCTCGAATAGTCGCTGAAACAAGAGAAAATTGACTGAGCTTTTCACTTGGCTCTAGTCAATTTCTCAAATATTTACAAGGTAACTTTCAAAATTTGACTTATACAATAGTGCTCTTGCACAATATGGTAAAAAAAAGTTACCCCCCCTCAAAGTTAATTTACTTTGAGTCACACTTATCTCTCCAGAAACAAATTACAAAAAAAAAACGCCTTATTACTCCAAAAATTACATAACCTTATTACTCCAATAAAAAAAAAACTATTACAATATTCTTCAAAAAAAATTCTACTTATTCCTCCAAATAAAAGGTTCCATCTTATTGCTCCAATTATGATTTCAATTACAAATCACAATTACAAAAAAAATAACTCCAATTACAATGTGAACAAATAACTTCAATGAAACATTACATAAAAAAAATGCTTTTGGTTAAAAAAATATTGAATGTTTTTGGATCTTTTCCGCAGCTCACCAAGCTTCCGCCAATTGAATGACAACCGCAGGCTCGGGCATTTGTCTTCTAAGTTTTTGTAAAACAGATTTTTCAAAAGCTAACTTTGAAGCAAGGGTTGGCCAATCATCATATATAGCAGTGAATTCAACTAGTTAAGACTTTCTCTGCACTTTCATCTCAGGTGGCTTCTCACATTGCAAGCAGAACAGTCGTGGTTCTGTCCCAAGGCGTGCTCTATCTGTGCATATGGTTTTACGGGTAGGCTGCGGCTTCAAAATTGAAATCATCGATTGTGCAGTGAATGTTCTTATCGATTGTTCTTACGGCTTGATTTTTCTTACGGCCAGGCTCGTTGAGGTTGGGGTCAATGACGTTTTCTCTGTTTCTTGGGATTTCAATCTCACCTTGCTGGACTATTTGTCTGCCAATGCTGTTGTGGCTACCGCTGCCCTTATAACCAATGGCACTGCCATTTCTGAGAAAAGCATAAACGCTTGTCAAACGCTGGCATGGAATGAAAAATCGAGAGAGGTTATCTGCGCTTTGTTCACATTCTCTGTTCTTTTCTCACACACTCCCTACGAGCTACAGAGGCTACTTTGTTCTCTTCTACCATTATTCCGGCGATCTTAAGGGGGTTTATAGATATAACTAATACAACATCAACTTCGAATATCTCCCCTGAAACTAATTCTTGGAAAAGATGGTTCAAATCTAGAAGCTCAAAGGCTTGAGCACATTCGAGAAAATAGCAATTAGACAAGCCAAAAAACCACGTACCAGAATCAATCCAATGGAGAAAGACGCGCTTTGCTACAACACTCTTACAAACACAGTCACCTCTCAACAATTTGAAACAGCAAAAACAAAACTTCACCTTGTTTCAAATATCGGTAGATGGGCATACCATGAATTCTCCGGCATGTATCATAATTCAGATTTTAAAAATTTAGAAATAAGCACAATTAAATTTCTTTTTCTAAAAAAAAATTAATTGATTGCATACCAATTTCTTTTGCTGATCAATGCAATGGAGTTGAGTTTTCCAAGAACTGGTAGAGCTGGAATCTCCTCCTCATAGCATTACCGTGGCTCTGATACCACAATAATGGCCAAAGTGTCCTCAGACACATAATTTTATTAATCACAAAAAAACAATTACATTGGAATTATGCAAGAGTTTACACCCGAACAACACAATCACTCTTGCAATGAGCTATTTATAATCTCAATGTCCTACCTTCCACTAATTTTGGATCACTTATTAAATAACAAGTGTCCAATTACATTAAATGACCTTCTAACTATTCTACTAACTTTACTCCTAACTTAGAGCCTAGGAAACGACTCTTTTCTAGAGTCCTATTTTTTAATAACAAATTTCTATTTCTAAATATCTCAAAGATTTATTAAATATTCTAGAATAATAATTATTAATTTAATATCTTAAATTAATAACTATTTTATTCAAACATTATAACCTATGATCAAATTTATTTTTGGATCATCTAACAAAAAAAATCAATGGTAAGGCTCAGGTATGCAATCATCTAACACTTTCTTCGAATTATTTTAGCTTAAGAAAACATTAAAAAGTGTGAGAAGTAAAGTTTTTATATATAGCCAAAATTAGTAGCAGAGAAACCTCGGCCTTATCTATTGACTAGCCTCATTTTTTCCACCAAGAAGAGGAACAAGGCAAAAGTAAAAAGGACTTGAGAAAGTGGGTATTAAGAAGTTCATTGTAATGGAAGACAAGGAGTGCTAAGGGGTAACCAAGGGTGAACTCAGTTATCAGAAAAAGAACTGTGAGTTTATTCTACAAGAAATTAAAAAAAAATCAAATAAAAGGTGGATCAACCACCTCTTGGCATGCAAAACATATTTTCTTAAGGCATCTGAGGACCTCCATGAAGCAGCTACGAGAAGAAATACAAGAATAATAGCAAGAATTTTAGTAGGAGGAGCAGCGCATGGGCCAATAAACAGTAAACGAAATAAGCCAGCATGCAGCAAGAACTAGAAGGCAGGAAGGATGAATAGATTGCTCAGAGGATGAGAAACAGTTTCAGTAGGGGGGTGATGATGGGCCTCTAAATTAGATATAAATTAAGGCCCATCTAACCTTTTTTAGGCCCATCTACCTTTCTTGTGCACATAAAAAGATATATTAAATATATCCTTCTGCACTTAATAATGTTTTCTTATGCTTTAATATTTTCTTCGGAAGGTTTAAAGGTAATTGCATATTTGTGCATAATATTGGTAGTTTTTTTAGAATATTGGGCAGATTATGAAGATTTGGAGAAAGATATAATTTAGGGACTTTCTCCGTGCCACTGGAAGATCAAGATTGGATAATAAGTGAGTACAATATCAGGAAATTATTGAGAAATCTTGGAGAGATTCAAGGGGGTTGTCTACCCTCCTTAATTATCAAAGGCAGCCAAGCAAACTGAAGACGAAGTGCACTCAATCTATGTTTACTTGGAGTCAAGTGGACTCAATCACTATTTTCAAGGGAGCTGTTGGTAGCTGCTCTGCAGAATAAATAGAGCAGAGCTAGAGCTAGGAAGGATTCGATTCCAGTCCGAACTTTGTTGCAAGCTACTGAGTTTTTTATTATTTTACCCAGTGATCAAACTTTCAGAAATGTATGAGGCTATTCTTTTATGAAATGAGGAGACTGATTTCACTTTATTGATTTAAGTTTAAAAGAGCTAGGCTTGTGGGTTAGGGCCCAATCCATGTGCCTCAGCCTCTCTATTGTATTTGTTCTCTGCTTTTTGTCATTTCATTAGTTCCGCTTATGATAATTTCGTTTATGTTTCAAGTTGTTGTTTAGTTTTGCCTTCAGTGTGTTGCGGTAGGTTTCATTTGCTTGTGAGTAATATAATAGAGGAAAAAACCAAAAATTTGTGGATCAAGACCCCCTTCTCATCTCTTTCAATAGAGCTCAAGGAGGGCGAACCTTCCCACAGACCCAAAAATTGATTTCTGTTCACTATTTCTGAGATTAAAAGTAGAGTTTCATTACCATTTTCCAGTCTTCCTTTGCACTATATTTTTACGCATTTGTCTGTTTCTTTACGCATAAGTTAGCAGGTTGATTGCAGGAATTATTGTTAAAACCCTAGAGCAGCTCCGTGGTGCCTCCCCACTTCATTCTCCATCTCTTTCTTCACAATATGCGCACTGTTGTTACGCCCTCCATTTCCATTTTTTCCCGCTTATTCTTACTGTCGCACCCACATTTTTATTCATAAAAACACTTAAACCATTCAGCCCGCCTTATTCCTTTGTTTTTATTAGTCACGATTGCCTTACCATTTTTAACGCAAAATGCTTGAAAACCATTGAAATTCGACCTCCGCCTTTCCTCATCGAAACTTCGCCGCATCGCACATCGCAAATCACATCTTTTATTTGGTTTCCATTAACACTTACAGCTACAACCACCGATTGCAATAATTCTCCATACTCTGCCGCATCGCAAATCACATTTCGCACTTCGCAACCTTTTCCCTTTTTCTTTTAAGACTTACTGCTCCAAATGATGATTGCAATAAGTCTCCATGCTCCGCCGCATCGCAAATCATACTGTTTATTTTGTTCCCGTTAACATTTAACGCTCCAAATGGCAATTGTGATATCGCTATCGTACTCTTCCACCGACCCTACTGCAACATCATCCCATTGCATTTTGCATTTCGCAACTTTTACCCCATTGCATTTTGCACTTCGCAACTTCTACCCCATCGCATTTTTCATTTCTCTCCCTCTCTCGAACATCACTTCCGCTACTCCTCTAACTTTGTGATATTGCGATTACGATATTGCATATCACATGTCACACTTTTGTCCTCCATCGCAACTCTGCCATCGCACTTTTCAAACTATTCCACTCCAAAGAATTTTTGCGCTATAATAAAGTTTTAATAAGGTTTAAACTCATATTTTCACTTATGAGCCTTGTTTCATGTGTTCACCCCTCCATTAGCACCTTTACCCCTTTCTTCTCCAAGCTACAAATCAACACTTTTTCAATTAGAATTAAGTCATGGATAGCTTAGCTGCATGGATAGCAGCATGGTAGATAGAGCATAAGATAAGTAGGGTGTGTTTAGCCGATTGGCCAAGTTAAGTGTGGTTTAAATTAGTTTCCTTTCTACAATTTAAATTAGTTTCCTTTCTGCCATTTATTTTGAGCAATTTAATTTAGTTTCCTTCTATCATTTCCTTTTTACAATTTAGTTTAGTTTCATTGAAGTGTGACAGACTTCACTGAGAACCCCTAGAAGTAGCACCCTTTCGTAAAGTGGAAGAGGATGACATGAGTAGAATGCATCTGATGTGTATATAGCACTGTCACCTCCAAGTTTGTACGAACCTCGGGTTGACAAAGTAAAGTAGGGCAGCCCCTGGGAGTTGCAACACTCTTGGTGCAATACCAAGGCTCACCAGGAATTTCGTCAGACATGTCACAAACATTGAATCTACAGGTGTAAACAACATATTTAAGCATAGGGTCTCATACTTATATGAGAATCACTACGAAGCATTTCTCCCCTACATCATAAGCTACAATACAATATATTTGACCATAGATACATTGTGTATTCATTTACCGGTAAAAACATGGGTAGAGCCATACATCATCACTAATCGAATACATGATTATAACCAACGCAATAACACCATAAATACAATGGATATAACAACAATAAAATTCATACATAAACTAGTACATTTGCATACCAAATACCAGTAATGTTGAGGGTTACATCAATGAAGTGAAAGTAGTGTGATATTCGGTGTGCTAGGATAAGCATGGATAGTGGAAAGACACTAGAAGCAAGGTTTTTTGTGGTGTTAGTGTGTGGTCTATGAATATTTAGTACTACAGTTGTGTGTATGTTGTGCATATTGTATATTTGGTGATTGTACCTATGGTGATGTGTACATGTAACGTATGTAGTGTTGTGTACATATGATGTTGTATTTCTATTGTATATCTGGTGTTGTGTGTATATTGCATATGAAGTGCTAGGTATAGATAGTTCTATGTACATGTTGGATATGTGGTGTTGTGTGCATATCGTATTGTGTGCATGTTGGATATGCGGTGTTGTGTGCATATGGTGTTGTGCGCATGTTGGATAGAGTTGTGTACGTATAGTGTTATGTACATGTTGAATATGCAGTGCTATGTACATATGGTGCTGTGTGCGTGATTTACATATGGTGCTATGTACATATGGTGTTGTGTGCATGATTGTACACGTGGTGATGTGTGCATGTGGTGTTGTGTACATGTTGTATAAGTGGTGTTGTGTGCAGGTGGTGTCGTGCATGTAGCGTTGTGTACATGTGGCGTAGAGTACATGTCGTGCATGTGGTGTTATGTACATGTGGTATTGTGTACACATTGTACAGGTGGTGTAGTGTACATTTGGCATTGTGTATACATTGTGCAGATGGTGTCATGTACATGTGATGATGTGCACACATTGTGCAAGTTTTGTTGTGTACATGTTGTACATATGGTACTGGTATACATGTTGTATTGTGTGCATGACTTGCATGTTGTGTTGTGGGCAAACGGTACTATATATGTGCATGGTGTAGTTGTGGTATCATGACATGTGTATTTTTTGTGTTGTACTCTATGTATGTATAAGTGTTGTGTCGTATTGTACACAAGGTGTAGGTGTATGTGTTGTATTCCGGGGTGTATGTATTGTGTTGTATTGTACACTAGATGTATGTGTACGTATTATCTCACGTTGTACACTAGTTGTATGTGTATGTATTGTGTTGTGTTGTACGCTGGGTTTGGGTGTATGTATTTGTGGCATTGTACGCCTTGTGTGGATGTACATGTTGTGATGTACACTATGTGTACGTGTAAGTGATTTAAGAGAAGCAAAGGCATTGGGTGCTTTCCAGGTGTGGCAACCGATCTTGTGTGTGTACAGAAAGAACAAAGGCAGAAGTAAGGACCAGTGAAGGATAAGTATCAATATTTTATTTCAGTTGTATTATGCATGTGATGTGTGATTCTGGATTATAATGGTTACATATGATTTATGATTATGGTTTATGGTGATTTCATGTGATTCTCGACTTTAATTTATGATGGTTTCATTTTGAGATAACTAGATGTAATATGTTTATACATAATGATTTGATCAAACAACCAATTTGACTTATTGTGAAAGGAAGTAAATAGGATTGCAAGTGTACCTTATTGAAGAGCTACCAATGAGGTATGTTTTGAATTTATTTCAATTTATTTTGAACCTAATGGCAGTTATGTGCTTGGTATAGGAATTATGGAAATTTTGGGTTGGTTGTTTGAAACTGATTGCAAGCAGTAGAAACAACAACAAAAGGAATTGAAACAGAAAACAATATGTTGGTAAAGCACTTCAGGAGCAGGGCCATTGTGGGGCACTAGTGCCCAATAGTGTCCATTGATTTCCATGAGCATGCTATGACTAGTATGATGGTTTTGAGGTAGGTATATGCCTAGTTGTTTGAACTTCTGATGCAAGGAAGCCTTGCCAAGGGATGGACTGCCCGGGATGGGGGTGCCAATGAAACTTAGAAGGTGTGTGACAGCATGGAAGAGGGTGACGAGATTTCCCGAGGGACTATGAGCGGAGAAGGGAAGGTCAAGGATGGATTTTTGTTGTCATTAGCATTTCCAGATGGAATCAAATGCACATTGGGAGTGTGCCCTGGAACAATGAGCTAGTAATTGTTCACTGATAAGACAAGTGGCACAGGATTGTAGCATTAGACATCGGATGCAGCTTTGACATTGGCAGTGGATTCTGGACTTCCTAGGAAGGAGGTGAATCTTGGTATTAATTTGAGGGTGGAGGTGGGAGCCTCTAAATTCCCTTGTTGATGATAAGGGCATCGTATCCTTCTACTTGCTAGTTGATAAAATGTGTATATGTGTACATTTTTTTAAATACTGTAACGAGCTAGACGTATAAAGCTCCATAGAGAGTATGGTTATTCGCTGGTTGAAGAAAATGTGTATCAATATATGTGGTTGTTATTGTATATACCTAATGAGCTATGTTATAAAGCTCCAATGCATGGTATGATTGTCATGATGGTTTTTTTATTTTGTGTAGGTTATTCATTGTAAATACTGAAACGAGTTGTGTTATAAAGCTCCATAGGCAACATTTTTTGTTTTCAGCAGTATTCCTGGTTGTAGGTGTCATTTAACACCGAGGACGGTGTTCCCCCAAGGGGGAGGGTTCTGTAACAACTCTGGTAAAAATCCATAAAAAATATATATATGACCACGGTTGATGGGACACATATTCCAAGATGAATGGTGGGAAAAACATCCTAGAGGGTGTTTATTTGGTTTATTATGGCTAAAGGAAATTGGAAAAGACAATGGAAAAGGCTTCGGAAAGATATGAGGAATTTATTGGCATTTATTTATGAAAATAATGGAAATTAGGATAAAAGGGAGGTGAAAGGTCAAAGGTTGCATGTGAGGAGGAAAATGAAGGAAAATAATGGAAAATTAACAAAATAAAGGCCTCATTAATAAAAAGGCTTTTGAGGATCAGTTGGCAAGTTTTTTGGTCAATTCAGTTTTGGAGCTCTCATTATTCTCTCTCTCTCTCATACTCTTACATACATAGTGTTTTCTTGGATCACTCTTGGAGAGTGTGGATACCTGGTGATTTGGAGCAAGAAGGAAAAGGAAGAGCAGGAAAGTGCAATCAGTCATCGAGATCAGTAGCTATAACGAGTTTTGATTGTAGGTACGGAGTTGCATGTATGCTTTCCTCACTAGTTTTGGCATACATGGTGTATACATGTGGATTTTCCTAGCCTTTCCATTTCCTGGATAACCATGGTGCTGTGGGTTTATTTCCATTTATTTTTTTCTAGTTGGTTCTCATGATTCCTTTAGCTGTGGGTTGACTTATTAGTTCCTAAAAGCCTTGGTTAGACAAACGCTTTGGAAGCTCGACAGACAACTATGGGTTAAGTTACTATTCCTAGAAGCCTTGGTTGGAAAAACACTCTGGAAGCCCTAAGTGGGTGAGTTAATAGTCCTGGAAGCCCTAGCTGGAAAAAACACTCTAGAGCTCTAAAAAGGCTTGGATAGAGACCAATATGGGATGGTTGTGATGTCTGACTGTGAGGTGGAGTCACTGGTTGAGGGTTGAGGTGGTTTGGCCTCGGGGAGCCCTTGATTGTTTGTGATTGATGTGTTTGATGAGATCCCACATTCATGCTTAGAATATGGCACGGGGGTGATTGGCTGAAGAGAGACTTGGCTCAACCAATCTATGGTCAGGTGGAACGTGGAAGTCCCATCTTCGGTTGGTTTTTACATTCAGTAATGAAGAGCTCATTCCTCTAGTATTTGGTCATGAAAATGTATTGGTTTATGTATGGATTTTATTGATATTATATTCATTGTATTTCTGTTGTTATTTTATTGGTTATAAGAATGTATTCGATCAGTGATGATGTATGGTTCTACCCATGTTTTTACCGATAAATGAATGCACAATATATCTATGGTAAAATAGATTGTATTGTAGCTTATGATGTGGGGGAGCAATGATTATTATTAATTCTCATATAAGTATGAGACCCTTATGCTTAAATATGTTTTTTACACCTGTAGATTCAATTTTTATGACATGTTTGAAGAAATTTTTGTCATGGTTAGGAGGGGTCTAAATGAGTTCTTGATGATGTGAATGCTTTTGTACCTTTATTTTAATGTTATTCATCATCCCCTACAGTTTCATGAAGTTTTGGGCAGTGACTTGAGATTTGGGGCTAAAAAGGTGGCACAAATCCCAGAGTTACAGGCACATAATTGACCAAATCAGGCCCTGGTCGCTACCTTGCCTCGGCATGCCCACGGATATAGGCTTTTAGCCACTACATTTCCTTGGAATTCCTATGACTAAGGCTGAAATTGGTCAAAAAGTCAGTCTCCCTTAGGGTTCAGGGGCCTGGAAGGTTATGTTACCTCCTGAGGATGTTTTTGATACCGTGTAAGGTGTGTTTGTCTTGTTTCCATCGGTTCCACTTCCTTAAAGTCATCTAGGAGGTTGAATCTCATATTAGTAGCCTCTCATCACATGTTTACCCAGGTTGGTTGGTTACTTGGGTAGATGCGGGAAGAGGGTGTTACAATCCTAGTGTACCAAGCACGAGGTGTTTGCTTCAGCCCATACAATGCTCTCTTGAGTCTGCACACATGCGACTCCCTATCTAAGGTCTCAAAACCTTTTGGCTTCTCAATGTACACCTCTTCCTCAATAAATCCATTGATAAAAGTTATATTTACATCCATTTGATGTATCTTCCATCCCATTTGCACTGAGAGTGCAAGGATGGATCTAATAGATGAGTACCTTGTGACTGGTGCAAAAGCCTCATCATAGTCAATCCCCTCCACTTGAGAGAACCCTATGGCCACAAATATGGCCTTCTACTTCTCCACACTCCCATCTATTGCCTTGTTCACCTTGTAGACCCACTTGGATCCCACAACGTACTTCCTCGCTGGTCTTGGGACAACTTCCCATGCACTGTTAATGATAATGGAATCATACTCCTCTACCATGGCATTAACCCACACTGGTTGTTGCACTGCTTCCTCAAAAGAGGATGGTTCTATCTCAATACTTTTACTCATAAGAGCCATGTATCCAGTGTACCGCTCTGGGGACCTTCTTTTCCTGTGTAGTAATGTGGGTGCTCCGACACATTATCTCTTGCATCTAGTAATAATATATCACCCTCTCTATTGCGCTTTCTTCCATATCTGGTAGATGGCTCTGCATGAGTGGTTTCTACCACTCTCTGTTTCTCTGCTTGTGAATGCTCCACATCCTGAGGTTCTTCTTTAGGAGCCAAGAGCTCCTCAACTACATGCAACTCAAGCTCCCTCTCAAGGGACAATCACATGGCTTTCTCTTCATCGAATTTCACATCTATTCTTACCATTGTCATCTCGTGTTTTGGAAAATACACCAATAGTTGTGTGGTGTATCAGTGTACCCCAAAAATATCCCCAACTCTGTTGTTGGCTCTAGCTTATTCCTGGAATATTTGGTTACATGGAAATAAACATATGAACCAAAAATATTAGAATATGACACATCTGGTCTCTTACCTGAAAAATCCTCCTCCGGTGTACTCATCCCAAGTATCCAATGAGTACTTCTATTCTACACAAATATTTTTGTATTGCATGCTTCTTCCCACAGATGAAACGATAGTCCTTGATCATGCAACATAGCTCATGTTTCTCCCACAATAGTTATATTCTCTCTTTCTGCATCCCCATTCTGCTGTGGTTTATGCAGCGTTATCAATTCTCTTTGAACTCCTTCCGAGAAATTTCTTGAATTAGTTAGATATATATTCTCCACCATTGTCACTCCTCAGAGCCTTCACCTTCTTCCCTATATCTTTCTCGACAAGTGCCTTGAACTCACAAAACTTGGAGAACGTCTGATCTTTCTTCTGCATGAAGAAAATATAGCACTTTCTTGAAAATTTGTCAACAAAAATCACATAAAACCTGTTTTTTTCTATGGAAGTTGTTAATAATGTTCCACACATGTCTGAGTGAACTCTCTAATGGATCGCCTTGGCTCATCTTTCCTTATCGTGAAAGGTGTCTTTTGTATACTTCCCCAATGTACACCCTTTGCATGTATCTCTCTACGCAAGTGCACCCTTTGGAAGTCCTCTAGAAATATGTTGCATGATATTCAAATTTCCATGATGTAGATGGCCCAATCTCTTTTTCCATAACTCACCGATGTCTTAGCTCTCCACCTTCTCTACTTGTGTGCTCAATGAAACAAAGTTTTCTACATCAAGTTTGTAGAGATTATTTACTCAAACCCCAAAATTTTTCATATGTCCCGTGGCTTTGTGAAAAAGGAACACCTTTCCTTCACTGAAGATCACATCATACCCATTATCTTCCAACATAGCAATAGAAACCAAATTATTCTTTAAACTGGGAACACACATGACATATTTTAATGTGATGGGTTTACCTGACTCTCTCTGAAAGGTAACTATACTGACACCGGTAGCGCTATACATCCTGTCATCACCTATCTCGATGTGCATCTGGAGATCCTTCTCCTACAAGACACTGAATAATTATTTGTTTCCAATCATATGGAATGAAGCTCCACTATCCAAGTACCACACACTGCACAGAACCCATCACCTATGACACCATGCATGCAATGAGAGTGAATTCCAACTCGAACTATGAAGCCAATGTTTCACCTGTTGCTCCTCCTGAGGAATTATTGTTGGTCTTATTTTGTGGACAACTTGTGGCGTAACGTACATGCAAATGACAATGAAAACATTTCACCTTTGGCAAGTCTTGCTTCTTTCCTACCTTGCCAGAATCTGATTTGGAATGGGATGCCTTTCATTTTCCTTTCTTCACCTTTCCATCCAAGGCACAATTCTCAGCATCATTAGTATTTTATGAGGATCCATCTTTGGTGCTCCACCTAAACTCTTCTTCTACCAAGTCGAACCACAATCGCTCCCACTTTGGTAGCTGCTCCCTCCCATTCACAGAGTCTTGGTAGCTATGGCAGCTCTTGGGAAGGCCTAGAAGTTCTAGGCTCACCAAATTATCATTGACAACTGTCATCCCAAAACTTCCAAGTTCATCTCGACAATCAGTGAACTTCGTCAAGTATTTTTGGATTGTGTCACATTTCTCCATCTTGATCTTTCTGAGCTCGTCTTTCAACCCTAGTTTCCTATGGTCGCTGATATTCTAAAACGGATCTATCAAGGCCTTCTACATCAAATATGGATTCTCCTTCCCATGGATATTCAAGACAATATAATCGCAAACTCCTTCTAACAAGGTCTTTCTTGCCTTTGCTACATTCTTCTTCCATGCATTAAGTTGTTAAGCATCAATTGTCGCAGGATGAGGAATATCATTGTCAATGAATGCCTTCAGTCTGTTTTCCTCTAGCACGGCCTCCATCCTATCCTTCCATGCTATGTAATTCAAATTTCCCTCGATTGCATATTCAAGTCTCAAGCCATTGAAAGACATCTTGATCTACTACTGGGTCCTGAAGAACAAATCTGCAAATTTGATATACATGTTCAAAACAAACTCTGATTCTTCTCTTCTATAGTGATTTATGCTCTGATACCATGTCTAAATTATACCAATGGATTCAATATGAAATTTTAATGTACTAAAACAAAATACTGAATCACTTCTACAAATTCGCGGAAACCAAATTCAATTTCATAATCACAAACAAGCAAGAGAAAGAAAGCAATCGATCACACAACACAAGATGTATCTCAAGAAAGAAACTGCTCAAAACCCCTCTATCTATATATTTCATAAATTCAATACCATGAAACAATACAATGCTATTCCTCACACTGAGAAACCTCTGCCAACCTTGCTTATGCATTCCTGAAGGAATTGAGCCCCTATTAATTAGGAAATTCCTTGGAATTGATTGTGCAATTCATCTAAGGCTTGATGGTGACCTCATGCATGACCTGTACAATTTTCTAATTATACAACTGATAGTTATCTTCCCTTTAACCTCAAACTCAACTGGGCCTTCCTTAGAACTGACATGCAACAACTATTTATAGTGAATTATCAGTTGAATGATTGATCACTACTTGTGAATTAAATTAGATTTAATTCACTAGACCTATCACTAGCTCATCTCTCAGTTATAAATAGTTAAAAATTATTTTAACTCAATTAATTGAGTTAACTAATTACAACTCACAAATAACTATAACTTGACCCCCTAAAAATAGGAAAATACTCTGCATGCCTCCTCTTAGACCCCCAACTCAAATTTACTAAGCTAACTCAGTCTTTCTCACTTATTTAACTAATACAAGTTGTTGTGAGATGAAATTACAATTTCTCTTCCAATTTAATTAAGGGGAAATGAAATCAAAAGCCCCCTTTGGGTGCCATTTTAACAATATCTTGGATGTTTAAATTCACAACTTGTTTTATTCCCTAGTGGAGAGCGTAGGTTATCACTACATTGTTGGTTTCCATGCCCAATCCCCAGGTGAATTTGGTTTCCAAATTATTCTTAGGATGAATAATCACCACCCCTGTTTTTTATACAATTTTTTTTTTTACAAAAATGAGTATATTTGGTATTAAAATTGTTTTCGGTTGCAACAAAATGCTCAAGAAATGCTTATATTTTTTCCAAATGAATTTTTTTCAAAGGAGAACATAAGAGGAAACCCAAAAATTCCATCTAGGAGGCTAACACATACAAACATTTTTCTAATCACTCTACAATTGTAGGAACGACAAAATTGTCTAGAGAAAAAAACAACCTTACAAAATGTGATCATAATTAATGGAGGAGGATCAATTGACGGCTTTTCTATTGGGAAATCGAAAGATTTTTTGGCTATGCTGCATTTTTCATCTGTATTTCTCTGACATTACAATTCAACAAGTTGGAAACGAATGGCCTTGATCTCGTCTTATTGCTGGTTCACTTTCACATGGAGCTTTTGCATTTTTTCAACCAATAGGAGGATGATATTTGATTATTAATGGATTTTCCTTTGAAGGTCACCACTCTCATTTTCAAAATAAATAAGGGTTGAGGACAAGAGTTACAAGTGTTGGTGCATCCTATGATAACAAGAATATAGCCCATGTTCTCCATAATGGGTAGGAATTGGGAGGAGGAACTAGAAATCAGAGGCATGAGGCGAAAAAAAGTCCAGGATACAGGCTTAAAGGGTCGGGAGAAGGGAGGGGGGTGCAAATAATAGGAGGATAAAATGGAGAAGGGTAGGTTATTCCTAAATGAATGGCCAATGCAAAGGGATGGCTAGGATACCCATGACATAGGGAGAGTTTTAGAAAAGAAGAAAGGAAGGAAGTGGCCCAACAAAATGAATGAAGCAACACTAAACAAAATGCAACAGAGGAATTGAAATCTAAATAGGTGAAAGGGTACCTTATAAAAACACACGAACTTAGAATTTCCTGTAGCTTCTCCCTTGTCAATGTCCCTAAATTAGGACTGTCTCTGTCTAGAGAAAAAGAGGCAGGAAGCACACAGGGTGGCGGGGGATCCCCGAATTATTTTGAGAGAACTACAACATCGACTTGAAAATCTTCAGAATTGTTTGATTGCGCTTCCATAAAAACCACAGACATGCTAGAAAGGAAATATTCCCAACTTCTTGTTAAGCTAAAGAGGAAATTTGAGTCTAGAGTGGGTAGGATAATTCCTATAATTTTTAATTTAAATGTGTCTAGCGAGACTACAATCCTGACACAGAGCAAGAGGCTCACGTGTCTAAAATAAATCTCTTCACCTCTGAAGTGTACATCTACATAAAGAAGGCATAGGCCACTAGAAATAGTGTTTCGATTCACAATCAAACACTAGTGGCTTGATTCCTGCATTAATTTCATTTTAGCACCAACCATGAATACAACCTTAGGTCCCAATAATTCCCACACCTCAAAGATTGTATCAACAATGAAAATCAATAAATCTCCCCATCTTGTAACCTTCAAAGTACTTGGTACAAGGGAAAAAGAGTAAATGAAGAAATTCTCGGCATACTATGTCACCACATGTGAGGTATGCATGGGCGCATGGCCTGCACGCCCGCCACCTGCTAGCTTAGACATGTTGATAGGCCCAAGATTCCAAAAAACATACGAATGGTTACTAATATTGGAGGAGTCAGGGTGGTTAATAAGGAGGATCTTAGAAACCTTAATATGATTATTCCCATAGTGCACATATCTAACTGCTCTAACGTGGAGAGGGGAAAAAATCATGGATGTGGATCTTCATGGTATTACTTTCCATCCAGACAAGCCATTGACAACAAATTGACTTACTTTAAGGAGACAAGTTTGGTTTGTTTGTGCATTTGCCTCCTTGTTTTGACTTCTTAAGATGTGATAATAGGCCTTTTGAGAAAATGGATCCAAGATACTAATAATTCTCTTGAGGAGGCTTAAATGGTTTCTCTTTGGAAGAGAACCCCTTTGAAGGTGTTGAATGGTGATAAGGGAATCCCTTATTACCACTATCTTGGAGGCGTCCTGATCTTTAGCCAATTGGAGGCTAAGAAAGAGTTTGTACATTTCTACAAGATTATTCATCCTCTAGCGAAGTCCCCATGAATACTTTACTTCATGATTTCCTTCGAGATTTAAAAGAACCCCTCCCCTTTTGCCAACCCTTATTTTTTATACAAACTGAAGAAAAGAAATATAATTAAATAATTTCACTCCACATTAAAATAATTATATCAAAATAATAATGCAAAAGAAAATTAAAATGATGAGTTTTGTATTTTTAAATGATCTAATAAAAAACTAGTTTTTGAATATTTCATGATTTATATAGAATTTATTTAAATATGATTAGAGAAATATATTTTATTTTTTTTATTAAATAAAAAATTAAAGGATTTGGTTTAACCAGTATTAATTTAATATTGTAATGTGATAGCTTATTCACTATTTTTAATTAATTAATTAATTTTTAAAATTTTCTTTGTCAATTAGGTTCACGATATTATCTTAAAATTTCACTAATTGAAATTAAATTATTTTTAAAAATTATTATTAATAATAATTTTATTGAGGATCCATTTTGATTCAAAATTATTTTAATTCAACTTCATGTAAACTAAAATCTTTATTATATTCCATAGCTAGTGAATCTTTATTCGTCTCTTTCATTATAATTTGGAGAAGAAAATTATAAGGTGCAATTTTTAATTTTTTTTGTTGGGTTTTTTCATATTGGGTTTCTCATGGTGTATTTCATATTCATTATGTTTATGGTGGGTTTATCTTTTAAAATTGAAATATATAATTTGTAATAAACAAAAATACAACAATTAAACCCATTTCACTATTAGTAAAAAAGATATAAAGATTTTGGTATGCCCATGTAGACATTATAAGTTTACTATTTATACTTAAGGATCTCAACAAGTTTTTTGCAGTGAAAAATCCATTAGTAGTACATAACGATATAGAGATTTGACATACCAATGTTGACATTATAAAATCACAATTAGGATTTAAGGATCTTAACCAAGTCTTATGCAGTGGAAATTTCATTAGTAGTACAATAAGTTATAAAGACTTTGACATGTCAATGTAGACATTATAAGTTCACTGTTTGGACTTTTTTTCTTCTTCTTCTTTTTTCCGAGAGAAAAAAACCATAATTTTATTCATTGGATGATAAAATTATATTTTTTAGACACACCAACTATGTGTATGCATTTAGAAGTAAGATTAGATGCATATTTCATTCATACATAAAAGGCTAAGCCTTTTGAATTGTGAAACAATAAACAACAAAGAAAATGTAGCAAAAATTACATAAAAGTGTTGTAGTTACTTATGTGAAAAATCACAAAGCTCTCCTTTTTGTTTTTCTTCTTCTGAACATTTTACCAACCCCCAGGGTTCGGTTCGGAAAACACCATTTCCATTTCTTTACCATCAGTCTGTTGGGGAACTTCTTTATCTGAGTTTGAACACTTAGAAGTATGTGTTCTCTTTGTGCCAGCCCAACCTTGAATGTTGTGTATCTCCTCGTTCTTCTACTCTGATATTGGGATCACTATTAGTACGGTACCTTTCTCGAAGATACTTTTAGTGTCGTATTGATTCTTAGATCCCCTGCCTACTTGTGTGCCTTGTTGATCATGTACATCCATGTTTGGTGGGTTCTCCATTGTTTCTTCTTCTTCTCCTTCTGAAAGGTGAGGGTTTGGAAACTTCCATCCCTTTGGATTTTGGGACTATCTCTTTTTCATTTTTGTAACTTTCTTAGCTTGTGGACATGTGTTCTGCAAATGTCCTGTTTAAAAACATATACAACACCTGAATGTCGTGTTTCCAAAATCTAATGGTTGGGTCCACTGAAAACTATTATGAGTCAGGTAAATGCAATCAGGTAACCCTTTAATGAGGTCTACCTCTACACATATTTTAGAAGAGTGCAAATTCCTTTTAAATTTCTTTCCAGATCCATCTTTATGAACTTTCCCAATGTATTTACAATACCTTCTAATACTTGGTGATGCTAGAAAGGAAGGGGGAGGTTGTGTGGTCTCACCCATACTAAAATTTTTTAGACTACCATTGTGGTAGCGTCAAACTCCAGAAACCATGGAGTTATGAAGAGACCTGCTCTACCCCAAAATCATGGCCCCTCGTTATGTAGAAAATATATGCACTAAGCAAGCATATGTCCAAGATCCACCTGATCTCACACTATTTAACTCTATGCAAGATACTGAATCTATTCCACTTGTTAATCTTTTGCGGAAAAATTAATTGCACACACATGTGAAACATAAACCAAAATTATCAATCGCACATAACACAGTTTTTAACCGGGAAAGCCTGAAGCTGAAAACCCCAACTATATATTATGTAACATGGAGATCATATGACAATATCATACAAACATACAAAGCTTATCACAAGCTCTCAGTACAGTACAACCGTCATACACTAATCAGGCCTAATCTTGCAAATCCATGCACCGATCTATGTCGCTTGCTAGCCTGCCTCCACTACGCAATCTCTGCTGAAGAATAGCTCTGAATGAATTCGAATTACTCTTGGATTGACTGCACAATCCTCATTGGCATCTCTACTGTGTGTTTGATGCAATCAATGCATCACTAATAGTCACAACAGATATTCTATCTTGCCCTTTCACCTATCTCTCTACTGGTCTCCACTGAAACTTACATGCACTGTAATTAACTGATGTATTGTTTAGTTGATTAAGGAGTTATTATTTATGAATTAATTAACTAATTAATTCACTCCACTCTCACTAGTGTATCAATCAGTTAGACTAGATACAACTAGATCAACTGAGTCTAACTGAGTTAAACTAAATACAACTCCATAACTACTTCTTCCAACTGTGTCATAACTCTGCCACTTGAGCTCTAACTGAGTCCTCCATGCAATAGCTCCAGTAAACCCTTAGGAATAGCATAATTCCTTCTTTCAGCTGCTGTGCCACATCTGTGCACTGAACTGAAGTGCTCCAAGAGAATAAGTTGTTGTTCAGAGTTTGATTATTATTAAGAGCTAATAATAATCGACATGCATCTATTTTTAGATTGACGATCTATAAATAGACTTCGCCCAATATTCTAAAAATAGAATTTCATCTATTTTTCCAACTTGATCAACCATCCACAAATAGCATCCTGAAACTTCTGAAATATGATCATCATGTCTAAAAATAGACATAGTCTAAAAATAGACTTGCGCCAAAATAGCCTGCGGGCCCACTTAGTGAAGGCGACTCTTTTCACTAAGCTCATCATCTTGTTGAATCTCAACACTCCCTCTCAACAAGATAGGGATTATCCTTCACTCTGATCACGTTCACGCCTCTATGGTATTTGATTCGGTCACTAGGTAGGGTCTTCGTGGAACTCTGTGCATTCCGATCCTCAGGTAGAATGTATATCTGCAACATGATCATCCGTGCACACAATCTCTAATATGATGATCTGGATTATATCAATATGTTTAGATCTATCATGAAACAGGGTTAATTGAGAGTTTAATGCAACTCGATTATCACAATGAATCACTTGTGGATCCATAATGTGGCTTGAACAAACCAACGAGGAATCTTCCTCATCAGATAGCCTCATGCGGCTAAACTTCTTTGCCATGTATTAAGCTTCCGGCGGCTGAGTATACGGATCTTTGTTTCCCCTCTTTGTGTAAGAAACTGTCGTAGATCCGATATTGAAGATCCCTCCTGATGTGCTCTTTACGTCACGTGGGTCATTGGGAAAGGCATACGCAAACCATGCAAATTAGGTTCATGATCACATACACCATAAACCATACTCAGATGTGCCCCTGAGATATCTCAGGACATGCTTGCCTGCCTTCCAAAAGAGCTTGGTAGGCTTAACCATCGCTTGTGAAATCCGGTTCACCGCATAGCATATGTTTGGTCTTGTATTGACTAAATACATGAGCGAACCCACCAATTGTCGATAAACAATGGCATCCACTACCTCTGCCGATGTAGCATCCTCTTTCTTCCAATTTCCTGGAAGAGGAGTGTCGATAGGCTTGCAGCCTTGCATGTGAAACTTCTCCAATATCTCCCGGGCATACTTGCCTTAAGACACAAACAGTTCACCTTCCCGCTGCCATATTTCCAATCCAAGGAAATAATGAAGGAGGCCCAAATCCTTCATCTCAAACTCCTTTGCAAGATCTACCTTGCATGAGTGTATCAACTGCTCATCACCTGTTAGTATTAAATCATCAACATAAGGTACAATGATTAAAGCACCTCAACCCTGTCCTAGTGCAGTTTTGCATCTGCCTCACTCTTGGTGAATCCAAGTCCAGTGAAATAGTTGTCGATCAGAGTGTACCAAGCACGGGGTGCTTGCTTAAGCCCATACAATGCTATTTTTAGTCTTCACGCATGTGACTCGCTACTGAAGTTATTAAATCCTTCAGGCTGATCAAAGTACACTTCTTCCTCAATGATCCCATTAAGGAAGGCAATCTTCACATCCATTCGATGAATGTGCCAACCCATCTGCGCTGAGAGAACAAGGATGGTCCTTATGGAAGAATACCATGCGACAAGTGCAAAGGTTTCTTCATAATCAATCCCCTCGATGAAGCCACAGGGCAACAAATCTTGTATACTTCTCAACGCTCCCCATCGACTTGCTTTACCTTGTAGATCCATCTTGATCCTACAACTGATTTTCCCACTGGCCTTGGAACAATCTCCCAAGCACTGTTTCTGACAATGGAGTCATACTCCTCCACCATGGCATCTACCCATGTGGGCTCCTGCGTTTCTTCTTCAAAAGAATATGGCTCTGTCACAATACACTTTCTCATAAGAGCCATGTATCCAGTATATCGGTTAGGTGACTGTCTCTGTCTGCGCTGTGATGTAGGAACTCCTACATTATGTGCCGCATCCACCTTCAGTCTCTCAACTTCTGTGGTATGCTTTCTGCCTTGTCTGATGTTTGGTTCTGCATGAGTGGACTCCTCCACTCCATGAATCTCCTCCTATGGCTGATCCACATCCAGAGGCTCATCTTTGGGAACAAGAAGTTCCTCCTCCGAATGCAAGTGTAGCTCCCTCTCAAGCGATAACTTCATGGCTTTCACCTCATTGAATTTTATATCTCATCGCATAACAGTCATCTGACTGTTTGGAAAATACACACGATAGTTATGGGGTGTTTCTGTGTACCCCATAAATATCCCAACTTCTGTAGTCGGCTCCAACTTCTTCCTGGCATCCTTCATCACATGAATGTAAACAGGTGAGCCAAAAATCTTCAAATGAGAAATATCAGTCTTCTTACCAATAAAAGCTTCCTCGGGTGTACTCATGCCAAGTACTCTATGAGGACAACGGCTTTGCACATAAACCGCAGTGTTGCATGCTTCCGCCCACAAGTGCATCGGTAGGCCCTGGTCATGTAGCATCGCTCGTGCAACACCCACGATCATTCTGTTCTTTCTCTCCGCGACCCCATTCTGCTGTGGGTTATGAGGTGCTATGACTTCTCTTCGAATTCCTTCTTTGCTACAGAAGTCTTTGAATTCGCCAGAGATGTATTCACCACCATTATCGCTCCTTAGAGCTTTCACCTGCTTCCCCGACTCCTTCTCCACCAATGCCTTGAACTCACAGAAATTTGAGAACGTTTCACTCTTCTTCTGCATGAATAAGATCTAGCATCTACGAGAAAAGTCATCAACAAATATCACATAATACATGTGTTTTGCTGTTGAAGCAACCAAGAATGGTCCACACATGTCTGTGTGAATTCTCTCCAGGATCACCGAAGCACGGTTCTCCTTCTCATGAATGGTGGTATTCACAAACTTACCCATTGTATTTCCTTTGCACTGATCTGACTGCGCAAGAGTACCCTTGGGAATTCCAGTAAAAATTTGCTGCAAAATTTTCAAAGTGCCATGGTGAAGATGGCCCGATCTCCTGTGCCATAACTCAGCCTCATCCCGACTCACCACTTCTTCTGCTTTTCCCACCATTGCAACGCAGCCATCTACCTCTAGCTTGTAGAGATTCTTAATTCGAACCCCTATCTTCTTGGTTTGACCCATTGTTTTATGTCGAAGGAAGGCTTTTCCCTCACTGAAAACAACATCATAACCCTTGTCTTCCAGCATTGCGACTGAGACCAAGTTTTTCTTCAGACCTGGAACATGCATGACATTCTTCAACAAGAATGGATTACTGGACTCCCTCTCAAAGGTAATGGTTCCAATGCCTGTCACACTGTACTGACCATCGTCACCCATCTCTATATGCATCTGGAGGTCCTTCTCCTCCAAGTTACTGAACAACTCTTTGTCTCCCGTCATATGGAAAGACACACCACTGTCAAGATACCACACCGATCCCATGCAACTTGAAACCAAGCATGTGATCAAGGAAAAATCCAGCTCAAATTGCAAGGCTAAGGCCTCTCCAGCTGCAGATCCAGCAGCCTGCTCATTCTTCTTCTTTTGTGGATAGTTAGTGGGGAAATGTCCATGCTCGTGACAGTGAAAACACTTCACTTTGGACAAGTCCTGCTTCTTGCCTTTCGCACCGGATTTAGAAGGATTTTTCTTTCCCTTCCCTTTCCTTGCTTTGGTAGCCAAAGCACAATTCTATTCATCTTCATTCTTCGATGAAGATCCATCCCTGGTACCCTGCCTTATCTCCTCCTGCACAAGATCCGACCAAAGTCGCTCCCATCCTGGCAGTTTCTCCTATCCATTGACATAGTATTCGTAGCTATGCCAACTCTTCGGAAGCCCAAGGAGAGCCAAGCTCACCAAGCCTTCTTCATCAACAGTAACCCCCACACTTCCCAGTTCATCCTTGTAGTGGACAAACTTCGTGAGGTATTTTTGAATATTGTCGCCTTTCTCCATTTTTATTTTTCTAAGCTTGTCTTTAAGCGCCAACTTCCTCTGGTCACTTTTTCTTTGGAACAAGTCTGTCAAAGCCTTCCACATTAAGAATGGAGTGGCTTTCCCGTGAAGGCTGGACACAATGTGGTCCTTCACACCTTCCAACAGAATCCTCCTCGTCTTTGCAATCTTCTTTTGCCATGCATCAAGTAATGCAGCATCGCTAGATCTCGGCTTAGCAACATCACTATCAATGAAATCCTTCAGCCCATTATCCTCCAGCACCGCCTCCATCCTGTCCTTCCAGGCTATGTAATTCGAGCTCCCATCAAGGGCATATTCCAATCTCAACCCGTTGAAAGACATTTCAATGTATACTCGATTTCTGCACCAAGAATCTTCTATAGCAAATTCGAATTGTCCACTAGCACAAACTCACTTCACAATTGCAATCTTCAATCATTGACACTTCGATACCATGTAGAAATTATGCACTAAGCATGCATATGTCCCGAATCCACCTGATCTCACACTATTTAAATTTGTAGAATCTTAAGATCTATTCCACTTGTTAATCTTTTGCGGAAAATTTAATTACACACACATGTGAAGCATAAACAAAAATTATCAATCGCACATAACACAGTTTTTAACCGGGAAAGCCTGAAGCTGAAAACCCCAACTATATATTATATAACATGGAGATCATATGAAAATCTCATACAAGCATACAAAGCTTATCACAATCTATCAGTACAGTACAATCATCATACACTAATCAGGCCTAATCTTGCAAATCCATGCACCGATCTTTGCCACCTGCTAGCCTGCCTCCACTGCGCAATCTCTGCTGAAGAATGGCTCTTTATGAATTTGAATTACTCCCTCCTTGATTGTGCAATCCTCATTGGCATCTCTACTAAGTTTTGGATGCAATCAATGCATCACTATAGTCACAACTGATAGTCAACCTGCTCTTTCACCTACCTCTCCACTGGTCTCCACTGAAACTGTCCATGCACTGTAGTTAATTGATGTATTCTTCAGTTGATTAATGAGTTAATATTTAGTGAATTAATTAACAATTAATTCACGCCCTCTCACTAGTGTATCAATTAGTTAGACTAGATACAACTAGCTCAACTGAGTCTAACTGAGTTAAACTAAATACAACTCCATAACTACTTCTTCCAACTGTGTCATAACTCTGCCACTTGAGTTGTAACTGAGTCCTCCATGCAATAGCTCCAATAAACCCTTAGGAATAGCATAATTCCTTCTATCGGTTTTTGTGCCACATCTGTGCACTGAACTGAAGTGCTCCAAGAGAATAAGTTGTTCTTTAGAGTCTGATTATTATTAAGAGCTAATAATAATCGACATGCATCTATTTTTAGATTGACGATCTATAAATATACTTCGCCCAATATTCTAAAAATAGAATTTCATCTATTTTTCCAACTTGATCAACCATCCACAAATAACATCATGCAACTTCTGAAATATGATCGACATGTCTAAAAATAGGCATAGTCTAAAAATAGACTTGCGCCAAAGATAGCCTGCGGGCCCACTTAGTGAAGGCGACTCTTTTCACTAAGCTCATCATCTTTTTGAATCTCAACACGTTAAGAGTGAATTCTAGATCTTTTTGTGTATCAAATTGTACAATAATGAATCCCTTAGAGCATAAGTTAAGTTCATAGTTGGGGGTCTGAGTGGTGAATGTTTGGACTGAAGGATCTTAACTAAGTTTTTTATAGTGAAAAATTGTTATTATATTTCCTAATTAAATTTGTAGAAGGAAACAATGGCAAAGCATCATTACATTTCAAACATATACTAACTTCCATCTTAAGCACTAGTAATACAATCCCTACAACCTAAGTATTCTCATTTATGCATTGAGGGTGTAACACCCTCTTCCCACATCTACCCAAGTAACCGACCAACCGAGGTAAACATGTGACGAGAGGATACTAATATGAGATTCAACCTCCTAGATTACCTTAAGAAAGTGGAACCGACGGAAACACCAAAAACACACCTTACACTACAACATTGACATCCTAAGGAGGTAACCCAACCTCCTAGAGGCTTGTTCCCTAAAGGGGAACTGATTTTTAGCCCCTTTGAGGCTAAGTTGCAGGCTTGTAAGGGAAAGGTAGCGGCTTTGGATCCTAGAGCCATAGGCTAGCCTTGTCAAGGTAGTGGCTCTGGCCCAGACAACAAATTTTCCACCTGTAACTCTGGGATCTATGCCACATTTTCAACCCCTGAGCCCAGGGCACTGCCCAAAACTTCATGTAACTTCAGGAGAGGGTAAATAAAAATAAAACAAACATATGAAAGCAATCACATCAACCGAAATTCATCCGACCCCACCCAACCATGATAGGAATTTCGTCAAACATGTCACAAACATAACATCTACAGGTATAAACAATAGATTTAAACAAAGGGTTCTCTTTCTTATTTGAGAATGGCTATGAAGCATTTCTCCCATACATCATAAGCTATCATGCAATCAATTTCACTATAGATACATGGGATAATCTTTTACAGGGAAAAACATGAATAGATCCATACATCATCATTGATTGAATTCTTGCTTATAACCAGCAAATTAACAACAAAAATACCATGAATTCAATAGCAATGAAATCCATACATAAACTAGTGTATTTGCATACTGAATACCGGAGAATCGAGCTCTTCATCACTGAATGTAAAAAATAACTGGAAATGGGACTTCCATGTTCGACCCAACCATAGATTGGCTGGGCCAAATTTACTTCATCCAATCACCCCCGTGCTATATTCCAAGTATGAATGTGGGACTTAAACCGAAAGAACCAACCACGACATCCTGAGGCCCTAAACCACCTCACCCTCATCAATAAGCATGCCATAACCGACTTTATTGTGATCTACCTCGATCACTAGGAAAACACAAGCATGGATATCGTCAGATTCTCTCCACCAAAACTGTGAGGATTTTTCCTGTCTCGTAATCGCTCAGGACTTACCGCAACCCACAGTATGAATCAGGGGTTATTAGGCTATAAACCAAGACATACTCTCCAGGATTTACCATAATCCCAAACCTGAGATTCCTAGGCCTGTAATGGAGAGTAAACCACCACCTCTCAGGCTTTACCGCAACCCACAGTCCAAATCAAGGGTTACTAGGTCCTAAATCGAGGCAAAAAATGAACCGGTTCTATATCATTCAAAGATCCACCTCACTCAACTTCAAATCCATCCGGTGATCCAGCTAAACCAAAACATGAGAACACCACAATGCTATGGTTATCCAGAAATGGAAAGGCTAGGTTGAATACACTGTCACACCTAGCAAAACCCATGCCAAGACAATAAAGAACCACATACAATCTTGTAGCTGCTATAGCTGCTTGATTCCTGCTCCTCCTTGCTTGCTTCCTCATTTTTCTTGCGCTTTTGCCTTTCTTGCTCAAAATGCCAAAGTGCTCCAAAAACTATTAGTGTCCAAGAGTGTGTGTGTGTGTGTGTGTGAGAGAGAGAGAGAGAGAATAATGAGAGAGCTCCAAAAATGCACTAACAAAATGTACCAACTGATTCTCAGAAGCCTTTTTATAAAAGAGGTCTCTATTTTCTTCATTTTCCTCCTCACAAGCAACCTGTGATCTTTTACCTCCCTTTTCTCCTAATTTCCATTATTTTCATAAATAAATGTGCCAAAAATGTCATTTTGCCTTTCCAAAGCCTTTGCCTTGGCCTTTGCCATTTTCCTTAGCCATAATGAACCAAATCAACACCCCCCTAGGATTTTTTTCCCAACATTCAGCTTGGAATAAGTGTCCCATCAACCATAGTTATTATTTTTAAAATTTATTACATGGAATTTTCACCAGGGCTGTTATAGAGGGTGCTAGAGTGTGTTGAGAATTGGGGGCCAATAATTCCATTGGGAGGTTGATGAAGGTAAACAAATACACTTCTAGCTCTTCCAACAGATTCACCACTACTTATAATTCTTCTTATTTTTCTTTGAGCTACGTGATGGAGAAATGCATCTTTCTCATTGATTTTAATGCTAGAGGTAAGTTTCCCGGATGCGGGTGGAATGGGAGATTAATGGTGTGCAGGGGGGCACATGGGTCGGCGCGTGGCTCACCACCACCGCCACCCACCCTCGCATGCATAGGAATTTTAATGACACTGTCCGGCAATTAAATGTGGAACCAGGGGAGCTCTATCCCCGATACCAGAGCATTTCAACATTAACGATGGAGGATTCGGGAAATTGTTTGTATGTCCAGCCCCTCAGAGCTTGTTGTTCCCCTGCTGCAACTGAGCGCAGCTCACGCACCAGCACAGGGGTTCGATGCGCTATCAATTGTTGTATCGACATTCTGCCAGGCTTCCACTTCACGAACAGCGCATCTTGCAACCTTCTGTGCTCGTCTTCCATCGATTCCTGTCATCAGCAAGTCCATATCGCTCATTCCATGCCTCGCTTACGCCCAAGGATGCGTTGCAGGCGAGCGGGTGTAGTTGGGCGCGCCATAAACAGGTCCTCATCTTCCAATTCCGATTCCTCATCGTATTCTTCAGAATTTGGTCCTATGCGCATTCCTGCTCCGCGCAGAGGCCGTGGCAGAGGCCGGAATAGGTTCAGTCCTGCTGGGCATTTCCGCCTGTCCTCTCGGGCTCACTCCCACCATGCCCGCTTCCATTTCCCCTGCAGCATCAACAATACTTCCCTCTTGGCTACTGTCACCATTGATATCCGGGCTGCCCCCTCTGATCAGGCTACTTCGAACCAGTTTCGCGCCGCCTCGGTGGCTTCTCAGGAGCCCATTGTGGGGGCAGAGCATCGCAATCTTCAGGCGGACACTCAGCAGAATGTCTCTTCTCCGGACAAAGCTGCAAACTTGGACGTTGAGGCAAATCCTTCGGCTCCACCTGATGGGGATCAAGCGCGCCATGGTGCTCCACCTCCTGCTGATGAGGACCCCTACAATTTCGGATGTCTCATTGTAGAGGAAGATCCTCCCACTGAACAGTAATGTGGTTCCAGGACTGCGCTTCGGCATTTTGGCTTTCGTCGACCCGAAGGTGTCTTTCTTCAGCACTTTGTTCATGTTTATTTCTGCTACTTCTCTCATGGGTTTCCTTTTGGTTTATGGATGGTCTCCCCTGCGTGGGAACTACAATCTGCTATATGTCCACTCTGCTATATGTCCAGGTCTAGATTTTTGTCACAGGTCAATACAGTCATTTTTGTTTAAATTATGATATGGAATTGTAAAAATCTGGCTACTATGGCCTACTCTACAGGGGTCTTACTTTTCAGGTCTGTTCAAAGGTCTGTCATAGATGTCAAACACTTATTAGGGACAGACAATCTTACTGTTCTACAAAGTTTTCAGAGTCCTCTTCCAAATTTTTGTGATGATCATTGTCCAGTTTGCAAAGCGAGAATGCTGCATCAATGGGCTGGAATTCTCGAGGCTTCGGCCTCTATGTAACACTATTTTGTATCAATATAGAAGTAGCATTATTCAGAAAAAAATAAAAATGCTAGAGGTAAGTTCGAACTTTTTGCAATTCGATCAATGG
The DNA here is from genome assembly GCA_034641835.2 of Pinus albicaulis. Classification (NCBI taxonomy): domain Eukaryota; kingdom Viridiplantae; phylum Streptophyta; class Pinopsida; order Pinales; family Pinaceae; genus Pinus; species Pinus albicaulis. The sequence goes on from CM076582.1 coordinate 1,247,478,546, forward strand.
TCCATGTTGTTCATGCAAATATCCCTAGAGTGATGTATGCTCATCTATAACCATTTGCATGGCTTGGGATATAAATAAGGCAACTTCAACTTGGTTTGCATTCTAATGGGCTACACCACTAGCTCTTCAAACTGCACCTTATCCCTACACTTAAAGCATTTGGGATCCATCCTAAAAATGAGTAGAGATGACTTCACACATTAGTTTAGGGGAGTTGAACTAGTACATCAAAGGCTAAAAGGATAAAACATAAGATGATAACTAAATAAAAAACCCAAAATACAAGGGAGATGGGTTAAGGACTCCTCCTTTGAGATGGTTTCCACTAGTTATAGGATATTCCAAACATAGAACCTAACTTTTACAATTATTGAGGAGAGGAGGGGTGTAGAGGCCATGGCTCTTGTTGATGAAGTTAAGGGCATTAATGATAGGTTGAGAAAGAGGGGATTTGGATTGAATGCCCCTTCCAAATCATTATATGGTCTTGATATGTGATGAAAAGGGAGTTAAAATGGTATTCCCTCTACCCATTTACCATAAATCTAATGTGGATATCTTCATGGAATAAATTATTCTCACTTAGAGAGCCATTCCCTAGCCGATTATATTAGCAAGCCTCTCTTAGAGATGCCCCCTTTTTCCACTGCATTTGCTTCTAAGTTGTTCTCTCAATTAACATAGTAATTGCACACATATGTGAAATATTCAGACAAAGTTTTGGATTACAAAAATAACCTATCCCAAAATTGATATGTATTATCCCCTTTATTCTCAAACATTTAATGACGATGAAAAATCTCCAATTATTATTATAACATTCCTCTCAAACTTAACTAAATTTTTTATTTTAACCTATAGAGAACAACCAATACACCTTCAACCTCATTGAGTGTCCAATTATTATTACAACATTTCTCTCTAAGAACTATATTATGTGGAAAATAACCAATACAACTTCAACCAACCTCATTGTTGTGGGTAACAATGCCAAAACAATGAGGGTAACAATGCCAAAAAAAAAAAAAAACATGTAAATTGGCCCACTTTCTTTCAATCAAAAGAATATATAACAGTTCGCACATGTCACTTATAGATCGTGTACTCAATTCCACAATTAAACTTTGTTTTTTAAATCTTTAGTTAATTTTAATATTAAAGATTATATGCTTATAATATTACATATCAATAATTAATAAACACTCCAAAATAAAGTATAATAATAATCCCTTTTAAATAAATTTGAAGATATTTTATAATAAATTGCAGAAAAACCATTTATGAAGTCAAATTCAAGATTTTTATGATAAATTGCCAAATAGACCATTTATAAAAGGTTACAAATCATATAGCACCCATTATAAAATTGGTCAAGTTATTTATATTGTGAGGATTCTTATAACTTCAAATATGTCTACTTTAACACATGGCTTGATCAAATAAATTAACCCTTATAACTATAACTCCATTATATTTAGAGTATTTAAGTTAAAATGATTTATAATTTTTTTTTTAAAATAATATATATATATAAAAAATAAAATTTTAATCATGATTATGGATGAATTTTTTTATTTTATATATTTTTAAAGTATAAAAATATAAGTTTAAATTATTTAATTTGTAAAGTTTAAGTGTTTTGGAGTTTTTTTAAGGTGTTAAGTTTATTTATATATTTAAAAATATATTTAATTTTTAATGTGGTTTATGACTAATCGCTATGTTCACGGAATAATTATACCAAGTAAATGTATCTAAAATGATCACGTCAACTATGAAACTTGATTAGAATAATTGTACCAAGCAGATGTACCCAAAAAGATCACTACAATTAGAAAATGTGACTCCACAGTCTTAAAAGCAGACCGTGACATGATAATGTTGAGAGAATAAAATATATGCTTCGAAAAAAAACTCCATCAATTGAACTAATCCTTAAAACTAATATCCAAAAACACATTTTAAACAATAAAAAAGATCATAATATAACTTAAAAATAATCTAAAAATATATTACAAATTCTTAAATTTTTTTAATTTTAGTTAAACTACACCTATTTTTTTTAATAATATGAAAAATACTCTTATTTTCAATATTTAGTTTTAGTGGTCATCATATTTGTGGTTACGTTACATTCCTTATTACCAAATGAATGATGGAGAACACGGACGGTTTATTTTATTGTATTTTAAATTAATTAAAAAGAACCATTTATAGCCCTCTGTTGCTACGTAGTGACGCACTGGGAATCTAAGATTAGCTTTTACTTTCCATGCTTGGAAATGCGTCGTTCTCCAATGTACTTTCTTAATATAGATTAAAGGCACGCCGATTCCAACCAATTTCCTTCGCTAATTAAGTAAATTTGATATAATAAATGACAAAGTCTTCTTTGTTAATTATTGACACGATGACAAAGTACTTTTCTTGCGGGGATTGCGTTTTTATTTTTTTCTCTATATTACTATTAAAAATATTTAATTTATACTAACAATGTGTTTTTTTTACCATATAAGTAAATATAAGGGTTTTTTTAACATATAAGTTTATATATAATTAATTAGTTTTTAAATGAGATATAAAAATGTTTTCAATTAGTTAAAGTTTGTCTTCTATGAATATTAGAAAATAAGTTAATAATAGATGACAAGAGTAAAAGTTAAGTTATTTTAAATGGTATAGTTTTTTTTGGATAATGGTGATAAATTTGGCCATATTTGTATATAATTAATTAGTTTTTAAATAAGATAAATACATACAGCTTGAGTGGGCCTAGTGGTTAAGAGCATGTGTTTTTTCCTAAGAGGTTACAGGTTCAAAACCAGAGTAGTAGTCAAATAGCTGAGTGGAGATGGGGGTCCCTTGTCCCATAAACAAGGGGTCTCATACACCAATTTAATTTGGTGTTGGGGGTAGAGTAGTAGTCAAATAGCTGAATAGCTGAGTGGAGATGGGGGTCCCTTGTCCCATAAACAAGGGGATATTAGATTACATCAGTGGACAAACATGTAGAAAAAAGATAGAAAACAAATAAATATATTTAGTAATAAAATAGCATCAAAATAATTAGACCATAGATATATTTACTAATGATATACCATCAAAATAATTTGACCATGTATCTGCATTAAAATTGAATCCAAAAAGTGTTCTTATATGGGGTATGAATTTTTATTTATTTTTAAATACCAAGGGTTATTGCTCTAATTTTTGTAGTTTAAATCTCAAGATTTTTATGTGCAAGTGCATCATTCATTAATTATCATTGAGTAAGATGTCATTAAATATGTTTAAGATTATCTCTTAACTACTAAAAAAATGTTTTAAGTCATATTCTAGGACTAAAAGGTTGTTTCAACATATCAATGGTTAAGAGCATGTGTTTCCTTGTAAGAGGTCACACGTTCAAAACCAGATGGGGTAGAGTATGTATGCCTTCGTAGAATTAGCAATCAAGTCACAGGTTCAAAACCAGAGGGGGGTAGAGTATGTATGCATTCTTAGAATTAACAATTAAATCATTGTGCGAAGGTGGGTCCCTTGTCCCACAAACAATGGGGTCTCATACACCAATTTGGTGTATGGCTTGGCATTGACCTTAAAATTGGATAATAATAATAATATCATCAATATCTAGCCTATGAGGTGTAATCCAATCAATTTATGTGAGTTTTAGTTCCCATCAAGGTTACTCGTTCATGGGGAGGGGTTGTGGGTGTGTGCCACTTGTGGGGAGATAAAAACCATCTCATAGGGCATTTAAGCTCAATCGAGCCTCACACCATCTCGGTGATAGCATCCCACATATGGGTAGATGATCGAGCCTCACATAATCCTCACCATCTTGGTGATAGCCTCCCACATATGGGTAGATGATCGAGCATCACATAATCTTGGTAATAACATCCCACATGTGAGTAGATCATTCTTCCATAGCATCTTACATATGGGTAGATAATTTTTCCATCCAAAATTGATTAAGCCTTGCACAATCATGATGATAACATCTCACAAGTAAGAAAATCATTCTTCTATCTAACAATGAGAAAATTTAATATCCCCAGAAACCTAATATCCCCATTGATCATTATAATACTAATACAACATCATATGATTTTTAAATCACCTTATTATTTATCTTACACATTGAAACTAAAACACTCAAATTAGAGGAAAAAATTACTTATTCCCTTACCTCTTTTCCATATATTAAGTAATGATAAACCATATTAAAATAATTACTTTATTGTAATCGAAACTAAAACACTCAAATCTGATACCCTTGGGAAAAAATTCACTTATTCCCTTACCTATTTTCCATATATTAAGTAATGATAAACAATTTTTAAATAATTACTTTGTTGTAATCGAAAGTATAAAGTGAGAGTCAACACTTATAGTGCATGTTGGAGGCAAAGTGCAAAAGGTTGATGACAAATATTGAGCTTTCTGAGTCTTATCAAACTATAAAATGAATGGCAGGCCGATGAATTTACAATGTAAAACTATGCTAATTATAAGATTCTTTTACACTTTATTCATTGTCTAGAGGCCAATTATACAAACAAACATGGGTGTAACTGGGTCAATTTCATTCAGGGAATGTCACTTTGAGAGATTCTTAGATAAATCCCTACGAAATGCTCTTGAAAGATTTCCACCCATTCACTTGCTAAACAACAGTACAAAGTACACTTAACGTATTAACAAAATAATCCTTTTTTCTTAAACCCCAAAGGGCAGTTTCTGAATGTACCTTTATCCCATGTAAATGGAGTTATTATTAATAATGTTAACATAAAGCTCTCCGCCTATTCTCCTTAGTACGAGAATAAATTTGAGTACCAAAAGTAGGATACGACACCATGGAACACAATGTTGTTGGTCCCTAGGGAACCTTGTGCTTCATTGGTTACACACACTCCACTCTTTTTCTAAAGTGAGAAAGCAAGAAGAAAACAACCATGCCGGACAAGTAACATTATAGAGAATTTGATCCCCCCACGGAGGAGCACCTTATACTTTACATATTCGCGGAAGATGTCATATACCTTTAACTTAAAGGACTTGGGTGGAAATTTTTTATTCTAAGCATTTTTCCTCCTTAAGAAATGGTATTATCATTAGAAATTAAAAAAAAAAAAAAATACATTCATACATGTAAAAGTTATAAAGTTTAAAAAATATATATATCTTCAAAAATTCAAAATTCCAAAGTTATCGTGAACGAAAGTGAAGTCAAAGTAAATCACTAAAAACCGATGAAGGTAAATAATGTGGATTAAACGAAAGTAACTCAAAGTAAATCACTAAAAACTGAATGAAAATGAAGGTAAATACTTTGAATTAAACGAAAGTAAAGTCAAAGTAAATCACAAAAAACTGAATAAAAAAGAAGGCAAATAACGTGGATTAAGATTATTAGACAATATTCTATTTCTACTGTAAGTTGGACTTCATGTTCTTCTCCACTATGAGGTTGAAATTTGAAAATCACACTATGAAAAGATCTTTGCAATTTATATTTTCCTTAATCGTGAGTTGGACTCTTAGATTTTATTTTGGTAATAACGGTTACCAAAGTTTATAATTTCATAATTATTTTATTATATTAATTATTAAAATATAATTTCATAATTATTTTTACCATATTAATTATTAAAATTGATTTATAATTATTTAATTTAACATATTTTTTTATAATTAAAATTTTAAATAATAATAAATATGTACCCAAGAATGCTTTTTTGATATTAATTTATTAATATCCGTATTATATTATTTTAATTATAATTATAAATATATATATAGAGGGGGTTTGAACTTCGAATTTTATGGAACATAACATTTTATTATCAAGAAAATCACTAATAGAGTTGCTCATCATTATTTTTTAGAATCTTTTTACATTAAATATGTCATTAATGGACATCAATGGATCATAATGTAATTTTATTTTTTATTTTTTATTTTTATATCGGAGGAAAGCTGGCCTCACATGTAGTTACTAGTAAATTTCTAGTTGTCTAAGTCATGTCTTTCTCTTTTCTCAAGACTCACATTAATTAGATCACTAATTGAACTATCCCAAAACTTTTATTTTTTTATTTTTTATTTTTTTTCTATCATGTAATTTTATTTATTTATTTATTACAGATTTAATAAGAAATTGGAAGAAATTCAAAACACATCATGTAACTCTTCAAAGTTTTATTTTTTCGATTTAACAAATATAATTTTGCTAGAATTACACAATCCAAACTTGTAATTCTAACAAATTTAGACCTAAAAGTATACTGAGAAAAAACCAAAGCATCAAAAAGTTAAATTATAGCAATTCTAGACTTCAATTATCACCATAATTTAAATTTTAAAATATAAAAAACATCAAAATTTCAAAATAATAAGAACTTTAATTTATTATTTTGTTGGATTTCCAAAATCTGAAAAAAAAAATATTAGGATATTAAGTACATAAATTAGATAAAAAAATTTATTCATTTATCGAGTTTAATAAAGTATTATTTAAGCATCAACTAAAACACACAATCTTGATCTGAATTCAATAAAATTATTTTCTAATAAATAAGGTTTGAAATCTCATTGTTAACATGTGAGATACATTGAGTAAAGTATATTTAGCGTTTGCAGTTTTGAGAATTTTTCTTGATTATTTTTTGCTCTAAATTTGATCTGAAATTTAGGAGAATTGTTGGAATTGATTTTGTTCAAATGACATAATTCGAGCTTTTTAGGGCTTTAAGAGAAAATAGATTAATACATTGAAAAATATACTTTAAAACAATATAAAATTACAATTTCATTAATAAGTGCATAACAAATTCTTGTGATAATTGTTTGACACTCGAAAACATAAAATTTTAAACTTGTCTATTTGGAAACCTTGAAAATCTTTAAAATACAACCAAAACAAAGAAATTTTCTTGATTATTTTTTTGCCCAAAAATTAATTTAGAAGAATTGTTGAAATAGATTTTGTTCAAATGACATAATTTCAGGTCTTTAGAGTTTTAGGAGAAAATATTAATTTTAATCCATTTAAAATTATAATTTAAAACAATATAAAATTGCAATTTCATTAATAAATACATAACAAATTTTTGTTTTATTATTATTATTATCCAATTTTAAGGTCATGGCCAAGCTAGAATGGTGTATGAGACCGCCTTATTTGTGGGACAAGGAACCATACCCACTTCCACCTGATTTCGATTTCACTGCCAAATCTACGAAAAGACCCATGTGATAATTGGGTGACAGTCTAAAACATAAAACTTCTAAACTTGTCTATTTGAAAACCTTGAAAATCTTTAAAACACAGCTAGAATGGGCTGCTATTGCAATTTTCACATGTGTACAGATGTTATAGTTTGAGGCTTTTAATATTTTGAAGATGATGGATCGATTATACATTTAAAATATAATTTAAAATATTATATAATTACATCGATAATTTTGCATAATTAAATTTGATAATAATTATTTAAAAAATAAAAACATGAAAGGTTTAGGTGTCTCTAACTAAAACTCTAGAAAAACAATAAAATACAATGAAAGAAGAACATTTTTGCAATTCTAACATTTGGAAACCATGGTTTCTAAAATTCAATAACACATAAATCCAAAAAAAAAAAATGAAAAAAAAAAATTTCAAAAACAAAAAATCACATTTTGCAACTTATAACTTATAACTTTTGAATTGTAATAAAAATTACATGAAAAAATAAAATAAAAAAAGAATGCAAGTACCATTTAATCTAGGAATAAATTTTTATAGTTATCAAAGTTGAAAGATACATTTGAAGAATCCCACAAAAACAATTTGAAGAATGAATAAAATGCATTTTTGAATACATAAATAGATTCAACATCTAAAAAACCCCTTAGGCCAGTACAATTTACATATTAAACAATTTAAAATCAAAATTTTAAAAATCTTTAACATTTTTGGTTGAAATTTATCAGAAAAAAAATCCCTAAAAATCTATTTCGTATATCAATTATACTATACCATAATTTTATGATTATCCATAATTTTAATTATTTTAATTCCATTTAGAATTGGTCAAAATACTTAATTTTTTTATAAAAGTGTTAAATGAGAATAAAGTTATCTTTGAACTTTTATTATTATTTTAGTTAAAAGAAATAATTTATTATATAATAGGTTTTTTTTTTCACATATTATATTAAAAAATATTTTAATTTAAAATACCTCAGAATATTAATTATTAAAATATGAACCCATTGAATATTATAACAAACTTTTCCTGGATATATATTTAAAAATTAATTAAAATGTTGATAAATTTGAAATTCTTATAACTCTCCATACTATCATTGAAAATTTTGACACGGTTCTGTTCAAATGGTTCAAATTTATCCCCCCGGAAAAATATCCTTTTTATTAGCCCGAGTAGTGGATAGCTTTTCCAGGTGACCAGAGCGAAACAGTGGCTCTTCGCGAACGGACGGAGGAGATAAGTCAATGGGGGCAGGGTTGAGAAATCCTAGCCGGTAGAGGTGTGAGCCAATAGGAGAAGAGCTGTTACGATGACGTAGAGTTTCTCTGAGATGTGGCAAAAGTTCATGGATTACGTGGCGAACCGCCCCGGCGGTAGATGAATCGAAGATGCAAGGTGGATAAGGACGGCGCGGTGTATTATTGCAAGGAAGTGGCGTAAGCCAATCGGATTTGACGAAGTGGTGGGACCGAGCACCGAGGCAAGTGATAGCCCCGATGACTTTTTAATAACTGGGGCCCGCAACAACACTCTTTTTTCATTTCTCTGGTTTATAAACGAAGCGCTGTTTGGGGCATATTGGTGGCTCCGATTCCGTTGACTAATTAAACAGAGGCCCAACGGGGAGGTAAACCGGCGGGGCAGGGCCCGCCAGGTAGTCCCAGTTTCCGCCCGCCCTAGGATGCCAACCCGAAACCATATATAAGGCTCAGAAAATCTTAAGCAAACCCTAAATAGCGTGCAGGTGCGGGTTGTCCGGGGATCTCCACGGAAATTGGCGAAAAGGAAAGTTGTCGGATGATGTGAACATGCGTAGTTCATAAGCACTGCCGCTTAAGGTATGGAATGAGCTATTAATTAACAGTAGTTATGCATGCTAAGCCGGGGGAATTATTGGAGGTCACAGTGGGGGTGGATCATAGCGGCGACGGTGGAATCTGAGCGAAAAATTTGACCGGGCCGGTGCCGGCACAGCGCGAGGGCTAGCTATTAATAAAGGAGCTTTCAGATGGGCCAACTGGCGTTGGGTCACATGCTTTGTTGGGGAGCCTAGAATAGACGACCCTGCGATCGCGTGGGCGGCTCGACTTGGCTTTAAAGAGGCAGAGGATAGTTTGTGGTAAAGAAGTGGTAGTGGCGAGGTATGCTTTCCATTGCATGAAGAGAGCGTGACAGGAGGAGCACTGGAAGGCTGTCTGTTCACTCCGCCATATCTTTTGCCCCTAATGCTTGCGTTTCTGTAACGCCTGTGTGTTCGTCCGATCGTTAAAGCTTTGATCTCCCTGCGGCGGCCTAAAGGGTTGGCCTTGGTCCGGGAACAACCATGAAGCCGGACGAGAAGGCCACCGGTGGCCTTGAAGGCATCAAGAACGAATCCGTCGATCTTGTAAGTAGATATGGATTTCCTTTCTCTTCATGTCTTTTCATGTCTTAGACTGCAAATATCGATTTTTCCGTAGGCTTGAGTTTTGAAAATTACGGTGGGGAAATATATAGGAATTGGAGCTTCGGACTCTGGTTTTTATGCCCTGGCAACCTTTTTGATTTTCCATTTGCCTGATTTTGGAAATTTTGGAAGGTTGAAGTCGGAAAATTCACGCATGCAAATCGTGTTTGTAGTTTCTTTTGATAAATATTACCTTTGTGCCATGTATTCTATGAGTTTTGAAACGTCGTTGGTGAAGCATGGTGTTTTTTGCTTATTTTCTTAGAACTTTTGGATTTCCTGAGAAGTTTATGTCCTCTCTCCCTGAATTCTGAAAATTTTTGGCTTTCCTAAAAATTTATGTGCGGCGGTCTTGAATTCCGATTCTTTTGAGGGCGAATTTCGCAGGGTGTAGGTTGTTCTGGGTCTGTCGAAAGATATTTTGCGTGGCGACTAAGCTTGAAGTTGTGTAGCAGTCTGTGTTAAGATGGATCCGTCTTCTTAAATTTACATTATATTGTGTATTTCTTGGACAGATGTGCATGTTGATTTGTCAGTCTAAATTTCCAGTTGTTGAGAGCTCATTAGTCCTTGAGGCTTTGAATTGTGTTTAGAGCTTTGATTTTGATTTTTCGCTTTTGAAGATTTACACCTTTCTAAATATAAATTTCTCCTTAAATTTCGGATCGAATTTCCTGTTAAGGATTTTCGGATCCCTGAATCAGAGGACTATTATTATCAGTTTTGATTTCTTGAAGTGAATCTTCAATTGACGAATTCTTTGAGTTAATCCCGTCTTCTTGATAGAATATTCGCTTTGATCGGTTGGCTCTTCTCCGAATTACTACAATTAGTAATATTTTGATTACACTGAAACTGGAGAGTAGTATTTTGATTACACTGAAACTTGAGAGTGTACGGTCGAAAGGTCCATTTTGGTCTGTTTTCGCAGTCTGGTGAACGGTCGAAAGCGCTTCAGTTTGGTCTTTTTTCAGAGTCCGAGATCCAGTCTTGTTTCTCTTTCTTCTAGAGATTGACCGATTGTCGAAGGTTGTAAAATGATTAAATGTACTGTGAATGTCGAAGGTTGTGACATACTTAAATGTACTCAATGCCGTTAAATTTTGTCCCGCAACTTGTAAGGAGTTTCGTGTGTAATTTAAAGTGTCATATGCTTGGGTACGGTCTCTTATATAGCGTTTTTGCTCCCAAGTTTGTTGTGGAATTTTTACAATTTCGTTTGAATGAAAATTTCGAAGCCGTAAACCTCGAATATTGTGCAGTCTTACTATCTTAATTGCTGGAAGCGTTCGATGGAAAGATGAATAGGACTATAGGTTTTCTATGTTTTGCGATTTGTTTCTGAACAACTTAAGATTGGGCTTTTGTTAACTTTACTGTTTGTTATCATCTGGTTAAAAGGAACGAATTCCTATCGAGGAAGTGTTCGAACAGCTACGATGTACCAGGGAGGGTTTGTCATCGACCGAAGGAGAGAATCGTCTCCAGGTTTTTGGATTCAACAAATTAGAGGAGAAAAAGGTCTGTTTCTTGTCCTATTGCTGTAAATGTTTTTGAAGTTTTGCACCCCATTTCTTTCTCCTGAATATCAGAAGTTCTTTCGGCTGAAGCCCATTCCTGGATGCCTATAAAACAACATGTAACTGACCATTTGCTATGTCTGAGAACTTTTACAGGAGAGCAAGTTTCTGAAATTCCTAGGGTTTATGTGGAATCCCTTATCATGGGTGATGGAGATAGCAGCCGTAATGGCAATTGCTTTGGCAAATGGGGATGTAAGTAGTGTTTCCGGTGAAAATTTTGTTTTTGGTGCCCGAAGGAGTTTTTGTGATCTGTTTTTATATCATACTGTCGCACCGCATTGCAGGGTCAGCCTCCAGATTGGCAAGATTTTCTTGGAATCGTCGTGTTGCTAGTTATTAATTCCACAATCAGTTTCATAGAAGAAAACAATGCCGGAAATGCAGCAGCTGCCCTCATGGCTGGTCTTGCACCAAAGACGAAGGTATTCAGAAAAAAACATGCATTTTGTTTATTTTGTCTAAACCTTCTACGATTTGTTCTAGTCTATCTTTCGTATCTGTTTGTTTACTTATGGTGGAATTTTTCTCTAGGTTCTTCGTGATGGAAGATGGCAAGAACAAGATGCTGCAATTCTTGTCCCAGGTGATATCATTAGTATCAAACTAGGGGACATTGTGCCTGCTGATGCTCGTCTGCTTGAAGGTGATCCTTTAAAGATTGACCAGTCTGCTCTGACTGGCGAGTCGCTTCCTGTGACAAGAAGCCCCGGAGAAGAGGTGTTTTCAGGGTCTACCTGTAAGCAGGGAGAAATTGAGGCGGTTGTTATTGCAACGGGAGTTCACACATTCTTTGGGAAGGCTGCTCATTTGGTAGACTCAACCAACAATGTGGGGCATTTTCAAAAGGTTTGTATGGGTACTATTGGCTTGATTTTTCTTTCTTGTTGTGAAATGTAATTATTTATTGATAAGTTGGAAATCCCCAATCAAGCAATGTGCTTGAGGTTTTCGTGCAGTAGGGCTAATAACGTTTCCTCTGTAATAATACAGGTTCTTACGGCCATTGGGAACTTCTGTATTTGCTCCATTGCAATTGGAATGGTAGTAGAGATCATTGTTATGTATCCTATTCAACGTAGGAAATACAGGGATGGAATTAACAATCTTCTGGTTCTGTTAATCGGTGGGATTCCGATAGCAATGCCTACTGTGTTATCTGTAACAATGGCTATTGGTTCTCACAGACTCTCTCAACAGGTATTATTTCTTTAATGAGGGCTTGCTTTTTCTTATTAGATGGAGCACTTTAAACAGTGCATCAAACTATTTAATTTGAAAGTTATAATGTTTGTTATTAGATGGAGCACTTTAAACAGTGCATCAAACTATTTAATTTGAAAGCTATAATGTTTGACCACATGATGCAATATACAGGGGGCTATTACAAAAAGAATGACTGCCATTGAAGAAATGGCAGGGATGGATGTGCTATGTAGTGATAAGACTGGAACACTTACTCTCAACAAGCTGAGCGTTGATAAAAATCTTATTGAGGTGATATTTCTTAACATCCTTAAAGCTCTATCTTCCCTTCTAGCTGTATTTTGTGTTGCCTGTTTGCACTGTTGCAGCATGGATGACTTGGCTCTTAGATTAGCTAGAACTATAGGTCAATGCATGGAGTCCTAATAAGACTTTTTTTGTTTTGTTTCTAAATTTATATTTTTTTTATAAATTTACCATGGCAGCTAGATAGAAGCTATCTACTGTTGCAGCCTTTCAAAATTCTATGTCAATAAACACTCGAGTTTTGAATACAATACAGGTATTCCTGAAAGATGTGGACAAAGACCATGTAGTTTTGCTTGCAGCTAGGGCCTCCAGAACTGAAAATCAGGATGCAATTGATGCTGCTATTGTTGGAATGTTGGCAGATCCAAAAGAGGTATTTTGTGTCAATTGTTGTCTGTCTTTTTCAGGTGTTCCTGATATATCATATGGCCAAGCGTGTTCTTCAAATTGGAGTCTAATTTTCTTTTGATGCTCTGTCACAGGCTCGAGCAGGAGTTACTGAAGTCCATTTCTTACCTTTTAATCCGGTTGACAAACGTACAGCACTTACATATATTGATGCTCATGGAAAATGGCATCGTGCTAGTAAAGGAGCACCAGAGCAGGCAATAATTGATGCCCATCTAGATGATTATTCTTTCTTGTTATACAGTTACCAAAGCAAAAAATAATCAATATAATTTTTCTACTTGTTATTTACAGTCATGTAACAAGGTTTCTATCTTCCAGTAAATCCTGTATTTTTCAGTTGCTGAAAGTCTTATATGTCTACAGATTCTTGACCTCTGCCATTGCAAGGAAGATGTGAGAAATAAAGTGCATTCAGTAATTGATAAATTTGCTGAGCGTGGACTTCGTTCACTTGCTGTAGCTAGACAGGTTTGCTGTTGACTATTTAGTATGGTTCAAGTATTTGCAACAGGTTGATTTTATCCTAAAAAAGTTGTTTTTAACTGCTGATAAAAGCATATAGGAAGCTTCACTAAAGGTCAGTTTGATATGCAATTTCAGGAAGTCCCTGAAAAGACCAAAGAGAGTGAGGGATCCCCATGGCAATTTGTTGGATTGCTGCCTCTATTTGATCCTCCTCGCCATGATAGTGCTGAAACAATCCGTCGAGCTCTTAATCTTGGTGTCAATGTAAAGATGATCACAGGTATCAGCTTTATACTGATTTGTTTCTCCACTCCCTTTTTATGTCAATGATCTTTTGTTAAAAAGTTAAACTTGAGTTTCATGCCATGCTTTGTTTTTCTTCAGGTGATCAACTTGCCATTGCCAAAGAGACAGGGCGGAGGCTTGGAATGGGTACAAACATGTACCCTTCTTCTTCTTTGCTTGGTCATGATAAGGATTCCTCAATTGCATCTCTTCCTGTTGATGAATTGATTGAAAAGGCTGATGGCTTCGCTGGGGTGTTTCCAGGTCTGTATACTTGCTCACAATATTCTAATGTAACTCTCAATCTCTTTGAAGTACTCTGCTTCTTACATGTCATGGGTTGAATTTCTTTCTCTGTAAACAGAACACAAATATGAGATTGTGAGACGGCTACAGGAAAAGAAACATATCTGTGGAATGACAGGAGATGGTGTTAATGATGCACCAGCCTTGAAAAAGGCAGATATTGGAATTGCAGTGGCAGATGCAACTGATGCAGCTAGAGGTGCGTCTGATATTGTGCTTACGGAGCCAGGGCTGAGTGTTATTATTAGTGCTGTTTTAACAAGTCGGGCAATCTTTCAGAGAATGAAGAATTACACGGTATGTAGCATGGTATTTTTGTTTTGCTTATGCACATGTTTACCTCTCACACGAGAACTAATAACTGGTCTGTATGCCCACAGATATATGCTGTGTCAATCACTATTCGTATTGTGGTAAGTACTAAGATGTCTCTAGTTAAAAATAAAATAGACAAGTAGAAAATGAAACCTTTTTTAAGCTGTTGTGATTTCTCTGGTCCTAAAATTTTGATCTTCCATTTTGCAGTTGGGTTTCATGCTTATTGCTTTGATATGGAAATTCGACTTTTCTCCATTCATGGTTTTGATCATAGCTATTCTGAACGACGGTTAGCTTTAATTCCTCTTCAAAAAACATGAATTCTCAATACTAGTACTAAAAGATCATGAAGTATCAATTCAAGCTTATTGTTCGCTGGTGTCCCCTTTACCCCCTTACCAGGTACAATTATGACCATTTCTAAGGATCGCGTCAAGCCATCTCCTCAGCCTGATAGCTGGAAATTGAAGGAAATTTTTGCAACTGGAGTTGTTTTGGGAACATACCTTGCCGTAATGACGGTGATATTTTTCTGGGCTATGGACAAGACTGATTTCTTTTCGGTAGGCTGTTACATCTCTCCCCTTGATATGTTAATTATCTTATGTTTTCACTGAAAATGAAAGTTGATTTATGGGCAGCCCATTGAATGTTTAACCTATTATCATACAGGACAAGTTTGGAGTCAGGTCTATCAGGGGTCATAACCATGAGTTAACATCTGCGCTATACTTACAAGTCAGCATTGTGAGCCAAGCTCTCATTTTTGTCACAAGATCTCGCAGCTGGTCATTTATAGAACGACCCGGGCTTCTGCTTATGACTGCATTTGTTATTGCCCAGCTGGTTAGTCTGGGAAAAACCATAATTTCTTTCCGTGTCTTATTATTTAGTTAAAAGCTGTGGATTTCTCAAAGAAGCTACACAAGTAACTGACCACTATTTTGTTTCTATCCTCTGCTTGTAGATTGCAACATTCCTTGCAGTTTATGCAGACTTTAGCTTTGCAAACATCAAACCTATTGGTTGGGGTTGGGCAGGTGTTATTTGGCTGTATAGTCTGGTGTTCTATTTTCCTTTGGATGTCTTGAAGTTCGCTGTTCGCTATGCCCTGAGTGGGAAGGCTTGGGATAATCTTATTGAACGCAAGGTATGTATGCCTTTACATGTTAGTTGCTTTTATCTTCTAATGCTCCATGGAATTATTTGAACCTCCTGGGTGTTAAGTGACACAGACTGTTCTAATGCCATGTGTTCTGTCGTTAATCTCTTGCCTGCAGACTGCATTCACATCTAAGAAAGACTATGGTAAAGAGGAGCGTGAAGCACAATGGGCTCATGCTCAGCGTACATTACACGGTCTTCACCCACCTGAAACGCATTTATTCAATGAAAGGAGCAGCTACCGAGAGTTGTCAGAAATCGCTGAACAAGCAAAGAGGCGTGCTGAAGTTGCCAGGTCAATATTTTCATGTTTTGTTTAGAATTAGTTTCCTCAGTTGTAGCTTTTTTTTGGGTTCACATTGGTTCTCATGATTTGCTTTTTCTGATGACAGGCTTAGGGAGTTGACTACATTGAAGGGGCATGTGGAGTCTGTGGTCAAGCTGAAGGGTCTTGATATAAATACTATCCAACAGTCTTACACTGTGTGATTTTAATGTATTGGAGTTTGATTTTACTGTGCCTCGTGTGTTATGCAAAAATGGACCAAAAGAGCTATTCCAGATGTTATGACAGGAATAGCTATTGCCTCTGTTTCTGGTTCTGTAGGGAAATATTTTTTGTAGAAACGAACTATTTTTTATCCTTTTTGTGAAGCAATGTCAAGGCATGAAATTGCAGACTGCAGTACACCTGCCTGCATGCTTTTAATTCCGTGTCTCTGGATTCTGATTTTGCAATTTTATTTTGATTCTTTTGGGCCTGTCTTTAAAGAAGGCAGCATCAGGTCTGAAATAATTGATTGTGCCAATCTTAATCTATGACACAATGAAAGCATCTGATTACCATATTTCATTCTTTGATGTGTGATAAATCGCCATGTTCTTTCAACGTTGTATCCAAATTTTCAAACTATTTGATATAATGAATGAACAGTAATGAAACATTACACAACCATTGAATGAAACAGATTTACTGCTGTGGCCAATGAACAAAGCTGGACACAAGCAACTGTACCTCTGCAAGTGAAGCCAGTTGCCTGTATTATAGCTTGCATCGATTTGAGTGTACAATAGCAGGGCAGTATAATAGTGTCCGACATAAACAACGAAGAGAAGAGTTAAACAAACAACTACGGGAAGCTCATTTCCTTTACTATATTTAGTTTTGGATTGAGCGAGAATTGCAGTCTGATAATGTCTGACACAACGGAACCTATGTTCTAGAGGTCAAATGTCCGGAAAATGCCAGTTCCCAAACAGTTCGCAGGCTGTAATAAATTTCACCATTTTTGGACTATCCGAGGACGTTGATGATTTTCAGAATATATGCCAACTAGCCATGTCTCGTTAAATAGGGCTTTTATTTTTTATTTTTCGCTTGGCTTGGCCTGGTGTCTAGTTGCCATGAATTTGCAGTGAATGAAACCCCAATCTCCGGTAGTTTACCGAATACCTATAGTACTAATTTTTAATTTGGGTTGATAGCAATTTACTTAACCTGTGTGTGTGAGATTTTGATTTGTTAGATCGAAAATAAACAGGAGTAGCGTTGTCTTGTTGCCTTCACTATGGATTTAGATATGTTTTTGTTTATTATTTTACCTCTAATTAAATAGAGGACGGTAACAGTGAAGTTAAGTTTTTGAGTAATTGATGGCTTGAATAATTGTTATTGTTTGGTTAATTGTTATTGGTTAATGTGAGTTGACTTATTAAAATGGTTTTGAAATGGTTTGTAAAGATTGATTTATTATTATGATTAAATGATGGTTTCTAAAGTGATAGATTTTCAATTGGATAATTGAAAAAGAATTTCTTGTGGGGTTATGTATTTTTAAGTAGCATTTAAGTTACATCTTTTTGTTTACAAAGTGTATAAATATTTGTGAAACTCTTAAATTCAATAGCTAATATTTTATTTTGGATTAATTTGTTTAGAATAACTACTCATTTTCAATCTATGTTTGATTTGGAAAATTTGATAATCAAAATAACATTGTAATTCAACATTTTTAATTAGTTGATATTGATATACTTAATATAAAGTTCTTTCAAAGAAAAGTGTCCAATTTTATTCATTTTTTTGAAGTTATTTTTACTTGACAGAACTTTTCAATTGATTATCTATGTGAAATGTTTTAGTGCTCAACTTAATAGATTGATTTCATTTTTATTTTTTCCCATTTCACACAATATACTAGTTTCAATTTCTACATGGATATTTTGTTGTTATTTTGTTTCAATTTGCATATGGGTATTTTGTTATTATTTTGTTTCAATTTGCACTGGATATTTTGTTGTAGTTAGTATATGAATTTTACATGGGTATATTGACTCGTGTTCATGGAAAGGTGACTAAACACCTTGAAAGGTTTTGTTAATCTCATTTGCTGCTTTGAAATGTACTCTTCTCTATTACAAACACGAGAAAAGAGAAGAAAAAAAAAGGAAATTAAAAAAAAAGGGTCGGGATTTGGGGTTGCCATTGATGGCCACTGCCACCATGCCTTAAAAGAAAAGGGTAGAAATGTGATAGAATGAAGTGAAGTGTGATGTGGAAATTGTGTTGTTGTAGGTGCATTGCACATCAATTTCTAATCCATTTTCTTCATAGGGAAGAGTTTGGTCATTACATAGCAGCATGTTGGATGATCTTTATCTTGTTATTTATGGAGTTATTGGCGTGTTACTGGGCATCTGCGTCAGTTGTGCCTTTAACTTCATTATCTCCGTTGTTTGAAGAAATCTCTAAAGATTAGAAAATATTTTGATCATAGGAGTTACAATTCCTATTTGCATCCTGTTTTTGTAGTTGTATATCATTTTTGCATCAATTTTATTATAGAACTTCAATATAAAATAACTCTTTTGAATACATCAAAAATCATTATAGAACTTCAATTATCTGTGTAATTAAGATTGACATAAATCCTCAATAAATTTTTTTCACATTGGGCTCCTAAATTTTTCTTCTTTTCTACCCTTTTGTTCATTAGGTATGCTTTAGATTTATAGATTAATTCAAGTGGGACAGATGGGGTTTAATTTGTGATATATTCCTTAAACATAGTTAATTGCTAGTTAGGGACTATGTCTCAAAGTTTGTTGAACTTTAACCTTGAGGTTCAAATTCTGGCAAACCTTGAAAAATTTTGAGGTTTGGCGAACCTCATTGAACCTTGTATCCATTGACCAAGTGCATAGATTAAAAATCACAACTTCATGTCACAACTCAAGCTTGTAATTTATCCTTGTAGTTTCCATGTCCATGATAATTTTTTTGATAACAGTTTTTAATGTAAATTTCTTACTATTTTATCCTATATTTCATTTTAAATTAATACATGTATATGTATAGAAAATGTATATAGACTAACCTCATCTGAACCTCATCAAAAAAATTGAACTCGAACCAAACCTAATCTTTGCCGAACTAGAATCATGTGAGAAGAAACATGAGGTAACACTTTCACCCAATTGTTTGAAAATCTACATGGAGAACATAATGTGCAAATTAGAAGCTAGTTCACTTAACAAAAGATTAAGAAACCCATTGGGCCAATGTCCATTGAACCAAGATTGTGCCAGATCAATTAACATTCCAATGCACCATGCCTTACAGTGCTAGATCAATTAACTTCTCACCAGTGTTCATGAGAAGGTGACTAAACACCTTGAATGGTTTTGTTAATCTTCCTTTCTTTGAAATACTTACAAGTACTTGGTTCATATAGGATTTATCGTAAATCCTCAACATATTCTCAACACCTTTTTGGGTCCCAAAATTTTCTTCTCCTTCTCTACTTACCCTTTTGTTCATTGAAGTATGTTTTGGATTTATAGATTACTTTAAGTGGGCCATGTGGTGTTCAACTCATATAAATATGATCTAGTAGATTCCTTATATGATCGTTAATTGCTAGTTAGGGAGAGGTCCTAGAGGAGGAATACGAGGTCAAAACTTTTCACCCAATTATTTGATGAAAATCTACATGGAGAATGTAATGTGAAATTTAGAAGCTAGCCCACTTAAGAAAAATATTAAGAAACCCATTGGGTCAATGCCTATTAGAACAAGATTGTGCCATATAAATTAACTTTCTAGTGTTCCATGTTTTAATGTTAGATGAATTAACATGTCTTAGTGCTAGATCAATTAACATTCCAACGTTCGATATCATACTCTACTAATTGCATCCATTAATCATCCACTTAATGAACCCACTCTAAAGGGGCTTTAGAGTCAATTTCTACAATGACCTACCTAGGGATTCTACATGCAATATCCCAAAGGTAACATATACTTATCCACCCTACAAAATCATCTTTTTTTGTTTCTCTACTTGGTCCATATGTCTCTATTAAATGATTTTATATCTCTTGAATAGATGGAGAACTTGGATTGTTCCTACTCTTGTTGAGTCTATCATGGGTCTCCATGGGGTGCTTCCCTGCCTTGTCTCCTACATCCATTTCAACCCCACACCTTGATGTTTGACTTTAGATAAGGATGGCCTTCTCCCATCATTCTTTGTACACCTCATTTTTTTTCGTTCGTTCATCAAACTACCCACCTATGATTTCTCCAAAGCTCGTCATTCTCCCTATTCCAATCCTTCATTCTCTCCCCCTTTCCTTATGTGCAACTTTATCCCATGTCCCTAACTCTAAAATGCCCCATCCTCCGATCTCAATGGAGTTCTCATGAGGTTATCATCTATATCACATAAAGAACCTCCTTTATTTAGAAATCTTGAATAAAATAAGTATTATGAGTTGGATCAAAATGTCTTTGATACCAAGTCACTCATTGATTGTGGCATTCTCCCATCATTCTTTGTACACGTCTCATTTTTTGTTTTCATTCGTTCATCCAACTACCCACCTATGATTTCTCCATAGCTTGTATTTCTCGTTATTCCAATCCTTCATTCTCTCCCCCTTTCCTTATGTGAAACTTTATCCCGTGGCCCTAACTCCAATATATATGCCCCATCCTCTTTTATCTCAATGAAGTTCTCATGAGGTTATCATCTATATCACATAAAGCACCTCCCTTCTTTAGAACTCTTAAATAAACTAAGTATTATGAGTTGGACCAAAATGTTTTGATACAAAGTCACTCATTGATTGAGGCCTGGGTACATATACTATCATAGATGTTGAAGAAGTACTCCCCCCCCCTTAATGTGTGAAAGTGAAAAAGCCTTTTGAAATATGAAAGGTACATTTTATTGGGCCTTGGTACATATACTATCAAAGATGTTGAAGAATTGCTTCACCTACCTTAATGTGTGAATGTGAAAGAGCCTTTTGAAATATGAAAGGTTCCTTTTATTGGGCTTTTCTCAAGACTTAGTATAAGTGTTTGAGAGTCCCAACCATGTAATATTAATCTGTTTGTTAGAAAATTATATATTACAGAGAAATGGAACACATAAATTATTTGGAAACACAAACATAGAAATAACATATAAAACAAAAGAGAGACAGATATATGTGGTTCATCCAAATTGGGCTATGTCCACGGAAACAACCAATCCTTCCTTTATATTATCCAGCAAAAAGAAGAGACACAACCGACAACAAATCCGTTGTAATATCCTCTACACTTTCACACAGTCCCCCTTGTTATTTACACACAATACATAGACACAATACAATACCCTCATACGACAGAGGGGGTTGCCTTCTAGGGGAAAAAATCCTAAATTAAACATAACTTCTATCGTCAGATCATCCGCTTAATGAACGATCCAGATTGACTACGAAATTACAATATTTTACAAGAATTTTACATTTGTTTTTAGCTTCAGGGGTGCTGCCTCGGAAACCCCCCTCTAGGGGGGGCTCATAAAATCGCTATCGCCCCCCTCGTGGACCCCCCCTGACGGTGATTAAATGACGGATGACGTTGCCGCCTCGTTAAGGATAGGGGTCCAACGCGACGATACATAAAAAAGATAATCAGGCTCCACACCCAACAATCTCCCACTTGGACATTGATTGTAGGAACTCCATCACTACTTCATTTTCTTGACAATCACTCCACTTTGGACCTAGTTGTTTCTCATCTTCATCATCATATTTGAAGACCAATTGAAACTGAGCAGAATCTTAGTTTCTCCCTGGTTACAATTTTTGTTAACATATCTGTAGGATTCTAGCTAGTGTGTATCTTTTCCAACTTGAACTGTCCATCTTCCAACACTGATCGTATGAAATGGTACTTGACCTGTATGTGTTTAGTTCTGGAATGAAATGTTGAGTTCTTTGCAAGATGAATGGCACTCTAGCTATCACTGTATAGTCTTTCCATCTCCTGCTTCTACAATTCATCCATAAACCTTTGTAACCAAATCATTTCTTTACTAGCCTCTGTAGCAATAACATACTCTGCTTCTGTTGTTGAAAGTGCAACAACGCTCTGCATTTTTGAAACCCAACTGACAACTGTTCCACCTGCAGTAAATACATACCATGTAGTTCTCCTCCTGTTATCTCTATCACCTCCCATATTTGCATCAACATATCTCTGTAGAGAAATGTTTGAACCACCAGAACATAATGTTTGATTTGTGGCACCTCTCAAATATATGAGAATCCATTTCACTTCCATCCAATGTTCTTTTCCTGGATTATTCATGTACTTGCTTACAACTCCCACAACATGTGTAATATCAGGCCTTATACAGACCATTGCATACATTAAGCTTCCAATTGATTATGCATATGGAACTTTAGACATATAATCCATTTATTCTTGGGTCTTGGGGCACATCTCCTTACCAAGTTTGAAATGGCTAGCCAAATGTGTACTATCTGGTTTTTCATTTTACATATTAAATATTTTCAATACCTTTTGTATGTAATCATTTTGAGACAATGTTAATTTGTGATTTTTCCTGTCTCTAGTTATTCTCATACCAAGGATTTTTTTTGCAGCTCCCAAATCCTTCATTGCAAATGAATTTGCTAATATTCCTTTGAGCACATTTATTTTCTGCATGTCATCTACATACAATAACAATATAATACAACTGCCATAATTTTGATTTTTTAGATAAACACAATGATCAGAGTGACATCTATTATAACCTTGTTCAGACAAACCTATCAAAATTTAGATACCATTGCCTCAGATCCTGTTTTAAGCCATACAAGCTCTTCTCAACCTGCACACTAATTTTTCCTTCCCTTTGACCTCATATCCTTGTGGTTGCTGCATATAGATATCTTCCTCTAAATCTCCATGGAGAAACGTTGTCTTTACATCTAACTGTTCAAGATGCAAATATTCTGCTCCTACAAGACTTAAAATAGTTCCGATTGAAGTCATTTTAACAACAGGAGAAAACATTCCATCAAAGTCAATACCTTTCTTCTGTGCAAACCCCTTCACCACAAGTCTAGCTTTGTACCTCTGTTTTCCTCCATCTTTTTTTTTCAACCTGTAAACCCATTTATTTTGCAATGTTGTTTTACCTACAGACAACTTGATTAAGTCCCAAGTCTTGTTATGTATTAAGGAGTCAATCTCTTCTTTCATGGCTAGCTCCCACTTCTTTCTGGTTTCTACCTGCATTACTTCTTCATAACATTTGGGTTCACTAGAATCAATCAACAATAAATAATATAATGAAGGAGAGTATCGTTCAGGGGGTCTACTTATCCTGATGGATCTTTTGACACCACTTTCAGGTGTTTGAAGTCACTGTTGTTGTTGTGGTTATTGATTATTATTATTTTCAGGCACCTTTAATTTTTCTGTGATCTCATCAAGAACTGTGTATTCTTTGTTTTCTTTTTCCTGCTTATTTTTCTGCGACTAGTCCTTATACCAGACATTTTCATTGAATATTACATCTCTGATCCTAACGATTTTGTGATTTTTATAATCATATAAGCGATAACCAAAATCATTGACACCATATCCAATAAAGGTACATTTCTTTGATTTTACCTCAAGCTTTGTTCTATTTTATTTATTAATATGGACAAAGGCCTCACAACCAAAAGGCTTTAAAAATGAGTACTTTACTGTTTTACCTGTCCATGCCTCCTCTTTAATACCATCATCCATTGAACTTGAAGGCCCTCTGTGTAATAGGTAAACAACAATATCTACAACATCTGCCCAAAATTGTAAAGGCAATCCTACATGCAATCTCATGCACCTTGCATGCTCCATGATTGTCCTGTTCATCCTTTCTGACACCATTTTCTCGTGGTGTTCTTGGAACTGTCTTCTCTCTGCGAATTCCATGCTCTGAACAATACCTATCAAACTATTTGTTGCAATATTCACCTCCATTTTCTGATCTGATACACTTTAACTTCTTTATTGTTTCAATCTCAACCAAAGCTTTCCATTTCTTGAAAGTATAAAATACATCTGATTTATTCCGAATACAATAAATCCAAGTTTTTATAGTTACATCATCAATAAAAGTAACATAATAACGAGAACCACCGAGAGATGATACCTGAGCAGGTCCCCATACATTTGTATACACAAGCTCTAATTTTTCGCTCTTCTTTTCTTTCCAAACTCTAAGAAACTAGATTCTCTTCTGTTTTCCATAAACACAATTCTCACAGAAATCCAAATCAATATTCTTCAAACTTGGCAACAAGCTTCTTGAGTGAAGAATCTTCATCCCCTTCTCATGTGTCTGAGCCTATGATGCCATAATGCTGCATCTACTCATGTGGAGGTTAAAGCATTAATACAATTACAAATATCATTGCATAAATACAATGTACCAACCTTTTTTCCTTTTGTTATTACCAGGGCTCCTTTAGTTACCTTCCATGTTTTATCTGTAAAAGTTGTCACACAACCTTCAGCGCCTAACTGCCCTGTTGAAATCAGATTTTTCTTCAGATCTGGAACCTATCTTTCCTCCTTTAATAACCATTGGTTTCCGTTCTATTGTTTTATAATAACTTTACCTATTCCAACTGTTTTACAGGGTTTATCATCACCCAGATGAACCTGTCCAAAATATCATTATCAAGTGTGGCATGGAATGAGGCCCCTGAATCTACCACCCATGCATCAATAACATTTTCTAAAGAAATAATAAAATCATCTTGTAACACATCACCTGTCACATTTTCTTCATGATTGTTTTTTTGTTGTTCATCTCCTTCTTTTCCCTTTAGAGACTTACAATATTTCTTTAAGTGTCCTTTTGGATCAGTGTATCCTTGATTCACTGTGATATCTTGAGCTCTTTCATCTTTCCATTTTTCTTCCCTTAGTCTCTGCACTCAAAACATTTCCCGATGTCTCACCTGAGTTTTTCCGTCGCATTTCCTCATTAAGGATAACACCGATAACATCATCAAACTTTAAAGCACTAGATCTAGAGACAGAGTTACTAATGGCCATAACTAAACCATTTCAACTTTCTAACAATGAGCACAAAAATAACAGAGCCCTAACTTCATCATCAAATTTTATCTCTACTGAACTTAATTGACTGGTAACCATATTAAATTCATTTAAATGGTCAACCACAGATCCACCTTCCGACATATTCATATTAAATAAAGTTTCATAAGAAATACCTTATTTGAGGCCGAGGGTTTTCATATAGTTTCGACAATGTCGTCATTAAACACATTGTTGTTGTTTCCTTCGAAATATTGAAGGCTACCGACACACAACCGTATTGTTCCAAGTGCCTTTTTGTCGATAATCTCCCATTCTTCGTCTGTCATACCCGATAGATTCTTTGTTTTTCTACTTAATTGTAGGTACAGATCTTTCTGATACATATAATCTTCCATCTGCATCTTCCACAGATCGTAGTTTTGGTTGTTAAATTTCTCGACCCTAAACCTGCCATTTTCTGCCATTGCTCCCACTCGAACCAGAAACCCTTATTTCCTGCGAGTTCATCAGCCAAATATACCTTCAGCTCTGATACCAGTGGTTAGAAAATTATATATTACATAGAAATGGAACACATAAAATATGCAGAAAGAGAAACACAAAAATAACATATAAAACAAGAGAGACACAGATATATGTGGTTCACCCAACTTGGGCTACGTCCACGGAAACAACCAGTCCTTCTTTTATATTATCCAGCAAAATGAAGAGACACAACTTACATCAGATCTGCTGCAATATCCTCTACACTCTCACACAGTCCCCCTTGCTATTTATCACTTAGAGTATACACAAAATACACAACCGCAATACAATACCGTCATATGACAGAGGGGGTTGTCTTCTAGGGCTAAAAACCCTAAATTAAACATAAATTATACCGTCAGATCATCTGCCTAATGAACGGTCCAAATTGACTACAAAATTACAATATTTTACAAGGAAATTTTATATATTTTTTAAGCTTCGGGGGCGCTGTCCCCAAAACCTCGCCAGGGGGGGGGCTCATAAAATCGTTGTTGCCCCAGCATGGACCCCCCTGACAACGATTAAACGAAGGGTGACAAGGTCGCCCCATTAAGGAAATGGGTCCAACACGACGATATATAAATAAGATAATCACGCTCCACACCCAACATTATTATCTTTTAAATTTTAGTTTAAATGAACTATTAACATAATCAAATGAGACATTTTCCTTTGTCTCCAATTTATAATTTCAACCTAAAAAAATTACCCATTTGGAAATTAGGTTTAATATCCTTTCCCTCAAGGTTGATACAATGAAGAGATAAATAACAAGTTTGAAACTTAATGTATAAGGTTTTATTGAATTTTTATAATATGTTCTTATTATTGATCATCCCTAGTTAATATGCATATTATTTTGGCTTAACTTGATTTGTGTTAGGTCCCTATATTAATAGTGTAGTCCCTTATTATGTTAGTGTAGCCCCTCTTATTGTTATTGTTGTATCCATGTAACCCCAATATTTTTATTATTGTGCTCTTAAATTATTTTTGTTAGGTCGGCTAGGATTACATTGTGGCCCCACTAGGATTACATTATGGCCCCATGGACTCCTATATATAAAAGGAGTTTTTGGTCATTTGTATCATCCAAGAATTGTTCATTTATGTAATATATTGGAGGTTGCCCTCTCGAAGTGGCTTATTTTTAAGGCGTTGATATCTCTTTTCTTCTATTTTTGGAGCTGGTTACACAACATTTGGTATCAGAGCTTTGGATTCTAGGGTTTCGCTGCTCTAAACAGGTCATCGTGAAATTTTCTCTATAAAATTTTTTTACGAAGGTTCAGAATCTGAAATTTTTAGGGTGCGAAGTTGAAATCCTGAGGAAAATCGTCGCAAAATTTCAAAGCTTGGTTTGCAATATTTTCGGAGATATGATCTGTGGAAGGTAGTGTTTTTTCAGGCTCCCGAATTTCATCTCAAAGAGGTGATCGTGGGAAAAGATTCATAACTCTCTCTCTGAGAATCAGATTGAAGTTTTGTAAAAATTGGTTGCAAGTACATGGACTGTAGTTTCTTGGCTATCAATTTCAGAGCCGAAGGACGAAACAATGACATGTGGCAAGTCGTACAAGTTTGCTCTACTGAACCAGTCCATAATTAGGTCATTGTGGGAGATTGGACATAACTTTGCCTTGGAGAATCAAAATTAGGTCAGACCTGTGGCATTTGAAAGCGAATTCAAAGGGCTATCTCAGTGCCAAATTTCAGATATTGAAGAGCCGTAATCACAGAGATAATCCAATTTCAATATTGAGCTCCTCAAAAGCAAGAAAAATGTGTGTATTTTTTTTTTTCCAAATTGCATAAGTCTTGTTTGAAGAATCAATTTGAATTGATTACAAGGGCGTATTGTAGAATAGATATCAGTATCGGGTTCTAAAAAATGCCCCGTAAAAATAATTCAACACTCATTAAGCCTTCAGAAGGCTCTACTATGACTCATGAAGATGAAGAATTGCAACATGATGTATCAAAATTACAAGAGCAAGTGCACCAAATTGAATAGCAACAATGTTTTTATGAGCAAGTGCACCAAATTGAATAGAAAGTGCAAGTTGCGTGGATTTCTCGGGTTAATAGGGTATTATCGCAAGTTTGTTAAGAATTATGGGAGAATAGCATCACCTCTAACAACACTATTGAAGAAATATGCATTTTCATGGACTCCTGAAGCAACTAAGGCCTTTGAACATCTTAAAGAGGCAATGTGCCTAACACCAGTCTTAGCTAGGCCAGACTTCACAAAAACCTTTATTGTGGAATGTGATGCCTCAGGAAATGGAATTGGTGCTATTTTAATGCAATAAGGAAGATCCATTTCTTTTGAAAGTCGTTCAATCAAAGGAAAGTATTTACAAAAAGCTATTTATGAGAAGGAAATGTTGGCAATACTACATGCACTAAAGAAATGGAGACCTTACCTAATGGGAAGACACTTCAAGGTAAAAAATGATCATGATAGTCTTAAACACTTTTTGGAACAAAGAATATCTTTAGAAGAGCAGCAAAAATGGGTCACAAAGATGTTGGGTTATGACTTTGAAATAATCTACAAAAAAGGGAAGCTAAATGTTGTTGCAGATGCACTCTCAAGAAAGAATGAAGAGGAGGAAGCATTGCTTTGTGCCATTTCTATTATCCAACCAGATTGGATAACTGAAGCAAGAGATGAATGGAAGAAGGACAAAGATGTATGGACACTCATTCAAAAGTTGCAGCAAGATCCTAGTACATCTGATACATTTAGTTGGAAAAGTTATTCCTTATGGTACAAATATCACCTATATCTTTCTAAGAATTCCCGACTAAAACAAAATATTCTTCTGGAATTGCACACTTCTCCTTTAGGAGGACACTCGGGATTTTTAAAAACTTACCGCAGGGTGAAGAAAGAATTTTTTTGGGATGGCCTTAAATCTGATATTCAAAAGTTTGTGGCGGAATGTTTGGTTTGCCAGCAAAATAAAGTTGAGACAATTAAGACCCCAAGTCTTCTACAACCTTTATCCATTCCAAGTCAACGTTGGGAGGATATTTCAATGGATTTTATCACAGGTTTACCTAAGTCCGAAGGAAAGAGTGTCATCATGGTGGTAGTTGATAGACTTACCAAGTATGCACACTTTTGTGCATTATCTCATCCATTTAAAGCAAGTACAGTTGCTACTACATTTATGGACACAATCCAAAATCTACATTGAAACCTAAGGGTTATTGTGAGCGACCGAGATCCCATTTTTACTGGAAATTTTTGGACGGAGTTATTTTCTTGTTTGGGTACTCAACTAGCTCATAGCTCATCTTATCATCCTCAATCCGATGGTCAAACAGAGATAGTGAATAAATTTTTGGAAGGATATCTTCGTTGTTTTGTATCTGATAAGCAAGCACAATGGGTCAAGTGGTTACCTCTCGCTGAATGGTGGTATAACACTTCCTTCCATATTGCAGCAAAAATGACCCCATTTATGGCACTTTATGGATATCATCCACCATCCATCACATCTTATTTAAGGGAAAATTCTAGGGTTCAAGCAGTGGAGGATCACATCAAGCATCAACAAGAAGTTCTCCAACTCTTAAAGGATAACCTAAATTTGGCACAAAATCGAATGAAACAACAGGCAGATCAACATCGCAGTGAGAGAAGTTTTGATGTGGGATTCTGGGTATTTTTACGGCTACAACCATACAAACAAATGTCCCTCAAGCAAGCTAAGAAAGATAATAAATTATCGCCAAAGTAATATGGTCCTTACAAGGTTTTGCAAAAAATTGGTACTATGGCATACAAATTGGAGCTTCCTGTTTCTTCGTGAGTGCATCCAGTTTTCCATGTTTCATGCTTAAAAAAAGTTATAGGGGACAAACTTCCAGTTCAAACAATATTTCCAGAACTTGATGAGGAAGGAAAAACCATATTCGAACCTGAAGCAGTCATGGAAACAAGAACTCGAAAACTACGAAATCGATCAATTTTAGAGTATCTCATCAAATTGAAGAACTTACCCACTGAAGATTCTACATGGAAGGATGATAATTTTATGCAAAAGCACTCGGAGCTACTGAAGCGTTGAGGACAACACTTTTTTGAAGGAGAGTGACATGTTAGGTCCCTATATTAATAGTGTAGTCCCTTATTATGTTAGTGTAGCCCCCCTTATTGTTATTGTTATACCCCTATAACCCCAATATTGTTATTATTGTGCCCTTAAATTATTATTGTTAGGTTGGCTAGGATTACATTGTGTCCCCACTAGGATTACATTATGGCCCCATGGACTCCTATATATAGAAGAAAGTTTTGGTCATTTGTATCATCCAAGAATTGTTCATTTATGTAATGTATTGGAGGTTGCCCCTTTGAAGTGGCTTATTTCTAAGGCGTTGATATCTCTTTTCTTCTATTTTTGGGGCTGGTTACACAACAGTTTGATTATGCTCTTATAAGAGGTGAAACTAATTTTTGGTAGTTTTATAAAATCATGAGAGGTTATACTAAGAATGAGAAGGATATTCAAATTAAAATTTACATGAATGTGGATATTAGTTTAAAAAATTGTTGTATTTTGGCATAGATTTGGTAATTTCTTTTTATTATTAGAATTTTAATTCAATGTTAGTGCAATTTTGATTTGATAATTCTAATAATAGAAGTATTGCAAACACATGTTTAAAATGTTATGTTTGTAATTGCTTTGATATTGTTATATTTTTAATATGGATTTGTTGTGTAAGTATTAATTTCTTTTATAAGAGTGCTTATATGGATTTTTATAAATATTCAATTTTATCATTGTAGATCCATTTTCAGATTTTATATTACTTCTTTTTAGTTTAAATATTTTACTATTTGTATTTAGATGAATGTATAATTAAAAATTGTATATCTGTAATAATTTTAAGATATATGGAAATTTTAATATAGGTGGAAATGGTTTTCTTAGTGAATAATGATAGACAAGGAGGTAAACTCTTGTGTAATAGATGTATCAATTATTTATTGCTAATATCATATAGTGTTACTGTGAGTATCTTCCTTTGATCTTAGTGAAGTGACTCAACCCTATTTAGGATTTTTTCATTTAGTATCCTAGCTCATTTTTTAATATGGTGTTAGAGTAGGGAGCTTATTTTGTAACATGGTATTAAAGTATGGAAGAGTCTAGGAATCTAAAGCCATATTTGAAAGACAATGTTTCCACTTTTGTGGCTTTCATAGTTTGAGTGCCACAAAGCCTGTGCAAACTTGAAGACCTAGGGATTTCTATTGGCAGAGATGATTCAAAACTAAGGTCAATTTGGAAGATTTTGGAGTAGATCCAATTTGTTCTTACATGTATTGATTCTCATATTCCATATATTGAAAGAATTGGTTGCTCAACTTGAGATGGAATTATAATCAAATGATAATAATCTAAAATCAACTCAAGACAAGTGAGATATGGAATGTCACTATTGCAAGAAAATGACCCACACAACCTAGAATTGTATATTTGAAGCTAATAATGTTCTCGATAAATCTCATAAACAAATCACATATAACGAATATAAACATTGTTGAAGATCCATCGAATGATGATATCATTGAAGAATAAATTCTATGTATTTTAATATGCTCATACTTTGAAGAGAATGGATCTAGTGTAGATGTAGCTCAACATGGATGGTTTCCTAGATAGTTCATGAGTTTTGAATCTTGGGAATTATACCCTTGGGAGGGTCATGAGACAACTTGATTGTAGCACATCCCTAATTTCACTTTTTTTTGTTTAAATTTAATTTAATTTATAAGTAAAACATGTACAAACTTTTCCTTTGTACTCTTTCTTTATATCTTTGTAATTTAGGACTAACTTATTTATTTTGTAATACTTCTACAATAATTCTTTTGTGTGTAGTAATGTCTTGGATTTTGATCTTTGAGCACCATATTTTCTTCTGGTTCCATTCTTACTATATGTTTTGATCCTAACTTCGTAATTGCATCTTATAGACTTATTAGCATATTTACATTGTATATAATTGATCATAATATTAAGATAATCCTCCGACCCTCTTAATTTAAGGTGTAAATATTTCCGTATTCCACAAGGAAGTGAGAGTATCGATAAGATACAATGGATGTGAGAAAACCAAAATGACCCCAAACATTCTAAAGAAACATATGTGCAATCTTCTCTCATGTCGCCTAGTTTTGAAAAGGCATCAAGACACATATTTTTTCTAATCTATCCACTACCACATACAATAATCATGAACTTTTCTAGACATAGGTAGACTCCCTATAAAATCCATAGACACACTTTCCCATGGATGAGAAGGTACAGGAGGTGGCATGTATCGACCCAAATTTTTGTTACCTCGTTTGTTAGTGGAATACATGACACATCCATTTACATATTTAGAAAATCATCTAAAGCCAATAAGAATAACGTTGCAACTGAGCTACTATTTTTTCTACACCAAAATGACTAGAAATGAGAGAAGTATGAGCTTCTCTAATTACATGTACTCTTTCATCTCTTCGAATGCACAATTTACCAAAGGTGACATAAAATTTTTTCATGGACATGATAATCCAATTCTTTTACTTGAGTACCATGTATTAGTGTTTTGTATACATCCTTGAAATATTCATCTCTAGCATATTGTTTGATATAACTTTCACGAGCTAAAGTACTATGTTATAAAACAATGGATGCAACATTAGAAGCTCTTGATAACATATCAACAACTTTTTTTTGTATACCTTCCTTATACTTGATGACCAAATGGAATTGTTGCAAGAATCCCATCCATCAGAAATGTCGCGACTGTTATAGCTTGGATTGTGATTGAAGATACTACAAAGGCTGATGATCTGTATGAACGATTGTCTCTTTTCCCATCAATTAGTGTTTCCACTTCTTCAAAATGTGTACCAAAGCATGAAATTTTTTATCATATGTGGGATAATTTGTTATTGCACTAGAGAAGGTCTTATAATAGTAACAATTTGGTTTCCTTTGTTTCATTAAAACTGCACCCATGATGTAATCACTTGCCTAAGTTTCAATTTTGAATGGTTTTTGTAAATATGGAAATGATGGAACTAGTGTTGTACTAATTTTCTCTTTAATGTTTTGAAGAGTTTTTTATATTCGCCTCCCCATTGAAAGACATGATTAACATTTTTCAAAACATTGATAGGAGAAGCAATAAACAAAAAGTTAGCAACAAACTTCCTCCAATATTGAACTACTCCAAGGAAGCTTCTAACTTTTGTTACATTATTAGGCTTGGGCCATTTCATGATGTCTTCAAATTTAGTGGGATCAATTTTCAATTCACCACCCCCTACAATATAGCCTAAATAAATAAATATATTTTACCAAATTCACATTTTGGCATCTTTAGACATAATTTCTCCTTTTTCAAAATATATAAGACTTTCCTAACATGCTTTACATGATCTTCCCAATTTTTGTTGAAAATCTGTATGTCATCTAAGTAGACTTTACAAAATCATCTATGAATGGATTGAACACATCATTCATAACTTGCATTAAAGTGGCGGGAGAATTATAAAGCACAAAGGGTATGACTAACCATTCAAATAGACCCTGTTTTTTTTTTTAAACCGGTTCTCCAAATATCATCTTCAAAAATTCTTATCCAATGATAACCACTTCTTAAGTTTAACTTAGTGAAATACATTTCATTTTTCAATTGATCTATAAAATCATAAATATGAGGAAGAGGGTAATGATTCTTCACTATGATTTTATTTAATTCTTGTAATCCATGCATATTATCCATGTACCATCTTTCTTTGATACCAACATAATGGGTGATCCACATGGAGAAGTACTTGGTTAAATGACTCCTTTCTCGAGCAACTCTTGAACTTGCTTCTTGATTTATTCATTCTCAATAATTGATAACTTGTACATACCAATGTTAGGAAGAAGGAAATATTGTTGAATTTGGATCTTATGTTGTATCTCTATCTTTAGAGGTAATATTTTAGGTTCTTGAAATAATTCATCATAGTTAGAAACAATTTTAACTAATTCATTTTTACGTTTAGGATCACATCCTTTAAAAACATTAGGTTTATCATTATCCTTAGCTTTTATAATCACGAGTATACAATTTTTGCTAAAATTTACAAGTATTTTCATCTATCCTATGGTAATATGAGACAAATTGATCTTCATTCGATGGGTTCTCATGATATACCCAATATCATCTTTTATAAGATACTACTTTTTCTCCTTCCTAAAGAAGATATATTTCCTATCATAAAAATATGGACTTCTTAAAACAATCCACAAATTTCAAGTGGTATGATAACGAAATAAACCTCATTAGTGAAATTAGATGTAATTGCATATCTCATTGTTCAAACACCTGTAACTTAGTATTTTGACATATCCATCCTAAAGGATATGATTTTGGATGAGGCTTACTTTCCAATCCCAATGCCTTAACATTTTTTTTCAAAAATAAGATTAGTTTGAAAACCACTATAGAAAGCATATCAATATTTTCATGCTTTGAGATGACTCTAATATGAAATAGCTCACTTCCTTTCCTTTCATCATGTATGGTTTATATTTTGAAGAATGAACGCTAGAGCTAAAATGAGAAACAAAAGATATACCTTGTATTCCCATGGTCATGGTCTTGGTTTCATCACCCAAGTCTGATCCAAGATCATGTTGGACTATAGTAGTGGTATTCTTATCATACTTCTTGTTCCTAGAATTCTTTGGTCGTAGTTTTGGATGAAGTTTCCCACACATGGAATCATCATGTCCTTCCTTTTTGTAGTGTGAACATGTAGGATTCTCACCTTCTTTCTTTATCGTAGTCGTTATTTTATATCACTACAAGGAAAAGACCCTCTAGTGGAGGTTATAAATGAGGTTTTTAGTGTTACAAAATTGGCCAAAATTGTCAAAAAAAAATTTTCTACAACATCCGTTTTTGGTAATGGAGGTTTTGGCGGAGCTTCTAACGGAATTTCAATACAAATGAAAAAAAATGAGTTGCCGGAGGTTGTTACGAATTTTTTGCTCATCGGTGCATGAATCAGGTGTCAACGCACCAGTGCGTTGTACCGTGAACGCATCGGTACTGTAAAACTACCAAGCACTGGGATAGAAAACAAATTTCGGATGCCCCAGAGTGTTTAGCAACAACCTGGTGCTTGTTAGCCAGACAGTCGCACCAGGTCGGTGGATAAGGTGTGAAACCGCATCGGGTCCTGTAGGTGATACAATGCATTAGGCCGTTAAGTTATAAAAACACACCGGCACGTTAAACAAAAACCGCACCAGTGCATGGAATGCCTATCAAACCGCTCGGGTGGTAGTCATCGATAAAGTGCACCGAGCGTTCTAATTGGTATTGGTATTTGTGTGGTGCCCATAGGTCGTAGAAACACATTGATGCACAATATCATACAAATGCACCGGTGCGCAATGACTAAAGTGCACCGAGCATTCTAATTGGTATTGGTATTTGTGTAGTTACCATAGGTCATAGAAACACACTGGTGCACATTATCATACAAACGCACCGGTGCACAGTAACTAACACACACTGATGTTCATTTTGGATTTTTTTAGAAACATCGACATGTGACAGTGCAATTATTGTGATTTTTAAAAATTCATTATTCATCAAAAGTCGACACATATCTTATAACAGTATTCATATCAATTAAATTTTTATTAGTACATTTAAATGTAATGTTTGGATTAATTTTTTATATCATATCATCAAATTTCACATCTCTTCATTATAATATTTAATCATCCATATATTTAATCAGTGGTGTAACATTTCACAGCGACAATGGAGAACGCAATAGAATCAATTAAAACGTATTTTATTATATATATATGAATAAGACACTCTTTTTCATCCAAAATGGGATAGTTATTGGTATCCCTCTTTCAATTGGGATACTATGTCCATTACATTAAACAAAATGTATGATTTCACAGACAAATATTTCAAAAAATACAACGCCTTGCTTTGATATCCAAACATATTGATCATCATTCTTCGCTGGAACTGTTGTCACTACTCGAGCTACTTCCATGACTTGGGTTATTTTGAGGAATGTTTTGTTCACTATGTTGATTGTTTTCTTCTTCTTCAACTTCCATCAACAAACATAAAAATAAACTGTAATGAGTGTATATACATTGGTGATAATAATGAAAATTGCAATATTAAATAATATACATCAATGTAAATTGAAAAGAAATGTACCATAGAAAGAATTGACTCATGAAATATACACGTTATTTCAAAACCAAATTTCATGCCATCTTTCAACAATTCATTTGTTTCCTGCAAGTTTTATACCCCATAACAAATCATATATTGATATAAGAGATTTTTTTGTTCTATTAATTATAGACGGAGGTAAGTAAAAAAAGAAAGATGCTTACAAATTCCATAATTAATTTCTGATATGCCAACATATACTGACAACCCATATTTAACCCAATGTCAATCAATTCGTCTGATGGTTCTTCTTTGTATGTTAGCACATGTTTGAAGACATTCAATGATGATTGTTGTAAAAAAACTTAAAATATACAAAAATGAAATCTAATTAAGTTGTTATAAGGAAGTAACAATTACTCACAAACATAGATATTAACCCTTTTCTTCCTTGTCGTCCTATTTTATGTGTTGAATGGGTTCCATTTTCTTTTCTTTTCTGCAAGAAAATACTTGAAAATTAATATTTAATGTTAAATTGTTTATTTATTGTACCTAATCGAAAAATTCAATGATTACATATTACATTTGAAGCACATTGTTGTTGAGATGGCTCCTTGTGCGATGCAATTATGTCCATTTCTTTTATCATCTCCTTGTACAACTTTTTGGACATTCCTACTAGCATATTGCTGATATAAGCTCATTCATCTTTTGATATTTTCATAATCTTCCTGAAAATATAACATGACAATAAAATATTTAATTTTTATATTGATATATGAAAAGTAAATATAATAAAAGTGATATTTATAAATGATTGCTTTGTAGTAATATACACATAATTCTAGAAAAGCATTTAAAGGAATATTACTTTTTCATTCCTTTTTTGTTGTTGTTGTATGTTTTTGCTATTAAAAGTTTGACATGTCTCATTGACCAACTCTCTGGAAACTCATCCTGTAGTTTAAATAAAATTTGGTTCTTGGAATCATTGGATTGATTTTTGTATTGTAAGTGGAAAGAACGTCTATATTTGTTCCACTAGATCCCTCAAAGTTTTGTAAAAGTTTTTCCCCCTTTCGTTAACCTCCAGCACCACTCCAGATGAGCTAAGAAGCAATTCATTTTCATTTGCATGTTCTATTTTTTTTTCTTTTCTTAGAATCCCATTCCTTTTCTTCGTTGTTGGTCCCAGTAGAACATTAAACATATGTAAATTAATAGATTGTTTGAAACATATTATCTAATATTTTAAGTATATTATTAATGAAAATAAAAAAAAGAAACTCATATTTGATTGATAGTATTTTTTCATTCACCTGATTCATCCTTCTGCAATTTTTCCATCAATATTTTACGCTCTTCTGGTATTAGATCAGAAATAATCTTATCGAGCTTCATCAATCTTATCAAGCTTCGTCATTTTGTGGCTCTGCATGATACACAGTAAACAATATGTTGAAATTTTCAACAAGAAACAATGAAATTGGTATCCAGAAACAACACACACACTAATGTGGGATCACAGGTCACACAGTGATGGGTCTTAGCGATACATTAGTGTGCAAGCCAATTTATTAAATAATTTGGAAAATTAATTTTAATCTTATCTCATAACAACTTGTAATAGTTAACTAAGTGTGCCCCGGATGTGGGTGAAAGGTAGCGTGCAGAGGTGCCACAGAGCCGCCATGTGGGAGGACACACGACGGCTCCACGTGCTCAGTACTAGGGAGAAGCACAATCTTAAATTTTGGCGTGAGGGCACCATTACTCCACCCTCTGCCACCCTACCGTCAACGTACCAGGCCTGCTTTGAATTTATGTTGCCAACCAT
The DNA here is from genome assembly GCA_034641835.2 of Pinus albicaulis. Lineage (NCBI taxonomy): Eukaryota > Viridiplantae > Streptophyta > Pinopsida > Pinales > Pinaceae > Pinus > Pinus albicaulis. The sequence goes on from CM076582.1 coordinate 1,247,516,308, forward strand.
GGCCTTTAAACCCACCACCTTAGCTCTCTCTTTCGCTCTTCGCCCAACCCGTTCTCTCTCTATGCTTTTCTCTGTTTTCGCTCCCCAGCCTATGGTGCACAACCTTTGATCTTCTAGGCACGACATTCGCTCTGGACATCTCCTTCCTCAGAAGCTTGCTTCTGCCTCCATCTGGTCAGGAGAATCCCCCCTGGACAATCATGCCTCAGCGTCATAGGCAGAGATGCCAAAGAGCTGGTGGGCATGGCCAACCCTCTCACCCTCCTCGCCCTCCCTTGTCGCCCTCTCATGGCCGTGACCTGAACCTCTCTATCGATTAGAATGAAATTGATAGCTCCCCCCCTGTCAATTTGAATGCCCAACTTTCCCTACAACTCCCTGCTTTGGCTCCGCTCTCCTCCACCTCTCGCAGCAAGAAGTGAGCTCGTAAGTCTACCATCTCCCCTGAGCCTGCTTTCAGCCCCCGCAAACTGAAAGTCCTTCCGGTGCAAAGTGCCTCCAGTGGCAGCAACGACTCAAGTGGTTTAGAAGGCAATAGCGGAGGCAGCCCAGACCTAGACATTAGTGGCAGCTTGGACCTGAATGCAGGCAGATTCTCTAAACACCTTGATTCCCCTCAACCTAATGACTATGCGGTGAATTCGGGCATCCCGACTTCACCACGCCAACCTCCAGAAACACACGCGTTCAGCAAAGGGATGGAGGAGGATGTCTACGTGTGCAGGATCCTTGAAGAATTTCCAACTTCTAGCGACAAGCATGCAGGTCATCCATAGGAACTACTTTTCTTCCCTCCTCGGCATGCACATGTTTAAAAATTCTTCTCTTTGGTTTTTTTGTTCAATTTTGAAAACTATACTTGCTGGTTTCTCGTCATGGGCAAAAGTCTCTTTTGGACTTCTAAGGACTGGTTTCCCCACTAAGGGCAGTCCAGTACTTGGTAGAAATATCTTGAACCTTCCCTCTAGAATGAACCTGTTCACTCCTCAGGATGCGACTTGTAACCTTTTGTTTTATATGATCTAATAGAAGTAGTATAACTTAGAAAAAAATAGTTAACTAAGTGTGATAGAATTAGTTAGCTCAAGAATTTTTGAGTTGAGGGTCTAAGGATAGGCATGTAGAGTGATTATATTATTAACAGGGTCTAGTTGCAGTTGTAACACTAGTGTAGTGTGGATGGGATTGGTTAACTCGCAATAACTGAGTTAAAATCAGTTTAACTAGTTCTAACAATTTGATGAGCTAGTGGAAGTTCAAGTGAATTAAATAAATTCACTATTTATAGCTGCGTGCATGCTAATTTTGGTGGATACCCAGTTGAGACAAAGGTTCAAGGCTGGTAAACTAGCATTTGTATTTTAGGCAAATTTCCCAGGTGTTGGATCAAGAAGTTGACTGTTAAAGGTAACCTTAATGCTTCACATTAATCATCAACCCATGGCAAGCCCTTTTATTTCAAAAGTGCGAGAAAAATATATGCAAGTGAAATCAGAGGTTAATTAATGTAAATCGTTGTAAGAAATATTATCTAATTCTCTAAGTTCAATCAAACCAATTCAAAAGTAAACTATGAAATACTTCAAATCGATCAAAGGAATAAACTCTTAATCTAAACCTATGCAGAAATAAACACTCAATGCTGAAATAAGGGGTCTTTTGCAATTGAACAACACGCTTAATTAATTGAACAACAATCAATTATTTAACATTTTGCAGTGGAATTCTCTATAACTCAACTAATAGCAACATTTGGAATTGAACAACAAACCATACATTCACACTTATGATGGAAAGACTTAAGAAATAACTTCATGCAGAATTGAACAACAACTACTTAACCATGCTGAAATAAATCTAATGAATGTAAAGGCGTCACTCCATAATAAAGGAACATCAATGATAAATTCAACCTATTGAAAAGGGAATTGTAACACATCACACTTGCGATTAATGAATTGAATGGTAATGCTACAAAGCGCAAAGAATAATTAAATTGCAAGAACCAAGAAATTAGATTACCATCTAGGACCCATGTTCAAAATTAGATTACTATATAGATGAAAACGAGAAGCAACAACTTTAAAATTCCTATACCCAAATGGCTCTCTATTCTTAACGTTATTGGTAGAGGCTTTCCATCTCTGTTTGGCTACTAATAAAGCTTCTTCCTGAATATCCTAGAAGTATGCTCTTCCATTCTGCACAATATCTTTGTGAATTGGCCCCAGCTTGGCTATCACTCCTTCCCGTTGCATAAACTTCTTATGTCGAGTAAACAAATGTAGGGATTTTTTAGGCTCCCCTCTGACCCATAGATCTAAACCATGTTCTCTTTTCTGAAAAATATTGTTGGATTTAGCCCATCTAGTCTGATTTTTGGCAAAGGAAAGTAAAATTTGGAACTGAATGTCCCCAATGAAGGGACTCGGGTTACTATCTCTATCCTCTTCTAAAAAGAGATTGTGCAAATAAAATTCGCACAGAAGGTGCTGGACTTGTTCATCCTGATTATTACAACATTGGACAAATTATTTAATGGTTTTAAATGAAGTAGGTTTCCCCGCTCTGACAACTTTGATATTCAGCAAAAAATACCTTTCTACTAAAAATAAGGCATAATTGGTGGCCAGTGCCCTGCAAGTCAATACATCTGAGTAAAGAGAACAAACAACAATGGTTTGTTTCTTAGCCTGTTCCAGTTGATCCTGTGCCCTTTTCACTTTTACTCTTTCTTCCCTAAGTTGGGAAAAGGTTTTGTATTTAGTTGCAGAAAGGTATTTAAATCGTTTTACTAAACCCTGATGTTCTTGAAAGGGCACCACTTCCTTCTTATATTGGGCCAATTCATGCTGAACTTGAGTTAATTCATTGTGAAGATTTTGATTGACAACTCTTTCTACCAAAGGAGTGTAATCAGGTGTTTCTTCCGTTTGAGTTTCTTTGTCCTCTGTAAGTATCAAATCAGTCTGCACAGAGACTTCAGCAGTATCTACCATTTGAGTGAAAAATCTGTTTGGGTTCCCATGGTAGCTAATTCCTTCTTAGGCTTCCAGGCCTTGTCCGATTCTTTCAACCATTCCCTTAACTGTTTTACTGTTTTCCTCAATTTTCTTCATTTCCTGCTTATCTTTCTCAACTTAACCTCAGTTGATTTTTCTTTCGAAAGGGTTCTAGTAGGAGAAGGAACAACAAAGACTTCAGGTTTAGGAAGGGTTGTGCCAGTATTAGGGTTATCATTAAATTAAATAATGTTTTCTTCAGGCATCCAAGAGGTTATTCCAACATTGATGTCCTGACTAGGTGGAGCAATATTTTCTTCAAGTGTCAGAGGCACTGTCTCAATACTTGTGTCCCGTTCTAATAGAATAGTATCCCCTGACTGGTTCCAGACTCATATGTTCTCTCTATCAGGTCTTCCATATTCACCCATTCATTAGTAGAGGGAGATAAAACCCTCAAATCTTGCAATTCATTATTGGAAGGTAGGATTTCAGTATGGCCAGAGCTGCCAGTAGAGGCTGACTGGTTCGAATGGTCCCTCTGTTCCTCAGATTGTTCAAATGGGTTCCTAATTTCCTAAGACACTCTCATTTGTTCTAATACTTGAGCCATTTCCTCCTCATAGTCTTGTAAATATGCATTTTTACGGCTCGGAGGTGGTGTATAGGATGGCCCTGTCTCATCTGGAAATGATGAGGTATTTTTCTGTAGTTGTAATCTTGTAGACCATCTTCGTTTTATTGGTTTTGAGGTCGAAACATGGGTTCCCTTCCCTCTAGATTTCCTGGGCATGACTGTTCTAGGAAGTTCAATTTCTGCTCTGTTAGGTTTTTTTTTTAGGGGCAGGTAGGGAAGGATTGACAAATTTATTCCATGTTAACTGATGTTTGTTTAAATCATGAATAATAATCAATTTTATCAAGCCATGGTGGCTGAAAACTGCTTGATGATTTTTAGCTTTCCTAATCTGAACAACAATATCATGCAATATAGAATTCAAGAGAAAAGGAAAATTAACTGAAATATTTTGTTTGAGAACAACTAACAGTTTGAGTTGACGAGACTTTACCACATCCTGGCATCCGTCACATGTGATATAATTTTGGATGAAGACTACCAGTTCTTGCCAAGGCTGCTTCAAGGACGCAGGGTCAATACCTTTTACTTTTTGTACCAGTTGCTCATCTGGATCTTGATACACTGAAACTGATTCTTGTATGAGGACATGTTTATCAGTCCATTTTTCCCCTTCTATTGGAAGTTCGAAGACCTCAGAAATTACTTCTTCGGAGACTGGTATAATTTTGTCTTTAACTATGGTGTGCCCTTCCCGCAGGTTTTGCTGGAATTCAATTGCTATCTCCGTATTAAACCCTTGTAGTCTGTGTAGATATGGAATCTAACCAGCTTGCTGGAGAATGGTGCGAGCTAATTCTGAGACTGGAAATATTGTGGGTTCATTGCAAAGAGAATTTCCACCCATGGATACTGTGTTTTCGGAACTGGTTTCTTCACCCTTTTGCATGCATTTCTTTAAGCTCTGTTAGTTAAAAACAATATAAACACTACATGCAAATTTTATAAAATATATAATTATAAATGCGATTGCATGATGTTAATGAAATGATTCTATTGTCCAATCAACATATCCGAAGGGAGTCACATGGTTAATTTGCATGCCCATTTATTATGGATATTCGTACCCCCTCCAATGAGAGAAGGGCATCCATGAACTTCAAGCACAAGAAAACATGAAAGGTGGTAGAAATCATGAATGCACACGAAGTAGAAGTCAGAAGTTGGTAATCATCACAAATGTACATCCTGTGGAAATTACCAAAAAGGGAGAAAAGCGAGTAGCAATCATTATGAAAAGGATTTCCTATTTTGATGGCATAGTATGACCGAAGCATGACAGGTGACAGGTTATGATTGATGTTGTTATCACTCAATTTGATGATTAGATAATTCATATAAAATCATAGTTGATTATGCATATAGGTTTTGATAACGATAACACTTAATCAAACAACACATTCATCTTCACGAATGGATCAATAGGAAATAGGGGCATAAAAATAATTGGGTGCTATCAGAAAAGTACTCCAATACCACAAGCAGAGACACTGCTTCCAGTAGGTGTCTATAGTCTTGACATGGTTGATGTTTTAACCCAGAATCCTCTATTTAAAAGTATACATTTTTCTTGTTTTGTGGAGAGACCACTATGCTGGTGTGGTGGCCATTGTAGGAATGTCACCTGTTATATCGTCATGATCATGGTAGACTGGCTCGTAATGAGACCCCCTATTCTCTCTTCTTTAAATTTTTTCCAATAGAGATATATTTTCTTTCTATTATAAATGGAGGGAGGCTCATTAACTCCTTAAGAGTTAGGGATGGTGTAAGAAGTAAAAATAATGCAAATACAAATGATTCTCTTATTCCTATATCCTCATGCCGAAGAGAATTACCACTTGAGAGTGTAAAAATATACACCAGCATAAGAATATGGTAATTAATTGTGTGATAATATGTTTAAACAAGAGATATCTAGCCATTCATTATATAGATATACCATGTCAGCTTCCGAAGTAGGGATGTCCATCAAAATTTCAAAAAAACATAATATTAGTAATATCACTGCTTTTCTCTTCTTTAGGTACAAATTCCTTTTCTATAAAATGGTTTTATGGCAAGAATGTGTAAAGGAAGAGTGAATATTAAAAGGAAATCATCAAAAGACAAAAGACAAAAATTTTCTATTTTGAACAATAAATTTGTTTTTTTTTTGTTTTTACAAAAACATGCTAAAAAAACAGCCGTTCAATTAGATTGAATGACAACCTGTTCAATTAATTGAAAAAAAAACTGTTCAATGGATTGAACAACAAAGATAAAAAACACGCTAAAAAAATAGTCATTCAATTGGTTTGAACGATAGCTGTTTAATCAATTGAACAACAACTACTCAACAGATTGAACAAAAAAGATTTAAAAAAAACACGCTAAAAAACAACAACCGTTCAATTGGATTGAATGACAGCTGTTCAATCAATTGAACAACAACTGTTCAATGGATTGAACAACAAAAATAAAAATATGCTAAAAATACAGTCGTTCAATTGGATTGAACGACAAATGTTCAATCAATTGAAAAATAATTGTTCAATGGATTGAACAACAAAAAGCAATCAAACACACAAAAGAGAAAAAAGAACGCAACTGTGAATAATAAAACAATAAAAAAGAAACAAAATGGAATTCTTGTATACAATGATGAAAAGAACTGTAAATTACCATTAATTGCAGGAAACATATCTACACTATTTACAAGAGGAAGTAACAATTTTTTATGAACTTAAAGTTGTCGGGCCATTATTCCATGCAACTAAAATTTGGATAGTGGGATCGTCACGCACCTGCTGGCAGAAAGACTCTTTCGTGAGTGGTTTATGATAGAGGTGCACCCGATGTCCATTGACTCGAAAGGTGGAGCCAGATCCATCTATGGTGGTCAAGGCGGTATCGTTACTATGCACTTCTTGAATTTCGTATGGCCCGAGCCACCTTGTTTGTAACTTACCCGGGAAGTCTTGGAATCTAGAGTCGTAGAGGGGTGCCCAATCTCCTTTATGGAATGTCTTCTTTTTGATGAGGTTGTCATGCCACGTAGCTCATTGTTGCGGAATAATTGTAGTGCGTTGTAGAGCAAGTAGTCTTGCTTCATCTAATTCATTTATCTATTGGATTCTTCTAACTTGGGCCTCTATCAAATCCAACCCAACTTCTTGGGTTGTTCTAAGAGTCTTTATATCAAATTCAATGGGGAAAATTGGTTCCTTTCCAAATACTAGGTGGTACAGAGAATATCCGATGGTGTTTCGCCAAGTTGTGCAATAAGCCCACAAGGCCTCTGGCAGTCTAGTAGCCCAATCCCAACGATGTGTTGAGACTATTTTCGTGAGGATTTCCTCAAGGAATTTATTGGTGCTTTCGACTTGCCCGTTAGCCTGCGGGTGGTAGGGAGAGGTGACTCTATGAGTGACATGGTGGTTCCGTAGAGTGGTCATAATTTTATGTCCCGCAAACTGTGACCCTCCATCAGTTATCGCTTCCCTAGGTAAGCCATATTGCACAAATAGCTCAAAAATAAAATTGACCACAAACTCTTCTGTAGCTCTTGGCAAAGCCACTGTTTCTACCCACTTTGTCACGTAGTCTGTGGAAACCAGTATGTAGGCCTTCTGATTCGATGGCAGGTTGAATGGCCCAACAAAATCCAACGCCCATCGTTCGAAAGGTTCTACTACCAACTGTGGCTGCAATGGAATCTCATCGGATTGGCCAGGGCGGTCCATTCTTTGGAAACTATCGCAGGCTTGTACATATTTCTTTGCATATTTAAAAATTTTGGGCCAATAGTAGCCCATTTGTAATACTTTGTGCCCTTTCCTGCGATCTGCAAAATGTCCGCCACATGGCTCGTCATGGAAGGCCTTCAAGATGTCATAAATATCGTCTTCTCGAATGCATTTGCGTATATTCATATCAACTCATGTATGGAAAAGATATCCACCAATCCAGGAGAATCTAGCACTGCATTGAACAATCAACTTCTGTTCCTTTGTTTTCAAGTGTCTTGAAAGCTTTCCTACTGCCAGATAATTCGATACATCTGCGTACCATGGTGCTTTTATTGCCACAACAAGAAAATTCTCATTAGGGAACTGATCATCTACCGCCAGTGGGTTATTTGTCTTTGGAACTCTAGACAGGAAATCTGCAACTACGTTCTCCTTTCCCGGACGGTCCTTAATATTTATATCGAACTCCTATAAAAGAAACAACCAACCAGTCACTCTTCCATTTGTAATAGGTTTTTAAGATAAATATATAATGGAAGAATTATCAGTATACAAGAATAATTGATAGCCAATTACGTTATGTCTAAATTTATTTATAACATAAATGAAAACCAAGAACTCCTTTTTGGTCACCGTATAATTTAATTCAGCAGGAGTGAGATTATTGCTGATATAGTAAATAGCATAGGGCTTCTTGTCCTCCTCTTGACCAAGAACCACTCCTATCACTGTATCTGATGCATCTGAACAACTATGAAAGGGTAGCTCCCAATTGGGGCCACACAAGACTGGTGCAGTCAAGACCAGTTTCTTCAAATTTGAAGAAGCAGTGTCACATCTATCAGACCAATGGAATTCAACAATTCCAGCTAATGCATACAAAGGCACAACAATTTGTGAAAAAATCTTTATAAACCTACGATAGTACCCTGCATATCCAAGGAAACTACGTACCTCTGTCTGAGTACAAGGTGTGGCTAATAAGAGAATTACCTCTATCTTTGCTGGATCTACCTATATTCTAGCTATAGAGATGTAGTGTCCTAGGATCATGCCATTAGTCATCATCATGTGACACTTTTCATTGCTCAAGAATAATATGGTAGCAATGCATTGTTCCAATAATTTTTCCAGTTCTTGTAGTGACTGATCAAAGTCATCTCCATATGGAGTAAAGTCATCCATGTAGGCCTTGAGCCCTTCATTTATTAAATCAGAAAAAATACTAAGTATGGCCCTTTGAAATTTTGCTGGGGCATTGCATAGACCAAACGGTAATACCTATAGGAAAATGTACCCCAGGGGCAGGTAAAGGTTGTTTTATCTTGGTCTTCAGGGGCTATATGGATTTGATTGTAACCACTGAAACCATCAAGGAAAAGAACCATTTTCCTGCCAATGTATGAAGGAACTGATCAATAAAGGGGGGGGGGGGGGAAGTGGTCTTTCTATGTGGCTTTGTTCAGTTCTCTGTAATCCACACAGATTCACCATTTACCATTATTTTTAGGAATGACTACTAATGGAGAGACCCATTTGTTGTCTGAAATAGGATTAATGAAGTTTACATCTAGCAGCTTTTGTAATTTGTCTTTTACAATTTCTTTCAGATGCAGGTTTAACCTTCGCTCAGGCTGCCGAATAGGGCAAGAATCCTTTTTAGTGTAAATATGATGTGTGCACAGTTGAGGATTTATACCCTTCACGTCTGGGTAGTCCCAAGCAAAGGCTCCTTTATATTTTTGTAAGAGTTTGACGAGCTTTTGTTGCTGGTCACTATCCAGTTTGCCGTTGATATTTAAAATTTTACGTGGCTCAATTTCAGTTGGCATGTTGTTGCGAACAACTGTCGTAGGTATGTGTTGGTCATCAATATCTACTAAGGGGTCTTCCTGTGCTTCGTTATCAAGAATTTATTTTAACATTTGGCACTTTAAATTCCCTAAAGTAGATGGTTGGTTTATAAATTTATTGATCACATCATCTTCAGTTTGATCTTTAAATTCGAGTGCTTCAACTATTGTCAATAGTGAATGAATGTTTTGTTCCCAGTATGTATGTTGTTGTTTGTGAATATTTATAGTGGGAAGACTCGGTTTGGTAGGGGGAAATATATCAATATTCTTTATGGCATCTCCTCTAGCAATGGTCATGCTGCCTATTCGACAACCTATGTAAGCATCTGCCTTTGCTAACCAAGGTCGTCCCAATATCAGGGGATGTCCGTCTAATCTACTTTTTGGATTAATAACTAAAAAGTATGTTGGGTATTCCCAAGAGTCCACAGAAACCAGGATGTCCTATAATGTACCTTCTGGTTTGAAAATATATTTTTCAGCAAGTTACAACAAGGTAGATGTGGGTTCCAAGGTTGTTATACCCAATGTCTCGTAGGTTTCTATAGTTAAAATATTAATAGCTACCACAAAATTGACTAATTTGTTTGAAAAGGAGTGGCCATAGATCTGTACTGTGACTATGGGGTTTCCCGGATCCTCATATTTTATTAGTGTTTCTTTACCCAAAAGTAAATCTGACAGTGCCCCTACTACATGAACAATTGGAAAAGTCTTTTCTTTCCTCACATGTTTTTTTACACACAATTATTTAATTGTTTTAGCATAGATAGGGATGTATTGTATAGCTTGCAAGAGAGAAATTTTAATGCAAAGATTTTTTAATTCCCCTATGAGATCAAAATCTGAAGAGACCATTAGTTTGGGTATTGTTAATCTCTCAAGGAATGGAGGGGAGGAAATAATAAGGTTTTCAAGATCTTTTTGGTTGACTATGTGCCTCCCCTATTCTATCTCTATTTCCATCACAGTCGATTATTTAGGTATTGTTGGAATTTTAGACTTAATTTGTGGCAGGGAGGTATCTTCTTTAGGTGAAATAACGCACCTTGATCTCAGCCTAAGTTCATTGCATTCCTTTTGTTCAGTTTCGGAGTCTGGATTCTCAACAATCTGGATCAGCTGAACCGATTTGTTATTAGGATTAGGATTTGGTTGAGCTGGAAGTTGAGGGCGTATAATAGGCTGAGGATTTTGTTGGACTGGGTATGGAGCTGGTAATGTGGGTTCATTTTGAGCCCTTATTACCATAGGTAAATTGGTGATTCCCAGGGGTTGCTGCCAATTTTGAGACCAATTTGTATTTTGTGAGGTGGAGGCAGGCCACTGGGACATATATGGATTATTTTTCCAGTATGGAGGAGAGAAAGGAAAACTTGGCCAACCATTACTTGGAGAGGATTGCGTCGGGCAAGGGGGCATGGAAAATGATTGGGATGGCCAAGTAGAAAATGGTGATTGGATTTTCCATGATGTTCTAGAGTTCTGTTGATTAAATTGCAGAGAAGGAAATAACTGAGATGAGTCTTGTGACATACCTGGTCGTGCTTGCCATTGTCGACATTGATTCATTATATACACCAGTTCTGTTTCTTCTTTTGCTTCTTTAAAAACCACTTTCAACCCTAGAAGTGAAGGGCACTACTCAATGGCGTGGTCCTTGGTACATATAGCACATGTCTGGACCATGTCTAATGGACACTCCCACTGGCTGTGCTTCTTCTGACAGCGTGGACAAAAAACAACCAAGTTCTGTTATGCTAAAGCTTGCTTCTGCTTGGCTTGTATGAAATCTAGCTGTGTTGTGAGGGTGCCCAAGATATCGATTTTGAAATATTCTAAGAGATTGATGAATTCTTCTCTTGTCACGCTGCCACCTAACTGTTTGTAATTCGTAGTAACTAAATACCGTCCAACTGGTCTATTCCGCGTACTATCTCAAGAGCACCTGATACACAATGCAATAATGTCATCATAATATTCTTGATATATGTTCCCTTTTCCCAATATATTAAGTGTTTCTACCCATTCTTCTTTCATTCCTTTAATCATTGCTGCTTTTAGGATATCTTTAGACAATGTAGTATATGGATATCTTTGAAAACTATATTGAAATCGTTCAACATATTCTTCTAATGTTTCATTGTCTTTTGCAGACATTTTGAATATTTCATCTTTTAGTTCTCGAGTTCGGCAGTAATCTTGGTATTTATTAAGAAAAGTGTTTTTCATTTGATGCCAACTATTAATGGTTCCCCAACCGAGCCCCATAAACCAACGTAGTGCTACCCCCTTCAATGTAGAGGGGGATAGTTTCAATTTTTGAGGGTAAGTGGTGTAGTCATATCCCCTACACAAAACATAAAATTCAAATAAAAATGCATCCAGATCTTCTGAGGTCAGTCCATGGAAGGTGGGGATGTTTTGTAACGGGTTAGCTTTCATAGGGGCATTTGTAGCCAGATAAAAAATGGGATACTCCAATGTTGACGTCTATCTCTGGTTTTGGTTATGCACCATCTGATCAAATATGTGCCAATATCCTTCAGGAATTTCCTGGTCTGGGAGGATAATTTGAGTGGAATTAGGGGGTGGATTTGGAGGAGGCCTTAATGATCTGAAAATGAATTGTACTTGAAAAGGGTGCAAGGTATCCATTTTCATTTATGTAAATGAGTGCAAAGACTCCAAATTTTAAATCTGAAAATGTGAGAACTTCTTATTTCTAATACAGAGATAGACTGTAGGGGCATTTACCGGATATGTCACCTTTCAAAGAAAGGATGAATCCAGAAGCTACCTGGCCCTCTTACAGACTCTGCCTAAAGAAATAATAGAAGTAAACACTCAGACTTAATTAAAATGACCTTACTCAAACTTGACATTATGCGGAATTTTTGCTTGGAAGAGGTGTATGTCTTTTCTTCTATTTATGTGTTTTAAGTTTATTTGTTTTTTCTGAAACTTAACATGTATATCAGCAACATAATTCAGCCATAGAATAACAAAACACAACAGCAATATAATATAGGAGTTCACCCCAACTCTTGGGCTACATCTCCTTTGAGCTTCGTCAACATGACTAGACTCTTTGGGATTAAGGTACTTAAATTATTTTACAAGCTCCACACTTAACCACAATGAATATGAAAATGATTCAAAGGGCTGAGAATACCATTTTAAATCCCTTTAATGGCTGTCCAATTCCTGCAAACAACTTTAGGCTTCCATGGACACACATCCTTCTGTCGGTGCACTAAGATTCTCTGAGCTTCTAAATGGCACAAAATCCCTCAGATTTCTGTTTCTATCCCTGATTCCACTACTGATGCATCCAATAATGATCAGACATCAAATATCAGTTGATAAATTGCTTACATTAAGCACAACATCCCCAAAAATGGCTCTCCTCCACGGTTTGCCCAGGGCTGCCCACGACTTCATATCAACTTCTCGAGCTATAGAAGTACTCAAAATGATCTGAAACCACTTCCATTGGTTCCATAATGAATGAAATAGTCAAGATAGAGTTTTTTTTCATCAAAAACGGCCTCCGGCTGCTCCGGTTTCGCCTACACACTCTGTTTGGAAAATGGCCTCTAGAACTTAAATGAAGCTTTTCGGCTTTCCAAAGTTCTTAACAGGCTCTGAAAATCATCTAAAAAGATTGAAAAGGCATGAAATAACTAAGAATGCCTATTCATTTACCTTAAACAGAGAAACACAGTCCGATACACAACCTTCTTCTTCCAGGCCGTAATGGCTCCTTCATCTTCTTCGATGCTTAAACCTTTGAAGATGACCTCTGTTAGATTTCAGATCTACTCCATTGAGTCCAGAATGTCGAAGAGACCCAAAATAAAATAAAAAAATTCACTCCAAAAGGATCTCCCATGTGAAATATATCATCAAAACAGTCTTTGCCCAATGTTAGGCAAAAATCCCACAAAAAGTGGGCCAACTTTAGTTAACTATGGATAAACTTGGAGTTCCGCCTAAAATGGAGGAACCAGCGCTAAATTTGGCGGAACATTTTCTGTTAGCATTAAACACTAGGTTGACATGGCCACATGCAGTCTTATCCAAACATTAAATGTTTAACCGTATTGAAATTCCCGCCGGGCCTACGGTTCTGTGGATGCGGTCACGTGATTAGGGAGAGGGCTAGCTCGAAGCCCCTCCATAACCTCCGCTCCATTGCAATGTATTACAGCGCGTGCTCCAAACATAACACGTAGCCACGTGGGTTTTAAACTATACATTATTCCACGTATTCAAACCTTTAATACTTTTGCCTTAACCATACGTTATGCCATGATTACCTTTTAAAACCCACGTTGAATGCCATATTACCATGACTTTAAAACATTTGAAATATTATGTTGCCACATTTAAACTTTAACATTATACCTTGGGTTTTAATTAATATGGATTTTTAAATTAAATAATTAATATATTTTTTTAATTAATATTTAATATATAAAAGAAATATTGATATAATATATGATTTTTTTAAAAATCAAATAAAATATTAAATTTTTAATATATATAAAACTTTAATTAAACTTTAATATATTAAAAATATTTCTCCACATTAAAATAATGAACCCATTCAGCATTAGAGGTTATTGGGCAATTTCAAAGTGCAACAACTTCTTCATACGGTAATGGATTTCAGTGCCGTTCGTAGCGTTGGGATCGTATCGCTGAGGCCTATCCCATCACTCAGGTTCCAAATCAATTTGAGAAATTTCATTTTTGAGCTTTTTCCCAAGCTCAGATTTGAGCTCCTGATCACTTATAGCACTACCTCGATCTGTAATAGTCTTTGTCTCAACCACTATTTCAGGAGATCCAGGCTCTGGATTTTTTATCTTTACTGCACTACTGGTTTCTCCCTCTCCTTCTTGCAAATTGCAATAATTTCCCTCTCGCAAATGGTCGGACACAAATGTTCTATAGTCTAAAAGATCCATTCAGACCCTTCTATTTCACTGTGAATCTTGGTGTCGAATGCATATGGTGAGGCTGCTGCCCGAGGGATTATAGTAGGACTCTTTTCCGGAATGGTTTTGGGTCCTACAGATGCCTGGGATTCAAATTTCCTTATGATTTCTTCTATGAATGTTGTTCTGCCAAGGACAATCGACCCCTTGGGTTTTGCTGATTTAGATGGGGGGTTTCGATCTAATTCTACCTTTTTCTTCCCAGTCATAAAAAAACAAACACCTATCCTATTTAACCTCTGCACAATTGCTGAGAAGCGGGCTGGAGAGCAAGCACTTTTCTTGCTAATGCACAGGTTATTACCTCTCGTTTTAAATACCCAATTCTTTTAGAGAAAAAGGAAAAATAAAAAGACATCACTCCTAAACACTCTCCCCGGAAATGGCGCCAAAATGTTGTGTCAAGAAGGTGACTGTTAAAGCTAACCTTAATTCTTCACATTAATCATCAACCCAGGGAAATTCCTTTTATTTCAAGACTGCGAGCAAAATATATGCGAGTGAAATCAGAGGTTAACTACTCTAAATCATTGTAAGAAATATTATCTAATTCTCGAAGTTCAATCAAACCAACTCAAAAGTAAACTATGAAATAATTCAAATCAATCAAAGGAATAAACTCTTAATCTAAACCTATGCAGAAATAAACACTCAATGTTGAAATAAGGGGTTTTTTGCAATTGAACAACACGCTTAATGAATTGAACAACAATCAATTATTTAACATTTTGCAATGGAATTCTCTATATCTCAACTAATATCAACATTCAGAATTTGAAAACAAACCATACATTCACACTTATTATGGAAAGATTTAAGAAATAACCGTATGCAAAATTGAACAACAACTATTCAACCACGCTGAAATCAATCTAATGAATGTAAAGGCGTCACTCCATAATAAAGGAACATCAATGATAAATTCAACTTATTGAAAAGGGAATTGTAACACATCACACTTGCGATTAATGAATCGAATGGTAATGCTACAAAGCACAAATAATAATTAAATTTCAAGAATCAAGAAATAAACATATAACACAAAATAGCAAGAGAACTCCTAGGGACCGGGCCTGAAGCCTCTAGAATTCTTCTGCCAAGAAATACTCAGAATATGCTTATAATGAAAACACCAACTTCTTTATTAATCAATGGGGCAATACATCATCACGAGTTTGAAGGTTCTGTCTGAATAATTTTATTACAGAAAATTATAATACATGAACAACTCTCTGTCTCTTTCACCTACAACCTTTTATAACTTAAAGGAGAAACAAAACAATATAACGAATCCTTAGGATCAGGAGATCCTGAGGCTTCGTAGCCATCAACCGAATGCTTCTAGAATAGGCATGCCTCTGCATATTTTTTTGATTCACAGGAACCAACGCGATTCCATTTACTTTTCTTGACTGCTGTTGTTTAGTCGTTTTGGTCAGTAGTTGGTTTGCTTCGATTCCCTATCAATAAAGACAAAAAAAAATAGTTTTCATACTATTAAACACACCTTTTATCAATAATTTGTTTTACCCTACTTTTACATTATTCTCCTTTGATTTATTTCTGAAATGAAGGAAAACATATAAAAGTTAATGATAAGTCACTCTAAAGATAGGGGTAAAATGTACCTTTTCCTCCACCCAACACCAGGTGCAGTTATAAAACCATGAGAAGCCCATGATGGATTGCACAATCAAGGAAGGTTGAATTTACTATTTAATAGGGATTTAATTCTCTAGGGATTGCGTAAGCAGGGTAAGCTCAGGGTAGGCTGATAATTGGCTATTTGTTTGTCCAATTTTTCCTAGATCAATGTGAAGCAATTGGTAGAGTGTATGAGATTGTGGTGATCAAAAATACATTGTATTGTTTCATGATTTCTTGGTTGATTATACAATAAAGATGGAAGTGTTTTGAGCAGTTGATTTCCCCAGGAATATCTGGTGTTGTGTATTGATTTAATTCTTTCTCTTTCTTGCATGTGATTGAGTGATCGTGTTTTATATTCCGAAAATATTGTAGAAGGATTCAGTATCTTGCTTTAGTACATTGCATGATCAGAATGAGTCCATTGAAATAATTTATACATGGTATTATAGCTATATTTGAGATTTTCTACATGGTATCAGAGCAGGAATTGTTTCAGCGGTGCGTTTGCAGAGAATATATGAAAATTTTGATGCAAAAGTTTAAAAAAAAAAATAGCATATTTGGATTCCTTGCGAAAAAATACCCAAATTGAAAAAAAATCGGCCGAATTGGAGCTCGGATGAGGGAGATATCATCGATTTAAAATCGACTCGTTTTTTAGAAAATTTTGCGAGGGCGTGACAATTACAATGTGCGTGAGTTAGAAAAGGAAAGAAATCCAAGGGAAAGAAGTCCCAAGGCAAAGAGGGCAAGAGAGAATTTTCCAATATCATATGTTTTCACTGTCACAAGCATGAGAATTATGCTTCGAATTGTCCACAAAAGAAGGAAAGCAAGAAGGAATCTGTAGTTGCAACAGGTGAAGCATTGGCTTCACAATTCGAGCTTGATTTTACTCTAGTTCATGCATGTCCAACACTGCAATGGGATGCATGTGGTATCTAGACATCGGTGTCTCATTCTAATGACGAGGAATAGAGATCTCTTTGTGACTTGGAGGAGAAGGACCTCCAACATAACAAAGATTTTGGAGATGATGGGAGGTATAGCGTGACCGGGATAGGTACAATTACCTTTAAGAGGAAGTCTGGCTCCCCTCTCAGGCTAGCAGATGTTTTGTATGTTCTAGGCCTAAGGAAGAATCTTGTCTCCATAGCGGTATTGGAAGACCATGGTTATAAGGTGATGTTTAGAAAAGGAAAGGTGTTCCTTAAACACATAGCCACGGGACAAGTGAAGCAGATTGGTTCAAGAGTTAAGAACCTGTATGCTCTCGAGGTTGAGGATGCATGCAAGGATTTGAGGAGAAAAGCAGTGGTTAATGACTTGGTGGTGGAGAGGGAGAAATTATCTCTCAACATACAGCCTTAGAAGCAGTCTCATAAGTTTTTGGAGCAGCCACAATTGAAGAAGTAGAGAGGATACCAAGTGGAAGAGTCCACTCAATAAGAGACCTCTGGGAGGGGGGAATTTTGAGCCAAATGGGCAGAGGGAGTACATGTAGCTATACCTCCAAGTGTGAGGTGGGGCGATGTGCAGAATTAATCCCAAGAAGAAATTTGGGGAGGGTCCATTGAGATGGTGTGTCTCATGGATCAAACCTGGCTACAAGGAGCCCACAGTACATCACATCAAGAAGGATTAGTTAGATTGATGCAATCATATGTCAGGAGGAAAAAAATCATAGTGACGTGTGTCAGATACTGGAGCGTAGGTCAGAGTTGGCAGCAGTGCAGAGTGTATGGATGCAGATGTCAACAATGCAGAGAGTTCAGTAGACGTGTGTAGTAGCTAGCAGCAGTCAGAAGAATCTGATGACAGATGCATTATACCGATTTAGTTGTTTGGAGGCTATTTAGTTTCAGGAAATTTCCATGTGCAAACAAAACTAGAGCAGTGTTGCATGCAGAACATTCCGAAGGTACCAAATTGGGATAAATTGATTCCTTTATTGTTGAGAGGGAGCGTTGAAATTTTAAACAAGAAACAGTGAAATTGGCATCCAGAAACAACACACACACTAGTGTGGGATCACAGGTCACATAGTGATATTCCCTAGCGATACATTAGTGTGCAAGCCAATTTATTAAATAAATTGGAAAATTAATTGTAATCTTATCTCATAACAACTTGTAATAGTTAACTAAGTGTGATAGACTTAGTTAGCTCAATAATTTCAAGTTGAGGGTCTAAGGATAGGCATGTAGAGTGATTCTATTATTAACATGGTCTAGTTGCAGTTGTAGCACTAGTGTAGTGTGGGTGTGATTAGTTAACTCACAATAATTGAGTTAAAATCAGTTTAACTAGTTCTTATTGTTTGACGAGCTAGTGGAAGACCAAGTGAATTAAAATAGATTTAATTCACCAGTAGTGATCTACCAAGTAACTAATGATTCACTATTTATAGTTTCATGCATGCTAATTCTGGTGGATACCCAGTTGAGACAAAAGTTCAAGGCTAGTAAACTAGTAGTTGTATTTTAGGCAAACTGCACAAGTGCAGTTATACAACCATGAGAAGCCCATGATGGTTTGCGCAATCAAGGAATGTTGAATTTCCTATTTAATAGGGATTTAATTATCTAGGGATTACATAAGCAAGGTAGGCTCATAATTGGCTATGTGTTTATCCATTTTTTCCTAGATCAGTGTGAAGTAATTGGTAGAGTGTATGAGGTTGTGGTGAGAACAAACACATTGTATTGTTTCATGATTCCTTGATTTATTATACAATAAATATGGAGGGGTTTTGAGCAGTTGCTTTCCCCAGGAATATTTTTTGTTGTGTATTTATTTACTTCTTTCTCTTACTTGTATGTGATTGAGCGATCGTGTTTTATATGCTGCAAATATTGTAGAAGGATTCAGTGCCTTGCTTTAGTAAATTGCATGATCGGATTGAGTCCATTGATATAATTTATACATGGTATTGTAGATGCGTTAGATATTTTCTACACAATACATATTAGTTAAACTTACATATAGTTGAAAAATAATATTTTTTGTAAAGAATTGTCAAAGAACTTTCCTTTTTTGCTTTTCTCGATGTGCTATCAGTATTTTTGTTACTTGATCTCTTGTCAGTCATTTCTTTATCAATATGAAACTTGTACCATACCATTAATTAATATATTTTATAAATAAATCACAAAATTTTCAGGTAAAAAATAAAAAATCAAGAAAATGGTGCGCCTTTCAAGCAATACGCATTGAAGGTAGTGCAAAATGTTCTTATAAACGCACCGCCAAAACAGTCGAAACACCGTACGATGCTCTCTGTAAACAAGGAGATCTAGTGCGTTATATGTTAACCAGTGCACCGATTCACATAGACAAATTAATAAAAAACCTCTAGTGTTAATTTTTGTAGCATAAGATGTTGTGGAGGAGGCGATGCGACATGTTGTTATAAACACACCGAGAAAATAATAGAAACACCGTACGATGCTCTCTATCAACAAGGAGACACAGTGTGTTATATGTTAACCGGTGCACCGATTAACACATACATGGATTAATAAAAAAATTGTTTTTATCAAACAGTATGTGCGCGATACGCTATAATAAAATAGCGCATCAGTGCGCTATTTTACATAGGGCACATCGATTAAAAAATTTGGTTTTTAAAAAATCATGCAAGGGCCGACATGGATTGGGTTATGACTATGCATGTTGTCCCGTGGGTTAGATGTCATACGCCTATATATATAGCAATACAAACCTTATAAATCTAAAATGAAAAACCCTAATTGTGAAGTCACAAAAACAAGAAGAAGCAAGGGTTTAACATAAGAATGAATTTTTTTTGCTTGTATGTTTTTTTATTTTATTTTGGAAATGCATAGTAAAATTTAAAATTTGTACTATGCATGTATTAAATCCAACAAAACTCTTAAAAAACAACTATTATAGTAATTTTTTCTATACTACAGGGTTTTTGTGAGAATCACCAGATGTTTCAAATTCTGATTCTCTGAATAGTGTTGCTGTTCGAAAGTATTTCGCTGCTCCACAGTGCTCTCATGCTCTCTTGCTCTAGGTATGTCTCTCGTGCAAATCCCTCCCTGAAAACTTTCGCAAAAATAATGAAATAATGAATATTTTTTACTATTTAAAGAATTTTTTTATGAAATTAGATTTCCGAAAATAATTTTCCACTCATTTTTCAATTTACTGCTTTTTTTTCACTTAAAAAAAATAAAGTTGCGCTTTTTTAATTTGTGGATATTCGATGCATTTGTTATCTAACCGCACCGCTGCATCAATTAATAACATAACACTGGTGTGCAGTACCTAAAATGCACTGGTGCGGTTAACTATATATTAGCACTGATAACAATAAGTCCATTTTTAAGGCACCGAAATTACTTTTAAGTATGTACAACAAAATTTATTGTTGATTTTACTCAAATGCAGGGAGAAAATATCATAATTATATCGAATGGACAATGCTTCAAAATCCAGCTTGTTCCATTATATTTCTCAAAGTCCATTGTGGAGTTCTCCCTATCTATCTCCAAATGTAATATTTAATTCATATTTAATTTATATTTTCATTATCTAATTGAATTTATTTATTTTATCCGTGTCAATGAGCTGAATAACATTAATGTTTATAGATTTGCAAGTTCATGCACATTCAGAATTGAGTTTAGATGCACAAAATATTAAAACAACTCCAAAATGTCAGAAGCAACTCTTACTAGGAGCAACATACCACAAGGCGCATTTGGTAGATGAGAATGGACAACCGCTTCACCCTGCCAATTGTAACATTGCATCTTCTAGCCACAATCTTGGGACATTGATGGTAATAATAATTTTTTTGTATATTAATATAATTATTTCAATGTAAAACCAATTAATCATGCATTGTCGATGTGTTTACTAATTGATACATAGATTTTGTACTAATTATGTTCAATTTTTATTTATTTATTTTTTATTTTTTATTTTTTTTAAAATTATTAGGATTCTAGTGATGATGAGCGACCTACCTACCATCTTTCGTTGCACCCCATGACAATGTAAAATCGAGAGAAGGCTGAATTAAGAGAAAAAATTGGAGATGAACGATACCAAGAATGGTTGAATCAACCACCTATTCAATTCCCACTACGTCCAGATTCACCAATTAGGAATGATTACATCAATAGTAGTTCTTCACAAGCTGGCAATGGAGGCAATCAAATAGAGGTTGGTATGGATGATTACTTAATGGATATGACTGCCATGGAGACAATGTTGTTAGATGCATTCCAGAACGATGATTAGCCAGGGGATGATGCTCATATCGTTGATACCTTTTTCGAAAGACTTAAATTTTTTATAGGTGCATTTGTTCCCATCTATGTTGGCATATGGACACCATTTTTTCACAGAAAATGCCGATGATGGACACATGACACAAGACTATGGAGTGGAAGTTGAGTTCGATCAATCTAGTCGAGCTAGCCATCATGATCAAAACCTAGTACGAGGGACATTAGGTTACGCCAGAAAGATACAAGAGATCATTGAAGTGGATTTATCTTCTTTCCAATGTGTTATTTTTAGGTGCAAGTGGTGGGGAATCTTTGATCGGAATAATGTAAAGGAATATCGCGATAGTAGGCTGATATGTATAAACTCTAGAAAGATGTGGGATGAAGCTAAGGAGCCCTATGTTTTGCCAAAAAATGCAACCATGTGTTTTTTTACCCAGATGTGTTGGATAGAGATTGGTGGTTTGTATTGAGACATGACCCTAGATCAAAACATATTTTTGAGAACAATAGTGTTATCATACCAGGCGAGCTGGAAGATAATGAGGGTGATCATGAGAACCGTGAGTGATATGGTATATGTGTTATTTCATCATTTATGTTTTTTAAGATGGGTTTTTATAAAGAAGAGGACTTAATTACCTTATAACAAAGACTCTTTTTTTCGAAACATTATAATATATATTTTGAATTAATTGGTTTGCATTGCGTTAATGCTAAAATTGCTTCACTTGATAATTTGCAATTATGTTGATCTCAAAAACAATGGCATACCGTATAAAGTTCTTTTTTTTTATAATGTCAATTCCTAAAATAATACAATTGCTTGATTGCTTTAAATGTGTGTGAATGATATCTTCAAAAAGTATGATTTTATTTTTGGTATGTAAGATCATAATAAAATAATGATAATTCTAAACATGAATTTATTTGCATTATTTTCTAAACTTTATTATGTTACAAAAATTCATATTATTCTAGATTTATTATTTTACAATTATTTATATTCATACAAATTTATAAATTTACAATTATGGTAATTTAACAATATTTACAGTATACATTTTACTTATGGTATTAATTATGGTTCAAAATTGACAATTAATTTACAATTTTATAAATTTAAAAATTAAAAATTTTAATAAAATTGAATGATGACAATACATACAATTACAATTACAATTTTACATATAATTACAGTTGAAATTACAATTAGAATTACGATTAGAATTAGAATTAGAATTAGAATTACAATTTCACATACAATTACAATTACGATTACAATTTTACATACAATTGCAATTAAAATTACAATTACAATCACGATGCATACAATTACAATTACATTTTTAGAATTTTACAAATTTACAAATTTTACAATTTAATAGAATTGAATCATGACATGAATACATACAATTACAATTACAATTTTACAATTTTACATACAGTTACAATTACAATTACAATTTTAACTCGTGAGGTCCAATGGATGGGACTGAGGTTTGAATTTCCCATTGTTTGGCTGCCAGCAGAACAATATACTCTGTCATACAACATGGGCAATGATTGGTGGAAGGACATTCTTATGACAGATGGATATAAACCCCCGGGGATAGAGATGGTGGATAAATATGACCTCGCTCAACTTCATGCCAACCATAGTCGTTCCAAACCAGACCTGCGGAGGCGACGAGCTGCATGAGGACATGCAAAAAGACTAGTTGGGGGGAGATGTTGGGAGCCAAACGTGTACATCTTTTCCTTCCATTTTTACCCACTTTATTTACCCACTTGTATCATTAACATTCAAGTTATGTTCTAAAGTGCATAGGTAAACTCTCTATATGTCTTCTTCGAATATTTAGTCAATTAAGTAAAGTCATAAGGATTATTACCTAAAGAGATTTACTAATTTCACTATTTTCGCAGATTCAATGGTCGGATGCCATTTCCTCAATTCTTGGGACAACTCTGAGTTGGCAATGCTATTTTGGGCAGTGCTGAAACAACACAATGAATCCAAATCCTTTCTCTACCATATTTAGCATTTACTTTCTCTATTATAATGCTGCATAATTGTAGGCACTAGCTGCCGAGATTTCAAGAACAATCATTATAAACATTTGTATAAGAAGGGCTCTGAATCTGTGAGTCAGGGGTTGGCGATGTAAGGAATCGAGTTTTATAACAGAAAATTATTATCAAGTTAATGCAAGTTATCTTCCTGTTACTTTTGTAACTTTGTGAGTATATCACAACCTTGATCAGAGAGTTGGGCCCACTCTCCTGATTAGGTGCTACGTGCTTTCTATGTGTTGTTAATTCTATTTCTTGTTTTGTATATTTCAAGATTGCTGTGATAGTAGGCGTAATTGCTGATACTCTTATTGCTGTGAATGCATTGCAATGTTTAGGATTTATTACTGCTATTTCTTTATTGTTGTTATAGTGATTGTTTCTTTTCTTAATCATCGAATCCATGATTGATAAAGAATTGTGCTACTGTCATTTGCATATACTTTGTGCGTTAGCCTTGCAATAAAAAACACACCCGGATTGATGAATTAATGTGGGAAAGAGTTTGAATAATCATTCACACTTGGACACCAACATTTTGGTGCTGTTGCCGGCGAGGCTAGCAAAGGTGCAAGAACAATATTCATATTGATCTAAGAATCAAACTCTCATCCCAGGGAGGGAAATGCTACCCTGCTCTAGGTCCTCAACATAGTTTTTCTGTTTTTCTTTTTGATTGATTTCTCAGGAACCAATCTCTCTTCCTAGAGAGGGAAATGCTATCTTGCTCTAGGTCCTGAGCATTGTCATTTTTCTTTTCTTTACTTTTCTTTGTGCTGATTTATTAGGGCCCAATATCTCATCCCGGGGAGGGAAATGCTAGCTTGCTCCAGGTCCTGAGCTTAAGATTTCAGTGATTTTCTTTCTTTCTTTTATTTTTGTTGAAAACCCAATCTCTCGTCCTGGGGAGGGAATTTCTCTTGCCCTACTCCAGGTCCCGAGCGTAGTAGTTTTTGTTTAAATGTTATCTCCTCATCAATTGTATGAAAAAATATCTGAATAAAAGGGGTAGAGGAGGACCCCCAAAGAAAGGAAGAAAGGATTTGGGAAGGATCACCTATATCCAGGAACTTATCGCGAAGGTTGAATCAGAAGCATCTTCATGAGCTGCTATCAGGGTAAGAACTCAGATGAAATCCGGGGGGCAGTCTATCATGCAGCCAATGCTATCCATGATAACAGAGAAGACACTTTCAATGACAGAGGAAGAAGTAAACATGGTATCAGTAGAATAAACACCCCTGTTATCAGTATAAGGAGATGAAATTTCAACCAGGGGATCTGAGGAATAAAGAAATTTCAGTGGGGAGGAAGAAATTCTAAAGGATTTTGCATCACCATGAGACTGAGGAAGTGTTGTGAAACCTCCTGTGATTGAATCACCTAAAACATCTATTACAGAACTAGTAAAAATTCCAGGTGAGTATTGGAGGATATTTATGGCACCTGCAAATTCCTCTATTGACTTCCCAATTGGGGATATTAGAGGTGATGCACCAATGAAGCCCATCC
This sequence comes from Pinus albicaulis, assembly GCA_034641835.2. Lineage (NCBI taxonomy): Eukaryota > Viridiplantae > Streptophyta > Pinopsida > Pinales > Pinaceae > Pinus > Pinus albicaulis. The sequence goes on from CM076582.1 coordinate 1,247,541,045, forward strand.
ATTTAACAACTTTACCTAATTTTCATGGGCTTTCCTATGAAGGCCCCGATACATTCCTCTTTGAATTTGATATTGTCTATTGAGGGTATGATTATATTGCTAATGCTCAGAAATTAAAGATATTCCCTACTTTGTTGAGGGGAACAACCCTGTGATGGTTCATGGGTTTGGGGGGTAAAACTATCTCCTCATGAGATGACATGAAAAATATTTTTCTAGAGAAGTACCAGGATTACTGTAAGTCCCATGATATCAAGGAAGAAATTTTCAAGTTTATAGAGAAAGAAGATGAGGATATGGAATATTGTGTGGAGTGATTTAAATATACGCTGCAAAGGTTAGGCCATAGTAACCTGGACAAGGATATTAGGAAGATCATCCTTCTCCGTGCATTAAGGGAAGACTCTCTGGATGTTTTAAACATAGTACGAAAAGGGGATATATCGAAAGAAGATTTCGATATTATCTGTGAGCTGTGCATCTAGTGTTCGCGAGAGGACGCGAGAAATAGACAATGGATTCCGTCATCAAAAACGCCCAATGGAGGGGTCACAAAGGTGGAAATTGGGAATCTGTTGGATAACATGAGAACTGATATCTTGAGTACACTATCTGCCCAAATGGACACGTTGCAAGCGAAGCAGAAGCAGATGGAATTGGAGAAGACCATGGCCATATTCTGCCCTCAGTGCAAAAAGAAACATCCGCTAAAGGAATGTCCATTAAACACAGTTGAAGCCTGTGCAATTTGCGAATAGAGTGATGCAACCAGCTCGTGCCCTTCCTTTCTAGGATTGAAGGCAATATTTCAATGAGCAAGCAAAGAGGGCGCGGTGGAACAACTGTATTTCATGGAAGCGAGGAAGCCATGGTAGCCACGACCACCGACTATGAATCAAGGTATGCCTCAGGACCCATCTCAATATTTCAGTAATTTGAATATGGGTCCACAATATGTAACTTTTTCACCAGCATGGGCCCAACATTGTCAATATCCACCTTGGAAACCATGGTTCCCTCAGACTAGCTCGAACCCCTCATGGACCCAAAATTGGTGTGGACCTTCTCCTCTTGGACAGTTGCCCCAACCTATGCCACAACAACAACTCCAGATTCCTTCCAATATTCCTCCTAGTAATCCACCCCATCGACCTCGACTTCCCATCCAACCCAATCCAAATCCTAATAATAAGGGAGTTCAACAAGCTGACATTCTCAACCTTCCTTCATACAACATATCTACCACAGAATTTAATGGAATAAATTTACGATCTGCACGGGTAGTGAATGCTCCAACTTCACCCATTATCATTGAACAAGTTGATGGTGAGGTCATGGAACCAGAACCAAAAACAGTCGAGGACAAACAAAATCAAGACATTGAAAAACAAACACCTCCTCAAACTACTATTAACCAAGGAGGCCAAATCAATCCACCTTATCGTGAAAGGTTGGCCCTGAGTAAATAGAGCCCTCAAGAAGAATTTGATTTCATCGGGGAATTACAAAATTTGTTTGTTAAAATTCCCCTACTTCAAGCTATGAGGGATGTACCAATATATGTGAAAACACTCAAAGAATACTGTTCTAAAAAGCTTGGATAGAAATCAAGGGACCCACTTACCATCCATGTGATGGGAAAAATTTCTGACATCATGCTGGGAATATTTATGCCTGTAAACTATGGGGACCCAGGGAATCCAATTATGACTGTACATATTAATGGGGTTGAAATCCCAAATGTTTTGGTAGATTTGGGTGCTGCCATAAATGTCATTACTTCTGAAACTATGCATGCATTGGGTCTTAGAAACCTAAAATTGACTCCTACTGTTTTGGAATTGGCAGATAGATCTACAGTCAAACCAATAGGGAAGTTGGAAGACATTACAATTTCAGTAGACTCATGGCACTACCCCGTGGATCTCTTAGTATTACAGATACAGTCCCTAGCTGGTGTTCATCCCTTAATTCTGGGAAGACCTTGGCTTGCAACCGCAGACACCTATATAGTGTGTCGATATGGAAATATGGTTATATATTTAAATGGGACAGTCATGAATAACCTCATTCTTTATCCTCCTGCAGAACTAAGCCCATCAAAAAAAAATTAATCAAATGAAAACCTCTACCAATGGAAGGATCTAAATATGAAAACGAATAAATTAGACCGGTCCTTACCATTTGGCAGGCCCTTCAATTCAAAACAGAAACAAAGGATGATACCATTATCACTTTTATTAATGATCCATGCTTTGTTTATGATTCAACTCATCATATTCTGGAATTTCCATGAGTGGTGAAACATAGGAAAATATTAAACCAAAATATGAAATGGAGAACATGCCTACGACTTCGTCCCACGATAGTATTCCCATTGAAATTGATCCAGGAAAAGCATTGAACATGTTATCACTCTGAAATTTACAAGGGTTGTTCTAAGCGTTAAAAATAAATATCAGAGGTAACTATCAACCACTTTTGGAGATTAGGATCTAACCTTCCCAAAATCAGATAGGGCTCTCTCTTAATGATTTAAATTTGTTTCTTTAATTGATTTTAGGCTAGTTATGTATGCTTAATTTGGATTGATTTTGATTGATTGGTGGAATTAATGATTTAGATGAATAGGTGCTTTTCCATTTTCCATTGGGCTATGGAGTCAATATGCTTTGAAAAAAGAAAAAAATAAAATTATAAAGAAAGTGTTACAGGGAAAGATAGGTGAGAAAAATCAAATCTCAAGGCTGAACGGTGAAGTGATTTTTCAATCAGGATCAAGGAGCAATTAAGTATTCCTTAAACTAGATAATGAAGAAGGATGAAGAAGTCAATCGGGATCAGAGGGAAGTTAAGAATTCTCTAAACCGGATATCAGAAGAAAACATAGAAATGTATAACAGTTCAAAGCAGAGTGTAAAGTTTAAGCAAATTCTACAATAAAATTCTTGTTATAACATTCAAATTCAGAAAACATTTAAGTTTATGGAATACTTAGAAAGAGAACATGAACAATTGAAATATATACTTCATTGAGATAGCTCAACACATGAATCCTGTAAATAAGTTTCTTTATAAATTGTCCTGTCTGTCAACTGGAAATGGTATAATAACCCTCAGGTAATAGATCATTCAGCTACGAAAATATTTAGAAATCCACCCTTGATACTTCGAAACGATGAAGTATTTATACAAAATATTACAAAAAATATCATGTCAACTGACTAGGATTTATTCAAGGAAAATAAAATATCTTTATGCAAAAAGATAGTGACACCTTTCAACTAACTGAGATCTGTCCCTGATTCTTTGTTTGATGTTGTCTGTTTGTTCCTCTCATCTGTGCGTTCTTTCACCTATATGTTTTTTTACCTTTCATAGTAAATCACACAATTTTTCCCATGTTTATTCATCTGGAATTTTTATCTTCAACATCTTCTGGTAAATCTAATCTGCCTATGAATATTTGGCAAATGTAGGTTTATTTTACAAAAAGGCAATTTACCTCATGCTGGAGGTAAAATAAATTTTCTAAAGTTTGAAGGAGCACTTTGCCTGTGGGAACACCCCTCATTGAGGAACCATTGGAAGTTTCTTTGGCTACTTCCCTCATCTTCTTATCATAATCTTCAGGTCTCATAAGTTTATCATTTATTACCAGAGGATTAGGCAGACCTTTTTGTCTCAATATATCAAACTTGTTCATAAAATTGTTCACTGCGAGTTCCATAGTTTGACATTTGTCCTCAAGCTGTATCATCAGATTTATCTTGGAAATTACTTTCTTCACCTCTAAGATAGTCTCTTTTCTATCATCTATCCCAAGTTCTTCTAATTCATACTTGTTTTTGGAATTAAGGAATTTGATTATTTTAGAGGCTTCCTCTAGTTTCTTTCCAATATTGGCTTTAACTTTCTTAATTGCATCGCCAGCTTCCTTCACCAAGTCATTCTTCTCAAATATGATCTGTATAGAAGGCCAAATATCATTAACTGAGTTAATGATATTGAACCACAATTGTTGTTTTTCTTGGGCTAAAGGTTCTTTTAGTGACAACTCCCTTTCCAGCTCATGGATTCTGTTCGTCAATATATTTGCTTTCTGTACTTCTGCTTGATGCATTACTTCTGCCAATTTATTTCCATCTTCTAAAATTTTTACTTGTTCCTTGAGCTTGTTAATATTTGTAGTTTGAATGGACATATATTCCATTGCTTTGATCAATTTGCTGGCTTCATCAATAGGATGGGCTGTTGGTATCGCTGATGTAGTTTCTAGTACTGCTGTAGATACTATAGGAATAACAGTAATGGGAATTGATTCCATACTAGCTTGTTTTTCCTGCACAAGTTTATCCATTTCTGTCTCCATTTCCTTTACTTGAGCTGTCAACTGAATGATTAGATTCATCATTTCATCATTTTCATTATTAGTTTCCAAAACCTCCTTGGTTTGTGGATGCTCAGTAGTTGGTAATTTTAGTTGTTTCTATAGTGCACCTATGTCTGCATTCTTCTTCTTTATTAGTTCTTCTGCTGCTTTGATGTCTTTTGGATTATAAACAGTTTCAATTACCAAATATTCTAGTGACTTTATCCTGTTGTATTTTTCTTGTGATGAGGCTCTCTCTAGCTTTGAATGTGACTTTATATTTTCTAGATATTTTTGCAACTTTTGAACACTTAGAGCTTTGTGTGTCATGGTTGAATAGATCATTTCTCTTGCCTGTTTTTGGAATTAAATTTGATCAATTGGATGCACAACCTTGGCAAGAACTTCAAAGGCTTTCTTTCTATAATCTTCTGAAGTTTTGGGGGCCTGTACCTTTGGCTGTAAAATGTCATCTGCATCTTCCTTGTTTTGAGGTCAAAAGCTGAAAGCAACCTATTATGATCATTGGGAGTTTGCTTCCAGTATTGTGCATATGTAACAACCTTTAATGCTTCATTTCTGATTTTAATCTCTTTATATTTATCCATGATATATTTTTCTTTCTCAGCTGGCTTTCTGGATGATGAAATACCTGCACTGTTTTGCTTTTGAATAATTTTTGCACTGGAAGTTGATGGCATAGGTGTTTCTTCTGAATGTTTTGTAGGAGCATCATCCTTAATAACAATATCTATTTCAATGGTTTCTATTGTCTCTATCACTGGATTTAGCTTTGTTCACTTTCTGTACATAAACTTGAATTTACTATCAAATGCAGTTTCTGCTGAATAAGAGTCTTCTTCTCTAGCCCTTTTTGAATTTCTATCCCGTGGGGCTGGAGTAATCAGGGTGGAACTAGTATCAAGCTACTTCTCCATCTCCTATAGAGTGTTTTCCAACCACTCTGACTGGTTGGAATATTTCTCAATTTCAGGTTTAGATTCATGGATGAAAGGGGTTAGTTTGAACTTAAATCTTAATTTTGTTATGACACGCAAGGGGTCATATGACCATTTGAAACTGATGCTGAACTTTAACTCTTGTAAGCATCTGTCTGCTTCCTTTCCAGCATTCCTAACGTTGCATATAAAAGGCCCTAATTGATTTTTTAATCTTGAATTGGGTTTTCTTCTTGGATGAAAGGAAATTGATTTCATCAGAATTCAAGATCTGCCTGATGTACTCTAAAGAAAATATCCTCATTGGGAGATATTTGGGAAGCTTGTAAGGGAGTAATTAGATTCCATACACTCTGATTTCTGTGTGATTAAGGTATAGATACCAGTCTCCTGTTTTTCTCTGATATGATAACTATAGAACCTTTTTTATGTCTTCACTGATTCTTGGTTGAATACTGTTGCTCAGTATGTTAACTACTGGTTATACAAAAAATTCAATAAAGTATTTGAAACTGAATTCAGTGGAATCCCTTCTGATCAAGGATGTCCAAAAGATAACAGACTGGGGATTACCCTCTGTGTCAAGTTTTTGTAGGTTGAATGCAAACCTTTCTGATTTAAAATATATGAATAAATGAAACAATATTGAGGAGTATTTGAATACTCCTTCTTTTGGCAGTTTGATCAGTTGATCATGCATGACATCTGCCAGGAATTGGGCAAAGTTGAAAGTTATAGCTGGAGGCTGACCTGAGAAAAATATAGAGAGGAAAGCAAGGATGCATCCATATACATGCTCATCAGTGAAATATCCTAAAATGTAGGAAAACATGGTCACAATTTTCTTGGCTCTTTCTGGAAATATGGTAACAGAGTATGGTGGGTTGTTTTTAGGAAATTGAGTTGATTCAGGGAGGAAAGTCTGAAAGATTTGAGACCTTTTAGGGAAGTCTAGATTCAATTAAAGCTCAGTGAGGGTCTCAATGGAGAAATACAACCCCTTTGGTTGTTATTGAATATACAACATTTGATTAATAGATTGAGCAGTGATAGTAAATAGGATTTCTTGGTTAGGGGTGACTATGGCTCTTTCATTTGGCAAATAGCTGATTTGGCAGAGTCTGATGAGTTCAGGGAACTAATAGGTTTGTGGAAATGTGAACCTGGGAAAGTTAGAGTCCCACAGATGAATATCATCTGCCTGATCAACAAATTTATCATGGCTCCAGCAATGGAGCTCCAAAAGGTTGCTATCAGTCACAGTGTCATTTATTTTAAAGTCTTTATCTGCCAAAGGGGTGTCTTCGACATCTAATAGGGGTAGTTGAAGAGGGTTTACAATTTGTACGCTTTGGGAAGACATCAATTTGGTTCAATTATTGAATTAATAAGCTTATTTGATAGTGTCGGGTATTCATAATTACCTGGAATATTGAGAATTTGGTCGTGGAAGGGGTCCAAGTAGTAGCCGGGCTTCAATTATGGTTGGCAATGGCTTTTGGTCTTTTTTGCAAATAAACAAAGATAATGAAATAATGGTATTGCGAGGTTATTGTATTTCTTTGAAAAATGGGGTTTATCGCATGGCACGGGGGTGGGTTTGTTTATTATTTTTTGAAATTTGAGTGGTTTATCGCATGCCAAAAGGTGGTTTGGCGGTTTGGGAATGGGGGGGTGTGACAGAATGTGGTAGCGCCACGTGGCAGGGAAGCGGGGGAATGAAACCGCCCATTTCTCAACCCCCCCTTCTGTTTTTGAAATTCGAACAACGGGGAGTGCGAAAAGGTTTACTGGACATTGGATCTGATCAACGGTGATTGGGTGGTAGGAGGAATTTGGAAGTTTTTTCGAAGAAAGGTGGGGTCGGGTAAATAGATAGGAAGAGGGTTAAATGAAAAATGGGGGTTTATGAGCCTATATTAAGCAAGGGGGGGTTGAATCAAAGGACAGTGGGGCCTAATTAATATATTTATGCCTTTAGACTATAAAAAAGTGGTTTTTTTATTTTAATGAAAAGGCAGAGTTTATTTAAGCGGAAGGGGGTTTTTAAGGGAGAAGGTTTTTTCAAAGGGAAAAGGGTTTTTAGGAAGGGAAAAGGGTTAGGATAAGGGGAAATGGTTTCCAAGAGAGCGAAAAGGGATTTAGCAAGGGGAAATGGTTTCCAAGAGGGGGGAAAGGGAGTTAGCAAGGGGAAATGGTTTCCAAGAGAGGAAAAAGGGATTAGGACAAGGGGAAGGTGTTATAAAATGTTTTTTTATCATGGATAAACACAATGAGGCTTATATAATCTTTGAAAGGTACTCTACCTACCCTTTTATTCATCCTAACATTTTTTATTTCCTTTATTGGGTGCATTTGAGCTTGCTGGCCCTTTTATTTTCTTTTGATAAGAAAAGTAACTTATTTCTAACCTTATATCTTCCAATGGCTTAGATCAAACTTGTGAGCTCATTTTTATTCTCTACCTAACCACTGATCTGCCAAGATTAAATGGTTTGGTCAGATCTTTATTCACTAACTATCATAACATGAAATTTAAAGGCATGAATGACCAAGATTATATTGTATGATCATTGCGAATTGTGACATTTTGAACAAGCTGCACACAATTTTATTTGCAAAAGTAAATTAAACTAAGAGTAGTGGCATTTGAATGTGCAACACTTTCAGAATTTATTTTTTCTTCTTTTTATGGGGTTCATATTTTATATCTTTTTTATCATTCTTTCTTTTGGTCCTTTGATTATTATTTTAGGACATACACTCTTTTCATTTTTTAATATGGAAAAAATTTGCAGAAATGAAAAGGTATGTACAATATTACAAGACTTAACATAACCAATTCAAAATTATGATCCCTATTATTATATGATCCTAACAGTGGCTCCACTTGGGAATGACATCTCCTTGTGAGATGTCAAGAACTTTTTTATCAGTGGCCTTGGAATCTTGGCTTTGCATTGCATGGAACTGCTTTCTGTGATCTCCTTTATTCAAACATATGATGTTATATCTTTTAAAGTTTATAGTTTCTTTTTAGGCTTCAACTTTAGAAGATAATCATCCACTCCCATATAAACTTTTCTATGGTATTTACAATGAGTAAAATAGAACAAATGAACTACTAATTAGTCTGGTGAGAAATAGTGATTTAGCATTCAACCATTGGCTGGTCCACCTCGAAGATCTATTCCATCTAATTCTTTCAAGAAAAATCCATTGTTACCTCTGTAACCATAAATAATGTATAGAGCCTTCTATAGAAAGTCAAATTTCCCATATTTTCCTTTATCTTCTCTTATGGAATCCCTAGTTTTCTGCAAATGAATTGTTTGATTTATCCTCCTTTGGATGCAATTTGGTTCTACTTGCAGCTCTTAAATCATTTTCATTACTGGCACTCCTAATGAAGATGGAAAAACAAAATCCATCCCATATGCCAATTGATAGGGAGATGTACCAATAGATTTCTTAGTAGTTAGTCTGTATACCCATAGGGCATTTACCAAATTTTTATTCCAGGTTTTCTTATTATCTTCTAATAGCTTCTTGATGATGTTGAATAGGATTTTTTTTTAAGATTCTGCTAGTCCATTAACTTGAGGGTAATAAGCAATGGAATGGCCTAGGGTGATATGGTATTTGTTATAAAAATCTATCATTTTCTTGGATTTGAAGGCAACAACATTATCAATGATGAGCTTTTGTGGGCATCCAAATCTAGAAAGAATGTTATTCTTAAGAAATGAAATAATGACAGAGTCTGTGGCTTGTCTAGAAGGGATGGATTCTATCCACTTGGTAAAGTAGTTAGTGGCTTTCAATATCCATTTATGTTGGGAAGAGGAGGGTGGTGAATTTCACCAAAGAAGTCTAAACCCCATTGTTGAAATGACATTTCTACTGAGATAGGTTTGAGGGGTAATGGTAAGATTTTCTTATTCCCTTCAAATATTTGACATTTATGATAGGAGGTCACATAATTTTAGACATCTGAAAAAAGGGTGGGCCAGTAAGAACCTAGCTCAAAATTTTGTTAGCAGTTATTTTCCAGTATAGGTGTCCTCCACAATATCCTGCATGAAATTCCTGCATGAATTTTTCAGCTTCATCTTTTAATAATAAATTTAATAGGATGCCACCATGATATTTCCAAAATAAAACATTATCTAAGATACAATATTTCATTGCTTTCATTTTTAAGAACCTACTTTTGGTTCTAGATAATCCAAGAGGAGCTTCTAGGTTGATTAAAACAAATGTAAGGTCTACATACTAGGGTGAATGTATGAAAGCTTCACTGTTTTGTGGAGTCACCATCTCTTCTTGATCATCTATTGCAGTAACGAAATTTATATCTAAGGCTCGAAAGTTTGATTCAGCCATGAGTTTGGCCAAACCTTTGCCTTTAATTAATTTGTAGGCTTGATTTCAATGTCATATTCTAGTATTGTGGAAATCCATTTGTCCCTTTTTCCATCAGGCCCATTCTGAGTTAGAATGACCTTTACAATTGAGTTTGGAACATATGCTATTATGTGAGAGTATAGAATATATAATCTAAAATATTTTATGGTCTTCACTAAAGCAAGCTTGTTTTTCCATGATATTATACTTTAGTGTTGCATCTCTCAAAGTTTTACTGAAGAAAGCAATGGTTTGTTCAAGACCCTCATCATTCTTTTGCAACAAGACTACTGCAATGATGTGTTCTGAAGCAAATGAAAAAAATATGAAATCCTTGTTAAAATTAGGACTTATGAGGACATGTGTTTTAGTAAGTGCTTCTTTGACTGCTTGGCCTCTACTATCCACTTAAGTGTTGAATCCCTTTTTAACATGTTGTTTAAATTTATAATTAGTTTTGCTAAGTTAGGGATGAATCTTCTAAGAAAATTTATTTTGCCTAAAAATGCTTGTAATTCTCTAATTTTTCTAGGATGACCCGTATTTAGGATTGCTTCTATTCTAGCTGGATCAATTCTAATTCCCTCTTTTGAAATTATGCGTCCCAGTAGTTTTCCTTGTTCTAATCCAAAAAGTGACATTTAAGGATTTAATGATATGCCAAACTTTCTGCATTTTATGAATACTCTTCTCAGATGATCTAGATGTTTATTATCTGATTTGGAAAAAACTGTGATATCATCTAGGTAAATGACTGAAAAGTCATGGATTTCCTTTGCAAAGGCTATGTCCATAGCTCTTTATAATGTAGCTCTAGCATTCATCAGTCCAAAGGGAATTTTCAAGTACATGAAAGTTCCCCAGGGAGTGGTGAATGTAGTCTTTTCTTGATCTTCAGATTCGACTAGGATTTGGTTGTATCCAGAAAATCCATCAAGTAATGAAATTCTGGATGACCTTACTACCCTCTGGAGAATGTGGTCCATTTTAGGGAGGGGATAGTTATCCTTCAATGATACTTTGTTCAAGTTTCTGAAATCAACACAGAGTCTAATTTCTCCTTTTTTCTTTCTAGTGGGGAATAAATTAGAGACCCAATCAGAATATCTAATGGGTGCTATGATTTGAGCATCATGCATCCTTTTAAATTAATTTTCTATTAATGGCATAAGAATGGGGTTAATTCCCCTTAGATTTTGTTTAAAGGGCTTTTGATTTTCTTTAATTGGTATCTTATGCTGGATAATGCTGGTATCATAAGACTTGAGGTCTTCATAATTCCGGGTAAAGATATCTTGGAATTATTTAAACAAGCTAATGTACTTCAACTTTTCAGCTGGAGGTAATGTCTTATATATCTTGATAAGCTTTGGATTTTCTTCTATTCCTATGTTGCATTCCTTTATATCTGACCTTAGAGGCTCCGCTTTAGGTTTTCTAGCTACATCATTGGAGTCGAATAGGTCTTCTAGTGGGGTTAATCCCTTAGGAAAAATGTTGTCTTTGAGATTTAAAACTTCTGATTCATCATTGATTAATTCCTCAATTTCTACTATTTCTAATTGTTCTATTTCTACTTTAGTGAATCTAGTTGGTTCTATCTTATTTACATCATTTACATCTATCTCTTTATTTATGGTATAATCTAATGTACAGTCTCTGTCTATATTACCATTATGAAATTCTCCTTCAGAATTCACAAAATCATAAATTTGTGAGTCTTGTGAAAATATTTTCCAATACTTCAAATTATCAGGTATTGTTGGCCTATGTCTTACCTCAACCGTGTACTGATGATTTGGCTAAAAGGGTAATTTTCATGTGCTGGAAAAAGTGGCCAAGCTATGTTCTTGCATATTCTGCTTTCTTGGAATGACAAAAAAGCCAGTCTCAAGAAAAAAACTTATCAAGTCTAGGATGGTTTCTCTGTAACGACTAAGTCTAGGGTTATTAACAATATACTCTCCCTTGAATTGTTTTATAATGAGTTATGAGTCTCCCATGATGGAAACTCTTTTAGCTCCAAGTTTTCTTACGATTTGAATGCCTAGCGCTAACCATGTTATTAGTGCATTTGAAATTTAATCTGAAAGCATGTCCTTCTGAATGATCATTTTATAAATTTTAGATCCATACTCCAACTCCTGATCCTAATCTATTTACAGAGCCATCAAAATCTAAATTCCAGATAGATTCATGTGTTATGTTTTCACTATTGACTTCTTTGTGTTTCTCTTCTACAAATGTGATTTTATCTTTGTCATTGTATGAATTACATAGGATAAATGAGTCTAGATCAGAATGCAAGGAATATATAGGATAATTCTATGGCCTTTCTGAACTACTTACCATGTATTCATCAAGGTTTCTCTATATAGCTTCCTTTTCTGACCAAACACAAAAATGGTAGCATATGACATGTCTAATTGTAGTGATCTCTGTAATTTTTCTCCCCATGAGAGAGATAATAACATACCATATTTGGGAGGGATATCAACAACTACTATTTCCATAACAATACTCTTTGCTGGGCATTGTACTAGAGTTACACACAGGTCTTTTATTAGGCCAAGGCATTTGAATTGACTAGAATCAAAGGAGAACAGGTCCTTGTAGGGTCTGGTGATGTCTAATTTTAATTTTTCCATGACTACTTTAGGCATTAAGTTATGCGATGCTCCTAAATCCAACATAGGATTATGTAAGATTTTATCATGAATGTTTAAGCTAATGTAGAATGGAGGGACACCCCCTTGTTTGTGTTTTCCATTTACTTCAGGACCAAATAATAACTCAGGTTGATCATCATTGAGGTTAACAACATCTTCGCCTTCACCTATGTTTAGTGTTTCAGTAATTTGTGCCTTGACATATGAATCATTTTTCACCAGCTCTATTAAAGGTACTGGTATTTTCAATTTGGCTATTGTAGGTTTCAACCCTGTACAGAAATTATCTACAAACGAATCTTAAAATAGAAAATAAAAAATAGCGAGAGCATAAAACATAAAACAGACAAACACAGAGATTTTCCCCTGGATCCCAAATCGGGACGACCAGCTTAATTTTTCATTATATTCCTTTTAGTGTTACAACACATATATATACATGTTGAAGCATACATAAAACCCAATCCATTAACCCTAGATTAGAACATAACCATAGTTCCCTTGATCGAATCTACAAAATACCAGAGGCTGAAAACCATCATCCCCCAAAACCATGTGAAAACTCAAGCACAAAACCCTGGGTGGGTCCTCCTATGAGTGGGTCCGCACACCAATTTTTTTTTTTCCAGGGCGTTGCCCTGGACACCGACAGGGGGAGCTGCCACCCCCCCTTTGACCCCCCTGCTGCGCCCGGTGCAACGTACATCGCGTGGGACTAGTCGTGTAAAGAATAACACATACCCAACATTCTCCCACTTGTTGTTTTATTTCCACAAGGGGGCCACAAAAGAGCTTAGTCATTATCCTAGATCTGCAACACCCATTGTTTATCTACACCAAGATAACTTATGAGTGCCCACAGACTACGTCAATGCATCTGCAACATTCTTCAAAGTGTCCACCTTTACTAGAAACACCCTTTGTTGTGAAACCAACTCCAAAAATAGAAGAAAAGAGATATCAACGCCTTAGAAATAAGCCACTTCGAGGGGGAAACCTCCAATACATTACATGAATGAAAAATTCTTGGATGATACAAATGAAAAAACCTCCTTTCTATATATAGGAGTCCATGGGGCCACAATGTAATCCTAGCCGACCTAACAATACTAATGTAAGGGCACAATAATAACAATATGGGGGTTACAGGGGTACAATAATAACAATAATGGGGTTACAATAACAACAATAAGGGACTATACTAGTAATATAGGGACCTAACATGTCCCTCTCCTTAAAAAAAGTGTTGTCCTCAATGCTTGAGTAGTTCTGGGAGCTTCTGTATAAAATTCTCATCCTCCCATGTAGAATCTTCAGTGAGTAAGTTCTTCCACTTGATGAGATACTCTGAAATTGATCGATTCTGTAGCTGTCGAGTTCTTGTTTCCCTGACCGCTTCAGGTTCCAATATGATTTTTCCTTCCTCATCAAGTTTTGGAAATATTGTTTGAACTGGAATATTCTCACCTATAACCTTCTTTAAGCATGAAACATGGAAAACTGGATGCACTCGTGAAGAAGCAGAAAGCTCCAATTTGTATGCCATAGTACCAATGTTTTGCAACACCTTGTAAGGAACATAGTATTTTGTTGATAATTTGTTATCCTTCTTAGCTTGCTTGAGGGAAATTTGTTTGTATGGTTGTAGCCGTAAAAATACCCAGTCTCCTACATCAAAAATTCTCTCGCTGCGATGTTGAAATGCCTGTTGTTTCATTCGATTTTATGCCAAATTCAGGTTATCCTTTAAGTGTTGGAGAACTTCTTGTTGATGCTCAATGTGATCTTTCACTGCTTGAACCTTTGAATTTTCTCTTAAAGTTGATGTGATGGATGGTGGATGATATCCATAAGGTGCCATAAATGGGGTCATTTTTGCTGTAGTATGGAAGGAAGTGTTATACCACCATTCTGCGAGAGGTAACCACTTGACCCATTGTGTTTGTTTATCAGATACAAAAAATGAAGATATCCTTCCAAAAATTTATTTACTATCTCAGTTTGACCATAGGATTGAGGATGATAAGATGAGCTATGAGTTAAGTGAGTACCCAAACAAGAAAATAACTCCGTCCAAAAATTTCCAGTAAAAATGGGATCTCTGTTGCTCACAATAACCCTTGGGTTTCCATGTAGCTTTTGAATTGTGTCCATAAATGTAGTAGCAACTGTACTTGCTTTAATTTTGTTAGGGTCTACCTTAACACCCTCTTGAGATACAATATGACCAAGATATTCCACCTCTTGTACTCCAAAGAAACATTTGGATGTTTTTGCATATAATTGTTTCTCCTGCAATAGTTTGAGCACCCTGTCAACATGTTGAACACGATCCTTCCAAGACTTGCTGTAGATTAGTATATCATCAAAAAATACTAGCACAAATTTTCTAAGGAATGGTTTGAAAATGGAATTCATCAACCCTTGAAATGTAGAAGGTGCATTGGTAAGGACAAAATGCATGACCAAAAATTCATAATGACCCTCATGAGTTCGAAATGTTGTTTTTGGAATATCTTCGGTCTTCATTCTAATTTGATGATATCCTGAACGAAGATCCAACTTGGTAAAATAAATTGCTCCATGTAATTCATCCAATAATTCATCAATCACAGGAATGGGAAATTTATCTTTAATGGTGAGCTTATTGAGCTCCCTATAGTCCAGACACATTCGCCATGATCCATCCTTCTTGTGTACCAATACTACAGGAGCAGAGAAAGAACTTTGACTAGGTTGAATTATACCCGCCTCTAACATTTCTGCAATCATACGTTCAATTGCGCTCTTTTGGACATAAGGATATCTATAAGGCCTGATGTTTGGAGGAACACTTCCTGGAATCAAATGAATAGCATGATCATGATCACGAATAGGTGAGAGTCCTTTGGGAGTTTCAAACACCTTGGAATGATTGTCCAAGACTTGTTGGAGATCTGCAGAAATAGATGATTTTGATGTCGGAACTTCTAGTGAGCATAATTGTGCAATTACGCCTCGTTGTTCTTTCTTTAGAATCTTTTTCATGACATTAGAGCTTATTATCCTTCCTGGCTTCCCTTCAATACCCCGTAATTCGACTTCCTTTCCTTCTGAAAAAAATTTCAAGAAAATTTCTTGAAAATTAAAAGCTACCGTCCCCAAAGATTGTAACCATTGTACTCCTGGTACAACATCAGCACCTCCCATAGGAATGGAAAGCATTGGACTATTCAATACATATTCCCCCATGGTTAGCTTGATATTATGGCATTTTCCAGAGCAATTTATAGTTCCTCCATTTGCAACCATCACTTGACATTCTGGTGCTGGGTATAGGAAACAATTCAATTCCTTGACTACCTTACAATGAATAAAATTATGGGTGCTACCTGAATCAATCAACATTATTACCTTTTTATTCTTGATATGTCCTTCTATCTTGAGAGTTTGAGGAGTGGTAATTCCTGCCAATGCATTACACGATATGGTCGGACTCATTTCTTCCTCTTCTAGGGTTGGTTTCTGGTGTATATCCTCTTCTTGTTCATTTTCTTCTTCCTCTTCACAATCTATGTAAAATAATTTCTTCTCAGCACACTTATGACCTTTAGTGTATTTGCTATCACAACTGTAGCAAAGCCCTTTTGCTCTTTTTTCTTCCATTTGTTGTGGTGTCAACCTTGTAGGTTGTGGAAATCTAGGCGTAGCAACACTTCCTTCTTTATAGAATTGAGTGGTAGGCTTCCTTGTCGCCATAATTTTACATTCAACTTTTCTTGCCAACCTGAATGCCTTCTCCAATGAATCAGGTTCCAGAATGGGAACTTCATGTTGAATGTTATCCTTTAAAGTGCCTATGAAGAGATCAATCCTGTGTTCCTCTGGAATATCAGTTACCCTTATATTCAATTTTTGGAAGTCCTCAATGTGCTGCCCCACTAAACCCTTTTGTTTGAGATTTATCAATTGGCTAAAGAAGGTGTTGCTCTTTGTATCCTCATAATGTGCTATCATTTCCTCGTAAAAATTGACCAAGTGACAATTTTTTTACGGGAGCAAAGCCATCGATACCATACAAATGTATTTTGTTCTAAATGTAAAGTTGCAATGTGTACCTTTTGTGTGTTTTGCACGTTATGGAGATCAAAATATTGCTCCATCTGTGGTATCCATGTTACAGGATCCTTTCCATCAAACTTCCTCATATCCATTTTTGGAATATGGTGGTTCTTCCCGCCAACATTAGAGTTTATGAAATCAAGATTAACATTTATTTTGTTCTCATCATGAGTTTCCTCTACTATATTTTCACCATTAGGAAACATTTCTTGTATCAACTTTGTCAAACCTTCCATGTCTTCTTTTAGATCATTCTTCATGTTTTCCATTTTTTCATCGATCTTAGCTTCCATGTCATCCATATTAGATTCCATGCCAACTCCCATGCCGTCTTTCTTAGATTCCATGCCTTTCTTGAAACCATCCATCTTATTTTCCACACCTTTCTTCAAAACTTCCATGTCATTTTTTGTTGCTCTTTGCGAGAGAAAAATTTGTTGCACTTTCTTTTGTAATTTTGATATGTCATGTTGCCATTCTTCGTCTTCATGAGTCATAGTAGAGCCTTATAAAGGCTTAATGGGCATTGAATTATTTTTAGGGGCCATTTTAGAAACCAATACTGATATTTATTCTACAATATGCCCTTGGAATCAATTCAACTTGATTCTTCAAACAAGACTTATGCAATTCGGGAAAAAAAAATACACACCTTTTACTTGCTTTTGCAGAGCTCTATATTACAATTAAATTATCTCTATAATTGCAGATCCTCAATATCTTAAATTTGGCCCTGTAGTATTCCTATAAAGCTTCTTTCAAATGCCATAGGTCTGACTTGATTTTGATTCTTCAAGACAAAGTTATGTCCAATGTCGTACAATGACCTAATTATGGACTAGTTCAGTAGAGCGAACTTGTATGACTTGCCACGTGTCACTGTTTGCTCCTTTGGCTTTGAAATTTATAAACAGGAAACTACAGTCCGTGTACTTCCAGTCACTTTTTACAGAATTCCAATCCGATGCTCAGAGAGAGAGTTATGAAGATTTTCCCATGATCACCTCTTTGAGATGAAATTAGGGAGCCTGAAAACGACCTAACTTCCACAGATCATATCTTCGAAAATATTGCGAACCAAGCTCTGAAAATTTGCGACGATGTTCCTCAGGATATCGGCTTTGTGCTCTGAAAATTTCAGCTTCTGAACCTTTGTAGAAAAAAAAATTATAGTGAAAATGCCGCGATGCCCTTTTTAAGTGAAATTCAGGAGCCTGCAAAAAGCCCTACCTTCCACAAATCATATCTCCGAAAATATTGCAAACCAAGCTCTGAAATGTTGTGACGATGTTCCTCAAGATTTTTTATTCACACTCTAAAAATTTCAGCTTCTGAACCTTCGTAGAAAAAAAGTTATAGCGAAAATTCCACGGTGACCTATTCGGAGCAGCGAAACCCTAAAATCCAAAGCTCTGATACCAAATGTTGTGAAACCAGCTCCAAAAATAGAAGAAAAGAGATATCAATGCCTTATAAATAAGCCACTTCGAGGGAGAAACCTCCAATACATTACATGAATGAACAATTCTTGGATGATACAAATGAAAAAACCTCATTTCTATATATAGGAGTCCATGGGGCCACAATGTAGTCCTAGCTGACCTAACAATAATAATGTAAGGGAACAATAATAACAATATGGGGGTTACAGGGGTACAATAATAAAAATAAGGGGGTTACACTAACAAAAATAAAGGACTATACTAATAATATAGGGACCTGACACCCTTTTATCCTCAACCATATCTATCACAAAGTGATATTGAACATCAATGTGCTTTGTCTTTGAATGATAAGCATGGTTCTTAGCCAAGAAAATTACACTTTGGCTATCACATTCTATCCTTATATCTCGCTGCACCAACCCCATACTTGAACAAAATATTTGCAACCAAACTACTTCCTTGCTTGCATGAGTGGCTGCCATGTATTCTGCCTCTGTAGTTGAAAGAGCCACTACAGACTGTCTTTTACTCATCCAACTGACTGCACCTCCAAATAGGCTAAACACATACCCACTTGTAGATCTTCTTTGGTCCAAATCTCCAGCCTAGTCTGCATAAAAAAAACCACGAATATCCAACATTCTTTCCAATCCTGGTCTTCCCTGGTAGCACAAGCCATAATCACTAGTGCCACACAAATATCTGAAAACCCGCTTCACTGCTGTCCAATGCTCCTTCCCTGGGTTTGGCATAAACCTACTCAATACTCCCATTTAATGTGCAATGTATGGTCTAGTAAAAACCATTACATACATCAGGCTAGCCACTGCACTTGCATATGGAACACAGGACATATCCTCCTCTTCTTCTTGTGTCTTGGGACACTGTTCAGCAGAAAATTTTACACCTACAAGAATCAGAACATTCACGATTTTACTATCCTGCATATTGAACCTCTGCAATATAGTCTCGATATACTTCCTCTGGTTTAACCAAAGCTTCCTCTTTGCCCGATCTCTCTTAATTTCCATGCCCAAAATATAGTTTGCAGCACCAAGATCCTTCATGTCGAATTTGGAGAACACTTGGGTCTTCAAATCTTGGATAATTTCTTTGTCATTTCCAATCAACAAAATATCATCCACATACAAGACCAAATAAATAACATGGTCACCAATTAATTTAAAATAAACACAGTGATCCTCCTTACTTCTGGTGAAGCCAAGTCCCCGTATATAGGTATCAAATTTCTGATACCACATCCTTGGTGATTGTTTTTACCCATACAGAGACTTCTTTAACCTGCATACTAGTTATTTCTTCCTCTTCACCATAAAGCCTTCAGGTTGTTTCATGTAGATTTCCTCTTCTAGATCCCTGTGAAGAAATGTTGTCTTCACATCCATCTGTTCTGTCTCAAAATCAAATGCAGCAGCAACAGATAAAAGTAATCTAATAGAAGTAACTTTGGAAATAGGAGAAAAAATATCACCAAAATCAATTCCTGGCACTTGGGAATAACCTTTTTCTACCAACCGAGCTTTGTATTTCTCCACCTTGCCTTCTACATTCATCTTCTTCTTGAACACCCATCTTCTCCCGATGGGCTTCCTTCCAGATGGAAACTCCACCAGATCCCATGCCTCATTTTTGTGCAAGGATGCCATTTCATCAACCATGGCCTCCTTCTAGATTTTTCCATCCTCTGAATCTAATGCCTCCCTGACAGTTTTGGGATTATCATCAGTTATAGTTAAGGCAAAACTTGAACAGAAATCAGATGGACTATACCTTTCTGGTTGCCTTCTTTCCTGAACTGATCTTCTTACAGTTGGAGTTTGTGGCTCTTCCTCTTCTGAGTCTTCTTCTGTTGTAGAGTTTGATTCATTCTCCTTTAGCTCAAACTCTATCTTCTCAGGTTCCTTTGGTAGGACTTCATGTTTAGAAACATCTTTCACCTCTCTAAACACCACATCTCTGCTGTACACAACCTTCCTTGTTTCCCGGTTCCAAAGCTTGTAACCCTTTAAACCATCCTTATACCCAATAAATATGCACCTTTCAGATTTATTATCCAACTTGGTCCTTTTATCCTTTGGAACATGTACATATGCATCACATCCAAATAGCCTCAAATGTGAAAGAGAGGGTTTCTTACCAGTCCATACCTCATGTGGAGTCTTATCTTCCAACGCTGATGAAGGTGATCTGTTAACCAAGTAACATGTAGTCTCCACTGCCTCTGCCCAAAATTCTTGTCCTAACTCGGTACCACTGAGCATGCTTCTTGCCATTTCCATCAACGTTCTGTTCATTCTTTCTGCAACTTTATTTTCTGAGGTGTGTATGGAGTAGTCTTCTATCGTGCTATACCACACTTCTTACAAAACTCTTCAAATTCCTTCTTGTAGAATTCCCCAATGATTATCTTTCCTCAACACCTTTATCTTCTTCTCTCTCTGGTTTTCCACCAGAGCCTTAAATTCATTAAATTTGTCAAAGACTTCAGATTTCTTCCTCAAGAAATATAACCATGTATTCCTTGAGAAGTCATCTATGAATGAAACATAGTACACAAACTTACCTAGTGATGGAATCGACACAGGTCCAAACACATCACTGTACACAAGCTCTAATATCTTGTTCGCCCTCTTAGCACCAGAAGGAAAACTCACCCGATTCTGCTTCCCATATACACAATGTTCACAAAAATCGAAATCCAGAGAGCAATTAGACATACCTTCTACCATACCATTTACATGTAGTATTCGAAGGCCCTTCTCTCCGATATGTCCAAGCCTTTGATGCCATAGCATGGTATTTTCTCCAAAGATCGCTAGACTTTCCGCTCCACCTTCAGGAACCATAGAACTGTTGCACCCATCAATAGAGTTCTGCCCTAAAGCTTGTACAAAGTTCCAATCCGAACTCCCCGCATTAATACCAGTGCTCCTCGAACCATCTTACATGTATCTTTCTCGAACACTGTTTTTACACCTGCATCATCCATCTTGCTTACAGAAATTAGATTTCTGGCCAATGTAGGAATGTGTAGAACACTAGGAAGTGTTCTAATCCTTCCACCTTGCAGCTTCAGATTGAATTTTCCACGTCCGACGATTCTGGCCTTCCTATCATCCCCTAGGAAGACATCACCGCCATCATATTTCTCATACTCGCAGAACCACTCCCTATGGGGAGTGAAGCGAAAGGATGCACTCGAGTCAATCAACCATGACTCATGATCTACATGTGTCTTTGGAGAAGAAGCCAAATACACATCCCCACCTTCATCCGAGGTAGTTTTTGCCTCTGAAGAAGGAGAATCATCAGATCCCTTTCCTTTCTCAGGAGCTTTAGATCTGCAGTCCTTTTTGTAGTGCCCTTCCTTTTCCGCATTTCCAGCACACCTTTACAAAATTTCCAGGAGATTTAGATCTCCCACTTGAAACCTTATTTTTGTTTCTGTTTTGGGACCTTCCTCGTACAGATAAGGCATCTCCATTTTGGTCCTCCATATTTCTTCGTCTCATTTCCTCCGACAATAAGGCTGAGAAAATGTCATAAAAATTAAATTTAGTAATATTGATACCTATTGCAATAACCAAATTGTCCCACGAGTCTGGTAGAGAACACAAAAAACTGATGCACTTATCTTCATATGATATTTTAATATCAACAGATGACAGCTGACTTACCACATTATTGAAGGCGTTCAGTTGCTCTATCACCAAGTCTCCATCATTCATCCTCAAGTTATACATCTTTTTCCGCAGGAACAATTTATTCACCAGAGACTTAGATTGGTACAAAGTCCCAAGTTTTTCCCACAAATTCTTCGTAGTAGCTTCCCCAGATACATTCAACAATACTGAATCTGAGACACACAACTGTATTGTGCTCTTCGCCTTCTGATCCAACTTCCTCCAGTCTTCATCTGACCTTGTCATTGTTTTAGTACCTAGATCTACCACGATCCACTGGTCTTTATCCACCAGCAGATCCTCCATATTGAGCTTCCACAACTCAAAACTCTGACCATTAAATTTCTCAATCTCTATCTTTCCACTGCTCACCATCTTCTTTCACCGCAAGAATCGATCCCGCATATCTCCCACTGAATAGGGTCTACCACAAGTTTGAGAAAAAAACCCTCAGCAGCAAAGGCATCCCCTTGAAGCCGAAACAGCTCTGAAACCAAATGTAGGTTTGAACCCTGTACATAAATTATCTACAAATGAATCTTAAAATAGACAATAAACAATATCGAGAGCATAAAACATAAAACAGATAAACACAGAGATTTTCCCCTGGATCCCAAATTGGGACGACCAGCTTGATTTTTCATTATATTCCTTTCAGTGTTACAACACATATATATACATGCCAAAGCATACATAAACCCCAATCCATTAACCCTGGATTAGAACATAACTATAGTTCCTTTGACCGGATCTATAAAATACCAGGGGCCGAAAACCATCGTTCCCCAAAACCATGTGCAAACTCATGCACAAAACCATGGGTGGGTCCGCCTATGAGTGGGTCCGCACACCAATTTTTTTTTTTTGCTGGGGCACTGCCCTGGGCCCCGGGAGGGGGGGCTATTGCCCCCCCTGTGACCCCCCTGTTGTGCCCAGCATTTGAGTTTTTCCTAATTGAATGATTTAATCTTTAATAATTTTGGTTTGTGTGTTTTTGTCTTCTTTATCAACAATTGATAATTCAGTTTGTGTGTCAACTGTTTTATTTTCAATTTTCTTGTTTGGAAGATTTTGAGTAGTAGTTGATGTGATGTCTACAATCTTTGGGATGGAAGTATTTTGAGTTTCTCTAGGGAGAATTTGTAGAATTTTGGTCACAGGAGCTTCTATTGTTTTCTTAGTTTGTGTTTGGACTGATTTCTTAATAGGAACTTTTGTGTTCTTTTTTCTTCTAAGGCTATATTGTTTATGAAATTCGTAGATAGTAGATTCATAGCCTTGTTTGTAGTCAAAGGACTCTCCAGATTCTAATTGCAATTTTTGTAACATGTACAACTCTTGTTCTTCCTGGGTAAGAAAAACAACATTTTCATTGTTTACTCCCATCAGGTTTATCTGGGTGTCCTGGTCTTCTTCATTCTGTTGTGAACTTTCAGCATAATTTTCCTAGAAAGGTGGTATAATCTGTTGATCGGGTACAAATTCTCTTTATTTACCAGTATTATGATTTTTCCTAAAGCTGGGATTTCTAATTTGGGGATCTTGTTGATTTTCCCACTGAGGTTTTCTTTCCATGTTCTCTAGTCTATTCATTAGTATTTCTACTTTTTTGGCTAAACTATCTATCTTAATATATGAAGTGGATGGCTCTTCCTTAATGGTCACTTTCCTCTCATTCCTCATCCTAGCTCTTTTAGCTAGTAAGTTAGCTTCTACACTAACTGCGTCACTCTGCATATGTTCTAAAGTTGCAGGGTTTCTTTCTCTTAACTGATAAGACATGTCAACATCAAAACGATATGGAAATTTGATTAGGGCCAAGTCTGGTGGAGGTATGATATTCACTGGAATTGCATTGTAAATGTTGTTAAATCTAGTACAGTAATCCTGAACAGATTCATTAGGAGATCTAATAATGTTTTCATATGCAGATAATATCTGTAGAGGTTTTTTCTTTCTTTCCCATCTATTTATAAACAATTGGTGGAAAGTTGCTAAATCAACAATATGGTTAGCGGGTAAAGATTTAAACCATTTTTAAAAATCTCCTACTAATGTTTGTGCAAATAATCTCATTTGTACATCGGCCTCATCAACTTCATGTAATTCAAAATAATCAGTCATTTTATTTACATGTTGTTGAGCAGTATACTGACCAATACCATCGAATTAAAATTTTTTACTCTATTAATCTTGTGGCATAGCATGTAAAGGGGCCTGTAAGGCCAAAGGGGCATATCTGGCTACCATGGCTAAGACTTTAGCTTGACTGGGAGGTAAAGAAGTGGTGCTTGAAGATGAACTAGAAACACTTAAAGATGAACTTGAAACGTTAGGTTGGAGAGGAATTTTAGGTATGAATGGTTTTGTGGAATGAACTATGGTGGAGACTATAGGTGAGGTGGAACTAAATAAAGTTATATTTATAGTTTCTGAAGATACTGTAGAGTGCTTAGGGGTAGCAACAGTGAGGGTAGATAATTCAACTGACTATTGAAAATAGGCTTCGTCTATATCTTTTATCAAATTTGAGGTTAAAACATCAAGTTTGTCAAAATTATCTAGAACCTTTTGATCTAAATCAAGTTGTATAGTATCCTTCTTTGATTCAATAAACTAAATAAAATTGGGGTCTATTACAATATCATGGACTGAGTTTCCATATTTGGTACGAAATAAATAATGCTCAAATGATAAATCAAATTAAATATCCTGTATACTTGATAACTCCTTAGGAAGTGAATTTGCTTTGATTAACTCACTACTATTTCCTAGATTCTCTACTTTTTAGGTTTTCTTAAAATTCTATCAGGATCATCAATAATTGTAGCAGGTTGTGGATTAGGATGAGCCCTGGTATAATATGTTCTTTTAGAAGCCAGAGTTTTAACTTTCTATGATAATTTCAAACAACTCTTTAAAACCTTAAGGTGAAAAATGAGGAAAACTGTTTCCTTTAAGATTTATTTTAACTAGGGGCTGAATCTTCCCCAATGGAGTCTCCAACATGTTATCACTCTAAAATTTCCAAGGGTTGTTCTAAGCATTAAAAAGAAATATCAGAGGTAACTATCAACCACTTTTGCAGATTAGGATCTAGCCTTCCTAAACTCAAAGAGGGCTCTCTCTTAATGATTTAACTTTGTTTCTTTAATTGATTTTAGGTTAGTTATGTATGCTTAATTTGGATTGATTTGGATTTATTGGTATAATTAATGATTTAGATGAATATGTGCTTTTCCATTTTCCATTGGGCTATGGAGTCAATATTCTTTGAAAACATAACAAAATCAAATTATAAAGAAAGTGTTATAGGGCAGGATAGGTGAGCAAAATCAGATCTCAAGGCTGAATGGTGAAATGATTTTTCAATCGAGATCAAGGAGCAATTAAGAATTCCATAAACCAGATAATGAAGAAGGATGAAGAAGTCAATCGGGATTAGAGGGAAATTAAGAATTCTCTAAATCGGATATCATAAGAAAACATAGAAATGTATAACAATTCAAAGCAGAGTGCAAAGTTTAAGCAAATTTTGCAATAAAATTCCTGTTATAACATTCAAATTCAGAACACATTTAAGTTTATGGAATACTTAGAAAGAGAACATGAACAATTGAAATATATACTTCATTGAGATAGCTTAACACATGAATCCTGTAAAGAAGTTTCTTTATAACTTGTTCTTTCTGTCAACGTGAAATGGTACAATAACAATCAGGTAATAGATCAGTCAGCTATAGAAATATTCAAAAATCCACCCTTGATACTTCGAAATGATGAAGTATTTATACAAAATATTACAAAAAATATCATGTCAACTGACTAGGATTTATTCAAGGAAAATAAAATATTATTTATGCAAAAATATAGTGACACCTTTCAATTGACTAAGATATGTCCCTGATTCTTTATTTTCTGTTGTCTATTTGTTCCTCTCATCTGTGCATTCTTTCACCTATATGTTCTTTTACCTTTCAAACTACTGCTGAACTTTAACTCTTGTAAGCATCTGTCTGCTTCCTTTATAGCATTCCTACTATTTCATATAAAAGGTCCTAATTGTTTTTTTTATTATTATCTTGAACTTGGTTTTCTTCTTGGCTGAAAGGAAATTGATTTCATCAGAATTCAAGATTTTCCTGATGTACTCTAAAGAAAATATCCTCATTGGGAGGTATTTAGGAAGCTTGTAAGGGAGAAATTGGCTTCCATACACTCTTATTTATGTGTGATTCTGTTATAAATACCAGTCACTTGTTTTTCTCTGATCTGATAACTGTAAAACCTTTTTGATTTCTTCACTTGTTCTTGGTTGAATACTGTTGCTGAGTATGTTAAATACTGGATATACACAAGAGTCAATAAGGTATTTGAAACTGAATTCAGTGGAATCCTTTATGATCAAGGATGTCCAAAAGATAACAGATTGGGGATTACCCTCTGTGTCCATTTTTTGTAGGTTGACTGCAAACCTTTCAGATTGAAAATATATGAATAAATGAAATAATATTGAGGAGTATTTGAATACTCGTTATTCTGGTAGTTTGATAAGTTGATCATGCATGGCATCTGCCAGGAATTGGGCAAAGTTGAAAGTTATAGCTGGAGGCTGACCTGGGAAAAATATAGAGAGGAAACCAAGGATGGATTCATCTACATGCTCATCAGTGAAATATCCTAAAATGTAGGACAACATGGTCACAATTTGCTTGGTTCTTCCTGGAAATATGGTAGCAGAGTATGGTGGGTTGTTTTTAGGAAATTGAGTTGATTCAGGGAGGAAAGTATGAAATATTTGAGACCTTTTAAGGAAGTCTAGCTTCAAGTAAAGCACAATGAGGGTCTCAATGGAGAAAGTCACTCCCTCTAGTTGTGATTGAATCTGCAGCATTTGATTAATAGATTGAGCAGTGATAATAAATAAGATTTCTTGGTTAGGGGTGAATATGGCTCTTTCATTTGGAAAATAGCTGATTTGGCATAGTATGATGAGTTCAGGGAACTAATAGGTTTGTGGAAATGTGAACTTGGGAAAGTTAGAGTCCCATAGATGAATATCATCTGCTTGATCAACAAATTTGTCATGGTTCCAACAATGGAGCTCCAAAATGTTGCTATCAGTCACAATGTCATTTATTTTAAAGTCTTTATCGGCCAAAGGAGTGTGGTCGACATCTAACAGGGGTGGTTGAAGAGGGTTAACAGTTTGGATGCTTTGGGAAGCCATCAATTGGTTCAATTATTGAATCAATAAGCTTATTTGACGGTGTCGTGTATTCAGAATTACCTAGAATATCGAGAATTTGGTCATGAAATGGGTCCAAGTAGTAGTCGGGCTTCAATTTTGGCTGGCAATGGCTTTTGGTATTTTTCGCAAATAAACATAGATAATGAAATAACGATATTGTAGGGTTATTATATTTCTTTGAAGAATGGGGTTTATCGCATGGCGCGGGGGTGGGTTTGTTTATTATTTTTGAAATTCGAGTGGTTTATTGCGGTGGTTTATCACATGCCAAAAGGTGTTTTTGCGGTTTGGGAATGGGGGGTGGGGTGCGAAAGAATGTGGTAGCGCCACGTGGCATGGGAGAGAGGGGGAATGAAACCACCCATTTTGCACCTCCCCCTTCTATTTTAAACTTCAAATAGTGGGGAGTGCGAAAAGGTTTATTGGAAGTTGGATCTGATCAATGGTGATCGGGCGTCAGGAGGAATTTGGAAGTTTTTTCGAAGAAAGGTGGGGTCCGGTACATATATGGGTAGAGGGTTAAATGAAAAATGGGGGTTTATGAAATATATTAAGTAAGGAAGGGTGGGGGGGGGGGGGGTGGGGGTCGAATCAAAGGACAGTGGGGCCCGATTAATATTTTTATACCTTTAGACTATAAAAAAGTGGGTTTTGTATTTTTATGAAAAGGCGGAGTTTATTTAAGCGGAAGGGGGTTTCTAAGGGAAAACGGGTTTTCAAAGGGAAAAGGGTAGGATAAGAGGAAATGGTTTCCAAGAGAGGGAAAAGGGATTTAGCAAGGGGAAATGGTTTCCAAGAGAGGGAAAAGGGATTTAGCATGGGGAAATGGTTTCCAAGAGAGAAAAAATGGATTAGGACAAGGGGAAGGAGTTAGAAAATGTTTTTGGTCATGGATAAGCACAATGAGGCTTATATAATCTTTGAAAAGTACTCTACCTACCTTTTATTCATCCTAACATTTTTTATTTCCTTTATTGGGTGCATTTGAGCTTGCTGACCCTTTTATTTTCTTTTGATAAGCAAACTAACTTATTTCTAACCTTATATCTTCCTATGGCTCAGATTAAACTTATGAGCTCATTTTTATTCTCTACTTAACTATTGATCTGCTGGGATTATATGGTTTGGTCAGATATTTATTCACTAACTATCATAACATGAAATTTAAAGGCATGAATGACCAAGATTAGATTGTATGATCATTATGAATTGTGACATTTTGAACAAGCTGCACACAATTTTATTTGCAAAAGTAAAGTAAACTAAGAGTAGTGGCATTTGAATGTGCAACACTTTCAGAATTTATTTTTGCTTCTTTTTATGGGGTTCATATTTTATATCTTTTTGATCATTCTTTCTTTTGGTCCTTTGATTATTATTTTAGGACATACACTCTTTTCATTTTTTAATATGGAAAACATTTGCAGAAATGCAAAGGCATGTACAATATTACAAGACTTAACATAGCCAATTCAAAATTATGATCCCTATTATTATAGGACCCTAATAGAAAATCAAGCTGAATCTTTTAGAATCCCAGAAAAAACAGCTCCTAAAAGTTCTTCAAAACCATAAGGAAGATTTTTCCTGGGATTATATGGCAATGAAGGGGATTCCTGATAATTTATGCACTCATCATATATACATCAAAGAAGATTGTCTTCCTGTAAGACAACCTCAGAGAAGAATGAACCCTGACTTAAAGAATATTATCAAAGACGAGCTTCAGAAGTTACTGGATGTACGATTTATTTACCCCATCTTGGACATCCAGTGGGTTTCTCCGCTGGTTATTGTTCCCAAGAAGAATGGTAAATGAAGAATTTGCGTGGACTATAGGGAATTGAACAAAGAAACTCAGAAAGGCCATTTACCTTTGTCGTTCATTGACCAAGTCTTGGATACCTTGGCTGGGAAGAAGTTTTTCTCCTTCTTGGATGGGTTTAGCGGGTATAATCAGATCCAGATAGCCCCTAAGGACCAAGATAAAACCACCTTCAAATGCCCTAGGGAACTTTTTCATACCGAGTCCTACCATTTGGTCTTTGTAATGCGGCTTGAACATTCTAGAGGGAAATATTGGGGATTTTTTCTGATCTAGTCGATGCAATGTCAAGATTTATGTGGATGACTTTACTCTATATGGGGATTCATTTGAAGAAGGATTGGCGAATTTAGAAAAGGCGCTCGAAAGATGCAAGCAAACCCATGTCTCTCTGAGTATGGCTAAATTTCACATGATGAGGGAAGAGGGAATAGTTATGAGACAGTTGCTCTCGGTTGCTAGATTTCAAGTTGATCTGGCCAAGGTGGAGGTAATTTTTCATTTTCCTTTACCTAAGACACCCACACAGGTACATAGTTTTATTGGTTGCGCTGGCTATTACAGGAATTTTATAGAGTTTTTTTCTAAAATAGCGTCCCCACTTTTTCGGCTGCTAAGTAAAGATGAAAAATTGTTGTGAACAGATGATTGTGAAGAAGCTTTTAGGAAAATCAAGGAACTTGTTTGTGTAGCTCCGATCCTGCGAGGACTGGATTGGGCACTTCCGTTTCACATCCATACCGATGCCTCTCAGACAATAGTTGGGGAATTTCTAGGAAAGCACGAAGATAAGAAACCATATACAGTTTACTATGTCAGCAAGAATTTGCCTTTTGGTTTTTAAGTTCCTATGGTTATCATTTTTTGAAGAACTTCCCGGATTATCCACAGTATCAAGGAACATTTTTCGATGTTCGAATCCCAACATGGATCCATCTTCAGGAAAATTGAATGAATAATTGGAAGAAGGGTTTTTAGGCCATTAATAGTGAAGAAGGATATGACAAGAGCCGACCAGAGTTATTAATTTTTATTTTATATATAAATTTTTATTTTATTATTTAATTTAATTCCAAAAAACCAATAGGTAAGAATTTGACTCCTGCCGAACTGAACTACACGGTAATTGAAAATGAATTCCTGGCTATTATCTATGCCATCAAAAACTTTCGACACTACATTACGGGATATCCTAATTTCGTACATACTGATCATGCAACAATCATGTATTTGATGAATTAACCTATCACCCCTGGTTGCATTACAAGATGATTGCTATTACTTCAAGATTTTGATATTACAATAGTAGATAAACTAGGGAAGGATAATGTAGTTGCTGATTTTCTGTCTAGATTGGCTAATAATGACGAAGGCACACCCATAGAGGAAAGTTTTCTAGATGAACATCTTTTTTCAATTTCCATTAATCCTCCATGGTATGCTGATATTGATAACTATCTTGCTACAGGAAAGGTGCCTCATCATTTGTCATATAGGGAACAACGAAAGATCATTCATCATAGTGCCCGATACTACTGGATAGCAGGATATCTCTTTCATACAGGTGTTGAACAACAAGTCCGTTGCTGTGTATCTAAGGATGACATTTATGAAGTTATGAAGGCTACTCCTGATGGTCCTTGCAGAGAGCATTTTTCAGATAACAGGACAGGACATAAGGTATTATAGATGGGATATTATTGGTCCTCTATCTTCCAGGATGCTCGAGACTACGTCCTTGCATGTGACAGTTGCCAATGTATGGGTCAACCTGGTCGATCAGATGAAATGCCACTACAGCCCCAGGTAGTCCTTGAACCTTTTGAAAAGTGGGCTATCGATTTTGTTGGTCCGTTTAACCCACCTTCACATCAGAAGGTCCACATTTTTGTCTACACAAAATATGTGACTAAGTGGGTGGAAGCCAAGGTTGTTGTGAAAGAAACAGAGCAGGCTGTTTCATATTTTATATTTGAAGAGATTTTTCCTCGTTATGGTGCTCTGAGAGAGATTGTTTCAGATGGAGGAGAACAATTCACATCACACATGATAGAGAGGATTATGCAGAAATATGGAATAAAACATAGATTTGCATCCCCGTATCATCCCCAAGCGAATGGTCAGGTGGAAAGCACAAACAAGGTATTGGAAAATATCTTGACAAAGGTTGTAGCAAGACATCATCGGGATTGGGGTGAAAAAATTCCTGAAGCTCTCTGGGCATACAAAACAACATGGCGAAACACAACAGGGTTTTCAGCATTTGAGTTGGTCTATGGGAAATCCCCCTTATTTCCAATAGATTTTTATATTAGCACACTCAGAACACCTCTTGAGGTAGGACTGGATCTGTCAGATGCCCAGAAAAACTGGCTGGAATAGCTAAATGAATTAGATGAAATCCATTTGATGGCTGTCCAAAAGGATGATGCGATTCAACAATAGAGAACAAAATGGCACGATAAATTTATTGAAACCTATCAATCTATCTGGTTGTCCTTTTTGGCAGGAAAAGTCCCCTAAGGAAAGGGTTGAAAGGCTCAACAAAGCAAGATAAAATAATCAACAAATAACACTCATTAAAGCATTCCAAATGTACAAATTGTCAAACTTGTATTTGGATACATACCTAGAGGTCCTAGGTTTGAACATGTTATTGTAGGGTCCAAACCTTTTGATTCTTCTAAGATAAATAGACCTGAAAATAAATCCAAGAAGCATATACATAATAGATAATTCAATGTGTACATAATAATATGTTATATCAGCATATAAAAAAATAAACTATCATTCACGAGATAAAAACATATCAGGAAAAAGACATGAGCTTCTTTATTGATTAACAATAATAAGTATAGGAAAGGTACAACGTAATCCAAGCCAAAAGCATCGACGAAGCCTTCCTCCAGATCTGCCCAACCTGAGCCACAAAGAAAACCTCTCTAAAAAGTGTAATAAGATTCTAGATAAGGATGCTGAGCATCTCTGCAAAGGAAACAATAATTCCTTAGAGAGTGGGAGTGTAGGAGGCATGGGAAAAACATACTTGATTGGTAGAATTCGAGTATAATGTCGATATCGTTCTTCTCCTATTTATTAGGCATACCCAAGGGGTGTATATATACCACCTCAAATTTTTTATTTCAGTTAGGCCACAGGCTCCTATAGGCGGGCTCTCAGTAAAACCCGTAAATCTCGCCCGAAAAGTAGAATTTTCTTTTTTCATATTTTAAATGTATACGCAGGTATAGTATTATGGGACCCACATATGTACACATTTTTGTATGGGAATATTCATATATGGATCTTGAATTACTATTTTTTAGTATAAATTCAAGTCTACATGGGAAATAGGACTTCATAGGGCCATAAAAGAGCATCAGGTCTACAAGAGTGCTGAATGATACTATAACACTCTTCCTCCCCTCTCTGGAATATTCTGGTTGATTGGGTGCCTCCACTCTGCCTTCTCTCCGCTCCTCCACATGTGGCTACTGCACAACACGCTAAGGCTCTGATTTAGGCTACTCATTTGGATCTAGAATCTCCTCCTCTAGTGGAATACTCAACTCTCACTCTAGAGAGCTCGTCATAGCCTTACCCTCATAAAATATAAATCTCAGTGAGGGAAAATACACCCGATAGTTATGAGGTGTATTTATGTATAAATATCCCCATCTTAGCTGTAGTCTTAAAAAATTTCCAACTATCCTTGGATACATGAAAATAGACTGTAGCTCCTAAAATTAGAAAGTGGGATACTTTTGGCTTCCTCCCAGATAAAGCTTCTTCAAGTGTGATCATGCCAAGTATTTTGTGAGGATTGCAGTTCTACAAATAAATTGTTGTATTACAAGCTTCTACCCACAAGGATAATGATAATCCTTGGTCATACAAAATTGATCTTTTATCCCCTACAATGCTTCTATTTTTCCTCTCTACTCCTTTGTTGATCAGGAGATCAAGTCTCTTGTAGAAAAATGCTCAAAAATGAAGTTGCTCAGAATTGGTCTGAACCAGATCGACTAGAAAGAGCTCGGAAAAATGATCCTGTAGACGTGAACGACACTGAAAATCGACGCCGTATGAGGAAGATATTTAGCTTTGAAGTTTGCCAATTTCAGTTAAAAAATGACCAAATTTGACTTTATAAAAAATATTTTTCTTACAAAAATAATATTCCACAGAATATTCTGGGAATATTCCATGGAATATTCCATAGAATATTCTGTAGAATATTTCATAGGCAGCCAATGAAAGGGCGCCACGTGGCCAGCCTGGAGGCCACCACGTGGCCCCAAGGTGGATTGAAATGGGCGTTCAAAAATTTTACTTGGTCGCGGGCAGGATTTGAAACCGGGTCGGGGCAGACACAACGGAGTGGCTTAACCATTGGACCACAGATGTTTCTTATTAAACATTGCAACGCATATATATTTAAATGTTTGAATTGGTTTGGGCGGGGCCCGAAAGGGGGCCAGCCCCTAAGGGCCAGCCCCCTCATCATACAACCGTGGCTCGGAACCGGAGCTATTTCAATCGGCGCGTAACGAAACAGGTTATGGTCACGAGTTTGTAGGCCGCGGACTATTATATATTGTTACATATGGTTATAACATTAAACAATTCCGAATTAAACTCTAAGTTGATAACCATATGGCCGACGGGTGCGGTCCTATGGACCCCCGTGGCCCTACTCTTTAGCCCCCTCCAATTCGGCGGCAGTTTCGACGGACCCCCAAATTTAGCGCCTGTCTCCAGATTAGTCGGGCTATCTGGCAGTACTCCACATTTAGTGGAGTTTTTCTAGGTGACATTGGGAAAACTTCAGTTAGCCATAACTTTGGCTAGGGAAGTCCATTTGGGACGAATTTGTTTTTGATTTTGGGGTATTGAAGCATTCTGGAGCTGTTGGGACACGTTGCAGAGCCATCAGGGTGCTCTATCAGTGATTTTATCAGCGATTTTGGTTGTGGAGCTGTTGTAGCTCCTAGAGACAGCCTAGAGTTGTGATAGACCAGTGCCTAGGACATCTTAGCATAACAAGGGGCGTATAATGTAATGTGTGAAGTTGTCAGCTTCAGCTCACATGCTATCTCCTGTAAATAGGGAAATGAAATAGAATGGGACCAAACTCTCAGAAATTGACACAAGAAAAGAGACACTGCAGAG
Organism: Pinus albicaulis; assembly: GCA_034641835.2. Classification (NCBI taxonomy): domain Eukaryota; kingdom Viridiplantae; phylum Streptophyta; class Pinopsida; order Pinales; family Pinaceae; genus Pinus; species Pinus albicaulis. The sequence goes on from CM076582.1 coordinate 1,247,574,950, forward strand.
GCAAGATGCAGAACTTCTAATACAAAGGCGACAGACAATTGAGAGACAATTTACTGCAAAGCGGGCCGATTCAGAAGTACTTCACAGAAATAAATTATCAGAAGGTGTACGTAGTGAAAGAAATATTGAGAAGATATTAGTTAACATTGAGCTGATACCCAGATATACAATACCACCATGTGTGGGCTTACCAATCTAAGAATCCATACATGATAATAGCATTTTAAAAGCACCCTCTCAAAGCAACTAATATAGCAGAAGTATGGATAGCTGTATAATGGAACAGAATATCATGCACGAGCCATATTTAAAGCGCTTGACTGATCAGAGCATGGGCATCAACTAGGATGAATCCATACCAAAAATCAGTGAGCCACTCGTATTCCAAAACATGATACAAGAAAGATGGATGAAATGAAATGTTCTATTAATATAACACAATACAGAAGATTACAGACTGTGAAATACCAAAGACCAGAATCCTCTTTGATAGATAGAACTCCTCCTCACTGAGACCCTATGGGCTCTAAGCCTTCATACAAGAATTTTACAAAATGTATGCAAAAAGCCTTTCACTGCATCATTTTCTGATAAAATCTGGAACTTATGGTAATTCTCTATCTGTAATCTTCTTTATTGTGTTATATTAATAGAACATTTCATTTCATCCATCTTTCTTGTATCATGTTTTGGAATGCGAGTGGCTCACTGATTTTTGGTATGGATTCATCCTAGTTGATGCCCATGCTTGGATCAGTCAAGTGCTTTAAATATGGCTCATGCATGATATTCTGTTCCATTATACAACTATCCAGACTTCTGCTATATTAGTTGCTTTGAGAGGGTGCTTTTAAAATGCTATTATCATGTATGGATTCTTAGATTGGTAAGCCCACACATGGTGGTATTGTATATCTGGGTATAAGCTCAATGTTAACTAATATCTTCTCAATATTTCTTTCACTACGTACACCTTCTGATAATTTATGTCTGTTAAGTATTTCTGAATCGGCCCGCTTTGCAGTAAACTGTCTCTGAAATGTTTGTCGCTTTTGTATTAGAAGTTCTGCATCTTGCCTCTGCAGTGTCTCTTTTCCTGTGTCAGTTTCTGAGAGTTTGGTCCCATTCTATTTCATTTCCCTGTTTACAGGAGATAGCATGTGAGATGAAGCTGACAACTTCACACATTACATTATACGCTCCTTGCTATGCTAAGATGTCCTAGGCACTGGTCTATCACAACTCTAGGTCAGCTGTGTTGGACTATACTCATCCATTGGAGGTGAATGAATAGTCGATTTATACTGATTTCAGTATTCTGTTTCTGAATTTGCAGCTAATTTTTCCTTTTGAGGCTTTATACATAGTTTAATTCTTAATTTGAGCATTAATGAAAGAGGGGAAAGCCTAATTAGAGGCTTTTGGACCCAGCAGAGGTAGCCCAAGAGAGGGGTGAACTGCTTAAACAAATGCTTACTGTTATGCTGTGCATTTTTGCTGCTATTTTCCAGATTTTGCTACATTAAACAGTAACTTTTCATAAGTCCACTTTTCCCAATGGGACTTATACAGTGATAAAAAATCATTAGTTTCACTTCAAACCACATTACTTCCATTGCAGAATACTTGAACTTGCTTATTCACACATAAAATTTTGATTAATGAATACTTTGCACATAAAAAATACTTTCATTGATCAGATCTATTTAAGTGTTTACATTAGATTTCTTTAGGCAGAGCCAGTAAGTGGGCCAGAAGCTTCTAGTTTCATCCTTTCTAGTAAAGGTGAAATAACCAGTAAAAGCCCCTACTGTCAATCTCTGTATAAGAAATAATTTGTTCTCACAATTTCAGATCAGATTGGTATCAGAGCTCTAGGTTTTGCTTAAGATTTTGTGAAATTTGTGCAAGAATATTGTGTTATTCTGCAAAATTTGATGCTTACTAGGCTGAAATTGAAAAGAGGGGAAGGTCAATTGGTTAGAGAACAAGTTAATCCTAAACCAAGGAGGGCTAGAGTGCCATTATATCCACCTTCCATTTCATCCTCATTAGCCTTAGAATCAGCCACAAACATGTCTTCCAGAGAAGGAGAAGTACATGAGGAAATGGATCCCAAGGAAGAATAAAGAGTCTTTAGAAAAGCTTTCTTGGACATGAATGAGATGGTTAGGATCCTCTATCAGGAGAGAAATGATAGGATTGCTGGAGAAGGGTCTAGAAACCAAAAAGAAGAAGGAGATTATTCAGGAGGAAAGAAAGACAAAGATGATTCTAAGAAAGGGAATGGAGGAAATGGTGATCCTTCATCTCCATCGTCATCCTCTTCCTCCACATCATCCTCTTCTACTTCTGTTAATCAGTCACACAAAACAAAAACATCTCTTAAAAATCCTTTGTTAAAGCTTGATGTGAAGTTTGAGTTGCCGATGTTTAATGGTGATGTGAATGTAGAAAAATTGGATAGCTGGATTAGACAGCTGGAAGTCTATCTAAGAATTCAGAATTTGCATGATGATGACACAAAAATCCAATTAGCCTCTTTGAGAATGGATGGAGCAGCTTTGGTTTGGTGGGAAGCCAAGACCAAGGAGGAAATTAAAAAGCATGGTAAGATAACTCTAACTTGGAATGATTTTATTACTGCTATTAAGAAACAATTTTATCCTCTTGCTCATATTCAGAAAGAAATCATGAATTGGAAAATTTTTAGGCAACTTAAGGGTCAAAATGTGCAAGATTATACCCAAGAGTTTAGAAGGAGAGCACTTCTACTTGGAGTAGACTTACAAAGTCAAGACACCCTGTTGAAACACATAGGAGGTTTGCACAATTATCTGCAACATACTATTCTAATGTTCAATCCTACCAGCTTAGATGAAGTCTGTGTCCAGGCTACACATTTAGAAGCTAGAGGAAAGAATACTTTTGATGAGGATAGTAATTTCAAAAACAAAGGAAAGAAGAGAGTTGTAAATTCAAGAAAAGAAAAAGGAAAGTTCTTTTGCAAGAACTGTTTGAAGACAAGTCATGATGAAGATCATTTTTGGAAGCTTCATCCTGAACTGAAACCAGAAAAATTCAAGAACAAAAACAAGACCAAAGAAAAGGAGAAAACTGTAGCAATAGTTGAGCAAGACTTAGGGTCAGACTCAGGAGATGAGACAAAAATCATAGCCATGGTTTTAAATAACATTAAGGGGAAGTAAGTGGTGCAAGACACAACTCCCAGTTCTAGCTCTTTGAATTGTCACAAAGATACTCATGAGGAAAAGAGGAGGATAGAGCTTTTCCATGTGAGGGTAATTTCAAAACATACCAAAATTAACACACTATTTGATAGTGGGTCACAAGCGAATCTCATATCTGAAGACTTGGTCAAGCAGCTTAAACTTGAGACCATTCCACATCCGAAGCCTTATCCACTTGGATGGATATGAAAGGATGCCAATTTTCAAGTCTCAAGGAAGTGCATATTGCGCTTTGCAATAACTGCACACTTTATTGACACAGTTGAACTTGATGTGGTGCCGCTTGATATCTCAGGTATTGTTTTGGGAAGTACTTATTTATTTGACAGGAAGGCTATCTTTCATCACCATGAAAACAAGTATCACTTGTTCAAATATGGTAAAGAGTACATTGTGAGATCTCACAAGAAGAAGCCAGAATCTTCTTTATTCCATGCAAGTCAATTGAAAATACTGGTTAATGCAAGTCAAAGTCTAACTTTGTTGATGTTGAAACGACCAGATTTTGAGCATTCACCTTTTTATGATGTTGCTAATGATTTGTCTCAATTTAATAATAGTTTGTCTTTGAAAGAAGATGATGTTATGTTGCGCAAATTACCTTTTGGGTCAGCCAATGCAGTGAATGAAGTGTCAAAGCAAAGCAATGCAAGCAAGAAGGACACCCAATTCAGCATGGGGAAAATTTGGTTTTAGAATGGTAGAATTCGCCATGGGAACATTTTTAAAGGTGAAGGTTATTTTAAGTCTTCTGGGAAGTTTGATCAGTGTAGAAAAAGTTTGTTTTCTATAGATTACAATTGTTGTTCTGCAAATTTTAATAATTTGCATCATGACTCTGTCAATCTTAGAAATGGTCGTTCAGTTGATTCCAGAGACAGATTATCATTTTCTCAAAAGCTTCATTTGATGAAATCGTTTAGATTTCAGTTATTCAAGGGTGGAAGAGTGGAGAATCAGTCTCCACATCATCAGTTTCAATAATCAGAGAGATTTTGGGGTCCAAAAGCTTCCCATTTGGGAGGTGTGATTAGGAGATCAAGTCTCTTGTAGAAAAATGCTCAAAAATGAAGTTGCTTAGAATTGGTCTGAACCAGATCGACTGGAAAGAGCTCGGAAAAATGATCCCGTAGACGCGAATGGCACTGAAAACCAACGCCGTATGAGGAAGATATTCAGCTTTGAAGTTTGCCAATTTCAGTTAAAAAATGGCGAAATTTGACTTTATAAAAAATATTTTTATTAAAAAAAGAATATTCCACAGAATATTCTGGGAATATTATGTGGAATATTCCATATAATATTCTGCGGAATATTCTGCAGGCATCCAATGAAAGGGCGCCACGTGGCCAACCCAGAGGCCGCCACTTGGCCCCAAGGTGGATTGAAATGGGCGTTCAAAAATTTTATTTGGTCGCAGGCAGGATTTGAAACCGGGTTGGGGCAGACACAACGGAGCGGCTTAACCATTGGACCATGGATGTTTCTTATTAAACATTGCAACACATATATATTTAAATGTTTGAATTGGTTTGGGCGGGGCTCGAAAGGGGGCCATCCCCCTCATCATAAAACCGTGGCTCAGAATCGGAGCTATTTCAATCGGCGCGTAACGAAACAGGTTATGGTCATGGGTTTGTAGGCCGCGGGCTATTATATATTGTTACATATGGTTATAACATTAAACAACGCCGAATTAAACTCTAAGTTGATAACCATATGGCCGACGGGTGCGGTCCTATGGACCCCCGCGGCCCTACTCTTTAGCCCCCTCCAATTCGGCGGCAGTTTCGGCGGACCCCCAAATTCAGCGTCTATCTCCAGATTAGTCGGGCTATCTGGCAGTACTCCACATTTAGTGGAGTTTTTCTAGGTGACACTGGGAAAACTTCAGTTAGCCATAACTTTGGCTAGGGAAGTCCATTTGGGACGATTTTTTTTTGATTTTGGGGTATTGAAGCATTCTGGAGCTGTTGGGACAGGTTGCAGAGCCATCAAGGCACTCTATCAGTGATTTTATCAACGATTTTGGTTGTGGAGCCACCAGGGCCTAATGAAAGATCAGCTGTGTTGGACTATACTCATCCATTGGAGGTGAATGAATAGTCGATTTATACTGATTTCAGTCCTCTATTTATGAATTTGCAGATAATTTTTCCTTTTGAGGCTTTCTACACAGTGTAATTCTTAATTTGAGCATTAATGAAAGAGGGAAAAACCTAATTAGAGGCTTTTGGACCCAGCAGAGGTAGCCCAAGAGAGGGGTGAACTGCTTAAACAAATGCTTACTATTATGCTATGCATTTTTACTGCTATTTTCCAGATTTTGCTACATTAAACAGTAACTTTTCATAAGTCCACTTTTCCCAATGAGACTTATACAGTGATCAAAACTCATTAGTTTCACTTCAAACCACATTACTTCCATTGCAGAATACTTGAACTTTCTTATTCACACATAAAAATTTTGATTAATGAATACTTTGCACATAAAAAAATACTTTCATTGATCAGATTTATTCAAGTGTTTACATTAGATTTCTTTAGGCAGAGCTAGTAAGTGGGCCAGAAGCTTCTGGTTTCATCCTTTCTAGTAAAGGTGAAATAACCAGTAAAAGCCCCTACTGTCAATCTCTGTATAAGAAATACTTTGTTCTCACAATTTCAGATCATTTGTCCTCCAAAAAAACTACAGAAATCAAAGTTTTCTTTAGCCCAAGCACATAAAGTACAATTTTCACGTGAATATGGGAGCTTGATTCCCTCTTAAAGGTGATATTACCATTCACTTTGGTACTATACCTTCCATCATCTCCAAGCTATATGTGTAATTTTAAGTCCTTATACTCTAGGCTACTGAAGAACTCCTTACTTCTTGTCATATGAAATGAGGCTCCAGAGTCCAAGTACCATAAACTGCTTCATACAGTACATTCCATGCATGCAATGAGCATGAAATCCAATTCAAATTTTGATGTGAGAGCATCACTTTATACTCCTCCTCTAGGCTTCTTCCCAGATTTATTCTGCAGACACTTGGTTACATAGTGTGCATATTCATGGAGGTGAAAAAAATTAATTTAGCGGAGGTATTTCTTCTTTCCATGGTTGTTGCTAGATTCTAAATTTCCTTGGGCCTTCTTGCCCTTATCCTTCATTCCTCTTCTTTTCTAGAGCAAATTTTTCTTCCTCAGATTTGGATGTGACACCATCTCTAGTGTTTATTCTAATCTCCTGTTACACCAAATCAAACCAAAGTCTCTCCCAATTTGATAGCTTGTCTCTTCTATTAATTGAATCCTGATAGTTGTACCAAGATTTCAGAAGGCCAATGAATGCTAAGCTTACAAGTTTAGACGATGGCACATTTTATCCTACTCCTCCAAGTTAATCTTGAACCTAAGTGAATCTAGATAGGTACTAAGGAATAATTTCATTTTTCTACATTTGAATGCTCCTAAGTTTATCTCTCAATGCTAATTTCCTGGCATCATTGCAACTCTGGAATAGATCTATGAGAGTTTTCCACATTGAAAAAGGAGTCTCATTTTCATGCAAATTCGAAACCACATGATCTCTAACACCCTCCAAAATAATCCTCCTTTCTTTTGTTGTGTATTTCTTCCACTGAGAAAGTGCTTGTGCATCTGATGTTGCTGCTTTTGGAATATTAGTTTGTGTGTATTCCATACTACATTTTCATCCATGACAACTTCCATTATTTCTTTCCAAGCACAAAAATTTTAGGTTCCTTCCAATGCATACTCAAGCCACAATCCATTGAAAGAAATTTTTCTTGCACCGAATAAGGTCTGCACCAGAAACTTTGCAAATTTAATTTTTTTTGAGAGAATATATGGAACAAGGTTTATATTTAGTCTTTTGTGGCTCAGATACCATGTAGAAATTGCAATAAATTTCCTACTACTAATGAAATCGAACTAAAATCAAGAGACACAAATTTCTTCTACTATTCCGCGGAAAGGAAAACAAACGATAGAAGCACATGTAATAACATGCAACCATTAAAGCACAAGGAAAAAAATTATTTATAGGGGAACCCAAATGGGAAAAACCCCTCCGCTGCTTTACATTAATTCAGATGAGAATATGGATCAATTACAATGTCTTGCTTCAATCCCGAAGCACACCTTGCACTGCAATTCGGATCTCCTGCTCACTGACCTTCTCCGACTATCACTGTTATAACATCATTTATCACCTATATATACTTGATGACTTATGCATTGGCCTTGGGCATCCATTCCATTTAGACTTGGTCAAACTTCTTAAAAAATAGTATTTTGAATTCCATACGCGACTCAGCCCATATTTTTTTGCGTGCAGACGCGAGTCCATCCATATCTGACCCGCGTATACTATTCCAAAATATTAAAAAAATAATAAACTCCCTATTAATTGGATGAGGTTTACAAGTTTTTCCTGTAACTTAACTACCTCAGCCCATGGCCAAACTGTTTCCCAACTGAAAAAATGATTTGAGGAAGTATAAATACATCTCAAGGGAATGACATAAAGGAGGAGAGAGAATGCTATTGATATTATAGCCTATTATAGCCCTGATCAAGTCTGATATTTCCCTGTGCCTCATGCACTTCCCAGGTTCAAGAAACCCTTATTTCCTTGTGATGTTCACTCCCTCTTTATGTGACATAATTTGTGCACCCTTTATGGAAGAAGCTTTGTGAGGCTAGGGCTGGACGGATCCGTAGGACGGTTTCGCTTGGAGCCATGGAAGATTTCAGGTGATTTCTCCAGTTTCTGTTTACATATTATCAATAAAAGAAGCTATGTCTCATTCCTGATGTCTATGTGTCCTATGTATCCTATACATGTTGAATGATCTTGTAATGTTTTATTTCATGTTATTTTTATGAGATTATATGTGCTAACATGTTGAAATCTAGGATATATATGCTATGAAACTAGTTTGTGTGATTTGTCTTGATTGATTTGTAGGTTCTGAAGCATGAGGAGTAGCAAAGGGTTTTCACCCTATAGTGTCGAACCCAAACGTAGGACAAATAGGTAAGGTCGTCTATCCTCATTTTTCTAGTTCAAGCATTAGAACTCATAATTAGTGTGCTTCTTGTGATGATATGCCTTCTACTCTATTAGGTCCTTCAACCTAGACCTTAGGGTAGCTTTTCCTGTAACAGAACTGGCGACTCTACTGGGGATTACATCCATGTAATTCCTAGTTTGGGTTATTTTTCTTTGCATTTTGGGTTTCCTGATAGTTTCATCACTTTTTCAGTCTAGTAGGTTCTTTTCCCATCCAGGTAGAGGTCCTGATCTTCTAGATCAAGCCTGGGTTTTTCAATTTTTCTTTATTACAATTTCTATACGCTACTTGGTGTGTACACAATCGCGTATACCTCCTATTTTTTCCAAAGGGACCCACGTATATGCGAGTTTCTTTTGGTACAGTCACGTATACACGTGTGTTTCACACAGTGGATCCACGTATGCTTAGTAAAATTTGAAAAATTAAATTTTGGGACCCTGTAAGTCTTTCCTGCATGTTGTTGGGCATCCATGCGGAACCCCTTAAGTGTCTAGACTATGATTTTTCTTGCTGTGTGTTATTTTCTTTCCCTTTTATGTGGAAACCTAGTCATTCTAGGGTTTTACCTTTTTGGTGAAGTTTCAGTTGCGCCTATAGGACCACAACTTCTTTATGAGGTTCTTGGTTATTCTGACCTTTCAAAAAAGTGAGCCTTTGCATTAGGGGAATTTTGAGGTCTAAAATGGGCCTCCTAAGAAAAATGTACAACAAAAATAAAATTTATAAGGACCAATAGGATTCAAGATGATGATGTCAACCATGGGGGATGATTCACCATTTTTTAAGTAAAAGGGTACAAATATTAAAAAATAATAAAATAATAAAACTACTTTTTCAACTCGTATTTTCAACTTATCTCCCAAAGTTTTTACTCAAATTTCAAGCGGGAATACTTTTTGGATGCAAAATTTAATTCCTCATCCAAGGAGTACCCATGTTGCATACTTTCGATGGACCCTGCTACAAGAAAAATGAGAAATACATAAAAACACGTGATTATAATCACGTTTTTCATGTATTTATAATTTTTCATGTAGTAAAACCCCTCGAAAGTATGCAACATGGGTACTCCTTGGATGAGGAATTAAATTTTGCATCCAACGAGTACTCCTACTCGAAATTTGAGTAAAAACTTTAGGAGATAAGTTGAAAATATGAGTTGAAAAAGTAGTTTTTTCTTTTTTCCCTCTTAAATTTGATGATGTAATCAAAGATTATTTTATTATTTCTGCTATTATTTTATAATTTCCTTAGGAGGCCCATTTTAGACCTCAAGATTCCCCTAATGGTCAGTTTTCTCATGTTTTCCTGATGAATTTCTTAGTTTTCTTGTTTCTTGAGATCAACTTTATGGTGAATCTTGAAGTTTCATTTCGTCATAAATTTCTCGTGTTTTCTGTAACATAAAATGAATTTATGTTACCTTCGCTAGTAGTTCTGGGGTGTAATTAACTCAGGCTATTTACGGAAGGTCATTTTATTCACTTTCATGTATTTTGGTGTCCAGTGCTAATAACTTGGAGCGGTAATACCTGAAGGCTGCTTGATTTCTATATCTTAGGGACTTTTTATAGAGTGTGCTATTTGCTCCTAGATTTCTATAGCTTCATAATTTTTTGAGTTTAATTAATCTCATAATTATAAAAAGTGGTTGATCGATCGCCTCGTTGATCGAGGAGGCTTTGTGGGCTTTCTCCTGCGAGTGCCAAGCCTTCTTCAAGAAGGCGTAGGAGAAATTCTGCTAGTGATTTTCATCCAGTAGTTGCGAAAACATCGGAGAGTAATCCTCCAACTGGGGTTTTTTTTGTGGCTGGTCCTATTACTAGTGGTATTATAGTGAGGATTACTCCACTCATCTCTAGATGCTTGTTTCTGGCAGAAGAAGTTGAAGTTAAAGAAGGTCCTGAACTTCGAGGTACTCCTTCCTCTCCTCTTCCTGCCTGTTTTCTACCCATTATTTTGTATGTTGGGTCCACGTCTTAGAGACTAGCTAGCCCCCATCCTTATCCCTTTCTTTCGATGGCCATGGCTGTGAACACAACTTCGGCTATGAGCACCACGAGTGTGCAAACTCCTCTTTCAGTTGAAGGAGGGGGTACTATTGCTATTTCAAATATCAATCCCAGTGCTTCTATTTTTGGCTCTGCTTCTATTGAATTTACGAGTGGGGGTACCCAAGCATTTCCTTCCAATTCTGGTCCCTTTTCTTTTGGAATTCCATCTAGTGCAATTCCTTCTATTTTCTTCACTGCTACTTCTGCTGTCTCTGCACCTATGCCTTCTATGGCTAGTGGGTCATCTTCTTTTCAGGGTTTCTGCTTCGGAAGTGGTCACATTCCTCATTCGAACCCTTCCTTAGGATCTTTTCCTTTTACCTCTCAAAGTCAAGGTTTTAATCCTTTCCTCAGAGGTCAGAGCTATAATACTTTTCAAGGCTAGAACCCTTATTTTATAGGGTTGGGAGCTGTGAATTATTTTTTCTCTAGTCAGCAAGGGAATGTACCGTTCCCTTCCGTAGGTGCTTCTCAGGGTTTCTCTCCATTCGCCAATTCTTGGAACCCTTAACAAGGGGTTTCCTCTTCATTTAATACTTTGATTGGGGGAAATATCCATGTTTATGGTAATCCTACAATGGGAGGGGGTCCTTCTCTGAATGCTTCTGGACCATAAGGTTTCTCTTATGGCTTAGCCTTTTATATGACCAATCTTCGACAACCCGGTGCCTCAATAAATCCAGGGCATTCTTTCAAAATGCTAGGAATCCTTCATTTTTTGGATGGAATTCTCAAGTTCCTCCACGCTTACCTTTCCTGACAACTTTAAACTTTCCAGATTTATCAAAATTGACGAAGGATCCAATTCAATATAGCCCGAGTTGGCCTCCGGTCCCTACTAAAATTCCCTTAGATATTCCAAAATTTGAACAGAAGACCGGTGAGGATCCGTCTGACGATGTTACCAGCTTCCACTTATGGTGTTCGTCGAACTCCCTTATTAACGATTTGATTAGGTTGAGGCTATTTCAACGCACCCTAATTGGAAATGCTGAAAAATGGTACATTAAGCTGATAGGGGGTAGTTTTGCTACTTTTGGCGAGTTGGCTACTATGTTTCTGAACCATTTCCAGTTGCCTATTCATTATGATGCTGGGAATGATCTCCTGGCCAATTTCCAGCAGGACAAGGAAACCCACATTTCTGATCATATTCAGGAGTGGAGGAGAAGGAAGAGGCCCATTAAAGCCCAGATTCCAAATGAGTTCCTTCTCGAATGGTTTCTTAAATCCTTACAGCCATAAATCTTGAAGGATGTATCTCTTTATGGGGTATTCTCTAAGGAGTAGGCTATATTTAGTGCTCAACAGTTATAACTGATCTATTCTCAGTCTGGGGTCCTTAATAATATTTTTCCGGATGCTCCTCATTCCAAAGTGTATTTACCTAAAATGAAGCCAGGTCCTCATGTTGACAGGCTTATCGGTTCGATTGATAGTGGCACAACTAACCTGCTAAATCAATTGCAACAATTGTCTTTACAATATGCTTCTTCTGGTCAGGCTAAGCCATTGGTCTCAACTCCTTCTCAACCCTTGACTATTAATGTTGTTCAAGCTTCTAATGCCAAAGGAAATGAACAATCCAATGGGAAGGAGAAGGGATAGAATAATAGGAAGAAAGACAAGGATGGGAAGGGTAATGCGAACAAATCCAACGATAATGTTGGAGAGGGTAAGAGGGACAATAAGAAGAAGGTTAAGTTTCCATGAAATTTATGCATTGGAGACCATCTTACTCACCTCTGCCCAAAAATTCGAGATGCTCAATGCGAATGTACCTTTCCCTTCCGTAGGTGCTTCTAAGGGTTTCTCTCCATTCGCCAATTCTTGGAACCCTTAACAAGGGGTTTCCTCTTCATTTAATACTTTGATTGGGGGAAATATCCATGTTTATGGTAATCCTACGATGGGAGGGGGTCCTTCTCTAAATGCTTCTGGGCCATAAGGTTTCTCTTATGGGTTAGCCTTCTCTATGACCAATCTTCGGCAACCCGGTGCCTCAATAAATCCAGGGAATTATTTCAAAATGCTGGGAATCCTTTTTTTGTTGGATGGAATTATCAAGCTCCTCCAAGCTTACCTTTCCTGGCAACTTTAAACTTTCTAGATTTATCAAAATTGACGAAGGATCCAATTCAATATAGCCCGGGTTGGCCTCCGGTCCCTACTAAAATTACCTTAGATATTCCAAAATTTGAACGGAAGACCAGTGAGGATCCGTCTGACGATGTTACCAGCTTCCACTTATGGTGTTCATCGAACTCCCTTATCAACGATTCAATTAGGTTGAGGCTATTTCAACGCACCCTAATTGGAAACGCTGAAAAATGGTACATTAAGCTGATAGGGGGTAGTTTTGCTACTTTTGGTGAGTTGGCTAGTATGTTTCTGAACCATTTCCAGTTGCCTATTCATTATGATGCCGAGACTGATCTCCTAGCCAATTTCTAGCAGGACAAGGAAACCCACATTTTTGATCATATTCAGGAATGGAGGAGAAGGAAGAGGCCCATTAAATCCCTGATTCCAAATGAGTTCCTTCTCGAATGGTTTCTTAAATCCTTACAACCATAAATATTGAAGGATGTATCTCTTTAAGGGGTATTCTCTAAGGAGTAGGCTATCTTTAGGGCTCAAAAGTTATAATTGATATATTCTCAGTCTGGGGTCCTTAATAATGTTTTTCCGGATGCTCCTCATTCCTATAGAAATTTTGAATAACTGTTATATTATTCACCGAGATTACCCTGATCACATACTATTTGAGCTTCATGCATAATAAATAATCTCTTCTACCATTGATCATTAATTGCGGAAATATAAACAATCGCATGCGCACATTAAAACCATAAACAATCACACATATAAACACAGTATTTATGGGAAAGCTTAAAGCTGAAAACCCCCAAATATCTGTAAATTATAATGATAGAGATCATGTAACAATCATTGTACAAACTCCTCACAAGCACTCAGTACAATCTCCAATTGTTACACACTACACAAGCTCAGATCTAGCAAAACACATGTTCCAATCTGCTCCACCTGTTAGCCTGCCTCTACTGCGCAATCCAAGATGAATAATGGCCCAATCTGAGTTCGAATCCCTCTGGTATGCACTGCGCAATCCTCATTGGCATCTCCATCAATGTGTGGTGCAAACTCATGCACCAGTATAGTCACAACTGATAGTCACACTGCTCTTTCACCTACCTCTTCACCGGTCTCCACTGAAACTGTCCATGCACCGTAGTGCGCTTCCGCCCTCTGATGGTTGGCGCTGCATGAGTGGTCTCTTCCACTCCATGAACCTCCTCTTGTGGCCGATCCACATCCTGAGGCTCATCCTTAGGAACTAATAGCTCCTCATCTGCATGCAAGTGTGGCTCCCTCTCAAGCGAACACTTCATGGCTTTCTCCTCCTGAAATTTGATATCCCGTCGCACAAAAGTCTTGCGACTGTCTGGAAAATACACACGATAGTTGTGGGGCGTATCAGTGTACCCCAAAATATCCCAACCTCTGTGGTCGGCTCTAGCTTCTTCCTGGAATCCGTCGTCACATGAATGTAAACAGGTGAACCAAAAATCTTCAAATGGGAAATATCAGGCTTCTTACCAGAAAACGCCTCCTCGGGTGTACTCATGCCAAGTATCTTGTGAGGACAACGGTTCTGCACATATACTGCAGTATTGCATGCCTCAGCCCACAAGTGTATGGGAAGGCCCTGATCATGCAACATCGCTTGTGCAGCACCCACGATCGTTCTGTTCTTCTGCTCAACAACCCCGTTCTACTGTGGGTTATGAGGTGCTATGAGCTCTCTTAAAATTCCTTCTGCGCTGCAAAAGTCCTTGAATTCACCAGAGATGAATTCACCACCATTGTCACTCCTAAGAGCCTTCACCTGCTTCCCCGACTCTTTCTCAACTAGTGCCTTGAACTCACAGAACTTTGAGTATGTATCACTCTTCTTCTGCATGAAGAATATCCAACACTTACGAGAAAAATCATCAACAAAGATCACATAATACCTGTGCTTTGCTGTCGAAGCTACTGAGAAAGGTCCACACACGTCTGTGTGAATTCTCTCAAGGATCTTCCTGGCGCGACTATCATTCTCGTGAAAGGTGGCTTTCAAAAATTTTCCCAAGGTACATCCCTTGCACTGATCTGACTGCGCAAGAGTACCCTTAGGAAGCCCAGTAGAAATCTGCTGCAGTATCTTCAAAGCTCCATGGTGATGGTGGCCCAATCTCCGGTGCCACAACTCGCCATCATCCCGGCTCACCACTCCTTCTGCCTTGCCTGCCATTGCTGTGTAGCCATCTACATGCAATTGATAAAGGTTCTTAACTCGAACCCCTATCCTCCTGGTCTCACCATTTGCCTTACTGCGCAGGAAAGTCTTTCCTTCGCTAAAGACAACATCATATCCCTTGTCTTCTAACATCGCCACAGAGATAAGATTCTTCTTCAATCCTGGAACATGCATCACTTCCTTCAATACGAAGGGTTTACCAGACTCCCTCTCAAAGGAAATGGTACCGATACCAGTCGCACTGTATCTACCATCATCGCCCATCTCAATGTGCACTCCAAGATCTTTCTCATCCAGATCAGCAAACAAATCTCGATCTCCTGTCATGTGAAAAGACGCACCACTGTCCAGAAACCACACTGATCCCGCCACACTTGAGACCAAGCATGCGATCAGCGAAAAATCCAGCTCAAACTGCGAGGCTAAGGCCTCTCCAGCTACAGATATAGCAGCCTGCTTATTTTTCTTCTTCTGCGGACAATTTGTGGCATAATGTCCGTGTTGGTGACAGTGAAAGCACTTCACCTTGGACATGTCCTGCTTCTTGCCTTTCGCACCGGATTGAGAAGCTTTCTTGTTCTTCCCCTTCTTTTCTTTGGCAACCAAAGCGCAATTCTCTTCATCAGATGCCTTTGATGAAGATCCGTCCCTGGTACTTCACCTTATCTCCTCTTGCACAAGATCCGACCAAAGTCGCTCCCATCCTGGCAATTTCTCCCGACCATTGACAGAGTCTTGATAGGAATGCCAACTCTTCGGAAGCCCAAGGAGAGCCAAGCTCACCAAGTCCTCATCATCTATAGTCACCCCCACACTTCCCAGCTCATCCCTGCATTGGATGAACTTCGTGAGGTACTTGGGCATACTGTCGCCTTTCTCCATCTTTATGTTTCTGAGTTTATCCTTAAGCGCCAACTTCCTCTGGTCGCTCTTGCTTTGGAATAAATCTATCAAGGCTTTCCACATCAAGAATGGAGAAGCCTTACCATGCAGGCTAGACACTATGTGATCCTTCACGCCCTCCAACAAAATCCTTCGACACTTTGCTGTCTTCTTTTGCCAAGCCTCAATTACGGCAGCATCGCTAGAAGTAGGCTTTGGGACTTCAGCATCTATGAACTCCTTCAACCCATTGTCATCTAGCACCGCCTCCATCCTGTCCTTCCATGCAATATAATTCGAGCTGCCCTCAAGGGCATACTCCAATCGCAATCTGTTGAAAGACATCTCAACTTCGACACCAAGAAAACACTACTGCAAATTCGAATTACACCAGCACAAAACTCAATCGCTTCAATGTTTTGCAATTGCTCCAATCATCAATATCACTCCGATATGATGTATAAATTTGAATAAATGTTAAATTATTCACCGAGATTATCTTGATCACACACTATTTGAACTTCATGCATAATACATAACCTCTTCTACCATTGATCATTAATTGTGGAAATATAAACAATCGCATGCGCACATTAAAACCATAAACAATCACACATATAAACACAGTATTTATGGGAAAGCTTAAAGCTGAAAACCCCCAACTATCTGTATATTATAATGATAGATATCATGTAACAATCATTGTACAAAATCCTCACAAGCTCTTAGTACAATCTCCAATTGTTACACACTACACAAGCTCAGATCTAGCAAAACACATGCTCCAATCTGCTCCACCTGTTAGCCTGCCTCTACTGCACAATCCAAGATGAATAATGGCCCAATATGAGTTCGAATCCCTCTGGTATGCACTGCGCAATCCTCATTGGCATCTCCATCAATGTGTGGTGCAAACTCATGCACCAGTATGGTCACAACTGATAGTCACACTTGCTCTTTCACCTACCTCTCCACTGGTCTCCACTGAAACTGTCCATGCACTGAAGTTAACTGATGTATTCTTTAGTTGATTTATGATTTAATAATTAGTGAATTAATTAATAATTAATTCAAACCACTCTCACTAGTGTATCAATCAGTTAGACTAGATACAACTAGCTCAACTATGTTTAACTGAGTTAAACTGAACACAACTCCATTAAATCCTCAATCAACTCCACCAAACTCTATCACATGAGTTCTAACTGAAGTCTCCATGCAATAGCTCCACATAACCCTCAGGAATAACGTAATTCCTTCTGTCAGCTGCATGTGCCACATCTGTGCACTTAATTGAAGTGCTCCAAGAGGATAAGATAATGTTTAGAGTCCAAATATTATTAAGAACTAATAATATTCAACATATCTATTTTTAGACTGGCAATCTAAAAATAGATTCCGCCTAGTATGTCTAAAAATAAAAGTCCATCTATTTTTTCTGACTTGACCAACCATCCACAAATAGCATCCTGCAACTCATAGAACATGATCCATATGTCTAAAAATAGACATAGTATAAAAATAGACTTTGCGCCAAAAATAGCCTGCGGGCCCACTTAGTGAAGGCGAATTCTTTCCACTAAGCTCATCATCTTGTTGCAATCTCAACATATTTAGCCAAAACGAAGCCAGGTCCTCATGTTGACAGGCTTATCGGTTCGACTGATAGTGGCACAACTAACCTGCTAAATCAATTGCAACAATTGTCTTTACAATATGCTCCTTCTGGTTAGGCTAAGACATTGGTCTCAACTCCTTCTCAGCCCTTGACTATTAATGTTGTTAAAGCTTCTAACGCCAAAGGAAATCAACAATCCAATGGGAAGAAGAAGGGACAGAATAATAGGAAGAAAGACAAGGATGGGAAGGGTAATGCGAACAAATCCAACGATAATGTTGGAGAGGCTAAGAGGGACAATAAGAAGAAGGTTAAGTTTCCATGAAATTTATGCACTGGAGACCATCTTACTCACCTCTGCCCAAAAATTCGAGATGCTCAATGCTTGTGTTATCACTCAGAAAAAATGAAACATCATTTGACAAAGTCTTAGAGGTCCACGTGTCAAAGGTAGGGTCATAGAATTCATTTTCCATTACTTGGTTAAGGAAAATTTTAAATTTTTCTTATTATCTTATCCTAAAGTCCAAAACTCACCCTCATTCAAATATTTTCATGTCACATCAATCATTATTTTCTGACATTTTTCATTTCCCAAATTTATAACACCGAAAAATTCATTTTAGCCAAGAATCCCTACTTTCGTAGCGAAATACACAGAGAAAGCACACTTTTCGCTATGAAACTTCTAATACTTTCATAGCGAAACTGCCCAGAAATACACTAGGTATGCTACAAAAGTAAGGTTTCCTATCTGTCTTGTCAAAACAACTGCTAGGTGTCAGTAAATGATTGAAAGAGATAGGGTGGATGCCATTCGAGTCAGTTAGTGTTAAGATCAAGGTACAATGGTCATGGCTGAAGTCACTATCACCATTTTAAGTGTGTATGAGTCATTTGTCATTCTCCATTCCCTCCTTGCGTGTTATTGAGCTCTGGAGAGTTATTTCACTAAGCGCAAGCTGTGGCTGGTATTTTCAAAGGTTTTCAGGTATCACTGATCAAACGAGGCAGAAAAGACATTAAAGAACCATTGTTGCAAAGAGGAATACCAACAGAGGTGGCCACTGTCTTAGATATGAGCCATCAAACATGAACCTGATAAATGAAGAGCCAAAAACTTCAGAAGTTCTCAGAAGAACAAGATGTTTGTATTTTTTTCAAAGGTTGCAAGGATTCCATGTACATGTTTCTAAAGAGTTTGCCCTAAATTTCAATGGGACATCTGCAAAAGTGGGAATGCTGAACCTCACTATAACACCAGAAACCATTGCAGCGGCAATAGGGATTCCAAGAGGAGAAGAAAAATAGTTCAAAGGTTTCAAATTCAACATGCAGGAATGTAAAGAATTTATCAAGCCAAAAAATAGTGAGGTTGACCTTACAAATTTCATTCCAAGGAGTTGCATGAAAGATAATTTCTCAAAGCTACTGCTTATCATTCAGAAATATTTCACTTATGAAGGGAGATATCATAAAGTTTATTCTTACCACTTCAAGCTTCTTATACATTTTGTTGGTAAGATATCTCTTGATCTACCTTTTTAATTATACAGAAGCTTATCAAAAATGGAAAATACAGTTCAAGCTAAATCTGAAGGAAGTGAAACCTCACTTTTTCATCATGGTTTAATAAAATTGCTGGTTTTATATGAGTTACAAAGACTAGGTAGAGACTGGTCTTCTTTTCTGTTTGTTAGTGGTTTTGAAGTGGATGCAATTACCCCTAAAAGAACTCCTAAACCTAGAGTTATACCAACACCTTTAGTGGCAGAACAAAGTGAACCAGTAATCATGGAAACAGAACAGTTGTAGAAACTTCATACACCTACCGTTTCACCTTCAAAACAAAAGTCAACAATGACCAAACCTGCAAAACAAGAGCCAAATGTGAGTAAACATGGCAGCAAAAGGATTACAAGGAGCCAAACAGTGGCTAAAGGCAATTTATAAGATATTCTACATGCTATTGATATTGAAGAGACTCCTATAGTCCAAGCTGAGCATATAGATGAGGGAGGAAAGAAGCTCAAGAAAGATAAATCAGAAAAGAAATTAGAGTTTGAAGGTGAGGATGGAGGTTTTATATTTCAGGCTAGGAAACCGATGACAAGACATGCTAGAAAACTTTTGGAAAGCAATAAAGAAGTTCATCCAGCCACTGACACTATCCAACCACCACAAAGAATTATTGACCTATCATCACCTGCAGAAGAAGATCCAGTCATCAAGCAAAGGAAAGGAAAGGAGAAAATTATTGAAAAAATAGAGATTGAGGTCTTAAAGGAGCAATTGAAGTTAGAAAATCATGAAATAGCAGTCATGAAGAAAGAGACAAGGAAACATAATGTCCAAAAAGTGCAGTTTTAGAAAATGAAAGAGACTTGGGAAAATCAAGTTGATAGTGTGTCAAATACCTTAGATGATACACAACAACTAATCAAATGGACTATGCCATTAAGGAAAGAGGTGAAGCATGTTATAAGAATGGACCTGCACTTGAAATATAGCAACAGAAATTTGAAGGACCAAGTTAAAGACCTCCAAGAGCAGTTAGAATTGATCCATGAGGAGCTGGAGAAGAAAGGTTTAAAGATGATTGTAGTTGAGGAACCCATAGCTCAACTCATCATTAATTAAGAAGAAACACCTCAAGGCTCTTAAATTGAGTTTGTTTATGATTTGAGAGGCAAATGGCATGTTGAAAACCAAATTTTTACAGCTGGAAGGTACCTTTTTGAAACAAGGTCAAAATCTGGAAATTGCACAGTTTTCCACAGTTTCGTAGCGTTTCCTAGGCTTGAAGCCAAAAAAACACTACGAAAATTTATGTAGATTTTTTTTTTTTTTTTTTGCTTCTAAAACCATTTTTTGTAGCTTTTATGGAGGGGACATTATAGTGATGATATTTCAAGTCATGATGGACATCATGCAAGAGCAAAGAAGTAGAAATTTTAATTGCAAAAGTCATTTTTTGTATGCTGCGAAACTACCATGCTTTCGTAGAGAGCTGTTTTGAAGGTTTCTGAGTAGGTTTAAGAGAAATTTTGGACAAGCGGACACATTCAATAGGTCAAGGGATGTTTCCATTAATCATCCATGACTTGAAGACCATTAAATGAAGACAAATCATCAGTTGAAGACTTCGTTGAAGATAGGGCCCTGTTTTCCTAAAAAATAGGGTTTGTTTCCATATGTAGAGGGGGATATTTAAGATGTCAAGTACTGATGAGTTCTATCAAATCCTATTTGAACATGTGAAGCATTAGTTGTCAAATATGTAACTGTTTTAAGAGATAAGGTAGTTTGGTGTAATAAATAGGAATTTGAGTCCTATTAGGAAAAGGATTGTTTTAGAGTGTAGCTGTCATTTTCTCATTAAAGCACATGTTTTCCTGTTATGAAAGGTGTCATAGGAAGAGTTCGATGAATCTAGCCAAGAGGCAGATCATCTCTGATGTAAGAAAGTATATTAAATCGAAAATCATCGAATTTGTAAAGGGTTGGAGATTTTTTGCACTACTGTAGCTTTATGTAATTTGACTGATATCAGTAATACAGAGGAGATTTTCTTGAGATACCTGAGATTCTCATGGAGTTTTTATTTATTTCCTGATCTGTATTTTTAAGTGTACTACTTGCAGTGGATTTCATCTTTATTACTCAGAATTCATATGTGCATGCTCTGACTTCCTTTATTGATGAAATGGCCATGTTATTCTATGTTCCATGTGTGATTTACCTTTGCTAAAAACTCTTACCTGCCTCAACTTCCATGTCAAGAGACCTTATCATTTAAATTACTAATTTTTTGACTCCATAAGCCCAATGGTTGTAGACCTGTACTCTTTTCAACCTACACACATCACAATCAAGTTATTTTCAAAATAGAGTTAGCCATCTAGTTTCATCATTATCAAATATCATTAACCCATTTGAGAGAGCCCTCTAGGACTGAAGAGGCTAAGCTTAAGTCATAAGCTAGTTTGAAACAATTACATAGAGTTGTCTGATTAGCAGACAATTGAGTGCAATTTTGTGATAACATTTTGGTGCGTTTTTCGGGAGCCTGAAGATATACTTTCCCGAAATTTTGAAGTTGAAATTATGAAGGTAGCAGGAGCTCAGAAAGCTATTCGAGGCTGCATAGGTGACTCCATTCAAAATTCATATGATCAAAGGTGGCTTCGAGAAGGGGATACACGAGTAGTAATCCTGATCCAGATCCACCTACCATTGTGGACAATCCAAACACCATCTCCAGAGGCAGACAAGGAATTTCTGCGATATCAGGTACTCTATTACATACAAAATCCTTGTCCTCTGAATTTTTAAGAAGTCCTGAAGATAAAAAGTTTGATGATAAAATTCAGGAAGTCTTGTTTAGGTCTGAAAGTGAAAAGGAATTCACTGAAATTGTCTTAGACCTACATAAAAGAGGTATTGATACCTCAGCCTTAGTAACTAAAAAATATAAAGAAGATTTTTGGGAAGTAGCCACTTCATAGTTACTGCTAGAGAAAGAATCTTTGGATAGGTTGAAGGAACTAGACCCATTTGAAATTTTGTTAAGAAGTAAAACTAGTGTCCCGCTTCCTGATTGGAGTTCAATTGTGACTGGATAACAAAGAACAAACAACCCTACTCTTAACAGTTCCTCTTCCTCTACTGCTGTTGCCCCTAAATCTACCACAATCGCAGTCATCATGGCAGGAAATGTGCCACATTCCCCTGCTACTGCACCTGCTAGGTATGCCCCTCTTGTTCTTCCAGCTATCCTAAATTCCCTTCCTAGAAAATATTATGCTAGAATCAAAACTTGGGGAAGTGATGAAGAGATTACAACTGAAGAAAATGTAGACCAGTTCAATGACTTCATAGACAGAGAGGAGGTTGACCATGAGGATATCAAGATGAGATTGTTTGCTCAGAGCTTTACTGGTGAAGTTAGGAAGTGGTTCAAAGCCCTTGCTGTAGGAAGCCTACATAATTGGAATGAATTTGAAGATATATTTTTGAGGAAGTGGGGAAATAGAACCAACCCTGTACAAGACCTCACTGAGTATAATAGTTTGAAAAGGGCTATTGATGAAACTGTTCAAAAAATTTCAAAAATATTTAACAAAGTTTATGACTCCATCCTTAACCATCTAAAGCCTCCACCATGAGCAGCTCAGCTGAGATATTCTGAAGCCTTTGATTATGAATTTTCTATCCTGCTAAGAGAAAGAGAATCCCCTTCACTTGTTGAAATGAAAAATTATGCAGTGAAGGTGGAGGTCAATATGATAGCAGCAAAAAAGTCCAAGATGGGAAAGAATAAATTGAAAGAAGAAGATAAAACTTCCACCTCAGATGAAAAATTTGATTCCATGATGAAGATAATGGAAAAAATGATGTATAGCTTGCCTTTGGGAATACCTCTGCTCCTCCTACACAACATGAACCTCAGTTTATAAATCCTCAATTCAGAAGACCTCAAAACTAGCAGATACCAAGCAAAAACAGAAATCAACTACCTGACCCTCAAGTAAGTCCTCCTTTTCAGCAAAACTTAGTTGATGAAGAAGATCAGCCTGAAATACAAGAATACTCAATTCATTGCTTAGATGAAAACATGTCAGGAATGTTTTTGACTAAGGAGGAACATGATGAGTCAGATCATGATGTAAACAAGGATGAGGAATCATCTGATTATCTTAAAGGGTATCAACATGCAATCTTTGAGATGCAGAAACAATACAACCTTAGAAACAGAAATGTGCCAATTATTGTAAGAAAAACACAACCCAAGAAAGATGCCCCCAAGGCTGCTGAGGTTAGGAAAGATGCACCACCTCATCCTCCTGCTAAAGAGACTGAAAAATCTGCTTCTGTTTTTAGTTTAGAGAGTGAGATCTCTAAGATCAAAGTCCCAGTACCTTTTGGAGAAATTTTTAAGGTGAATGAATATAGAAGTAAGATTTTAAAACTGTTGAATTCTCAACCAGGAGCTACACATATCCTAAATGTTCAAGAATATCATCCGACCATATACTTGGGTCCAAGATTAGAGGATGAGCAGAATGAAGAGGTGCCTCCTTTTTATGTTAGCCTTAGTATTCATGACATGACATTGCATAATGCCATGTTGGATTCAGGAGCCTCTCACAATCTTATGCCCAAAGTGATCATGAAAGGATGGGATTGGAAATTACTAGACCATATAAGGATTTTTTTTCCTTTGATTCAAAAAGAGTTCAGTGCATTGGTTTCATAAAATATGTTGTTGTTGGTCTTACACAAGTCCCTGCCAAGACAATGGTAATGGAATTTGTGGCAGCAGACATTCCACCTAAGTTTGGCATGTTGTTATCAAGGTCATGGGCATAAAAGATCAAAGGTACAATGCATATGGACCTAAATTATGCCACCATTGCTATTTTTGGTGAGAAAAGGAGAATATATAGAGAAACAAGGATGGCTTATATGGTAAGTAGTAAAGACAAACCTCAGCATTTTCCAATATATGTTGTTGATACTGAACTAGGATCTTCTATTATTTTCAATGAATTGACTGATGAAGCAGAAGATGAAAAGAAATTAGAAAAGAAATAGACAAAAAATCAGCAAATCAGTGAGGAGAAGATGGAAGGTTGGTGGTTGTCTATCTAGATGACATAATAGTCTTCTCAAGGAGAGAAGAATATCACTTGAAGCACCTAGAAAAGATTTTGCTGAAGTGTAGAAGGTTTGGAATTTCTCTCAATCCAACTAAAAGAATTTTTTCTCTGACTTCAGGGAAGTTACTTGGGCATATTATTTCTAAATATGGGATTAATATTGATCCAAACAGGGTCAATGCAATTCAGAAAGTTGATCTGCCTACAAGCAGAAAGGAAATTCAATCTTTCCTTGGAAGAGTAAATTTTGTGAGGAGGTTTATTCCTAATTTTACTGAGATTTAAAGAGGCATAACAAAGATGCTAAAGAAGGGAGCTGAAATCAAGTGGACAGTAGTAGCAAAGCACTCATTTGAGGAGATTAAGAAGGCACTCACTCAAGCAACAGTTTTGATCAGCCTGGATTTTTCAAAAGAATTTCTGGTTTTTACATTTGCATCAGAAAATATAATTGCTGGAGTTTTGCTGCAGAAAGGAAAGCAAGGTATTGAGCAACCCATTTCATTTTTTAGCAGGAAATTAGCTAATTCAGAGCTAAAGTACAACATCTTAGAGAAGCAAGCTTATGCCTTGGTCGAGGCCATCAAAGATTTCAGAATTTACATTTTTCATTCTCATGTTATAGCTTTTGTTCCTAATGTTGTTGTGAAAGACATCTTAACTCAAGTTGATCCTGATGGTAAAAGAGGGAAGTGCATAGTTAACTGTTGGAATATAATATATAGATTGGGCCCACAAAATTGGTCAAATGTCAAGGCCTAGAAAAGATGATGGCACAGTCAAATTTTGACTGTCTTGACATGAATTTAATTGCAAAAATTTCAGAATTATCAGATGAAGATGAAGAACTGATTCCCATTGAAGATAAGTACATCCTTTCTGATTGGTACAAAGACATTGTTTTTGTCTTACATCATCATAGAGCGCCTGCTGAGTTGAAAAAGTCCAAGGAAAGGTTTGTAAAGCTAACGTCTTTGAGGTACTGCATCATTGATAAAAATCTGTATTGGAAAGATACCGGTGGTATTCCTTTGAATTGTTTGTTGGAAGAGGAGGCTGAAAAATTGATTGAGGAGTTTCACAAAGGAGATTGTGGAGGTCATCATTATTGGAAGGCTACAACAAATAATATTCTCAGAGTAGGGTATTATTGGCCTACTATGTTTAAAGATGTTTACAAAAATATTGCTACCTGCCATAAATGCAGATTTTTGATGGTAAGAAGAAGGTTGTTCCTTTACTCTTGATGCCTATCTATGTTGAGATGCCATTTCAACAGTGGGGGCTATATTTTATTGGTGAGATTCATCCATCATCTTCAGGTCAGCATCGCTGGATTCTAACAACAACTTATTATTTCACCAAGTGGATTGAAGCAATCCCAACTAGGCAAGCAAATGATTCAGTTATCATTTCATTTTTGGAAAATAATATATTGTCTAGATTTGGATGCCCTATGAAGATCATCACTGATAATGCACAGGCATTCAAATCTAAGAAGATGATCAATTTTTTTCATCAATATCACATTACACTTGGGCACTCTACTGCATATTATCCATAAGGTAATGGTCTTGTTGAATCTTCTAACAAGAGCATTGTGAGGATTATTAAGAAGGTGTTGCAGAAAAATAAGAAGTCGTGGCATTTGAAGCTGAAGTATGATCTGTGGGCTGATAGAGTGTGCACAAAGATATCACTTGGAACTTCACCTTATGAGTTGGTTTATGGAGCTGAAGCCATTTTTCCTACATCCTTGGGAGTTCCTGTCATGAAGCTACTGCAATTCAGGAGCCAAACGCAATTCAGAGGAGAATTAATCAGTTGATAGCAATATAGGAGAAAAGGGAGGCAGTATATAATAGTAATCTGCAATCTCAAAACAGAATCAAGAAGACATTTGACAGGAAGGTCAAGGAGGAAAAATTTCAAATCCAAGATGTGGTTTTGAAATGGGAGGCCAGGATTGAAGAAAAGGGGAAACATGGTAAGTTTGAGAATATTTGGAAAGGTCCATTCAGAGTAGCTACATTTCATGGTAGCAACACTTACATTCTGCAGGAGATCGATGGAAAACCTTGTGCTGGAGGGCCTGTCAATGGAAGGTTTTTGAAGCACTATTCCTCTTAAATTCCGTTGATCATTTATTCCATTGTATATATTCCATTTTATATGTTTTTCTGCTAATAAAGACAAGATGATCATCAAGCTTGAGCCCAAATCGAAGGCCATTAGAGTTTGAAGGAAAGCTTGGAAAATTTAAGAGTTTTTGTTTTCAAGAAGATGGATAACAACACTGGAACTACAGGTTCTTCAATGTATCACACGGGCACACCATCCCAGGTGGAGCCACTGTTATCACTCAGAAAAAATGAAACATCATTTGACAAAGTCTTATAGGTTCATGTGTCAAAGGTAGGGTCATAGAATTCATTTTCCATTACTTGGTTAAGAAAAATTTTAAAATTGTCTTATTATCTTATCCTAAAGTCCAAAACTCACCCTCATTCAAATATTTTCTTGTCACATCACTCATTATTTCTGACATTTTTCATTTCCCAAGTTTATAAAATTAATTTTATCCAATAATCCCTACTTTTGTAGCGAAATGCACAGAGAAAACACACTTTTCGCTATGAAACTTCTAATACTTTCATAGCGAAACTACCCAGAAATACACTAGGTACGCTACGAAAGTAAGGTTTCCTATTTGTCTTGTCAAAACAGCTGCTAGGTGTTAGTAAGTGATTTATCAAAAGAGATAGGGTAGATGCCATTTGAGTCAGTTAAGGTTAAGATCAAGGTACAATGGTCATGGCTGAATTCATTATCACCATTTTAAGCATGTATGAGTCATCATTATGCCATGAGTTGTCATTGAACTTCAAAATATTTCCAAATTGAGTCATTTGTCATTCTCCATTCCCTCTTTGTGTTTTATTGAGCTCTGGAGAGATATTTCACTAAGCCCAAGCTATGACTGGTATTTTCAAAGGTTTGCAAGTATCACTGATCAAGTGAGGCAAAGAAGACATTAAAGAACCATGGATGCAAAGAGGAAGACCAAAAAAGGTGGCCACTATCTTAGATATGAGCCATCAGACATGGATTTGATAAATGAAGACCCAACAACTTTAGACGTTTTCAGAAGAACAAGATGTTTGCAGTTTTGTCAAAGGTTGCAAGGATGCCATGTACAGGTTTCTAAAGAGTTTGCCCTAAATTTCAATGGGACATCTACAAAAGTGGGAATGTTGAACCTCACTATAACACCATAAACCATTGTAGCAGCAATAGGGATTCCAAGAGGAGAATAAAAATGGTTAAAAGGTTTCAAATTCAACATGTAGGAATGTAAAGAATTTATCAAGCCAAAAAATAGTGAGGTTGACCTTACAAATGCCATTCCAAGGAGTTGCATGAAAGATAATTTCTCAAAGCTATTGCTTATCATTCATAAATATTTCACTTGTGAAGGGAGATATCATAAAGTTTATTCTTACCACTTCAAGCTTCTTCTAAATTTTGTTGGTAAGATCTCTCTTGATCTACCTTTTTGTTTATACAGAAGCTTAGCAAAAATGGCAGATAAAGTTCAAGCTAAATCTGAAGGAAGTGAAACCTCACTTTTTCATCACGGTTTAATAAAATTGTTGGATTTAGATGAGTTACAAAGAATAGGCAGAGAATAGTCTTCTTTTTTGTTTGTTAGTGGTTTTGAAGTGGATGCAATTACCCCTAAAAGAACTCCTAAACCTAGAGATATACCATCACCTTTAGTGGCAGAACAAAGTGAACCAATAATCATGGAAACAAAGCAGTTGCAGAAACTTGATACACCTACTGTTTCACCTTCAAAAAAAAAAAGTCAACAATGATCAAACCTGTAAAAAAAGAGCCAACTGTGAGTAAACATGGAAACAAAAGGATTACAAGGAGCCAAATAGTGGCTAATGGCAATTTAGAAGATATTCTACATGCTATTGATATTGAAGAGACTCCTATAGTCCAAGCTGAGGATATAGATGAGGGAGGAAATAAGCTCAAGAAAGCTAAATCAACAAAGAAATTAGATTTTGAAGGTGAGGATGCAGGTTTTATGTTTCAGGCTAGGAAAACCATGACAAGACATGCTAGAAAACTTTTGGAAAGTAGTTTTGAAGTTCATCCAACCACTGACACTGTCCAACCACCACAAAGCATTATTGACCTATCATCACCTGCCGAAGAAGATCCAGTCATCAAGAAAAAGGAAAGGAAAGGAGAAAATTATTGAAAAAATAGAGATTGAGGTCTTAAAGGAGCAATTGAAGTTAGAAAATCATGAAATAGAAGTCATGGAGAAAGAGGTAGGGAAACATAATGTCCAAAAAGTGCAGTTTGAGAAAATGAAAGAGATTTGGGAAAAGCAAGTTGATAGTGTGTCAAAGACGTTAGATGATACACAAAAACTAATCAAATGGACTATGCCATTAAAGAAAGAGGTGAAGCATGTTAGAAGAATGAACCTGCACTTGAAATATAGCAACAGAAAACTGAAAGACCAAGTTAAAGACCTCCAAGAGTAGTTAGAATTGATCTATGAGGAGTTGGAGAAGAAAGGTTTAAAGATGATTGATCTATCAGTTTCATGTTTGACTGTGCTTAAAATTGTTGGGAAAAATGCTGAGAGGGGGGGGGGTGAATCAGTATTTAGGGCAAAATAAAACTTTTTACTTTTTTCATGCTGTAAAACCCATACGCTACTTTGCTGAAGCCAACTAGCGTATACACGCAGATATCCTTCATAAAACTCGCGTATACACAGAGATCTAATTATGCCATTAGTTCTTCACTTATATCATTCCATCATTCATTCATTAGATGTTATATAAACAACAAACATGTGCAGTAAGAACAGAATAAACCATCACACAAAGAATCACACATGAACACCAGGATTTTTAGGTGGAAACCCAAGTCGGGAGAAAACCACCGCTGCAGTTGCTCAGCCTTCAATATTTTATTATAGAGAAAACATCTTACAACATATGTGCTGGCGCAAACTTGACCAGCACGCAGGCACCCACCTGCGCTCGTTTACCAGCCTCTCCTGGAAGGGAGCTCCAACCCCCCGACTCGTTTACCAGCCTCTCCTGGACGGGAGCTACGACCCCTCGATCTCATTTACCAGCCTCACCTGGAAGGGAGCTACGACCCCCCGATCTCGTTTACTAGCCTCACCTGGAAGGGAGCTATGACCCCCTGACTGAAGGCTACAACCCTCAGCACCTCTATGGACCACGTTTCATCAATTTTCACATCGGATAGGATCCAAAGTATCCTTAGACACCACTTGGCAGCTACTTTTCATCAAATTTTCGACCGGACCCACTCCATACTTTTACACAAATTTTCAACCATCAAACAAGACATATAAATCACCTACGTATATCAAAGAAATAAAAATATATCGCACGTACATTTCAAATGTCGTACTTCAAGAACCCTAGTTTGCATACGCGCTTTCCTTTCACCGATGTCGCGTATATACGCGCTTCCGTTCACATAAACCAGCGTATACTTCTGTACATATTACAGATCTAATTTCATTGCGCATACGCGCTTTCTCTTCAGCGAAGCCGCATATATACGCGCTTCCTCTGCGGCAAACAAGCGTATGGTTCTTCAGACATTTAGGTCATTGCAATTCTTCAGAACAGATACATCACACAAATTTTTACCCTTTACTTCAGACAGATGTTCGCCTCATCTCAGATCTAATCATTCCATAAACAGATCTAGCAAATACAAGTACATTTCAGATCTAGATCCCCTTCTTCATCACTCCTTCATCGGTGCATCATACATTCAGATCTTTCATTCAACTGTAACCCTTTCCATTCAGATATACTTCAGAGAGAAGTATTCATTCAAGCTCATACATCTTGCACCCACACTCATGATTTGCACAATGAATTTCTTCTCCTTATATAGGTTTACCCTTTTTCAATACCATGAGCCAAAACCACATTACTTCCGATGGTATTCCTGGACGAGGTCATTTAGACGAATCATTACCCAATACAATGGTTCAATACCATGGTGGTTACCCCTGGTTTTGCACTTTATGAGTGCTTTTTCCCATACGTGACTTGGCACGTTCTTTCCCGCGTGCATACGCGACTTCCCCTAGACAAATCCGTGTATTCCTTGAGACATACTCTTTTCACCATAGAATTAGCACATGCTGAATAAATTTCTTCATTGCCTTCTGTACTCACTGTAGATACATCAGATTTAGTTCATCAAGACATATTCTATCAAGCACAACTTCATCAAGTAAGTTGTCATCATCTTCATTCAGTGGGTTGCCATCAAGGACAACACTCTGCATCATATTGCCAACAAGCTCAACTCATCATTAATGAAGAAGAAACACCTCAAGGCTCTTAAATTGAGTTTGTTTATGTTTTGAGAGGCTAATGGCATGTTGAAAACCAAATTTGTACAACTGGAAGGTACCTTTTTTAAACAAAGTCAAAATCTGGAAATTGCACAATTTTCCTTAGTTTTGTAGCGTTTCCTAGGCTTGAAGCCAGGAAAACGCTACGAAAATTTCTGTAGCTTTATTTTTGCTTATAAAACCATTTTTTGTAGCTTTTATGGAGGGGAAATGATAGTGATGATATGTCAGGTCATGATGGACATCATGCAAGAGAAAAGAAGCAGAAATTTTGATTGCAAAAGTCATTTTTTGTACGCTACAAAAGTACGATACGAAACTGCCATGCTTTCATAGTGAGCAGTTTTGAAGGTTTCTGAGCAGGTTTAATAGCATTTTTGTACAGGTGGACACATTAAACAGGTTAAGGGCCCTTTCCAGAAATCATCCATGACTTGAAGACCATTAAATGAAGACAACTCATCAGTTGAAGACTTCGTTGAAGATAGGGTCTTGTTTTCCTAAAAAATAGGGTTTGTTTCCATATGTAGAGGGGGATATTCAAGATGTCAAGTAGTGATGAGTTCTATCAAAGCCTATTCGAACATGTGAAGGATTAGTTGTCAAATATGTAATTGTTTTAAGAGATAAGGTAGTTTGATGTAATAAATAGGAGTTTGAGTCCTATTAGGAAAATGACTTTTTAAGAGTGTAGCTGTCATTTTCTCATTAAAGCACATGTTTTCCTGTTATGCAAGGTGTCATAGAGTTTGATGAATCTAGCCAAGATGTAGATCATATCTGATGTAAGAAAGTCTATTAAAGGGAATATTATCAAATTTGTAAAGGGTTGGATATTTTTTGCACTACTGCTGCTTTATACTGATATTAGTAATACAAAGGAATTTTTCTTGATAGACCTGAGATTCTCATGGAGTTTTTAGTGCTTTCCTGATCTATATTTTTATGTGTACTACTTGCAGTGGATTTCATATTTATTACTCAGAATTCATATGTGTATGC
Source organism: Pinus albicaulis (assembly GCA_034641835.2). Classification (NCBI taxonomy): domain Eukaryota; kingdom Viridiplantae; phylum Streptophyta; class Pinopsida; order Pinales; family Pinaceae; genus Pinus; species Pinus albicaulis. Next base: position 1,247,606,277 of record CM076582.1, read on the forward strand.
TCCGACTTCCTTTATTGATGAAATGTCTGTGTTATTCTATGTGCCATGTGTGATTTACCTTTGCTAAAAACTCTTACCTGCCTCAGCTTCCATGTCAAGAGACCTTACCACTGAAATTACTGATTTGTTGACTCCATAAGCCCAATGGTTGCAGAATTTTTCTCTTTTCAACTTACACACATCAAAATCAAGTTATTTTCCAAATAGAGTTAGCCATCTAGTTTCATCATTATCAAATATCATTAACCCCTTTGAGAGAGCCCTCTCAGACTGAAGAGGCTAAGCTTCAGTCACAAGCTGGTTTGAAACAATTACATAGAGTTGTTTGATTAGCATCCAATCAAGTGCAATTTTGTGATAACATCTTGTTAGCTCAGCAAGGTTCCACTAGTTCCCAGGATGTACTGACAAACCCTTCTCCCCAAGGGAAACATCTGCTTGCTGGTGGGAATGATAATACTGGAGCTCCGGCTTGGGGCAACAAGGAAGGGGAAAATTCCTCAAATGTATATATGATGAGTGCTCACGCTGATGTCGCTATGAGATCTCGTGAATATGGTGAAGCTGAGTCTTCAAAAGTTAAAGGTGGTCTGAGTAATTCTGATCCACTCCATATACAGAGGCCTGCAGTTGAGCCTATACCTCAAGTGCTAAAAGGGTCTACGAAGCATACGACGATTAATCCTAATGCCAAGGCTTCCCAGAACTACTCCATTGTAGAAGATCTGGTGCAAAGTCCTTGTGCCATGTCTGTGTTAGAGGTACTCCTGCCGTGCCCAGAAAAAAGGAGTGCATTTCTCACTGTGATTGGGGCTGTTGATCCAAAAAACTCTCTTATGATTACATTTGACATGTCGAATCTTAAGAAGAGAGTTCCTCATCATATGGATTTTCAGATTAAATCTACATATCGGAAGACCAATATTTTTCGAACAATGGTCGATGAGGGTTCTTCCACATGTGTCATGTCTATCTCATGTTGGAAAGCCATTGGATCTCCTTCAACTTTGCCTTCACCTACTCTTCTTACAAAATTTGATGGTCATTCTCACAGGCCACATGGAATTGTTCTAGCTTTACCCATCTATGTTGGGGGTAAAAATTTCAATATTGAGGTCGATATTGTTGATGCAAATTTAGACTACAAAATTCTGTTGGGGAGGAATTGGATTTATGAGATGGATGCTATTGCTTCATCATCATTTCACATCTTGTGTTTTCCCCATGAAGGGAGGATTGTCATTGTTGACCAGGTGGATTGTTCTCCTGTAGATCCAAATGCATCTACTAGCTCTACTGTACCCTTGGTGAATGATGCCAAGCAACATGTTGAGAACTTGGGGGTTGGAATGTATACATCGTTGATGGGTAATTTTGATCTTCCGCCTCCTTCGGTTCATATTAATGCTATCTCATCCTCGAGGGTTCCTACTTGAAGTGAGTTCTTTTGAACTCACTATTTTTCAGATCCTCAGACCTTGCCTTCTCCTACCTCCACATTAGAGGAAGGTCAAGTGGGTGGAATGACATTCCCTATGTTTGCAGCAGAGATTGCCTATCAATCTGTTGTTGACTCTGCAGACTCCGTTCCAGTTTCTCTTTTGCCAAAGGATTTGGATGGAGATTTGGCTTTGGCGTGGAATCTTAGTTCATCTTCCACTCAGGATTTCCTTGATACCACTCTTCGATCTGAAGAGGCTATCCTTGAAGCAATGACTGGCGTGGAAATACTATGGGATGATTTTCATCATCGATTCTATTTTCTACCATACTTGCGAGAAGTTGAAACAAGATTGTCTAGCCATCAATCTTCTGGTCCTGTTCACCCGGTCTTGAACCCCTTAGCTCCAGCATAGGTTTTTGCTGAAGGGAACATGGCTGTCATTTCTTAGACTACCCTGGTGGAAATATCTAGAGATCCAAACATTATTGATAATGTATTAGTTGTAGCTGAATGTTCCCCTGGATATATTCAGAATTACACCGATCTCTTTAGAGAATTTCGGGATGTGTTCTCTTGGTCTTATGAGGAAATTCCTGGAATAGATCCATCTATTGTCCAACATGAGATCAAGACTTACGAGAAAGCTAAGCCTTTACAAAAAAATCTTCATCTGGTCAACACTTGGAAGGCGACAACTATCAAGGCCGAGGTTGAGAAGTTGCTAACGACAGGTTTCATATACCCCGTTCCGTTAACTGAGTGGGTTTCGAATCCAAAGCTCGTGGACAAGAAATAAGGAACGATATGAATTTGCATTGATTTCATGGATTTAAATAAGGCATGTCTAAAAGATAATTACCCCACATCGTTTATTGATCAAATTATTGATGAGTGTGCGGGGAATGAAATTTTCTCCTTCATGGATGGTTTCTCGGGATACAATCAGATTAATGTCTGTCCTGAAGATCAACATAAGACTGCTTTCATTTTCCCCTGGGGCACATTTGCATACAAAAATATGCCTTTTGGCCTTAAAAATTCTAGAGATACTTTTCAGCAGGCCATGTCCTATGATTTACACGACATGAAGCATATTGTTGAGTCCCAAACTTGCATCTTTCTTATACACCTTTCTAGACCTTTTTCATTCACCTGGACCTTCTAAGTCATCAATATCATTGCATATTAATTGTAAAAGAGCATTTAAAATGGTTTTTAACTATGTTTTGTGTCTGTTGTTTGAATTATATTTTTGCTCATTAAGCTGCGGAATCTTGTCACTTTCCGCAGCTGCTGCAACTTTTCGCAGCCATTTTGTTAAAGTATATATTGCAGGTGTCTTCAGGAAAATCGAGCCACATGGGCAAGTTAGAAATGACATGGACATGGATCGTGTCCTATTGGCTCAGTCGAATTCACCTAAGAAGGCTGTGGTCAAAGGTAGCCAAGTGGTGGTCAACCGAAGAGTCCCACGGTGACAGAACTCTGTTTCTCATCACGTGAAGATTTGCGTGGTCGTTTCTAAATCACGGGAGACACATCAACACCCGTAAACGGCTCCATAAGCCGAATCCAACAGCCACTCTCCATAGATTTAATCCTCACGGCGGCCATAATGCTAGATCTCTGGATGTGGTGGTTCACGTGTCTTCTATCAACGCAGACTTTAGGGAATTAGTTATGTCACCCTCTGTTATAAATAATGCGTTCTCATACGCATAATAGTTAGCTCTGTAATGTAATTGCGTCGCCATTGTGCTGTGACATTATTTCTCTGTTATGACCGCATTTTAAATATATGAGAAGACTCTGTTCATAAGCGTAATTCGTATTTGATAGCTGCTTCCCGAGGATTGTGCAGAGGGCCCCTGCACACGCTGAGGTTTTGTGTATTACTGTATAGTTTCATGCTTCATTTTTTTCCTTATGTTCATTGTGCCATAGTCACTCACATGTATATATACATTACATCTTTCATGGTATTTACGTTTCATCTTTGTCCATAATCTTTCATGCTTTACATTTTACTTCTATTCATAATCTTTCATGCTTTATATTGTTGTTAACTGATCAGTGTTTCTGTTCCAGATTACAATAGACAGCCCGGGCATTTGCACATAGTTTTTGTAATGATTAATGACATGGAATTAATTTTGTCCTTCTGCTGATTTATTTTTCTTAGTTTTTAATTCCAGCATTGTTTTATTCATTTCAGTTTTGTACGTTTGTTTTACTAGTTAGATTAGATATTAAACTGCTCATGTCATTATCAGTTACCTCCGAAAGCCATATCGAGACTAACGGTGAGGGATTGAATTATGAATGTGTAGTTTGATATTAGTTTATTTTTCTGCAAGTTAGATATTAAATTGCTCATGTCATTATCAGTTACCTCCAAAAGCCATAGCGAGACTAATGGTGAGGGATTGAATTATGAATGTGTAGTTTGATATTAGTTCATTTTCTTTCTGCAAATTAGATATCAGATTACTCAAGTTGTTTATGATTACCTCCGAAAGCCATAGCGAGACTAATGGTGAGGGGTCAAAATATGAATTGATGTAATTTGATTTTAGCTTTACTTTACTTTCAAATATTTGGATTTCTTTGAGTACAGTTTCTTTTGTGTTTACACAACAGTAAGGGTAATGGTTTCATGATCAATAGTCCACTGTTTGTTTGACTAGTATAGTGGTACATTTTCATTTTCTTTTAGGAATTAGTTTTGTCATTGTATATTTCAAAATCCATTTGAAGTTTGAAGTTTGGGAAATCATTATAAAGGACATCATTGCCTTGAACATTTATATCCATACTTGTCTTTTAGAATTTCCATCTCACATTAGGAAACCAACCAAGATAAAAAAAATAAAAAAATAAAAATAAATAAAAATAAAAATCATCAAAAACGACAAAAAGTAAGAGATAGGTTATCTTGCACATATAGTGCACCACACTTCGTCAGCTTACGAATCCCAGATTGAAAAATTAATGTAGCAATTTAGGACACACTAAATTGACCAAAAATTTTGGCGCCGTTGCCGGGGAAGTGTAACTAGGTAGCCAATTTCTTAAAAAAAAAAAACAATAAAAAGAAGGGAAAACTTGATAACTTCTTGAAGTATGCTCTCCTCTTGCACCTAGTGTGATCTGGAGGATCAAAAAAGAGAGTTATTGGTTCGATAATTTCTTAAGTATGCTCTCTTCTTGCACCTAGTGTGACCTGGAAGATCAGAAAGAGAATTATTAGCCCAACTTAAAAAATAATAAAAATGGCATGCATAGAGCAAGAGATTCTAGGGGAAGGTTTATAGCTAGAGCCAAGAGTTCGATTTTCACAACTCCATCTTCTTCAAGGCATAGACAAGATTCACCACCATCTACCCCTAGCCTTAAGATTCTTGGAATTCAAGGAACAGCTGAATTAGAGGATTCTCCTACACCACCTACCAAATCTCATTTAGAAAAGGATCCTTTCTTTACTTCTACAGGAGAGTATATTGTAATCAAAGAAGTAGAATCACCTGAAGAAGAAAAGGAAAAGACTCCCTCTCATCCGCCCTTGATAGAAGAACCAGAGGAATTTGAGGACTCTAAAGAAACTATCATGGCAAAGGAAATAATAGATGGATTCGGAGGTAGAGGTAGAGGTAGAGGAGGAGGAAACAATGGAGACAACAATGGTGAAGGTAATAATGGAAGAAATAGGGAAGGAGACAACTTGTTTGGATTCCCTATAGTTGATGAGGAAAATCATACAAATATGAAAACCATCTCACCATCTGTCCTCCCCAACTTTTATGGATTGCGAAGTGAGGATCCTGAAACATTTCTGTTTGAGTTTGAAGTCGTGTACCGAACCTATGACTATATGGAAGACTCTCAAAAACTCAAATTGTTTCCTTCAACATTGAAGGGAGCCGCTTTGAAATGGTTCATGGGATTAGCCACCCAATCTATTAGGACTTGGAATGACATGAAAAAAACATTTTTGGATAGATACTTGGACTATTGCATGCCCACCAATCACAAGGATGAGGTATTCAAAATGGTGCAAAAAGAAGATGAAAATATGGAGGATTTACTTGAAATATTTCAATACAACTTAAAAAGAGCAAAGATGAGCAACTTAGATGATGAAACTTTGAAAGCCCTTATATTAAAAGCCATCAGAGATGAATGGATAGATATTTTAAACATGATGGGGAAAGGAGACATTTCTCAACTTCCACTTCGTGACATAACAGAACTATGTGTCCATCTCTCAAGAGGAAAATCTAAAACAGGAAAAGGGCCTAGGGATCCTTCTCTTATGAGGGTTAACAAATCTGCAACTGGATCAGTAAGTAGGGCAGAGATTGGCAATATGCTTGATGAATTCAAAACTGATATCTTAGGGAGCCTTAGTGAACAACTAGACACCCTTAAGATCCAAAACAAGCAGAAGCAGAAACAGATGCCCTAGCCATATTTTGTCCGAAATGTAGGAAGAAACATGCTTTAAGGGAATGTCCCTTGGATGTAAAAGTTGTAGAAACATGTATGATTTTTTCAGAGAATCATGAGACCAAGGATTGTCCTTCAATTCCCGGACTCAAAGCTGTCTTTCAAGAAGATCCAAATTCAGTAGAATCTCTCTATTTTGTTGCAAGAAGACCTTGGCAGGGGCAATAAACTCAAGGGTTTAACAACCCTATGAATCTTCAAACCCCACCAAATTGGAATCCTTGGCAACAACCTTGGCCCCAACATCAAAATCCATATCATCCATGGGTACAAGGGATGCAAAATACTTATGGGAGATTTGCTCAATTTTATCAATATCCTCCATCTTTTCAAAATCAACAAGCTCCACAACTTCCAAACCCAAATCCACAACTTTCATTGCCATTTCCACAACAAAAACCTTCTCAGCAGAATCCAAATCCTCAACTCATGCTTCCATACCAACAAAAGACAAATCAACTTCCAGCTCAGCCATTGCCAAATCCTAACAATAAAAATCCTCAGAATACTTACATGATAGAAGGACAACAATTTCCTACCTATATGATTGTTCCTCTCAATGATGTACAACTCAGGTCTGGTAGAGTTTTAGAAAAACCTTCTATAGATGTCCAAGAGCAAGATATTTTTGAGGAGGATTCTCTTAAAGCCAATAAGGGTTCTGAGGAAGCATCTCTTCAAAACTCAAACATTCAAAAAGAGAAAGAAAAGTTAACCCCCACAACTCCTATAGTTGAGCAACCTGCATCTTCATCCACACCTCCTTTTCCTGAAATACTACAAATTGATAAGGGGGTGGAAAAACAAATCTTGTTGCCTAACTATGATTTTCTAGATGAATTAAAAAATGTTTGTATCAAGATTCCCTTGCTACAAGCCATTCGAGAGATTCCTATTCTAGAAAAAACAATAAAGGAGTTGAGTTTCAAAATACTAGGAAGGAAACTAAAAGACACAAGAAGAATCCACCTGGTAGGAAAAATTGCAGATATCATGATGGGAAAAATTACCATGCAGAAGTATGTAGATCCAGGAAGTCCAATTGTCAAGACACATATAAATGAGATAGAAATTCCAAACACATTGATTGACTTAGGGGCTGCTATCAACATTATGAGTAGACAGACTATGGACCAGCTTAAACTTCCTAACCTTCTTTTTACACCTACTTTACTGCAACTTGCAAATCGATCAATTATTAAACCAGATGGTGTATTAGAAGATATTTCAGTCTCCTTATATTCTTGGGAATATCCAGTAAATTTTATGATTTTGACTCCCAAGAGTAATCTAGGAGGGCACCCACTTATCTTAGGAAGACCTTGGCTAGCCACAGCTGATGCTTTCATTAGTTGTAGATCTGGGGATATGTACATTTCTAATGGTAATTCGACAAATAAATTCAATTTGTATCCTCCAGCAAAAGAAATCACAGAAGTAGGAGACAATGAATGGGTTGATGATGAGGATATTATACAACCTGTCTTTACCATTTCTGAAATCAGTGAGGATAGTCAAATTCTGAACACATTAAAAAATTTTGAGACATCTTCAGAATATGACCCCACACAATTTCAGTTGGAATCTAACATTGAATATTTATCATCAAGACAAATGTCTCTTTACTCTATGGAAGAGTTCGGTAGTTCTACCATTGAGATTTTTCCAGGAAAAACATTGAATATCAACAAAAATTTGAAAAAGTCACAACAGGAAGAACTAACCAAAATCTTGCAAAAACATTCTACTGCATTTGCATGGGAGTATACTGATATGAAAGGTATTGATCCTAAGACCTGCATTCATCATATCTATATTGAGGAAAACAATAGACCAATCAGACAACCTCAAAGAAGGATGAATCCAAATCTTAGGGAGATAGTGAAAGAAGAGCTCCAAAACTACTCAATGTAAACTTCATTTATCCAATTTCAGATAGCCGATGGGTTTCTCCTTTGGTTATAGTACCTAAAAAGAATGGTAAATGGAGGGTATGCATTGATTACAAGGAATTGAACAAAGCAACTTTAAAGGATCACTTTCCTTTGCCCTTTATTGATCAGGTATTAGATACATTAGCAGGCAAAAAGTACTTTTCATTTTTGGATGGTTTTAGTGGCTATAATCAAATTCAGGTAGCACCTGAAGATCAAGATAAAACCACATTTACCTGTCCATGGGGAACTTTTGCCTATCAAGTGCTTCCTTTTGGGTTATGTAATGCACCCGCAACATTCCAAAGAGCAGTACTAGGAATTTTTTCTGATCTAATCCATGATTGTGTAGAGGTTTATATGGACGATTTTATAGTTTATGGTAATTCATTTGAAGAGGCATTAGAAAATTTGGAAAAATTTCTTATAAGATGTAAAGAAACAAACCTTTCATTAAGTCATGAAAAATGCTTTATGATGTTTACTGAAGGTATTTTTTTGGGGCATCATATTTCAGGAGATGGAATTAAGGTTGATAGATCAAAAGTTGAAGTCATCTCCAAGCTGCCTATTCCAAATTGTCAAAGAGATGTTAGAAGTTTTCTAGGATTTACTGGATACTATAGAAGATTTATAGAAAACTTCACCAAAATAGCATCTCCACTCTTCAAACTGCTTACAAAAGATTGTGAATTCAAATGGGATCCTGATTGTCAATTAGCCTTTGAAACTTTGAAAACAAGAATATCTGAAGCACCTATCTTGAGAGGACCAAATTGGAAACTCCCTTTCCATATTTCTACAGATGCTTCAGATACAACTCTAGGAGCTGTGTTGGGTCAAAAAAATTTAGTCCCTTATGCCATTTACTATACCAGTAAAAATTTGACTCCCACTGAGTTGAACTATACTGTAACTGAAAAAGAGTTTTTAGCTGTTGTTCATGCAATCAATAAGTTTAGACATTATATAATAGGCTATGAAACTTTTATTCATACTGACCATTCTGCAATTAGATATTTAATGAACAAACCTGTTACTAATGGCAGAGTGACAAGATGGCTCTTACTTTTGCAAGAATTCAATATTACCGTGTTGGATAGACCAGGAAAACAAAATACAGTAGCTGATTTCTTGTCTAGGATTCAGAATACTAAAGAAGATTCTCCTGTAGAGGATAAGTTTCCTGATGAATACTTGTTTGCAGTAACTATTAAGACTCCTTGGTATGCAGATATTGCTAACTATTTGGTTACAGGGAAACTGCCTTCACATTTGTTTCCAAGTGAAAAAAGAAGATTATTCAGGAGAGTTCAAAATATTCATGGATTTCTAACGAATTGTTTAAAACAGGGCCAGATCTTGTGATCAGAAGATGTGTCAGGGAAGATGAAATGCTTGATATTCTTAAGGCATGTCATGATGAACCATGCGGTGGACACTTTGCAGACAAAAGGACGGCCTATAAAATCCTCTCTTTAGGATATTATTGGCCTTTCCTCTTCAAAGATGCAAAACAATATGTCAAAAGGTGTGACAGCTGCCAAAGAGTAGGGAAACCTACCCTTTCAAATGAAATGCCATTGCAAACACAGGTACTCATTGAACCCTTTGAAAAATGGGCTTTAGATTTCATCGGACCTATTAATCCACCATCTAAGCAAAAGAAGTATATATTGGTTTGTACTGATTATGTTACTAAATGGGTAGAAGCTAAAGCATTAGTATCTGCTACTGAAAATTCAGTTGTTCATTTTCTTTATGAGGATATTTTTACTCGCTTTGGTGTTCCAAGAGAAATTGTGATAGATCAGGGGAGCCAATTCACATCCAATTTGGTGGAGAAGTTGATGGAAGAATACAAAATCAAGCACAGAAGATCTACTCCTTACCATCCGCAAGCAAATGGTCAAGTGGAGTCTACAAACAAAGTTCTCAAAAGTATCATCACCAAAACTGTTCATCTACATAGAAGAGATTGGGCAGAAAGGCTTCCTGAAGCCTTGTGGGCCTACAGAACTACATGGAGAAATACAACAGGACATTCTCCCTATGAACTTGTTTATGGGAAAGAAGTCTTGCTCCCTATTGAGTTCCAAGTCAAGACCTTCAAGATAGCAGTTCAGTTGGGGATGGACTTATCAGAAGCCCAAAAGCATAGAATGGAGCAGTTGAATGAGCTAGATGAGATCATACAAGAAGCAATTCTAAGAACTGATCTAGTTCAATATCAAAGAACTAAATGGCATGAAAAATATATCAAAGAGAAGAAGTTTCAAGAAGGAGATTGGGCATTGTTATTTGACTCCAAGTTTAAAGATTTTCAAGGAAAATTTCAGACTCATTGGCTTGGGCCATATGAGATTGACAAGATCTTTAGCAATGGAGTGGTAAGAATCAAGACCATTGATGAATTTAAAACTCCTCTTATTGTGAATGGCCACAGATTAAAAGTCTATCATAAGCCACTCTCAAAAGAGGAATTTGTCAAAATGTTTCAAGAAAATTCTGCAATCAGGTTGGTACAGAAGAATTCTTCTTCTCCACCAGCCTAGCTTTTGTTCTTCTCAGTTTAAAAAAAAAAAATATATATATATATATATATATATAATAATTTTGTATAAGCCTGAAAACCAATCATTGATTGGCAGTCTTATACAGAAAATGTAGGGTGAAAATCAGGAACACCTGACACCCTATATTTTCCAAAAATAAAAATAAAAATCTCTCTTTCATTTCACAAGTTTTGTGACTACCCACTCCATTCCATTCCACTTCATTCCACTTCATTTCACTCCACTTCATTCCATTTCACTTCATTTTATCTATTTCATTTCATTTCACCAATAAAATTCTCTTTCATGACCATTTTCATTCAGTCAGTTATCATCCATCTATTTCCATTCACCCAAATAATAGCTGTGTCAGTTTCCGCAGCTGACACCTGTTTCCGCAGCTGACACCAGTTTCCGCAGCCGGAAGCAGATTCTGCAACTACCACTCTGTTTTTCAAAAAAATGTACAGCCAGATGTTAGTTCAACAATCATGAAATCAAATGCAGGTATGAAGACATATTATGAAGACATGGGGCATTCAAGATATCAATGAGGAGCAACTGATTGAAGACCAATGAAAAATGGCAAGAATTCCAAGGTATGAGTAAAAATTTATTTCAAATGGCATTCAAGCACATTTTTACATAGTTATAAACCATAGCTCCATTATATGAAATGATTGTGTTGAAAAACTCCGTAACCATTCCATGATCTCTATATGATCCTCCCACAATCCTTGCATTCATTTTCAAATGGTCCCATAATCAAACCTCCGATCTTCACTCATACTCCGATACTCCACCTGTGATGATGAAACGTGGTTGATTTGACTACGGCTTCTTTCAGCCGCATAAAATCTGTAGCCGTTTCATAAACGTGCTTACATTTACTCTGCAGCCACCCAATATTAAATACTGCCGGATGTGTTATACTCCTCCTACTGTTCTATTGGTCTCACAACTACATTTCCACTGTGCTCACGCAACCCTTCTCTGTTCCGCTTCGCCCCATTTTGTTCTCTGTTACGCTACATTTCGTATGCCTATTCTCTGATATCCGCTTATAGTCACTGGTCTCCTTCATAAACCGTGCTCATTTCCACTCATTCAGCTGTCTTACCTCCGTTAAACCCTCCTCACGCAGACAAGTTTTAAAGAGTAGAAGGAAGGATGGGTCAGTTGTTGAGGACAGAACCAGAGGGACCCAAATTCATGGAAGGATACCCGCAAGTCAAAGATATATTGAAAAAGGCAAAATGGCTTCGGTTTATTCAAAAGTTTAGAGGCTACCATAAAGAGGTGACAAAAGCTTTTGTAAGGTCTTTCAATGGTTTGGAGGTAGAAATTGGGGACCTCAAATTTACGGTGAATGAGGCATCCATAGCAGCTGCTACAGAACTACCGTAAGAAGGTGAACGCTGGTTCAAAAACAAGAGCATTAGTGATGAAGCCTGGAGAGTGATCCTACGTAACCCAGGTATGGATGTAACTATTTTTAAAAAGGGAATTCCTGTTCATGCTTTGAAAGAAGAGTGGGCCACTTTACTGTTGGTTATTCAAAAGTTTATCACCTGTGAGGGACGTTTTGGGTCAATGTATATGTATCATACCCGACTGTTGATGAATTTCCTAGACAACCAGGCCCTCAATCTACCATATTTTTTATTAAATAGTTTGAAAAAGATGTCTGTGACCGTCCAAAAGCATCTGGGGGACGTAGAACCACATTTGTATCACCATGGTCTTGTGAAAATTTTGATTGAAAAACAGTTAAAAGAGAAAAAGGACACATGGGAACAATTTTTGATTAGAAATTTCTTTGAATAACCCCAAGAAATTCCTGAAGGCAGTACATCAAGAAGGAGTAGGAGAAAGAGAACAAATGATGAAACTCAAAGTACTCCTACTAACACAGTTGAAAGAACCAGTAGAGAGGAAATACTGTCTAACAGGAAGAAGGAAAAGATTGAAGAGAGAAAAAGCATTGAGGCTATGCATCAAACCCCTTCTTCAGAAGAAGACCATCAAATATTGTCTGAGAGACTAGTTCACCTTCAGGAACAGTCAGCTATGGTCAAAAAGAAAGGGAAAGGAAAATAGAAGCAAAAAGACAGTAGTCCACAACGTGTAAGAAGAAGTACCAGGCTTAAAGGGAAGTTGAGGAAAACACAAACGAAAGGACCCCATTTTATTGATTTGGGAGAAGAAACTCCTGAACAAACTCCAGCTGGCCATAGTCCATCTCATTCTCAGTCAGACATTGAACATAGTCCACCGCATTCTCAGTCAAATGTTGAAATTAGTCCTCAAGATGTTGACATGAGTCCTTTTCAGCCAGATTTTGAAGTCAATTCTCCTGCACAGTATTTTGGGGACAGCCCAAGGAAAACGACACCTGAGATAGATCCAAAGTAGCAAGAGGTGTACGATTACATAGAATCCTTAGGAAGGACAGCCACGGGCCCCAGCACCTCATCCACTCATCCTCATACAACACAAGAAGCTCTAGTCCAATCATTGAAACAAGAAGTCTTTAAGTTGGAGGTTTTAAATAGACACATTAAAAATGAAAATGAGGCATTAAAGGAATAAAGAAAATTGGACAAGATCATTCATGACAATACCATGCTACATCTGGGACTGTGGCAGAAAAAGAACAGGAAACTGAAGAAGAAATGCCAGAAGATAAGTAGAGCACTAATTAATCTCAAATACAGATGCTTGATGAAGAAGCCCAGGATGTTAGTAGCACCAAGGAAGAGGAGAAGAGGACTGGATGTACTCGCAGAGGTGTCAAGGCATATGAATTGAAGAAGGATTATCAAAATTTTGGTTGCATGAGGACATGCAACACCTTCACAGTGGGGGTATGTTGAGTCCCAAACTTGCATCTTTCTTATACACCTTTCTAGACCTTTTTCATTCACCTGGACCTTCTAAGTCATCAATATCATTGCATATTAATTGTAAAAGAGAATTTAAAATGGTTTTTAACTATTTTTTGTGTCTGCTGTTTGAATTAGATTTTTTCTCATTTAGCTGCGGAATCTTGTCACTTTCTGCAGCTGCTGCAACTTTTCGCAACCATTTTGTTAAAGTCTATATTGCAGGTGTCTTCAGGAAAATCGAGCCACATGGGCAAGTTAGAAATGACATGGACATGGATCGTGTCCTATTGGCTCAGTCGAATTCACCTAAGAAGGCTGTGGTCAAAGGTAGCCAAGTGGTGGTCAACCGAAGAGTCCCACGGTGACAGAACTCTGTTTCTCATCACGTGAAGATTTGCGTGGCCGTTTCTAAATCACGGGAGACACATCAACACCTGTAAATGGCTCCATAAGATGAATCCAACAACCACTCTCCATAGATTTAATCCTCATGGCGGTCATAATGCTAGATCTCTGGATGTGGTGGTTCACGTGTCTTCTATCAGCGCAGACTTTAGGGAATTAGTTATGTCACCCTCTGTTATAAATAATGCGTTCTCATATGCATAATAGTTAGCTCTGTAATGTAGTTGCGTCTCCATTGTGCTGTGACATTATTTATCTGTTATGACCGCATTTTAAATATACGAGAAGACTCTGTTCATAAGCGTAATTCGTATTTGATAGCTGCTTCCCAAGGATTGTGTAGAGGGCCCCTGCACACGCCGAGATTTTGTGTATTACTGTATAGTTTCATGCTTCATTTTTTTCCTCATGTTCATTGTGCCATAGTCACTCACATGTATATATACATTACATCTTTCATGGTATTTACGTTTCATATTTGTCCATAATCTTTCATGCTTTACATTTTACTTCTGTTCATAATCTTTCATGATTTATATTGTTGTTAACTGATCAGTGTTTCTGTTCCAGATTACAATAGACAGCCCGGGCATTTGCACATAGTTTTTGTAATGATTAATGACATGGAATTAATTTTTTCCTTCTGCTGATTTATTTTTCTTAGTTTTTAATTCCAGCATTGTTTTATTCATTTCAGTTTTGTACGTTTGTTTTACTAGTTAGATTAGATATTAAACTGCTCATGTCATTATCAGTTACCTCCGAAAGCCATAGCGAGACTAACGGTGAGGGATTGAATTATGAATGTGTAGTTTGATATTAGTTTATTTTTCTGCAAGTTAGATATTAAATTGCTCGTGTCATTATCAGTTACCTCCGAAAGCCATAGCGAGACTAATGGTGAAGGATTGAATTATGAATGTGTAGTTTGATATTAGTTCATTTTCTTTCTGCAAATTAGATATCAGATTACTCAAGTTGTTTATGATTACCTTCGAAAGCCATAGCGAGACTAATGGTGAGGGGTCAGAATATGAATTGATGTAATTTGATTCTAGCTTTACTTTACTTGCAAATCTTTGGATTTCTTTGAGTACAGTTTCTTTTGTGTTTACACAGCAGTAAGGGTAATGGTTTCATGATCAATAGTCCACTATTTGTTTGACTAGTATAGTGGTACATTTTCATTTTCTTTTAGGAATTAGTTTTGTCATTGTATATTTCAAAATCCATTTGAAGTTTGAAGTTTGGGAAATCATTATAAAGGACATAATTGCCTTGAAAATTTATATCCATACTTGTCTTTTAGAATTTCCATCTCAAATTAGGAAACCAACCAAGATTTAAAAAAAAAAAAAAAAAAAAAAAAACATCAAAAACGACAAAAAGTAAGAGATAGGTTATCTTGCACATATAGTGCGCCACACTTCGTCAGCTTATGAATCCCGGATTGAAAAATTAATGTAGCAATTTAGGTCACACTAAATTGACCAAACACATATTATTGAAGCATATTTGGATGATTTAGCTGCTCGTTCTCGAAAGAGAATTGATCATCCTTCACACCTTTGATAATTTTTTGAATGGTGTCATTATTTTAAATTTAGTTGAACCCTAATAAGTGCGTTTTTTCCGTCAAATCCGAGCGTTTGTTGGGATTCATCATGTCTACGGAAGGGATTTTGGTAGATACCTTCAAGGTTGAGGAAATACTTTAGTTGCCTCCCCCATATTCTATTCGTCAGGTTCAAAGTCTACAAGGTAAGTCCAATTTCTTAAGGAGATTTATCGTTAATTATGCCAAGGTGAAAAAAGGATTTATGAGGTTGTTAAAGAAAGAAGTTCCATTATTTTGGGATGAATTTTCTCAATGCTCGTTCAATGCTTTGAAAAAGGCATTGACCTCTACTCCATTATTGAGTCCACCTAATTATAGCAAAGATTTCCTTTTTCATCTCACTGGAGCAGAATCTACTATCGATATGGTTTTGATTTAGGAGGACGATGCTCTTTGTTTTTACTACCTTATTCAAGGCTTGGTGGGTCCTGAACTCTGGTATTCTCCCATTGAAATTAGCTTTGGCAGTTTTCCATGCTGTCCATCGGCTCAGACATTATATCCTTCTTTGAAAAACTTATGTTTTGGAAGCAGTTAATCCATTTTAATTTGTTCTTAGTAGGTGAGTGATTGGGGGAAAACACAATTGATGGATTTCCATTTTTCAAGAGTTTCATCTCGAATTATTGTCTACCAAATCCAAGAAATATTTTGTGTTTGCGGAGTTGATCTATGAGTTTC
Source organism: Pinus albicaulis (assembly GCA_034641835.2). NCBI lineage: Eukaryota > Viridiplantae > Streptophyta > Pinopsida > Pinales > Pinaceae > Pinus > Pinus albicaulis. The sequence goes on from CM076582.1 coordinate 1,247,622,308, forward strand.
TCTGTGGAGATGAGATTGTTTATGAAGAGTCGTTCCTTGATGAACATATTTTCCTCATTTCTTCACAAGATCCTTGATATGGATATCTCATTGTTTATCTCCAGAATTCAAAGTTTCGCTTAGCTTTTTCGAAAGATGAGCGTCAAAATTTGCGTGACTTAGCAAAAATTTATCTTATTATCGGTGAAACTCTATATCATCGCCGGGTCGATTCGATCCTTAGACATTGCTTGACTCTCAAAGAAGCTGAGGTTGTGCTGAATGATTTCCATAGTGGAACTTGTGGTGGTCATTTATCTGGACTTGCTACAACCCAAAAGTTTTTGCGTGCAGGATATTTTTGGCCCTCAATTTTCAAAGATTGTGTTGAGGCGGTCCAAAAATGTCATCCTTGTCAAGTCTATACTCGGAAGATGAACGCTCATCCAACTCCTCTCTTTCATGCTGTCACTGTCAGTCCATTCACAAATTGGGGTATTGATTATACTACTTGTAGCCCACCTTCGGCAAAGAGTCATAAGTACATTATAGTAGCAATGGACTACTTTACGAAGTGGGTTGAGGCTATGCCTACTTTTGCAAACGATGGTGAAAAAACAACCCTGTTTCTATTGGACCAATTCATTTCTCACTTTGTTATTCCAAAAGAGATTGTCATTGACCATGGCTGTCATTTTCAGAACAATATGATTGCTGAATTGGTTCTCAAATTGGGTTTTTGGCAGGTGTTGTCGCTCCTAGAGACAGCCTTGAGTTGTGAAAGACCAGTGCCTAGGACATCTTATATTAGCAAGGAGCATATGGTATAACAAAGGAAGTTATCAATAAAAAGCTCTCATGCTATTTCCTGAGAAACAAGGAATATTAATCTGAATGGGACCAAGACCTTCAGAAACTGACACAGAGAAAGGAATACTGCAGAGGCAATGTGCAAAAATCCAATATGAAAGCAACAGAAAATTCAGAGACAACTTACTGTAAAGAGGGCCGACTCAGAAATACCTCACAGAAATAAATTATCAGAAGGTGTATGCAATGAATGAAATATTGAGAGAATACTAGTTGTCATTGAGCTGATATCCGGATACACAATATCACCATGTAATGGGCTTACCAATCTAAGAATCCATGCATGACAGTAGCGTTTTAAAAACACCCTCCCAAAGAAACTAATATAGTAGAAATACGATTTAGATGAATAGTGGAACATAATATCATGCCTGAGCCATATTTAAAGCGATTCACTAATCCGAGCATGGGTATCAACTAGGATAAATCCATACCAAAAATCAGTGAGCCACTCGCATTCCAGAAACATGATACAGGAAAGATGGATGAAATGAAATGATCTATTAAAATAACACATATAAGAGAGAGTTACAAACTGTGAAATACCAAAGACCAGAATCCTCTTAACATATGGAACTCCTCCTCACTGAGACCCTATGGGCTCTGAGCCTTCATACAAGAGTTCAAAAAAATGTATACAAATCCCTTCACTGCATAATTTTCTAATAAAATCTAGAACCCTTCAATCATCTATTCTTCGGGAGCTTTACAGGAGAAAAATAAAGCTCGAAAAAGGGAGTAGGCGATGAACATTTAATTTGCTTCATTAAGACAAGATGGCGGAAACGTGCACGCCCATACTGCTTGATTATTCTGTAATGTTGTTTGTACTCTGTGGCCTTCTTTCTAAAATAGATGTACTGAGTAGAAGTCTTTTCAGGAACATGACAAAGAAGTAAAATCACATAGACATTCCGTCCTTTCCTGAAAGAAAATGGTGCTGAAAAGAAAACCTTAAGGTATTATTTTCTACGAATGGTACCATCTGCCTTCTAAACCCTGAATTACGGCTAAAAATCTTCAATGCTGCGCGTTGAATTCCTCGATCATTCACTGATATTTCTCTGCCGCTCCATTAATGTCTCCATCTGCGAAATTTGCACCTTCGAATGACTCTGGAGGGTTTGACAGATTTTAACTCTGCTTATTTTAATGGAAGTCTTGTCGGCATACCTTCCCAGGCCTTTCTCCATAATTCCAGCCTCTGAAAAATGGTCCTATGATGTGTTCTCTGTTACTGTAATAAAGGCTGTAAATCATGGCAGTTTTCCGCCGCTGCAACCCTGCAAAACCCGCAAACTCGTTAGGAAAACCATGCATGGGGATGGTGAATGTGGCGGGGTCAATGAAAGTGGTTGTATGGACATGGCGAAATGGTGGAATAATGCAGGGTGGCGACAAAAAAAAACGCAGTGAAACAATGGTGAATGGACTGATGAAAGGTTTTAACAGGAAACATGAAAATTTGACCTATGATATGGGATATATAACGGGCGGAGGAAAAATATGCGACACACACGTGGAGTGGGTGACGTGGAGGTACGGGGTCAACTGGCGGAGAGGCAAGTGATCTGGACCGTCAGATATCAGGAGGAGATCAACGGCTGAAAATGTGTCAGAGGACGATGAACGGTGGGCCAGGGGTACGATTTCCCCGTGTTAACTCGCAAGCAACTTTGAGGAGCGATCGCCGTTGGATGAGCCACTCTAGATCGGACGGCTCACGGCGATATCGCGCTGGGTCTTTGCACGAATGATAACGCGCGATGGAGGGTGGTTTTTGAGCCGTACGCGGAGACACGCAACAAACGATGTATGGAATCACTCTGAAAAATAAAATACCGCCTACCGCCCAAAAGCGGTGCGATAGAAACTGGGCGGGTTTTGCATAGTGCATAGCGCGGGGACCACCGGGGGCGAGTGTACTGTGAGCCGTTGATCTGTGGTTTAAACAGACGACAGATAGGTGATTTGGGAGATGAACGGAGTGGGCCACGGGTGCAATGAAGACTGGCGAATGCCGTCGGATCTGTACAGATCGACGGTTATAAACGTGCCCGATGTATATATGTGATAAGCGCCTTCATGGCTAGCACTCGGTTTTGACCTCCGGTCATGTGGAGAAAAAGGTGCAGGGGCTAGGGCCGAAAGGTGCTAGGCCTTGAATATATTATAATGTGGGATTTCAGCCCTTTTATGCAGATTTGAGGCTGGGAGAAGGTAACGATGAGAAGAAAACGAATTTCTCAGGGCAGAAAGAGGGGGTTTGAAGGGTTTAAGTGAGATTGTTTGCCAAAACTCAACAGGGGGCTGACATGATCAACAACAGGAACATTCATCTCTGTATTATCCTCAGGCTAATGAGCAAGTTGAAGCAATAAACAAGTCCTTAAAGGTTATCCTTCAATGGAAAATTGATACAGTTAAGTCCAATTGGCACGTCATGTTGTATCTTTCACTTTGGGCATACCAGATGTCTGTGTAGACTGCAACCAGATTCACTCCGTTCCAACTAGTTTATAGGTTGGAATCCATCTTTCCTATTGAATGCAATATTCCTTCCCTTAAGCTGGCAGTCGAGCTTCTTCCTGACACTTCAAGTCTTGAAGAATTCCTTGTTCATCTAGAACATCTCGATGAGCAGCGCCGAGATGAAGCTACGATGAATGAGGCTCATAAGAAACAAGTGAAGGTTCAGTACAATAAGGTGGTCAAACCTAGGGTTTTCTCTGAAGGTGACCTTGTTTTGGTTTATGCTCAAAACAAGGATGCATTGGGGGAAAGTAAGTTCAAATCCATGTGGTATGGCCCTTTTATTGTTAAAAAGGTCCTAAAAAAGGGAGCTTATGCCTTGGTTGATTTTGACGGAAATGAGTTGGAAGAGCCCAGAAATGGGGTCTATATAAAGAAGTATTATGCCTAGGCTTTCGCCTAGAATTTGCTTTGTTTGTCTATATTGTATTTTTGTACATATCTGTCTATCGATTTTTGATGTGAATTTGATGATTTTGATATGCTTTAGCAGGTGTTTTGGATGAGATGAGTCATTTTGGCTTTGCTGATGGTGTTAGTAGACATACATGAAATCTTGCTTCTGTGGCTTGGGTAATTCACTATCTATCCAGGATTTTCTAGTCTCAAGGGGTGTATGCATTGGTCCTATTTCGAACAATGTGGCAGAGTGCACTGGAGTAGTCAAACTACTCTCGGAGGAAATATCTCTTGGTGTTGATTCGTTAGTAGTATACTTGGATTCACAACTAGTGGTCTCACAATTAAATAACACCTATCATGTCAGAGACCCATTTTTACATCGATTATTTCTAAGAGTGCTTTTGCTACAACGTTCATTTCAATATGTTACATTCATTCACATTCCCCATTTAGGAAATTGGTTTGTAGACTCATTAGCTAATCAAGCAATTGATTGACATATTAATCATTCAACACATTAAATATCAAAAACATCATTCATCATTGTACATTTGGGACAATCACATCATATAAAATCACTGTGTATGTATATGTATATATATATATATATATATATATGAGATTTGTGTTCAAAATATACAAAAATCGTACGATCATGTCCTAGAAAATTAGGGCTTATGCCCGATCATGTTCATCATCAAAAAATATCATAGTCATGCGATCAATAAAATCTATCCCTGTGGACCCTGCACAGAATAGGTGTTTCGGAAGAACACTATAGCTATCACCACACAGCGGAACAACCGCACCTAGTCACGTGGTACTCCAACCACACGTCTCTGTATAGCTTCCGGGAGGTCCTCTGTGGAAGCCATAGGGACTTGGAGAGTATAACTCTCCAAGTTTCTCTATACTCTCCAAGTTTCTCTGTATAGCATGGAGGTTTCTCCTTGGGTCTTTTGCGACATTCTCAACTTCTCTTTCGTGGCGCCTATGCCTTGGGAATCCCTTAGGTCTCACTGGTCCCATGTCTGCATCATGATCCATAAAATTTGTAAGTCATATTGTCCTACCAAAAATCATATAATAAAAAATCATTGTGTGATCTTATCAATCAGCCCCCATGCTGCATCGGATGTAAGGGTCAAATCTGGATCTCCCATGAAATCCATGCCAACATAGGGATAATCCTCTACTCCGATGACTTGTTCTCCCCACAAAAGGAAGAAATCATTGCAAGTAGTCCAAGGGACTTCACCACCCCCCAGTCTCTTCATCATATTTTCCCACATAACTATCTGTGGATCACGAGGGTTGCTAATGGTAGAGATGATCTTGGGGAAAATCCTTGGAATCCTCTCAAAGAAGAATGTGCATAGGATGGTACCATAACCAAAATTCTTTGTCTTATTCTTCTGGATTTAAGTCAGTTGGTTCTTCAAATTTGTTAGTAAGGCTATGCACCAATCATACAATGTAGTCAAGCACTCCATTTCCAGACTCATGCTTCCTCGTGAAGCCTGATGTAAGGAAGCTGATATGACTACCCTCACTATAGTGAAAAGAAGTATCTTCATGTGAAAACCTTGAACATCTCTAATTGGGATCTGTTTCATGACCTTATGAGTACCCTCAGCACAGTAAACACGAATATAATCCTTGACATTTAACCCTACTGTGGGCTTACCCTACAAATTTACTGGTTCCCCTCTCTGAGAGAGTCCAGTTATGAATTAAATGTCTTCAATTTCAATCCTTAGTGGCATCTAATATATCATGAAAAAATATTCATCCGGATCTCAATAAATTACAAGCATTTCGAGCAATTTTGTGTTCGTTTTCATGTTTGGCATTTTGAATAATTTTAGTAATCCACATCCCTGGAGTATATCCAAGGATAACTAGTCTTCTGTTATGAAACCAGATCCAAAAATAGAGTATAAGAGAGATCAACGCCTTATAAATAAGCCACTTCGAGGGGGAAACCTCTTTTACATTACATAAATGAACAATTCTTGGATGATACAAATGACAATACATCCCTCTATATATAGGAGTCCATGGGGTCACATTATAATCCTAGCCGACCTAACAATAATAATGTAAGGGAACAATAAGAACAATATTGGGGTTATAGGGGTACAAAAATAACAGTAAGGGGGCTACACTAACAACAATAAGGGACTACACTAGTAATATAGGAATCTAACATGCCCCTCTCCTTCAAATTGTCCTCAACGCTTGAGTAGCTCTGGGTGCTTCTGTATAAAATTATCCTCCTCCCATGTAGAATCTTCAGTGGGTAAGTTCTTCCAATAAATGAGATACTCTGAAATTGATCGATTTCGTAGCTGTCGTTTTCTTGTTTCCTTGACTGCTTTAGGTTCCAATATGATTTTTCCTTCCTCATCAAGTTCTGGAAATATTGTTTGAACTGGAATTTTTTCACCTATAACCTTCTTTAAGCATGAAACATGGAAAACTGGATGCACTTGTGATGAAATAGGAAGCTCCAATTTGTATGCCATAGTACCAATATTTTGCAACACCTTGTAAGGAAAATAATACTTTGGCAATAATTTATTATCCTTCTTAGCTTGCTTGAGGGACATTTGTTTGTATGGTTGTAGCCATAAAAATGCCCAGTCTCCTACATCAAAACTTCTCTCGCTGCGATGTTGATCTACCTGTTGTTTCATTCGATTTTGTGCCAAATTTAGGTTATCCTTTAAGAGTTGGAGAACTTCTTGTTGATTCTCGATGTGATCTTCCACTACTTGAACCTAAGAATTTTCTCTTAAGGATGATGTGATGGACGGTGTATAATATCCGTAAAGTGCCATAAATGGGGTCATTTTTGCTGCAATATGGAAGAAAGTGTTATACCACCATTCAACGAGAGGTGACCACTTGACCCATTGAGTTTGTTTATTAGATACAAAACAACGAAGATATCCTTCCAAACATTTATTCACTATCTCGGTTTAACCATCGGATTGAGGATGATAAGATGAGCTATGAGCTAGTTAAGTACCCAAACAAGAAAATAATTCCGTCCAAAAACTTCTAGTAAAAATGGGATCTCTATCGCTTACAATAATGTTTGATTTTCCATGTAGCTTTTGAATTGTTTCCATAAATGTAGTAGCAAATGTACTTGCTTTAAATGGATGAGATAATGCACAAAAGTGTGCATACTTGGTAAGTCTATCAACTACCACCATGATGACACTCTTTCCTTCGAAATTAGGTAAACCTGTGTTAAAATCCATTAAAATATCCTCCCAATGTTAACTTGGAATGGATAAAGGTTGTAAAAGACCAGGGTCTTAATTGTCTCAACTTTATTTTGCTGGCAAACCAAAAATTCCACCACAAACTTTTGAATATCAGATTTAAGGCCATCCCAAAAAAATTATTTCTTCACCCTGTAGTAAGGTTTTAAAAATACTTAGTGTCCTCCTAAAGGAGAAGTGTGCAATTACAAAGAATCTTTTGTTTTAGTTGAGAATTATTACAAAGATATAAGCGATATTTGTACAATAAGGAATAATTTTTACAACTAAATGTATCCGATGTACTAGGATCTTGCTGCAACTTTTGAATGAGTGTTTGCACTTATTCATCCTTCCTCCATTCATCCCTTGCTTCGGTTATCCAATCTTGTTGGATAATAGAAATGGCACAAATAAATGCTTCCACCTTTTCATTCTTTCTTGAGAGTGCATCTGCAACAACATTTAGATTCCCTTTTTTGTAGATGATTTCAAAGTCATAACCCAATATCTTTGTGACCCATTTTCGCTGCTCTTTTGAAGATAGTCTTTGTTCCAAAAAGTGTTTAAGACTATCATGATCATTTTTTACCTTGAAGTGTCTTCCCATTAGGTCAGATCGCCATTTATTTAGTGAATTTACTATTGCTAACATTTCCTTCTCATAAATAGCTTTCTATAAATACTTTCCTTTGATTGGATGACTTTCAAAAGCAATGGGTCTTCCTTCTTGCATTAAAATAACACCAATTCCATTTCCTGAGGCATCACGTTCCATAATAAAGGTTCTTGTGAAGTCTGGCGTAGCTAAGACCAATGCTAGGCACATTGCCTCTTTAAGATGTTCAAAGGCCTTAGTTGCTTCAGTAGTCCATGAAATTACATATTTATTCAATAATGTTGTTATAGGTGTTTCTATTCTCCCATAATTATTAACAAACTTGTGATTTTATTCTGTTAACCCGAGAAATCCTCGCAACTGCTTTATGGTTGTGGGGACTTTCCATTCCTTAATGGCTTTAATTTTGTTAGGGTCTACCTTAACACCCTCGTGAGATACAATATGACCCAAATATTCCACCTCTTGCACTCCAAAGAAACATTTGGATTTTTTTCACATAATTGTTTCTCCTCCAATAGTTTGAGCACCCTATCAACATGTTGAACATGATCCTTCCAAGACTGGATGTATATTAGTATATCATCAAAAAATACTAGCACAAATTTTCTAAGGAAGGTTTTGAAAATGGAATTCATCAACCCTTGAAATGTAGAAGGTGCATTGGTAAGGCCAAAAGGCATGACCAAAAATTCCTAATGACCGTCATGAGTTAAAAATGTTGTTTTCGGAATATCTTCAGTCTTCATTCTAATTTGATGATATCTTGAGCGAAGATCCAACTTGGTAAAATAAATTTCTCCATGTAATTCATCCAATAATTCATCAATCATAGGAATGGGAAATTTATCTTTAATAGTGAGTGTATTGAGATCCCTATAATCTGGACACATGCACCATGATCCATCCTTCTTATGCACCAATACTACTGGAGCTGAGAAATAACTTTGACTAGGTTGAATTACACCAGCCTCTTTTGGACATAAGGATATATATAACGCCTGATGTTTGGAGGAACACTTCCTAGAATAAAATGAATATCATGATCATGATCATGAATAGGTGGGAGTCCTTTGGGAGTTTCAAACACCTTGGAATGATTGTCCAAGACTTTTTGGAGATCTGGAGAAATATATGATTTTGATTTTGGAACTTCTAGTGAGCATAATTGTGTAATTACGCCTCGTTGTTCTTTATTTGGAAGTTTTTTCATGAAACTAGAGCTTATTATCTTTCTCGGCTTCCCTGCGATACCCCGTAATTCAACTTCCTTTCCTATTGAAAAAAAATTCAAGAAAAGTTCTTGAAAATTAAAAGCTACCATCCGCAAAGATTGTAACCATTGTACTCCTAGTACAACATTGGCACCTCCCATTGGAATGTTAAGAATTTGAATATTCAATACATATTCCCCCATGGTTAGCATGATATTATGACATTTTCCAGAGAAATTTATAGTTCCTCCATTTGAAACCATCACTTGACATTTTGGTGCTGGGTATAGGAAACAATTAAATTCCTGTGCTACCATACAATGAAAAAAATTATGGGTACTACCCGAATCAATCCACACTATTACCTTTTTCTTCTTGATATGTCCTTCTATATTGAGAGTTTGAGGAGTGGTAATTCCTGCTAATGCATTACATGATATGGTCTGACTCATTTCTTCTTATTATAAGGTTGGTTCATGGTGTATATCCTCTTCTTTTGAAGTTTCTTGTTCATTTTATTCATCCTCTTCACAATCTATGTAAAATAATTTCTTCTCAACACACTTATGACCTTTAGTGTATTTGATATCAAAATTGTAACAAAGCCCTTTTCTCTTTTTTCTTCCAATTGTTGTGGTACCAACCTTGTAGGTTGTGGAATTATAGGAGTATCAACACTTCCGTCTTTATAGATGTGAGTGGTAGGCTTCCTTGTCACCATAATTTTACATTCACTTTTTATTTCCAACCTTAATTCCTTCTCCAATTAATCAGGTTCCCAAATGCGAACCTCATGTTGGATGTTATCCTTTAAAGTACCTATGAAGACATTAATCCTGTGTTCCTCTAGAATATTAGTTACCCTTATATTCAATTTTTGGAAGTCGTCAATGTGCTCCAACACTGTACCCTTTTGTTTGAGATATATCAATTGGCTAAAAAAGGTGTGTATCTTTGTATCCTCATAATGTGCTATCATTTCCTCCATAAAAATTGACCAACTGACAATTTTTTTACGGGAGAAAATCCATCGATACCATACAAATGTATTTTGTTCTAAATATAAAGTTTTAATGCATACCTTTTGTGTGTTTTTCACATTATTGAGATCAAAATATTTCTCCATCTGTAGTATCCATGTTACAGGATCCTTGCCATCAAACTTCCTCATATCGATCTTTGGAATATGGTGGGTCTTCCATCCAACATTAGAGTTTATGAAATCACGATTAATATTTATTTTGTTCTCATCATGAGTTTCCTCTACTATCTTTTTTCCATTAGGAAACATTTCTTGTATCAACTTTTTCAAACTTGCCATGTCTACTTTTAGATTATTCTTCATGTTTTCCATTTTTTCATCGATCTTAGCTTCCATGTCATCCATCTTAGCTTCCATGCCATCCATCTTAGCTTCCATGCCATTCTTTAAACCATCCATCTTAACTTCTACATCTTTCTTCAAACCATCCATCTTAGCTTCCACTTCTTTCTTCAAAACATCCATTTCATTTTTTGTTTCTCTTTGTGAGAGAAAAATTTGGTGCACTTGCTCGTGTAATTTTGATATGTCATGTTGCACTTCTTCGTCTTCATGAGTCATAGTAGAGACTTTTGAAGGCTTAATGGGCATTGAATTATTTTTAGGGGGAATTTTAGAACCCAATACTGATATCTATTCTACAATATGACCTTGGAATCAATTCAAACTGATTCTTCAAACAAGGCTTATGCAATTCGAAAAAAAAAAACACACCTTTTTCTTGATTTTGAGGGGCTCGATATTGAAACTGAATTATCTCTGTGATTTCAGATCTTTAATATCTGAAATTTGGTCCTGTAGTAGCCCTCTGAATCTTCTTTCAAATTCCGAAGGTCTTACCTGATTTGGATTCTTCAAGGAAAATTTATGCCCAATCTCCCACAATGGCCTAATTATGGACTGGTTTAATAGAGTGAAGTTGTACGACATGCCATGTGTCACTGTTTCCTCCTTCGGTTTTGAATTTGATACACATGAAACGAAAGTCCGTGTAATTGCAAACAATTTATACATAATTCTAATCTGATTCTTAGAGAGAGAGTTATGAATATTTTCCCATTTCCACCTCTTTAAGATGAAATTCAAGGGCCTGAAAAAGCCCCAACTTCCACAGACTATATATCCGACAATATTGTGAACCAAGATCTGAAATTTTTACAAGATGTTCCTTAGGATTTCATCTTCGCTCTGTGACAATTTTAGCTTTGGAACCTTTGTATAAAAAACGTTATAGCTAAAATTACTCGATGACCTATTTAGGTGAACTTCAAGAGCCTGAAAAAACCCCAACTTCCAGAAATCATATCTCCAAAAATATTGCAAACCAAGATCTGAAACTTTTACATGACATTCCTCATGATTTTGACTTCTCTCTGTAAATATTTTAGCTTCTAAACCTTCGTAGAAAAAATTTATAGCGAAAATTCCACGATGACCTATTTGGAGCAACGAAACCCTAGAATCCAAAGCTCTGATACCAAATGTTGTGAAACCGGCTCCAAAAATAGAAGAAAAGAGAGATAAACGCCTTAGAAATAAGCCACTTTGAGGGGGAAACCTCCTTTACATTACATAAATTAACAATTCTTGGATGATACAAATGAAAAAACCTCCTTCTATATAAAGGAGTCCATGGTGTCACAATACAATTCTAGCCGACCTAACAATAATAATGTAAGGGCACAATAATAACAATATTGGGGTTACATGGGTACAACAATAACAATAAGGGGGATACAATAAAAACAATAAGGGACTACAATAGTAATATAGGGACCTAACATCTTCCATGACCTCATTATCAATAGTGCTATTCTCTCTTTCCCTCCATATTATGGTCATCCTGCATCATTTCATCCAAAAACCATTTAGAAATTCATTTTAAAATTTCGCTCTGCACATACGTGGGTCCATTCGGAAAAAAATATTTCTATATGTGAGTTCATCATTATGAACTTGCGTATACGTAGAGGGTTTAAGAAAAAACATAATCTCTCTGGTGAAAATCCTAAAAATTTACTTGAATTGATAAATAAATTAATGACTACGCTGAGTATGAGGCTTACTTGAAATATTTGGATCGATTCGGTGGGTAATTGCTCCATTTCGAAGAAGGAGATATTTTTCTCCAAAACACTTTCATAATTTCTTCACAACACAAATGACCAAATGTGAGTCCAAAAGGCCTATTTATGCCCATAATTCAATTTTTTTCGTAAATTTCGTTTGTGGTCATTTTTTGATTTTTTTCACGATTATTTAACCTTTTGGCTTGTAAGTGTTGGGATAAGTTATTTTCAGGTCCATTCTGGTGATTTTTAGATGATTCCATTTTTTCTTCGGATCCATGATCACTGACTTGTCATGGCAGGTATTTTATTCTGAACTGGCATATAGGTTAGGGAATTCACCTTCCAATGCACTTATGCATACTAGCCTCCATTCCGAGATCTTGCCATAGGGTCGACCCCATCATGTTATGATTATTAAACCAATTTCACTCACCGACTTATAAATCATGATATGATGGTAGAGCCATCCTTTACATGGTCTTCTTAGTTATATCCTCACTAGAATTTTCCGCCCATGCTGCAATTTGTGTAGGCTCGGAAGTCCTCTTTAGTCCCACCATGACTTATGCGTTGAGGCTTCATTCTTATTCTTCTTCGCTATCTTATTCTAGCCATATACCTTAGAGGCTCCCATTTTTTTGTTGTTGAGTTGTTTTGCTGCATTGCATACTAACCATTTGTATATCTTGGCCTTTAGCCGACTTCATTTGGACTCGTGTTTAAGCCATATTTTGACCATGTCTTTCTGCAAAGTCAACCATGTAATCACTTAGCCTTCGTAACTTGAAACCTTTTCCCATGGATGGAACATTCCTCTGAGTGTCACTTACTAGTTTTCGACACCTTGCATTGAGCATAGAATTGTTCCTATCCTAGGAACTAGTGCGTATGTTTACCAACAATCGTTCTATCCATTGTACTATAGGTATTATTTTATTCTTTTCAAGATTTGAAATATGGAAAAGAAGAAAAAAATCAAATATTCCAAAAAGAGGGAACGAGACATTACTTCCATATTTAATGGCAGCTAAAGAGTTAGTTGTGTCGCCCTTGAACAAAGCAAAAAAAATATAAGTCTTTTCTCCATTTGGGATGGGTTTAGTTTTGACTTAGGAGAATCCGTAACCTTGTTATTGTGTTAATACTGCCCTGGTTGGTTATCTCTTCCTATCATATGGAGGGTTTGTTTATGCCTCCTGCATGAAAAACTTATACAAATTTATCATATGCTGCCATAGTCAAAATGAGTCGTGCTTTTGTTCAAGGGAATTAAACCTGAGTCGACCTTTCTATGGTGTCTCTTAACTCATTTTTCAGTCGGCCTTCCCAATCTGTCAGAATATTGTTCAATCACATTAGCTATTTGGTCCTTTCTTATGCTGGTGTTGAGAAGGTCTCCATTGACTTCTTGCCGGCGGGTTTGTCTCTAATCGACTTCGAAATATTGCTCTGAGAGTGAACCTAGAGCCGCACCCTGGCACTATTTAAATTATTGATAGGTGACCTTGTGCTCAAAATTTGATCAACACCATGGGTCTTTGACTGAGCAGTTTCCCTTGTGTTCGAATTCAACTTACATTATCACGCTTGGGATTCATGCAGTGCCTTGGTTTCCATTTGACCCTATCGGTGGATTGCTCGCCTCTTTGTCAAATTTCATTATTGGTTGGTTCAGAGGGTTTCTGCCGTGCGCTAGCTACATTTTTTCATGCCAAAAACGTACTTTGGGTTGATTACTTCAATTTTCTTCGTCTGATTCCTTCCAAATTTTGGCCTGTGGATTACACTCATGCTGGATTGATGTGGGATGCCTTAATGCCTTCCTTCCTGTAGATATTTTCCGATTGACTCCAACTCATTGCTCTAGGAATAAGGTCTAGAGTCCTTTTGTCAGTACCTTAGGGTTTGCAGTCATCAGTCGTAGCCTCCTTCGCTATCGACAGTGAGAATACATCAATGTCTCCTGATTGGTAGATTCTCTCAAGTGTTCGACTTCAACTCATTTATTCATACTTGTTAGATTGTACTGGGCACCTTGACTCTCATCATCATTATTGGTGATTTGTCTAACGTATTTTAACAGTATACATCAATGACCGATAATCAAACGATTTCTCACATGGTCGACCTCAGTTCATTTATTCCCATTGTGTAGAATTGTGCCATGGTGATCGGTGAAGACCTCAGATTTCAATCAGCATGTTTTGGTTCACTTTGAAAACTCCTTAAGTTTTCTGCCAGTGACACCATCCAAGCTTATGCATTGCAGTTCATCACAAAATCATCTTATATGTTGGCACCTGAGTTGCGTGCAATACCATTTGTTCCACCACTTGTGATTTGGTACTTGGATATTAAGTTGCGACTTCAGTGATCAGATATCTTTGCAACATCATTGATCAGTCTTTTATATGTGGTACTTGGACATGATTTTGATATGTACTTCCGGGCAGTGATCGTATGATTCACTATGTACTTTACAGTTCAGTTATACTTGTGTACATATTGGATCCACTCCATACTTAATATGCAGACATGCTTTCCTTTCACTGAGCATGGGTATGCCCACCTCTGACATGGGATTTATTTCTTATTTCTTTCACTGGTTTTGGCAGGCTGAAATATGGTGAAGTCCTCTCTAGTCCTCGCAAGATTCTTTCTTACGCACATAATACATTTCAGCCATCATGTACCCCTTCTGACCTCATATATTTGGGGGCATATATTATAGCATAATTTATCACCTATATATACTTGATGACTTATGCATTGGCCTTGCGCATCCCTTCCATTTAGATTTGGTCAAACTTCTTAAAAAATAGTATTTTGAATTCCATATGTGACTTTCCCTAGATTTTTTCGCGTGCAGACTCGGGTCCATCCATATCTGACCCACGTATACTATTTAAAATATTAAAAAAATATTAAAATCCCTATTAATTAGGCGGGGTTTATGGTTTTTTCTTGTAACTTAACTACCTCATCCCATGGCCAAACTATTTCCCAACTGAAAAAATGATTTGAGGAAGTGTAAATACACCTCAAGGGAATGGCCTAAAGGAGGAGAGAGAATTCTATTTATGTTATAGCTTGTTATAGACTTGATCAAGTCTAATATTTCCCTGTACCTCTTGCACTTCCTAGGTTCATGAAACCATTGTTTCGTTGTGACGTTCAGTCCCTCTTTATGTGACATCCTTTGTGCACCCTTTATGGAAGAGGATTTGTGAGGCTAGGGTTGGACGGATCTGGAAGACGGTTTCTCTTGGAGTCATTGTAGATCTCAGGTGATTTCGCCACTTTCTCTTTACATATTATCAATAAAATAAGCTCTGTTTTGTTCCTTATTTCTTTTGTCATATGTCTCCTATACATGTTGAATGATCTTGTTATGGTTTATTTCATGTTATTTTTATGAGATTATATGTGCTAACATGCTAACATCTAGGATATATATGCTGTGAAACTAGTTTGTGTGCTTTGTCTTGATTGATTTGCAGGTTTTGAAGCACGAGGAGTAGCAAAGGGTTCGCAACCTGAGGGATCGACCCCAGGCGTAGGAAAAACGAGTAAGGTCGTCTATCCTCATTTTTCTAGTTCAAGCATTAGAAGTAATAATTAGAGTGCTTCTTGTGATGATATTCCTTCTTCTCTGTTAGGTCATTCAACCTAGACCTTAGGGTAGCTTTTCCCGTCACAATCACTTAGCCAAAGTAGGCCCCAACCTTCCTCCTATTTCCTTGCGCAATCCTTGAGGAAATTAGCCACTAAAAAATAGGAGAATTTACTATTTCCTTGTGAAAATCATAAATGAATTGATCACCTGCTGTGATGCAAAGCCTATACACTGAACTAGTATATAATTGAGAATTACAATGTGCCTTTTACTTCACTCAAATTAGGAAATTCGAATTCCATGAAAAACTATGAATATGTTTAGTAAATTGATTAGTTAACTTAGAGATTAGTGAGTTAACAAAAATTATTACTACTCCACTAAACTCCTACTGACTCTACTAATGACTAGAGCTCAAATTACTGAGTTTAACTAACAATAACTCCACTATATTGCTAGATTTTAGCAATCAACCCATGCACAAATCTACTTCTAGCCTACAAACTCAAGTTTACTGATTTAAATAGGAGACAAGGCCATGCCACTCTAGATAAATGCAACCCGAGTAATCCTGCTAATGTGGTAAATTGAATTTCTCCATCTGACTAAGGCGCAAGTAAAATGGAGCCTTTTCTTGCTACATTTTTAACATAATGCGCATTACATAAATATAGTTCTTATGTATTTCTTAGAGACAAATACTAGGAAATACCTATAGAAAGTTAGTGTGCAGTTCCAGGTGACAGTCCTCCCACTGTTAGTTGCAATTGTATCATTGTTTTGGTGATTTTTTTCAACCATCACTTTTGTGCACCTTAGCTTTCACGAGTGTTGCTTTCACTTTTGCGACTGTAATTTTTTCTTGCTTTCACTTTAACAAGTATCACTTTTTATTTCTTTTTGATTTTGCATGTGTTAGTTTCTCTTTTTCTAGATTTTGCAAGTGTCATTTTTACGCTTCTTACTGTCGCAAGTGTCGATTTTAACTATTTGAACTCACATATGTGTTTCACCTTAGCGCACCACTAGAGGTAGTTCTAGAACATTGTTATACATTAGTTGATCATATATATCATAAGAACATGTGCTAGACACTCTCTCACAACTTAGCACACTTTCTAGTTGCAGTCGACACTTGTGTCGTAAATTGTATTCTAAGTGTCACAAAGTTCATTTGTCGCACTTAGAAATAAGTTTCACTTTATTGTCATTTCAAGGTATGCATGTTGATTTTGAGTAATTTCCACTTTATTGTTGTAGTTGCCACTTATTTCACAAAGTATATCTCAAGTGTCACACTTGGAGGTAAGTGTCATTTTTTTTTCGTCTCATTGGATGCATCTTGATTTTGGGTGTTAAGTGATTAATTATCATGTGATCGATCGATTGTAAGTGTGTGGTCATGATCAAACCTTGTTACATGTTCTGGTTTCATATTTCATTTCACTGATCCCACACTTAGTCAATTTTTGAAGTGTTCCTCTCTTGACAACTTGCTTGACCAACCACTCATCATATTGCTTTCTTGAACTGTGCATTGCACAATATCAGTCCTTAGTTAGCCATCCTTTCCTCCTAGAACTACATATTGCGCAGTCACTTCCTCCAAGGACTACACATTTCATAATCCCAATGCCCAGTCCTTCCCTCATGCATATGAAAATTGTGAAATCACCTGCCTCAGTCCCTCCATAACTACACATTGTGAAATCACAACGAACAAGCAGACCTCACTGCATCACTAACTCCCTCAACTGTGCCATTTTTCCTTCTAGTATATCAGTCACTGCACATTGTGTAGTCATAGTGACTAGAACTTCATCACTGCCTCCTGGAACTTCGCACTGTGCAATCCCTGGGACTTATTCTCAGTAGCGCACTCTGTCCTGGCTTGATGAACATGTTGCATATGGAACAAGATAGACTAGGATATTTCAGGACTAATGTCATATTTTCATGAGTAAATTCCATTTGTAAGTACTGTTATCTTCACATGGCAGGATGATGCTTAGGAAGGAAGCCAAGGTGAAGATGTAAGAAAACACTTGTGAAGAAGAAGCAAATGAGGAACCATCATGAAGGACATGAAGGAAAATCATGCTAAATTGGAAGGTTCTGACACACACCTAAGAACCTTTGGAGGGTGAATATGAAGAAAAATCAAATGTCCATCATGAAGAAGTAAACTCATAAAAGCAAAGAGAATATCTTGACATTGACACTTCACAATGAAATTCCATGTCATTATTTCTAAGTCATGATTTCTCCAAGTGTCACTATAAGAGTTTTATGTGTCATTATATAGTTTCACATCATTAATGGAATGTAATTATTTTATTTTCGAAAATGAGAAAATTTAAAATGCGTGAAAGGACAAGGGTCCCACATGGAATGTGAAAAGTCAGTAGAAATCTATAGAGTCATTAGAATTTCAAAGGTCATATAGGAATTTTAGAAGTCAGAGTAGAAGCTCAAGGTTCATGAGGGAGGTCAAGAATCACATGGGAGGTGAAGAGTCACCTCATTTGTTATAAAGATATCCTCATATCTCAAGAGAAGGGGGACTTTAGAATTTTGGCCTTGGATTCTCTAGATTAGCATAGGAGAGAAGATATTTCTTTGGAGGAGCAAGTGGTGACTTAATGTTCCACTATGGGGGCCAACATGGCAACACTATAATTGTACATCTTTGGAATTTCACTTAATATATGAATCTCTTTGAGATGACACATTTTCATGCATATGTCATGAATGATTGTAAGACTATTCTTTTATTGTTTTTGGTGTATGTTTATGTGAACACATACTAATGAAAATGAACTATTTCATTGGATTTGGTATGCATCTTATCGAATATGAAATGTTATTTTCTTTGATTATCATCTTTACCTTGTGCAATAATTTTCATGTTAATCAATGATTTTTTCATGCTCTTGTATGTCTCTTTAGGAATATAGTACTATTACTTTTCTTCTAGAGGTTTACTCTCTCTTTTCCTTTCCGTGAAAGTACCATATATACATTATGATTGTATGGCTCACACTTTCAACTTACTTGCTTGTTTCAAATATTTTTTGTATAATCTCTTATGCTGACAATTTCATCCAAGGTAAATTCCTAAGATTATGGAAACCAAACTTATTTTACGGTTGGGGCTCCTACTCCAAATGGTTTGAGGTCAAATTGGGACTTCATGCTCGGGAGATGCCCATGGTTGAAAGATTTCCACCACCATAAACGAGAATATATATATATATATATATATATATATATATATATATATATATATGGAGAAAGTGAACTAAGGGATATGAACCTAATACAAGAACACACAACTAAACTATCAACCCTAAGTATGGTTTAACAACCAAATACAAACTCTAAAAGTATAAGTACATTAACCGAACTTAGATTTTGTACATTTAGTCAGATCCAAAGCCTGTAAGAAACATTAAAAAAAAATTATGACAAATATAACTAAAAAAATGACTATATTTGAAAAAAAATCCGATGTAACAATTTCTTTTAGAGAAAAGTTTATATTACCTAGAAGTATATCAATAGGAAACACATATAACAATTTGTAAATGAGTTTTGGAAACCCAAGAACCAAAATTAAGAATATAATCTCTAATACACACATATAATTTGTAGTTATTAATCAACGAAAAGAAGAGCCCTTGACCAAAGAAAATATCTCTAGAACAATGTCAAATTCCTAAGAAGAAAATCTAAAAAAGAAGGGTTTCAAAAATTACTAGTGCACGATGGATTAAATATGGTAGTTTCTCCTTCTTGACCAAATGCAAACCAAAAACTACTTAATTAAAGGAGAAACAAGATAATTCCTTCAATTTGTTCTTCATGAGAGAAATTACCCTACAAGAATTCTAAACACCATATATAAGTCTATTTACAAATTCCTATAGCAAAATAAGTCGTTTAAATTGATAATAAAAGTGAATAAAATTAATACATATTTCCAAACAATGAATACGTATAACTGAAAGTGATAAATTTAATAGAATGATCTCCATACGACTAAGAATGGCAACTTCTTGTGGTGACAAAGAAGTCAAGGAATTCGAACATACTTTAGAATGGCAGTCAATGAAGCTATCCACACACCATAGAGATCTAAAAACTGAGAAAAACCCTAAAAGAGAGCTAAGTTGTAGAGAGAAAGAGCCCTATTGACAATAAAACATATGAGTGTTCAAACAACGAAAAGGTCAGATGGAGTGATAAACCCTAAATAATTTCCACCATCGATTGAATACAAACTTTTAACAACCGTTGATTTGGTAGGTTGGAAGGACCTTCGTGGAAGTATCGTAATCGAACACATAGAAGAATCCAGAGAGTAAGTGTAGCACCTCATAAACCATGGTAAAATTTGTTTCCGGGAAGTAAGACTAATTTATAGGGTATGTATATAGATCTGTCCAGGGCATAATACAATGAAAATGGATCACATATGTATGTTGCATGTATCATATTTGATGAGTCGAGATGATAGTGTGGTAATATAAAGTTAACATAAACACTAAGGACTATATGTTGTTAGTCATATAAATTATCACACATATAGGATTGAAGTATGAAAGTAGAAATTATAAGCAATAAACTTTGTTAAGGAACTCAAACCTTCTTATCACATAAATTGACAAGGAGTAAAAGAGAAATTATGTTTGAGTTTAAAAGTGCAAGGACCATGCTAAAATATAAATAAGTGAATAAATTTGGATAAGAGATAGTAATATTATCTACTGGATTAAATTTTTTTGTTTAAAATAAGGAGATAGTAAAATAAAGAATTTTTATGTTCTCAAGAAAAATATTCAGGAAACATAACTAATATAAAATTAGGAGGGTTGCTAGTAATAATTTAGAAAGAAGCATATATATAGTAGAAAAGACAATGAGAGGAATGAACATAATTTAGAGAGTTATATGAAGTCTTTAACATTAGTAATTTATTTTGTAAAAAATAACTAGGGTTGTAGTTGAGGTAGATTAGAAGTGGTATCAGAGGTGTAGGTTACAACATTAGGCCATTTATGGATGTTGAACTAAAAAAATATTTATGTCATGATCAAATTGTTCAAAGGAATATTAGGAGTTTGAAGTATGGATGAAGAATAAAAAGGAAAAACTTCCATAGGATCACCTAGAGGTGGTGAAGAACCTAATACTAAATTAGGAATGATGGGTGGAGTAACCAATAATGCAAAAAATCAAGAATCTAAGTTGTTGCAAGTAGTGCGTAGCTTGAAAGAAGGCCTACATAACATTAAAGAAAATCAAGAAAGATTTTCCAAAGCTAAATAATAACATGAGGATATTAATGGTTATCTGTTGAGGAAATTAGAATAATAAATAGTTAATAAGAAAAAAATAGAGACTCATTACAAAAGAGCTAGGAGTGAGACTACATATACAAAAGATTCTATAACTTCTTGTGGAAGTGAGTCTCAAGAATTTTATGAGAGAGGAGAACAAAAATTTGAATTTAGTACCTCCAGATTTAGGAAAAATAGGACTACATCATAGCTTCAAGGAGAATTTAAGAATATTAGGCCTCCTACTTTTGGTGGTGAATATGAAGGAGCAAAGGCACAACTCCTTAATATGTCTAAATACTTTTAAGTCTACAACTATCTGAATAATTTGAAAGCAAGAATGGAAACTTACCAGTTGAATGGTAAGGAAAATTTATGGTGGGAAGAGAAAAAAGCTATTAAAAGAATCATAAGTAAAAATATCACTTGGAAACCTTTTAAAAAAAATTCAAAAATAAATATCTATCGAAAATATATTTCGATGAAAAACCTAGAGTTTCATGAGTTACGATTGAGACTGTTTACCATGGATGATTGTGTTAACAAGTTTATGATTTTTCTGTGTACCATACTTTAAGGTCGAGAAGGCCAAAATAAAAATATTTGATAGTTGTTTACCTTTCTCATACATAGAAAGAATTGAGTTTGATAACATAAAAACTATGGATGTAACTATAAGAAAAGAAAAACTTTGTTTTGCTCAAAATCAGATGAAAAGTGTCAACAAAAAATATTTGATGAATAAAAAGCATGAATAATTCAACACTACGAAGAAAGGGTTCAAGAAACCGATTTTTCCAAATATTTCCAAAAGTAATGAAGGAGGTAATTATAGTAGAAATATGAATCAATTAAAGAAATTTGGACATAAAAGTGGACAAGGAGTTGGAACAAGGAATAAAAGCTTTGCAGAAGTAACCTGACCACCAATTAAATGCAAGGGTTGTAGTAAAAATAACGTATGGAGAGACTGCCCACAAAATTGAAAAAAAAAAGGGGTATAGTGAATAACCTATAGGAAGCTTCAATTGTTAATGACAATGAATTCAATATTCCAAAAATGAGGGAAACTCTAGATGTCATATAGGCAAAAAATCAATCTAAAATAGTAGAAGTTCAAGGTAAAATTTCAGAATAAAATGTTTTAGTATTAATAGACCCCAGATCTACCTTTTATATTTACTCTACTACAATTGAAAATTGTAAACATAGGAGAGAGAAACAAAGCAAGCCTTGATTAGTACAACTAGCCATAGAAACAAAAAGGAAAGTAACTGAAATCAACAAGAACTATTTATTGAAATTGAATGGAATGGAAACTCAATTGACTATAAATGTTTTACCTCAGGGGTCATATGACGTGTTGATTGGGATGGAATGGTTAGAGTCTCATAAAGTAATTTTAAATTGCTTAGAGGAATCCTTGTATTAATGATGATGGAGAAGACTCCAAGGTTAAAGGAGTGCCAAGAGCTATTTCAGTGGGGCAAATTTTTTCCTTACAACTGAATAAATGTGCTCACAAAGGATATCAATTTTTTTTTATTTAGATTGAAGACTTAGTTGAAAAAAATAAAAACCATATTTACAAGATACCCTGTTTTATAGTAATACATAGATGTTTTTCCCGAGGAGATACCAAGACTACCTCTAAGGAGAGATATATATATCATGATTGATCTCATTCCTGGATATGTTTTGGTGTCCAAAGCCCCATACAAGATGAGTATCCCTAAATAATGGAGTTAAGGATTCAATTTCAAGAGTTTCTAGACAATAAATACATAAGGATTACTGTGTCTCCTTGGGGTGCGCTAGTTTTAATTGTCAAAAAGAAGGATGGGAAAATGAGGCTTTTTATTGAAAATAGGAAGCTGAAAAAAATGACCATAAAAAACAAATACCCTTTTCCCAGAATTGATGACTTGTTTGATCAAATCCAAGGAGAATCAATACTTAAAAAATTAAGCTAAGTTCAGGATATCATCAAATAAGGATCAAGGATGAAGAAATACACAAGACACCATTTAGAACAATATATGGACACTATGAAAATAATTTAGAATGTTAGTTAATGAAGTTATTCACACACCATAGAGATCTAAAAAATAATAAAAACCCTAAAAGAGAGCTAAGTTGCAGAGTAGTAGAGCCCTTGTGGTGACAAAACAAATGAGTGTTCAAAAGTGAAAAGGTCGGATGAAGTGATAGTCATTGTTTCACAAACCAAACCCTAAACCATTTCCATTGTTGATTGAATACAAACCCATAAAAACCGTTGATTTGGTAGGTTGGAAGGACCTTCATGGAAGTATCATAATTAAACACGAAAAAACATAAAATAATCTAGCACTACAAGGAAAAGACCCTCTAGCGGATGATTTTGAGGAACCACAAAGAAAAATACCCCATACATCTGTTTCTAGCGGAGGTTACTAGAGGAGGTTGGCGGGCGGAGGGTTTTGCGGATGTTTTCCTATCGGTGCTCTTATTGTTAAAACTTGCCCTGGTGCTCTCAAAAAATGAAAGCACCGGTGCAGACAAAATAATTGGCACACCGGACACCGTGCAATCCGTACACACCCGCCCGGTGCGTCATAATATAATAGAGCACCGGTACCCCACAACTCGTCTGCGCCGGTGCATTATAAAACACAACACCAACACCGAAACCACCTGGTTCGGTAGACAAAAACCACATCGGTGCATCATAAAAATGCGCCAAAACACAAACCGACCGGTGCGTTTGTAGCAAACTTTACCGGTGTGCCTATAAACAATGCGCACCGGTAAAGGGTTAAATTAAAAAAAATATTTATGACAGAAAACCCGGATTTTTTAGTTTTCTAGTTCTCTTGAGCTATCAATTACTGATGCGCACGATACCATAGAACGCACTGGTGCACACCGAACATTGGTACACCAGACAGCATGTGCGAAGTACACACCGACGGGGCGTCCAATTACTGTAACACACTGGGGCATCAATACTCTTTCGCGCCGGTGCATCATAAAAAACTGCGCCAAAACAGAAATGAGCCGGTGCGTTCTTCTCTAAGAGCACCGGTGCGCCAGAAACCACACGAATTGGAATAACGTTATACAAAAAAAAAAATTATGGCCAAAAAACCGGTGCTTTTCGACTATTACGCACCGATACTTTACCATTACGCTACCCCGGTGCGTCATCAAATTTTTGCGCCGAAACTGAAACATCTCGGTGTGCGGTTAGGGAAAGGCCCCAGAACATTATAAACAACGTGCCAAAATTGATATCGCCCGGTGCAGTTTTATTGAACCGCACCGGTGCGCTTATAGAACCCCGCGCACCGAAACAGGGTTAATTAAAAAAAAAATTATAGCCAAAAAACTTCATTATTCACTTTCCTTAGTGCTCCAGATCTCTCAAGCCCCAGTGCTATTTCCTTATTTCTGAGCTGCCCTGACATCGGTGCTCTCATTACAACCATTTCACGCACTGCTGCTCTGCATTGGCCATGAATCTCCAGTTTTCATTTTGAAAAACAGTGGGAAAATTTTATTTTCCAAATTTTACAGCCAATATGCCTCCTCGACAGTGAAATGTACATGTATTTTTGTAGTTTTTCTATAATTAAGCCTTTTAGTGGATTAGAAATTGAAATAAACTAAAAAATAACCATTAAAAAAGAGAAAAAAATTATTTTGTCGCGCAGTGCGCTCGAGCTGTTCGGCTCACACTGGATAGCGGTGCTACCTGTAAAATTTACAGGCAGCACTGCTACCGGTGCTAATGGTAACCGCACCGTTTCTGGGGCAGTGCCAGAAGGCGCCCCGAATAATTTTCAACTAAAAAGAAAAAAGAAAAAAGGTGGTGCGCTCATTTATCCAGGTGCACCGTTGCCCTCGGCAATCACAGTGCGATGCGTTGACTTTATTTGTCACCCCGGTTTATGTCAGCGCACCACATTTTGCATTCTAAGAGGGTCAATGGTGCGACCGTGTAAACTACTGCATCGTGAACTATGCCATTGGCATGAAGTCAGTGCGCTAACACGACTATACGCGCCGAGGCGTATATTTCAGTCATCCCACCGCTATTTTGAATTATATGCAGTCCACGGTGCTTGAAAAATAAACATCTGCATCGAATCCAGTGTGGTCTGTTTCATTAGGGGCCAGGGGACGGTGCGCTAAAATATTAGGACGCACCGACACCGGTGTGTGACTGTCTTTATGGAGCACCGACTTGTATGTTTGTTTTTTTTTCAAAAAAAATTATATATGTATATTTATAAATACATTTCAGTTTTAATAAAAAATTTTTATTTAATATGGCAATGATTTAGAGAGAAGAGGAGCAACAACAACAACAACAAGCAGAACAATATGACATGATTCGCTAATGGGAAGCGAGAGAGAGGGAGAGAGGTGGATGCCCTCACCGTATTACTGCAGATACCCAGGAGATCCTTATGCAAGTAGCCCTCCTCAAGTTCTATGAGGAGGCTATTTCCGGCCTAAAGGCCCATAGCGTGCTTTTTAGACATCTTATTGGCAGGTGGAATTCCCATCGATAGGATTTTCAGGTTGGTCTTGACCAGTGGTACACACCCACTGAGGAGGAAATTTATTTTATTACAGGACTATCGAGGAGTGGGGTGGATTTTCCCTAATTCCCAGACATGCCAGTTGGTTGTGTAGAAGGAGTCAGTTAATTTACTCCCAGAGATACATTGGAGCACATGTACTGTCTCCTTCAGAGTTTCAGGTACTTGGAGGTTAGTTACATATAGGTGATTTTGGTAGACAGGACGTGCAGTGCCTCTCTATTATCGCTTTGATCATTTCGCACAACACCAGTGACGGGCAATGCATTAGTTGCTCGCTTTTATATTACATTGATTCTTTAGTAAAACAACCACGACTTGTTAGGTGGTCTGCCATTTTTTTGCGACAGTTTTGTATGGCCTTAGATATATGTCATGCTCATGCACAAGGGAGGGTCAACTTCCCTTTTGCTTCAGAGCTGTTTTGTTTATTTTTTGAGAGGTTTCCATAGATGAGACCTATTTTTTTCGACAGCCTCATAGGCAGATGTTCGAGGCCCAAATGTGCATGTGGGGGCAGATGATGCCCAAGAGGGGAGACACTATGTTTCCAGTGGGGATATCACATGATTCGCTAGACTTACTAGCCAGTGTTGGCGGGCTGCATCCCTTCATTATGGTCCCATGTCCTTATGCTGGACTAGATTGGCGAGGGTGTCCAAACATCCTCTTCACTCCTGATGAGCCGCCAGATGATAGAGGTAATATTACTATTTTATTTATATTTATTCTAGCATGTTCTTTAACTTTTTTTAATTAAATTGTGTAATGAAATTTTCTAATTATTGTTGTGTACTTGTATATATTTTGCAGACATTGGCTCTTTTGATGGCGATGAGATGCCGGATCCACCACATGATCCAGGTGTTGATCCTGATGATTACGATCAGGAGATGGCTGATGCGTCGGAGGATGAGGCCGGTGGCGCAACAGAGAGATGTGTTGATCTTGCGCCTCGTGGTGCACCGGTACCGCCTTTTGCTAGGAGTGGTCGACCTGGGATCAGATACCGGATGGAGTTGGGCAGGAAACTCTGTGGATTGATTTCAGATGTAGGCATCAAGCCCGCTCATTATAGAGAGATACAGGGTGATGATAGACTGTTATGGATGTGAAGAGGCATGCCGCGTGACATGTACGGCCTGATGCGGCATGTCGTAGGAGCTATGACAGTTGTTACGCGATTGAGGAGAATTGTCCATAGCTATAGGCGTAGTTGAGCCGCGGCACGTGATGGACAGTCTGCCAGCAGCGACTCAGATGCATCTCGTGATCGTTCACCTCGCGGCGTGCCTGATGATCAGCATGAGGCTCCACTGGCAGCATCTGACTCTAGTCATCATGGAGATGAGGCTGGACCATCGCCCACGTCTAGTCAGCACCCTACGACATCCATCATGAGTACTAGTCACGATCATCATGAGCAGGCTGGACCATCGACCACCAAGGCTGCAGTACCATTGACTGAGGAGGCCTCCACTACTACTGTGCCTCATATTGATCATGTTGTACTACCACCAGCGGATGTATCCATCAGTACTAGTGATCATCATGATCATGAGCAGGCTAGTCGACCATCGACTATTGAGGCTGCACCCAGCTTTACTGAGCAGGCCGCATCCACTTATACTAGTGTTATTGATGTTGTTATACTACCCCCAACACCTGATCCATGACATTTATATTACAGTTGTATATTTTTAACATTATTTAGTTATATATATATATATCTCTCTCTCTATATATATATATATATTTGATGTTTGTGTTGTGATGATGTTAATATATAATGTTAATTTGATGTTAATTGAATGTGTTTATTAGTCGAATATGATGTTTGTACGATGGTTATCATGATCGTGATGATGTTTATTAATTAATTTAATATTATTAAATGACCATGATATTTATTAAATATTATGTCGTGAATGTAATTTTAATTTTAATTTTAATTCTATGTAAAATTGTAAAATTGTATTTGTATTTGTACTAATTGTAATTTTAAGTGTAATTGTATGTAAAATATTTATTAATGTAAAATTTTAATTGTAATTGTAATATTTAATTTATTCTGAAATGATTGTAATTGTATATATGAAAATTTGTAAAATTGTAATTGTAATTCTAATTGTATGTAAATTTCATAAATTGTAATTGTAATTTTAATTGAATTGTATGTAAAATATTTGTAAAATTGTAATTGTAATTCTATGTAAAATTGTAAATGTAATTGTATTTGTAACTGTAATTTTAATTGAATTATCTGTAAAATATTTGTAAAATTGTAATTGTAATTGTAAATGTAATTATATGTAAAATTGTAAATGTAATTGTATGTAAAATAAAAATTGTAATTGTAATTCTAATCGTAATTCATGTATATGAAGTTAATGTAAAATTGTAATTGTAATTTTATTTGTAATTGTAATTGTAATTTTAATTAATGTAATTGTATGTAAAATATTAATTAGTAAAATTTTAATTCTATTAATGTGAAAATTTTAATTGTATTAATATGAAATGATTTTATTAAAATATTTAAATTTGTAAATTTGCAAATAATTGTAAAATAACAAATCTAGAATAATACCAATTTTTGTAACATAAAGTTTAGAACATAATGAAAATAAATTCATGTACTCTATAATTATCATTATTTTATTATGATCTTACATATATAAAGTTTAGAAAATAATGAAAATAAATTTATGTATTTTATAATTATCATTATTTTATTATGATCTTACATACAAAAAAAAAACAAAAAAAAACTTTAAAAAGTCTGGTGCGCTTATCATCCTAACAGGCCACGGTGCGTCTTATTAATACAACGCATCGGTGTGTCATATTTCTGCGCACCGAAAACGAATAAACACAAATAAAAAAAATGCAACTCTATTTTGTTTAAGTTAAAAAAAAGCAGCAATTTGAAAAATGAGCGGAAAAATATTTTCGAAAATCTAATTTGATAAAAAAATTCTTTAAATACTAAACACTTTTCATTATTTCACTGTTTTTGCTAAAAATTTTCAGTCAGATTTTTGTAGGAGACAGACCTGGAGCAAGAGAGCACGAGGGCACTGTGGATGGAGAAATACGTTCGAACAGAAGTATTTAGACAATCAGAAACCAAAACTCTGGTGATTCAAGCCCTTTATCATAGAATTTCAAACCATTTCGTGATTAAATTTTTATTTTTTTATTTTTTTACTTTTTTTCTGCAGTTTTTTATTTTTTCCTGCAGTTTTATCCATTTTTACCCTGAACCCTTCATTTTTTTGTTTTTTCCATTTCTTCTCCCTATTTCTGTGATTTTAGAATTAGGGTTTTTCATTTTAGATTGACGTCCAACCCATGGGATGACTTGCATAGTTGGATCCCAATCCATTCGGCCATTGCGTGAATTTTTGAAAAAATAGATTTTTCTTTATCGGTGTGCCCTGCGTATGCCACCGAACCGGTGCTCTGTATTATTAGAGCACACCGCGCAAGTTCTGTGTCATAAAAAATTGAAAACATTTTTTAAAATCCGTGCGCCAAATTTGAAATATGGCACTGGTGCTCTCTTTAACTAGGAAAGCACCGTATGGTGTATTGCATTATTTTTGTGGTGCGTTTATAATACCCCACACACCGTTAGGTCTATTACATTGTTTTTGCGGTGCATTTATAATACCGAATGCACCGTACGGTGTATTATACTATTTTGCGGTGCGTTTTTAATATATCCACGCACCGGAGGCAGTGCAGATTTCATGAAAGGCGCACCGGTGTCTTGAGATTTATTTTCTACCTGAAAAGTTGAAAATTTATTTATAAATATATTAATGAATGATATTCTACAGGTTTCAGATTGATAAAGAAATGACTGACAAGATATCAAGTAACAAAAATATTGTTAACACATCAAGAAAAGCAAAAAAGGCAAGTTCTTTGTAAATTCTTTATAAAAAATATTATTTTTGAACTATATGCAACTTTAACTAATATGTATTGTTTACTGTGTATCATGTAGAGCCACAAATGACGAAGCTCGATATGATTATTTCTGATCTACGACCAGAAGAGCGTAAAAGTTTAATGGAAAAATTGCAAAAAGATGAATCAGGTGAATGAAACAATACCATCGATCCAATATGAGTTTCTTTTTTTAATTATCTAATAATATACTTAAAATTATTAGATAACATGTGTCAAACAGTCTACTAATTCACATTTGTTTAAAGTTCTACAGGGACCAACAACTCAGAAAAGGATTGTTATTCTAAGAAAAGAAAAAAAATAGAACATGCAAATGAAAATGAATTTCTCCTTGGCTCATTTGGAGTGGTGATGGAAGTTAACGAAAGAGGGAAATTTTTTTACAAAGTTTGAGGGATCTAGTGGAACGAATACAACAACGTGCTTCAAATTTAATATGTAATCATTGAATTTTTCGATCATTAGGTACAATAAATAAATAATTTAGCATTAAATATTAATTTTCAAGAATTTTCTTGCAGAAAAGAAAAGAAAATGGAACCCATTCAGCACATAAAATAGGACGACAAGGAAGAAAATGGTTGATCTCTAAGTTTCTGAGTAATTGTTACTTCCTTAGAACAACTTAACTAGATTTCATTTTTGTATTTTTAAAGTTGTTTTACAAAAATCATCATTGAATGTCTTCAAACAGGTGCTAACATACAAAGAAGAACCATCAGACGAATTGATTGAAATTGAGTTAAATTTGGGTTGTGAGTATATGTTGGCATATCAGAATTTAATTGTGGAATTTGTAAGCATCTATCGATGTTGTTTTAATTAGCTCCATCTAAAATTAATAGAACAAAAACATCTTTTATATTAAATATATGATTTTTTATGGGGTATAAAACTTGCAGGAAACAAAGTATGGAACTGCGCCAACAGATGAAATTTTGAAAGATGGCATGGTACATGGTTTTGAAAGAATGTGTATAGTTTATGAGTCAATTGTTGCTATGGTACGTCATTTTTATTTTCGCTTTACATTGATGTATATTATTTAATATTGGAATTTTCATTATTCTCACCAATGTATATACACTCATTTCAGTTTATTTTTTATGTTTGTAGATGGAAAGTGAAGAAGAAGAAAACAATCAATGCTGTCAACACAACATTCCTGAAAATTTTTAAGTCATGGAAGTAGCTCTAGCAGTGATAGCAGTTCAAGCGAAGAATGATGATCACTATGTAATTTGGATATCAAAGCAAGGCGTTTTATTTTTTGAAATATGTCTATGAAATCAGACATTTTGTTTAATGTAATGGACATAGTGTCCCAATTGAAAGACAAAGGGATACAAATAATTGTCCCATTTTGTATGATAAAGACTGTCTTCTATATATATATATATATATATATATATATATATATATATATATATATATATATATATATATATATATGTTTTAATTTATTCTATTGTGTTCTCCATTGTTTAAATGCATTAATAAAAATGTAATTAATATGAATATTGTTATAAGATGTGTTGAATTTTGATGAATAATTAATTTAAAACAATCACAATAATTGGACTGTCAGAGGTGTATGTTTCTAAAAAAAAACAAAATGAAAACCGTTGCGTTTATGTGTCTATACGCAATGGTGTGTTTATGATTCTAAAGGAACTGCACTAATACTGATTCTAGTTATAAATATCGGTGCGTTTGTGTGATATTGCGCACCAAGGCATTTATGTATCTATAAGCACCGGTGCATTTGTAGATGCCATGTGCATCGCACGAATACCGATACCAATTATAAATCTCGATTCCTTTCACAGAGCACTGGTGCTGCATAAATATACACGCATCGGTGCACTTATACGACCTATGGGCACCGCTCAAATCCCAAGACCAATTAGAACGGCCACGTGCATTGTATCACCAACACCAAGCCTAGTGCTGTTGTTTTCCTTAACGGCAAGGTGCATTCTCCTTCGAACGCCCTGGTGCGTTGTCTACCGATACACACCGGTGCGTTAAAACCTGATAAGAGCACCGATGAAAAAACATCCGTAATAACCTCCGGCCACCCATTTTTTTTAGTTGTGTTGAATTTCCATTAAAAGATCCGCAAAAACCTCCGTTACCAGAAACAGATGTGGTAGCATATGTTTTTTTGACAATTTTGGCCAATTTTATAACACTAAAAACCTCCTTTATAACCTCCGCTAGAGGGTCTTTTCCTTGTAGTGTAGAGAGAAAGTACGCGTAGCACATCATAATCCATGGTAAAATTTGTTGCTAGGGAGTAAGACTAATTTATATCACATTGGAATCGTGGATACAAAACATAGGGTATGAATATAGATATGTACAAGGCATACTACAATTAAAAGGGATCATATATATGTTGTGTGCATCATATTTGATGCATTTGGAACCTCTTGGTGAGTCGAGCTGATAGTGTGGTAATATAAAGTTACATAAACACTGAGGAATATATGTTGTTTGTCTTATAAATTATTACACACATATAGGATTCAAGTATCAAAAGTAGAAATTGTAAGAAATATATTTCATGAGAGAATTCAAACCTTCTTATCACATACGTTGACAAGGAGTATAATAAAAATTATTTTTGAGTTTAAAAGTACCAGGACTATGCTAAAATATAAATAAAGGAATAATTTTGGATAAGAGATAATAATATTTTCTACTAGATTTTTTTTTTTTTTAATGAAGAGTTGTTAAAATAGATAAGTTTTATGTTCTTAAGAAAAAGAATCAAGCAAAAAAACTAATACAATATTAGGAGGGTTGTTAGTAATAATTCATAAAGAAGTATATCTATAGTAGAAAAGACAATGAGAGAGGTGAGCATACGTTAGAGAGTTATATGAAGTCTCTACCATTAGTATTTTCTTTAATAAAAAAAAAATGGGGTTGTAGATGAAGTATATTACAAGTGGTATTAGAGTTTTTGGTTACAACATTGGTACTTTTATGGGTCTTGAACTAAACAATTATTTATGTCATGATAAGATTGTTTAAAGGATTGTTAGGAGTTTGAAGTATGGCTGAAGAATACAATGGAAAAACTTCCATAGGATCACTTAGAGGTGGTGAAAAACCTAGTACTGTATTAGGAATGATGGGTGGAGGAATCAGTAATGCAGAAAATCAAGAATCTGAGTTGTTGCAAGTAGTACATAGCTTGATGGTAGACCTAGATTACATAAAGGAATATCATGAAAGGTTTTTGAAGAGAGAATCCATACAGGTGAAATAGATTATAGAGGAGAGGAATAACCTGTTTTTGAGTTTTTTAATAACCCAACGTTTCGGACTGTCAAAGTGAGTCCATCATCAGGGGTAGACGTCAAGAGTTCTTTGAAAAGATGAGAGAATAGGGCAAAAGATTGGATGAATAAATAGTGAATGATGTGGATTACATGAAGGTCGGCTTATGATTTAAGAGAGAAATTAGGAAAATTATCTGATTAATTTATTTGATTTATGTAAATCTAATAAATTAGTCAGATAATTTTCCTAATTTCTCTCTTAAATCATAAGCCGACCTTCATGTAATCCACATCATTCACTATTTATTCATCCAATATTTTGCCCTATTCTCTCATCTTTTCAAAGAACTCTTGACGTCTACCCCTGGTAATGGACTCACTTAGACAGTCCGAAACATTGGGTTATTAAAAAACTCAGAAACAGGTTATTCCTCTCCTCTATAATCATGAAAGGTTGTTCGAAGGTAAAGAAGGATAGGAGGATATTAATGGTTATCTACTGAGGAAATTATAATAATAAAAAGTTAATAAGTAAACATGAGAGACAAATAAAATGAGAGTTAGGAGTGAGATAATAGATACAACAAATTCTATAACTTCTAGTGGAAGTGAGATTCATGAATTTGACGAGAAAGGAGAACAAAAATATGAAAGTAGTACCTCCACATCTAGGAAAAAAATACTACATCAGAGATGCAAGGATAATTTAAGAAGATTAGGCCTCCTAATTTTGATGGAGCTGAGGCATGGATCCTTAATATGTCTAAATAATTTGAAGTGTAAAACTATCTGAGTAATTTGAAAGAAAGATTGACAACTTACTAGTTGACTCGTAATGAAAATTTATGGTGAGAAGAGAAAAAAAATTGTTAAAAGAATCAAAAGTAAAAATATCATTTGGAAATTCTTTAAAAGGAATTCTAAAATAAATATCTAACTGAAAGGTATTTCGATGAAAAAGCTAGAGAGTTTCATGAGTTAAGATTTCGAAAGTCTACTACGGATGAGTTTTATAACAAGTGTATGAGTTTATTGAGGTATGTACCATAATTG
Organism: Pinus albicaulis; assembly: GCA_034641835.2. NCBI lineage: Eukaryota > Viridiplantae > Streptophyta > Pinopsida > Pinales > Pinaceae > Pinus > Pinus albicaulis. The sequence continues at coordinate 1,247,656,187 of CM076582.1, forward strand.
AAGGAGGATAAGGAAACAATAAAAATATTTTTTAGATGCTTACCATTCTCATATAGAAAAATAATTTCTTTTGATAACCTAAAAAATATGGACGAAACTATAATAAGAAAAAAATTGTGTTTTGCTCAAAATCAGAAGAAAAGTGACAACTCAAAAGGTTAGATGACTAAAAAGCATGAAAAGTTTAGCAATAATAATAAAGGGTTCAAGAAACCAGTTTTTCCAAATGTTTCCAAAAGTAACCAAGGAGTGAATTATAGAAGAATTGTGAATCAATCAAATAAATTTGGATAGAAAAGTGGACAAGGAGTTGGAACATACAATAAAATTTGCAGAAACTAGACCACCAATTAAATGATGGGGTTGTAGTGATAATCACTTGTGGAGATAATTTCCAAAAAATATAGCAAACATAAGGGGTATAGTGAATTACCTACAAGAAGCTTCAACTATTAATGACATTACCTTCAATGCTCCAAGAATCAGAGAAACACTAGATGAAAGACATACAAACCATCAATCTACAATGATAGAATTTCAAGATAAAATTTCTGAGCAAAATGTTTTAGTGTTAATAGGCCCTGGATCTACCTTAAATTACATTTAACTTGCTACAATTGAAAAGTGTGAGCTTAGAAAAGAAAAAAAAAACCTTGGTTAGTACAACTAGCCACATGAACAAAAAGGAAAGAAACTGAAATTAACAAAAACTGTTTATTGAACTTGAATGTAATGAACACTCAAATGTATATAAATGCTTTACCTTTGGGGTCATATGAAGTGTTAATTGGGATTGACTAGTTAGAGTCTCATAATGTAATTTTTAATTTCTTAGAGAAATACTTTACATGTGTAATGACGATGGAGGAGACTACAAGGTTAAATTAATGCCAATAGTTGAATTAGTGTGGCATATTTTTTCCTTATAACTGAAGAAATGTGCTTGAAAAGGTTGTCAAATGTTTGTTATTTAGATTGAGGAATTATTTGAAATATATATATATATATATATAGAAGACTACCCTATTTTACAACAATATAAAGTTGTTTTTCTGGAGGAGATACTAGGATTGTCTCCAAGGAGAGAAATAGATTTCATGACTGATCTCATTCCTAGAGATTTTCTGGTGTCCAGAGCCCCATATAGGATGAGTATCCCTAAGTTAATGGAGTTAAATATTCAATTGAAATATTTGCTGGATAAGAAGTACATGAGACCTAATGTGTTTCCTTGGGGTTCGCTAGTTTAATTTTTCAAAAATAAGGATGGGACAATGAGACTTTGTATTTATTGTAGGATGCTAAACAAAATGAACATTAAAAACTAATACCCTTTTCCCATAATTAATGACTTGTTTGATCAAGTCCAAGGAACATCAATCTTTTTGAAAATTGATCTAAGGTCGGGATATCGTCAAATAAGGGTCAAGGATGAAGACATGCAAAAGACAACATTTAGAAAAATATATGGACACTATGAATTTGTAGTGTTGCCATTTGGACGTACTAATTGATCTGGAGATCAAAATTTGGCTCAAAAATGAATTTTCCCTGAATATTTTAAAACAAGCATAAGGTCATAGTGTTCTTCATTCTAATTCCAATGACACTTGAATTGCCTCAATCCGATGTCGTATGACAAAGGTATGATGTTTTGAAATTTTTTACCAACAATTATTTTTTTGCAGTAGGTTGTCTAGGCCGCGGACTGGGTAGTCCATACTACTGATGTAATGATGACATCAGCATGCCCACTGGGCATACGGTGGAACAATAAAAAATCGCCAAGTGGTGGGATCATACAAGATGAGTTGGTTTAATTTCATTGGTTTGTGTTGATTTGGTGGCATAATGGAAAGTTGCCATGTCACCCAAACAGGGGTCACCACATGGTGCCTCCACATTTATATTTTTATTTTATTTTATGGATCTCAGATCCCTTGGCTGGTGATGAGCTCCATCATTAGGTATATTTCAAGGGGTTAAAATACCATACTTCAGATATTAAGTTACCTCTCTCACACATTTATTTACATTTTTGTCATATTATGCTTAATGAGAAGGGTGTATGATGTTTGTCATGTCTTGTTGCCTAATATGAGTTAATTGCAGGAAATGAATCCATTTTTGACTTATTTTCCACCTAAGGGATAAAAGTAGATATAAAGGAGAGATTGTAGGAGGTTTTTCCACCTCCTTAACTCTATCAATCAACCAAGATCACACCAAGATATCTGCCAATAGCTCAAAGGCAAAGACAACCAAGAGGAGCCAAGCTCCACACTTCTCGAGATAAAGGAGGAATTATTTCTATTTTTTAGGTAGATGTTGGTAGCTACCCAATTTTATAAATAAGCATATGCAATATCTCATTAGGATTCGAACTTTGTATTAAGCTAGGTAGCTCTTTAGCTCCGATTTAGTGTTATTTTTTACTGTCATATGATGTACTAGACATTTTTATGCAATGATAATGAGAAGTTTTTTGTTTCATCACTGATTTAGTCTCATAGGGATGATGCTTTTGTGTTATGGCCCAATCCATTGGCTAAGTCCCTCTTGTGTATGTATATTCTCTATTTATGTTTAAAAATTTTGTGTAGTCTCTTTTCATTCTAGTAGCATCAAGAATCCATCAAAACTATTCTTGGAGCCTCTCTTTCTCACCTCTCCCATGGGAGCTTGAGGAGAAGGATCCCCAACCACATATAAAAAGTAGTTTTCTTATGATTTCTTGGAAAGTTATATAGTGCGATTATCATGCTCATAATATGCTTACTGTAAGTTAGGAGTTGGATTTGTGTTTATATTATATTTTAGCATATGTTAAGTAGGGTTTTCTATTCAACTCATATTTTCCACTTTTTAGAATGTTAGTTTTTCAATAATCAATGCATTAATGTGTGTAGGGATTGCAGGGTTGTCTCTAGCTGCAAGGAAAATACCTTTTTCATAACAGTCATCCTTCTTCTCTCCAACCTCCAAATCTGCCATCAAAACCCTATTTTGTGAAACCACCTTCACCACCACCATGAGAAGCCTTAGAAGCACAAAATAAGCCTCCAAAGGGTTCTGAGTTTGGCTGGAGGTGTTGGTAACCTCTACTTCACCTGTTTCCATAATCTCTCACCTTTCCACACCTTCCTTGCACCTTTTTCATCCTTAAAACCTTCTCGGCCTGTTTCCTATAGCACTTCAGGACATCTTGTAGGAATTACAGAACATCCTGTAGTAGCACCGTAGGTAACTGTTTTCACTCCAGTTTAGCTCCATTTTTCCTTTTGAACCTAGATTAGGATGCATTTTACCCCCAACTCTGAATTCATGGTCAGACGAGACTTGTAGGCCACTCCAAAGCTCCTTCCTTCCTTGCTCCAAAAACATAGCATGCATTAGGGTTTTATTTTCATTTTAGAAATATATTTAATTTTACATGCGAGTACAAGTTGAATGAAACAATATATAGGAGTTGGTTTATGATTTGATGAAATGTGTTATGATAGACTCTAGTTTCTTTACTGCAAATGAGCATATAGTTAGATGAATGATTTCCCTTAACATAGTTTCCTTTTTCTACAACTAGGTTGACTGTTTATGCTTGGATTCCACTGTCAATTACAAGTAAAATTTTGATAAACATCCTCTTTCTATTATATTAGAACAATTTCCCTACATTACATTAGCTACTTGCACTTTAACCAGGTAGAAGGAATGGCCTAGAAGTACTAATATCCAAAATACCTAGTTGAGGGTGGCATGAGTAGAATCCATCTGCTGTGCATATAGCATTGTCACTTCTATGTTTGTATGAACCTTGGGTTCATAAGTTAAGCTGAGTAGTCCTTGGGATTTTCAACACCTTGGTGCAATACCAGAGCTCACCACTTTTTGGCGCCATGGCCGAGGAGGTGTCTAAGTAGATTCTTGTTTTCTTCTTAAGCATTTTTTTCTATTTTTACAAATGCTTACAAGACTATTTACAAATATAAGTCTATTTACAAATTCCTATAGCAAAATAAGTCATTTAAATTGATAATAAAAGTGAATAAAATTAATACATATTTCCAAACAATGAATACCTATAACTGAAAGTGATAAATTTAATAGAATGATCTCCATATGACTAAGAATGGCAACTTTTTGCGGTGATAAAGAAGTCAAGGATCTCTAACATACTTTAGAATGATAATAAATGAAGCTATTCACACACGATAGAGATCTAAAAACTGAGAAAAACCCTAAAATAGAGCTAAGTTGTTGATCCGAATGGAAAATGGCATCAACCCATGGTATTCATATACCCATGTTATCCATCCACCCATGGAATTTACCCATGGTATTGTAAATGGCATCGACCCATGGTATTCATCCACCCATGATATTTATTCACCCATGGTATGTGTCCACCCATGGTATTCATCCACACATGGGATTTATCCAGGGTATTGTAAGTGGTATCTACCCATAGTATTGGCCCATGGTATCCACCTATGGTATTCTATCTAAAAAAAAAGGCTATAAATAACAAGCCTCACTTTGTAAAAGGACAAATTTTCCACCACAATGTAGCTTCTACAGTTATTCTCTGTTTTAATAAAACAAGTTTCTTTGTGGTTTTATTTTCTTTGTGTTCTCTTTCTTTTCTAGCATTCTAATTTTGCAGATCTTGTTAGATCCATTTCAAATTTTTAGAACTTAGAGGCCTCCCCCCAAGATCCAGATCAGTGGTATCAGATTTAGGTTATGCCTCAATGGGAATGAGGGTTTGAAACATATTTCAGTTTCAATGTTTTGCAGCAATCTTCAGCAAAATCCATGAATTTTTTTGGGTGGCGAGTTTTCAGATCAGATCTGAAAATTTTGGTGAAAAATTTGCAAAATCAAAGACCATATCTAGATTCGTTGCGAAAAAATACTCAAATTCAAAAAAAAAAACGGCCAAATTGGAGTTCGGATGAGGGAGATATCGCTGATTCAAAATCAGCAATGTTGAAGCAATTTTTCTGACGACAATTCATGGACGGCGGCCCTCCTGTCATTTTTTGCTATTTTCAGTGCAAAATCTTAGAGAAATGGATAAATATCTGAGCTTCTCTTGAAAAATCATGCAAGTTCAAAAAAAAAAATCGGTCGAATCGGAGTCCGGATGTGGGAGTTATCGTTGATTTAAAATCAACTATTTTTTCAGAAATTTTGTGATGGCGAGACAATTTCAGCGCGAATTTGAGAGTCTAGAGTCTCCAGATAGTGGTTTCAAACATGTGAGAAGATGAATAATGATCATTCCATTTCCAAAAATAGGTTATAATAAATATTCTGAGTTATATTGACTGAGTTATTCTCATTTTAAATCGGAAGCAGCATTCAGAGCGGGTTCCCTTTGGAGACGTTCCCTCCCACCCCGCTTTAGTAGGAACCTTCTTCACATTCATTAGTTTCAGCGTAGCAGCATTTGGCTTGGGTTATTTGGAGACGCGCCCTCCGACCCCAAGCTATGTAGGCACCTGCTATTTCATCAACAATTAGCATCACGGTTATGGGTCAACCACACAAAATCATTTTCATTGAAGTCCATTTGCTAGGCCACACACTGTTAGTAACACAGTTGGTCACAAGAATTACAGGGTATCTCTATCCTTGGATCTTCGTTTTTCATGGTTTTGGTTCATCCACAAACCCACACTTCATCGAAGTCCATTTGCTAGGCCGCACACTGTCAATATCACAGTTGTTCACAAGCATTACAGGGTATCTCTATCCTCGGATCTTCGTTCATCACGGTTATGGGTTAACTACACAAAACCCTTCTCTTCAGTGGCTCGTCATATTCAATAAAGGCTTATCAGGAGGGAACTTCATGCAATGGGGACCATTGCTTCTTAAGGAGGGAGGAATGATCCGAATGGAAAATGGCATCAACTAATGGTATTCATCTACCCATGTTATCCATCCACCCATGGAATTTACCCATGGTATTGTAAATGGCATCGACCCATGGTATTCATCCACCCATGATATTTGTTCGCCCATGGTATTGTAAGTGACCCATGGTATGTTTCCACCCATGGTATTCATCCACACATGAGATTTACCCATGGTATTGTAAGTGGTATCTACCCATGGTATTGGCCCATGGTATCCACCTATGGTATTCTATCTAAAAAAAAAAGGCTATAAATAACATGCCTCACTTTGTAAAAGGACAGATTGTCTGCCACAATATAGCTTCTACAGTTATTCTCTGTTTTAATAAAATAAGTTTCTTTGTGGTTTTATTTTCTTTGTGTTCTTTTTTTTTTTTGGCATTCTAATTTTGCAGATCTTGTCAGATCCATTTCAACTTTTTAGACCTTGGGGGCCTCCCCCCAAGATTTGAATCAGTGGTATCAGATTTAGGTTACGCCTCCATGGGAATAAGGGTTTGAAACATATTTCAGTTTCAATGTTTTGCAGCAATGTTCAGCGAAATCCATGAATTTTTTTGGGTGGCGAGTTTTCAGATCAGATCTGAAACTTTTGGTGAAAAATTTGCAAAAAAAAAAGACCAGATCTGGATTCCTTGCGAAAAAATACTCAAATTCAAAAAAAAAATCGGCCAAATTGGAGTTCGGATGAGGGAGATATCGCTGATTCAAAATCAACAATGTTGAAGCAATTTTTCTGACGACAATTCATGGACGGCAGCTTTCCTGTCACTTTTCACAGTTTTCAGTGCAAAATTTCAAAGAAATGGATATATATCTGAGCTCCTATTGAAAAATCACCCAAGTTCAAAAAAACAATCGGTTGAATCGGAGTCCGGATGTGGGAGTTATCGTTGATTTAAAATCAACTATTTTTTCAGAAATTTTGTGACGGCAAGACAATTTTAAAGCGAATTTGAGAGTTTAGAGTCTCCAAATAGTGGTTTCAAACACATGGGAAGATGCAGAATGATCATTACATTTCCAAAAACAGGTTATAATAAATATTCTGAGTTATATTGACCGATTTATGCTCATTTTAAATCAGGAGTAGCATTCGGAGCGAGTTCCCTTTGGAGATGTGCCCTCCCACCCCGCTTTAGTAGGCACCTGCTTCACATTCATCAGTTTCAGTATAGTAGCGTTTGTCTTGGATTATTTGGAGACGTGCCCTCCCACCCCAAGCTATGTAGGCACCTACTATTTCATCAACAATCAGCATCACGGTTATGGGTCAACTGCACAAAATCATTTTCATCGAAGTCCATTTGCTAGGCCGCACACTGTTAGTAACACAGTTGGTCACAAGCATTACAGGGTATCTCTATCCTTGGATCTTTGTTTTTCATGGTTTTGGTTCATCCACAAACCCACACTTCATCGAAGTCCTTGCTAGGCCGCACACTGTCAATATCATAGTTGGTCACACACATTACAGGGTATCTTTATCCTCGGATCTTCGTTCATCACGGTTATGGGTTAACTACACAAAACCCTTCTCTTCAGTCGCTCTTCATATTCAACAAAGGCTTATCAGGAGGGAATTTCACGTAATGGGGACCATTGGTTCTTAAGGAGGGAGGAATGATCCGAATGGAAAATGGCATCAACCCATGGTATTCATCTACCCATGTTATCCATCCACCCATGGAATTTACCCATGGTATTGTAAATGGCATCGACCCATGGTATTCATCCACCCATGATATTTATTTGCCCATGGTTTTGTAAGTGACCCATGGTATGTATCCACTCATGGTATTCATCCACAGAAGAGACCTATTGTCAATAAAACATATGAGTGTTCAAACAACGAAAAGGTCAGATGGATTGATAGTCACTGTTTCACAAACCAAACCCTAAATAATTTCCATCGTCGATTGAATACAAACTTTTAACAACCGTTGATTTGGTAGGTTGGAAGGACCTTCGTGGAAGTATCATAATCGAACACATAGAAGAATACAGAGAGTAAGTAAGTGTAGCACCTCATAAACCATGGTAAAATTTGTTTCCGGGAAGTAAGACTAATTTATAGGAATCGTGGATAGGAAACATAGGGTATGTATATAGATCTGTCCAGGGCATAATACAATGAAAATGGATCACATGTGTATGTTGCATGCATCATATTTGATGTAGTTGAAACGTATTGATGAGTCGAGATGATAGTGTGGTAATATAAATTTAACATAAACACTAAGGACTATATGTTGTTAGTTGTATAAATTATTACACACATATAGGATTGAAGTATGAAAGTAGAAATTGTAAGCAATATACTTTGTTAAGGAACTCAAAACTTCTTATCACATAAATTGACAAGGATTAAAAGATAGATTATGTTTGAGTTTAAAAGTGCAAGGACCATGCTAAAATATAAAGAAATGAATAAATTTGGATAAGAGATAGTAATATTATCTACTAGATTAATTTTTTTTTTTTTTTTTTTTTTAAATAAGGAGATGGTAAAATAAACAATTTTTATGTTCTCAAGAAAAATATTCAAGAAACATAACTAATATAATATTAGGAGGGTTTCTAGTAATAATTTAGAAAGAAGTATATATATAGTAGAAAAGACAACGAGAGGGATGAACATAATTTAGAGAGTTATATGAAGTCTTTAACATTAGTAATTTATTTTCTACAAAATAAATGGGGTTGTAGTTGAGGTAGATTAGAAGTGGTATCAGAGGTGTAGGTTACAACATTAGGCCATTAATGGATGTTGAACTAAAAAAAATATTTATTTCATGATCAAATTGTTCAAAGGAATATTAGGAGTTTGAAGTATGGATGAAGAATAAAATGGAAAAACTTCCATAGGATCACCTAGAGGTGGTGAAGAACCTGATACTAAATTAGGAATGATGGGTGGAGTAACCAATAATGCAAAAAATCAAGAATATAAGTTGTTGCAAGTAGTGTGTAGCTTGAAGGAAGGCCTACATAACATTAAAGAAAATCAAGAAAGGTTGTCCAAAGCTAAATAAGAACATGAGGATATTAATGGTTATCTGTTGAGGAAATTAGAATAAGAAAAATTTAATAAGAAAACAATATAGACTCATTAAAAAAGAGCTAGGGGTGAGACAACATATACAAAAGATTCCATAACTTCTAGTGGAAGTGAGTCTCAAGAATTTTATGAGAGATGAGAACAAAAAATTGAATGTAGTACCTCCACATTTAGGAAAAATTGGACTACATCATAGCTTCAAGGAGAATTTAAGAATATTAGGCCTCCTACTTTTGGTGATGAATATGAAGAAGGAGCAAAGGCACAACTCCTTAATATGTCTAAATACTTTGAAGTCTACAACTATCTGAATAATTTGAGAGCAAGAATGGAAACTTACCAGTTGAATAGTAAGGAAAATTTATGGTGGGAAGAGAAAAAAGCTATTAAAAGAGTCATAAGTAAAAATTTGACTTGGAAACCCTTCAAAGAAAATTCAAAAATAAATATTTATCAAAAATGTATTTCAATGAAAAAGCTAGAGTTTATGAGTTACGATTGAGACTGTTTACCATGGATGATTTTGTTAACAAGTTTATGATTTTTCTAAGATGTGTACCATACTTTAAGGTGGAGAAGGCCAAAATAAAAATATTTGATAGCTGTTTACCTTTCTCATACATAGAAAGAATTGAGTTTGATAACATAAAAACTATGGACGTAACTATAAGAAAAGAAAAACTTTGTTTTGCTCAAAATCAAATGAAAAGTGTCAACACAAAATATTTGATGACTAAAAAGCATGAATAGTTCAACACTATGAAGAGAGGGTTCAAGAAACCGATTTTTCCAAATATTTCCAAAAGTAACCAAGGAGGGAATTATAGTAGAAGTATGAATCAATTAAAGAAATTTGGACAGAAAAGTGGACAAGGAGTTGGAACAAGGAATAAAAGCTTTGCAGAAGTAACCTGATCACCAATTAAATGCAAGGGTTGTAGTAAAAATAACGTATGGAGAGACTGCCCAAAAAATTGAACAAAAAAAGGGGTATAGTGAATAACCTATAGGAAGCTTCAATTGTTAATGACAATGAATGTAATATTCCAAAAATGAGGGAAACACTAGATGACATATAGGCATACAATCAATATAAAATAGTAGAATTTCAAGGTAAAATTTCAGAATAAAACGTTTTAGTATTAATAGACCCCAGATCTACCTTAAGTTACATTTACCTTACTACAATTGAAAATTGTAAACATAGGAGAGAGAAACAAAGCAAGCTTTGACTAGTACAACTAGCCATCGGAACAAAAAGGAAAGTAACTGAAATCAACAAGAATTATTTATTGAACTTGAATAGAATGGAAACTCAATTGAATCTAAATGTTTTACCTTAGGGGTCATATGACGTGTTGATTGGGATGGACTGGTTAGAGTCTCATAAAGTAATTTTAAATTGCTTAGAGAAATCCTTTACTTGTATTAATGATGATGGAGAAGACTCCAAGGTTAAATGAGTGACAAGAGCTATTTCAGCGAGGCAACATTTTTCCTTACAATTGAAGAAATGCACTCACAAAGATTATCAAATGTTTGTTATTTATATTGAAGACTTGGTTGAAAAAAAATAAAAACCATATTTACAAGATACCTTGTTTTATAGCAATACAAAGATGTTTTTCCCGAGGAGATACGAAGACTACCTCTAAGAAGAGATATAGATATCATGATTGATCTCATTCCTGGAGATGTTTTGGTGTCCAAAGTCCCATACAAGATGAGTATCCCTAAATTAATGGTGTTAAGGATTCAATTTCAAGAATTTCTAGACAATAAATACATAAGGATTAATGTGTCTCCTTGGGGTGCGCTAGTTTAATTGTCAAAAAGAAGGATGGGACAATGAGGATTTTTATTAACTATAGGAAGCTGAACAAAATGACCATTAAAAACTAATACCCTTTTCCCACAATTGATGACTTGTTTGATAAAATCCAAGGGGCATCAATATTTCAAAAATTAATCGAAGTTCAAGATATCATCAAATAAAGATCAAGGATGAAGACATACCCAAGACACCATTTAGAACAATACATGGACACTATGAAAATAATTTAGAATGATAGTTAATGAAGTTATTCACACACCATAGAGATCTAAAAAATAATAAAAACCCTAAAAGAGAGCTAAGTTGCATAGTAGTAGAGCCCTTGCGGTGACAAAACACATGAGTGTTGAAATAGCGAAAAGGTCGGATGAATTGATAGTCATTGTTTCACAAACCAAACCCTAAACCATTTCCATGGTTGATTGAATACAAACCCATAAAACCGTTGATTTGGTAGGTCGGAAGGACCTTCATGGAAGTATCATGACAAACGTAAAATAATCTAGAGAGAAAGTACGCGTAGCACATCATAATCCATGGTAAAATTTGTTGCTCGGGAGTAAGACTAATTTATACCACATTGGAATCGTGGATACAAAACATAGGGTATGCATATAGATATGTAAAAGGCATACTACAATTAAAAGGGATCATATATGTTGTATGCATCATATTTGATGCATTTGGAACCTCTTGGTGAGTCGAGTTGATAGTGTGGTAATATAAAGTTACATAAACATTGAGGACTATATGTTGTTTGACCTATAAATTATTACACACATATAGGATTCAAGTAGAAATTGTAAGAAATATATTTTGTTAGAGAATTCAAACCTTCTTATCACATACGTTGACAAGGAGTATAATAAAAATTATGTTTGAGTTTATAAGTGCCAGGACTATGCTAAAATATAAATAAAGGTTTGGATAAGAGATTGTAATATTTTCTACTATTATTTTTTTTAAAATGAAGAGATGTTAAAATAGATAAGTTTCATGTTCTTAAGAAAAATAATCAAGCAAAAAAGCTAATACAATATTAGGAGGGTTGTGAGTAATAATTCATAAAGAAGTGTATCTATAGTAGAAAAGACAATGAGAGAGGTGAGCATACATTATAGAGTTATATGAAGTCTCTACCATTAGTAATTTATTTAATAAAACAAAATTTGTGGTTGTAGATGAGGTATATTACAAGTGGTATTTGAGTTTTAGGTTACAACATTGGTACTTTTATGGGTCTTGAACTAAACAATTATTTATGTCATGATAAGATTGTTTAAAGGGTTGTTAGGAGTTTGAAGTATCGCTGAAGAATACAATTGAAAAAAATCCATAGGATCACTTAGAGGTGGTGAAAAATCTAATACTGTATTAGGAATGATGGGTGGAGGAATCAATAATGCAGAAATTCAAGAATCTGAGTTGTTGCAAGTAGTACATAGCTTGATGGTAGACCTAGATTACATAAAGGAAAATCATGAAAGGTTGTCCGAAGGTAAAGAAGGATAGGAGGAGATTAATGGTTATCTATTGAGGAAATTATAAGAATACAAAGTTAATAAGTAAACATGAGAGACTCATAAAATGAGAAATAGGAGTGAGATAACAGATACAACAAATTCTATAACTTCTAGAGGAAGTGAGATTCATGAATTTGATGAGAAAGGAGAAGAAAAATATGAAAGTAGTATCTCCACTTCCAGGAAAAAATACTACATCATAGATGCAAGGATAATTTAAGAAGATTAGGCCTCCTAATTTTGATGGTGAATATGAAGGAGCTGAGGCATGGATCCTTAATATGTCTAAATACTTTGAAGTGTAAAACTATTTGAGTAATTTGAAAGAAAGATTGACAACTTACTAGTTGACTGGTAATGAAAATTTATGGTGAGAAGGGAAAAAATTTGTTAAAATAATCAAAAGTAAAAATATCATTTGGAAATTCTTTAAAAAGGAATTCTAAAATAAATATCTAACTGAAAGGTATTTCGATGAAAAAGTTAGAGAGTTTCATGAGTTAAGATTTCGAAAGTATACTATGGATGAGTTTTTTAACAAGTGTATGAGTTTATTGACGTATGTAATATACTTGAAGGAGGAGAAGGAAAAAATACAAATATTTTTTAGATGCTTACCATTCTCATATAGAAAAATAATTGCTTTTGATAACCTAAAAACTATGGACGAAACTATAATAAGAAAAAAATTATGTTTTTCTCAAAATCAGAAGAAAAGTGACAACTCAAAAGGTTAGATGATTAAAAAGCATGAAAAGTTTAGCAATAAGAATAAAAGGTTCAAGAAACCAGTTTTTCCAAATGTTTCCAAAAGTAACCAAGGAGCGAATTATAGCAAAAGTGTGAATCAATAATAAAAAAATTGGACAGAAAAGTGGACAAGGAGTTGGAACACAGAATAAAAGCTTTGCAGAAACTAGACCACCAATTAAATGATGGGGTTGTAGTGATAATCACTTGTGGAGATAATCTCCACAAAATATATCAAACATAAGGGGTATAGTGAATTATCTGCAAGAAGCTTCAACTTTTAATGACATTAGCTTCAATTCTCCAAGAATCAGAGAAACACTAGATGAAAGACATACAAACCATCAATCTACAATGATAGAAGTTCAAGGTAAAATTTCTGAGCAAAATTTTTTAGTGTTAATAGGCCCTAGATCTACCTTAAATTACATTTACCTTGCTACAATTGAAAAGTGTGAGCTTAGAAAAGAAAAAGAAAAACCTTGGTTAGTACAACTAGCCACATGAACAAAAAGGAAAGAAACTGAAATTAACAAAAACTGTTTATTGAACTTGAATGGAATGAACACTCAATTGAATATAAATGCATACCTTTGGGGTCATATGAAGTGTTAATTGGGATTTACTAGTTAGAGTCTCATAATGTAATTTTGAATTTCTTAGAGAAATACTTTACATGTGTTAATAACGATGGAGGAGATTGCAAGGTTAAAGTAATGCCAAGAGTTGATTTAGTGAGGCATAGTTTTGCCTTACAACTGAAGAAATGTTCTTGCAAAGGTTGTCAAATGTTTTTTTTTTATTTAGATTGAAGAATTATCTGAAAATAAAAAAAATAAAAATAAAAAAAATAAAAATAAAAAAAATAAAAAAATAAATAAAAATAAAATAAAATCTATAGAAGACTACCCTATTTTACAACAATATATAGTTGTTTTCCTGGAGGAGATACTAGGATTGTCTCCAAGGAGAGAAATAGATTTCATGATTGATCTCATTCCTGGAGATTTTCTGGTGTCCAGAGCCCCATATAGGATGAGTATCCCTAAGTTAATGGAGTTAAATATTCAATTGCAAGATTTGCTGGATAAAAAGTACATAAGGCCTAATGTGTTTCCTTGGGGTGCGCTAGTTTAATTTGTCAAAAATAAGGATGGGACAATGAGACTTTGTATTTATTGTAGGACGCTAAACAAAATGAACATTAAAAACTAATACCCTTTTTCCATAATTAATGACTTGTTTGATCAAGTCCAAGGAGCATCAATATTTTTTAAAATTGATCTAAGGTCAGGATATCATTAAATAAGGGTCAAGGATGAAGACATGCAAAATACAACATTAGAAAAATATATGGACACTATGAATTTGTAGTGTTGCCATTTGGACGTACTAATTGATCCGGAGATCAAAATTTGGCTCAAAAATGAAAGTTCCCCGAATATTTTAAAACTAGCATAAGGTCATAGTGTTCTTCATTCTGATTCCAATGACACTTGAATCTCCTCAATCCAATGTCATATGACGAAGGTATGCTGTTTTGAAGTTTTTTTACCAACAATTTGTTTTTTTGCAGGTAGGCTGTCATGGCTGCGGACTGAGTAGTCCATGCTACTGATGTAATGATGAAATCAACATGCCTATTGGGCATACGATGGAACAATAAAAAATCACCAAGTGGTGGGATTGTAAAATATGATTTGGTCGAATTTCATTGGTTCGTGTTGATTTGGTGGCATAATGGAAAGTTGGCATGTCACCCAAATAAGGGTCGCCACATGGTGCCTCTACATTTATAATTTTTTTGTTTTTTTTTTTAATGGATCTCAGATCCCTTAGCTGGTGATGAGATCCATCATTAGATATATTTCAAGGGGTTAAAATGCCATACTTCAGCTATTAAGTTACCTCTCTCACACATTTATTTACATTTTTGTCATATTATGCTTAATGAGAAGGGTGTATGATGTTTGTCATGTCTTGTTGCCTAATATCAGTTAATTGTAGGAAATGAATCCATTTTTGAGTTATTTTCCACCTAAGGGATAAAAGTAGATATAAAGGAGAGATTGTAGGAGTTTTTTCCACCTCCTTAACTCTCTCTATCAACCAAGATCACACCAAGATCTCTGCCAATAGCTCAAAGGCAAAGACAACCAAGAAAAGTGATAGTTATGAGGAGCCAAGCTCCACCCTTCTCGAGATAAAGGAGGACTTATTCCTATTTTTTAGGTAGATGTTTGTAGCTACCCAATTGTATAAATAAGCATATGCAATATCTCATTAGGATTCGAACTTTGTATTCAACTAGGTAGCTCTTTAGCTCTGATTTAGTGTTATCTTTTGCTATCATATGATGTACTAAACATTTTTATGCAACGATAATGAGAAGTTGTTTGTTCCATCACTGATTTAGTCTCATAGGGCTGATTCTTTTGGGTTATGGCCCAATCCATTGGCTAAGTCCCTCTTGTGTATGTATATTCTCTCTTTATGTTTCAACATTTTGTGTAGTCTCTTTTCATTCTAGTAGCATCAAGAATGAATCAAAACTGTGCTTGGAGCCTCTTTTTCTCACCTCTCTCATGGGAGCTTGAGGAGAAGGATCCCCAACCACAGATCAAAAGTATTTTTCTTATGATTTCTTGGAAAGTTATATAGTGTGATTATCATGCTCATAATATGCTTACTCTAAGTTAGGAGTTGGATTTGTGTTTATATTATATTTTAGCATATGTTAAGTAGGGTTTTCTATTCAACTCATCTTTTCCACTTTTTAGAATGTTAGTTTTTCAATAATCAATGCATTAATGTGTGTAGTGATTGCAGGGTTGTCTCCAGCTGCAAGGAAAATACCCTTTTCATCACAGTCATCCTTCTTCTCTCCAACCTCCAAATTTGCCATCAAAACCCTGTTTTGTGAAACCACCTTCACCACCACCGTGAGCAGTCTTACAAGAAAAAAATAAGCCTCTCAAGGGTTCTGAGTTTGGCTGGAGGTGTTGGTCACCTCTACTTCACCTGTTTCCATAATCTCTCACCTTTCCACACCTTCCTTGCACTTTTTCATCCTTGAAACCCTCTCGGCCTGTTTCCTGTAGCACTTCAGGACATCTTGTAGCAATTAGAGAACATCCTGTAGCAGCACTATAGGTCACTGTTTTCACTCCAGTTTAGCTCATTTTTTCCTTTTGAACCTAGGGTAGAATTCATTTTACCCCCAACTCTGAATTCATGGTCAGAAGAGAATCGTAGGCCACTCCAAAGCTCCTTCCTTCCTTGCTGCAAAAACAAAGTATGCATTAGGGTTTTATTTTCATTTCAGAAATATGTTGAATTTTACATGCAAGTATAAGTTGAATGAAACACTATATAGGATTTGGTTTATGATTTGATGAAATGTGTGATGATAGACTCTAGTTTCTTTACTGCAAATGAGCATATAGTTATATGAATGATTTCCCTTAACATAGTTTCCTTTTTATACAACTAGGTTGAATGTTTATGCTTGGATTCCATTGTCAATTACAAGTACAAGTTTGATAAACATTATATTTATATTATATTAGAATAAATTCCCTGCATTACATTAGCTACTTGCACTTTAATCAGGTAGAAGGAATGGCCTAAAAGTACTAATATCCAGAAGACTTAGTTGAGGGTGGCATGAGTAGAATCCATCTGTTATGCATATAACACTATTACCTCTATGTTTGTATGAACCTTGGGTTCATAAGTTAAGATGAGTAGTCCTTGGGATTTGGAACACCCTTGGTGCAATACCATGGCCCACTAATTTTCGGCACCATTGCCGAGGAGGTATCTAAGTAGATGCTTGTTTTCTTCTTAAGCATTTTTTTCTATTTTTGTTTGCATACAATTTGAAAAAGTGAAAAGAAAAAAAAAATTTTCTTTCATGCCTCGTAGGAGTAGGGACAACCAAGGAAAACTACCAAAAACCCCAACATCCCCACACAATCAACCTTCACTCTTCTTCAGTGACTGTGAGTTAGAATACCCCCTAGGTGATCACCCTGGAAAATTTGAAGAACCTATTGGGGAAGAAGAGGAACCTGCTTCACCTATTAAATCTATGGTTGAGAGCAAAAAACAAGGGGTATTCCCCATCAGAGAAACAAATGGAGAGATTAGGATGAAAAACATTAGCCCTTATGCCCTTCCACACTTTCATGGCTTATGTTGAAAATGCAGCAAGATGATGGAGCTTAGTGAAATGAAGTCGCCTTCACTAAGTGGGCCCGCAGGCAAATTCTGGCGCAAAAATCTATTTTTAGACTATGTCTATTTTTAGACATATGGAGCATGGTTCAGGGATTGCAGTATGTTATTCTTGGAGTATTGGTCATGTTGGTAAAAATAGATGGGACTCTATTTTTTGGACCTATAGGTCGAAGTCTATTTTTAGACTGCCTCTTCTTAAAATAGGGAAGTCAAATATTATTTACCCTTAATAATATTTGGACTATAAACTTCAGTTTACTCTCTTGGAGCACTTCAGTTCGAGCCTTGGAAGTGGCTCATGCATCTGACAGAGGAATTACGCTATTCCCAAGGGTTTGGTGAGCACATGCATGGTTGACTTCAGTTAGGACTTCAGTGGCATAAGTTTGGTGGAGTTAATGAGACAGCTAGTGGAGTTGTGTTCGGTTTAATTTAGTTGAACTGGTTGAGATTAGTTTAACTAGCTAATCAACTAGTAATGAGTGGAGTGAATTAAATATTATTTAATTCATTAATTAGCAACTCATTATTCAACTCAAGAACACATCAGTTCACTACAGTGCATGGACAGTTCAGTGGAGATCAGTGAAAGAGGTAGATGAAAGGGTGGAGTTAGCTATCAGTGGCGACATCAGTTGTGCATGAGATTTGCACCACACTTGGAGGAATTTCCCATGATGATTGCGCTTTCAAGCCAAGGAGATTCGAACCTTGGATCTCTATTTAGACAGGCCATGATTGCGCAATAGAGGCAAGGCAATTAGTGGTGAGTTTTGAACCAGTAACCTGTTCAAAACCAAGCTAGTTTGTGTGTAACTTCATGAGATAGTACTGAATACTTGTGAGGAGTATTGTACTGAGTTTGTTACATGTTTTCTCCATTATAATATACACAATAGCTGCGGGGTTTTCAGCTATAAGCTTTCCCCATACATACCGTGTTAATGTGTATGATGATTTGATGTGCTATCGCTTGTTTTATTTCCGCATGTGTGATGATCTGAGTGGAAGAGATTATGTGTTGCATATAAATTCGAATTGTATGTGATCAGGATAGTCTCGGTGGATAATTAATCATTATTCAGCAAATTTCTACATGGTATCGGAGCTATTGAAGTTCAGATTGATCATCACAGTGATTACAAACTTATTTTGGTAGACAGAGTCTGCATGCGGGCCAGGTAGCCTCCGGATTCATCTTTCTTCGGAAAGTGAAAGGTCTGGTAAATGCCCCTTGCAGTCAATCTCTGTGCTAGAAATAATTTGTTCTCGCAGATCTAGAGCGGTTGAGCTTTGAGGTGGAATTCGAAATTTTGCAGCAGTTTTGTTTTCTTGGTGCCGGTGTTGAAAATGTCTTTCAACGGTTTGCGACTCGAATATGCTCTTGAAGGCAGTTCGAATTATGTTGCATGGAAGGATCGCATGGAGGCAATATTAGAAGATAATGGTCTGAAGGAGTTCGTAGATACGGATGTCCAAAAGCCCACTGATCCTGCTGAAGTCGAAGCATGGCAAAAGAAGATGGCGAAATGTCGAAGGATCCCGTTGGAGGGCGTCAAGGATCATATTGTATCCAGCCTGCATGGAAAGGCTACTCCATATTTAATGTGGAAAGCTTTGACGGATCTATTCCAGAGTAAGAGTGACCAAAGGAAGCTGGCGCTCAAAGATAAGCTCAAGAACATCAAGATGGAGAAAGGCGACAGTATCGCCAAATACCTCACGAAGTTCACTCAGTGCAGAGATGAGCTGGGAAGTGTGGGGGTGACTGTCGAAGACTAGGACATGGTCGACCTGGCTCTCCTTGGTCTTCCGAAGGCTTGGCACTCATATCAAGATAGTGTCAATGGTCGGGAGAAGCTGCCGGGATGGGAGCACCTTTGGGCGGATCTCATGCAGGAGGAGATAAGGAGGACTACTTGAGATGGATCTTCATCAAAGGGAGCTGATGAAGAAAACTGCGCTTTGGTGGCCAAAGCAAAGAAGGGGAAGGGTAAGAAAACCTCTCATTCTGGTGCAAAGGGCAAGAAGCATGATATGGCGAAAGTGAAGTGTTTTCACTGCCATGATCACGGACATTATGCTACCAATTGTCCAAAGAAGAAGAAGAACAAGCAAGCGGGAAGATCTGCAGATGGAGAAGCTTTGGCTTCACAATTCAAGCTTGACTTTTCACTGATCGCATGCTTGGTTTCAAGTGTGATGGGATCGGTATGGTTCTTGGACAGCGGTGCGTCATTTCATATGACGGGAGATCAGGATTTGTTCTCAGATCTGGAGGACAAAGATTTGGGTGTGCACATCGAGATGGGCGATGATGGTAGATACAGTGCGACTGGTATCGGTACCATATCCTGTCCGAGGGAGTCTGGTAAACCCTTTGTATTGAGGGATGTCATGCATGTACCTGGATTGAAGAAGAACTTGATCTCTGTGGCAATGTTGGAGGATAAGGGATATGATGTGGTCTTCAGCAAAGGAAAAGCATTCCTGCGCAATAAGACTACTGGAGAGACCCGGAAGATAGGGGTTCAAACCAAGAACCTTTATCAGTTGCAGGTAGATGGCTGCGCAGCAATGGCATGCAAGGCGGGAGAAGTGGTGAGACGGGATGATGAGGGCGAACTGTGGCACAGGAGATTGGGCCACCTTCACCATGGAGCTTTGAAGATCCTGCAGCAGATTTCTACTGGGCTTCCTAAGGGCACTCTTGCGCAGTCAGATCAGTGCAAGGGATGTACCTTGGGGAAGTATGTGAAAGCCACCTTTCACGATAAGGATAGTCGCGCCACGACGATCCTTGAGAGAGTTCACACAGACGTGTGTGGTCCTTTCTCAGTTGCTTCGACAGCAAAGCACAAGTATTACGTGATCTTTGTTGATGATTTCTCTCGAAAGTGCTGGATCTTCTTCATGCAGAAGAAGAGCGATACATTCGCGAAGTTCTGTGAGTTTAAAGCACCGGTCGAGAAGGAGTCGGGGAAGAAGGTGATTGCTCTAAGGAGTGATAACGGTGGTGAATTCATCTCGGCTGAATTCAAGGAGTTCTGCAGCGCAGAAGGGATTCGGAGAGAGCTCATCGCACCCCACAACCCACAGCAGAACGGGGTGGCTGAGCAGAAGAACAGAACGATCGTGGGTGTTGCACGAGCGATGTTGCATGATCAGGGCCTACCCCTTCACTTGTGGGCTGAGGCATGCAATACAGCAGTGTATGTGCAGAACCGTTGTCCTCACAAGGTTCTTGGCATGAGTACACCAGAGGAGGCTTATTCTGGCAAGAGGCCCGATATTTCCCATTTGCGGATTTTCGGATCTCCTGTCTACATGCATGTGACGAAGGATGCGAGAAGGAAGCTGGATCCAACTGCTGAAGTTGGAATATTTGTGGGGTACACTGATACACCTCAGAACTATCGGGTGTATGTGCCAGACAGTCGCAAGACTGTTGTGCGACGGGATATAAAATTCCAGGAGGAGAAAGCCATGCAGTGTTCGCTTGAGAGGGAGCTACACTTGCATGCAGATGAGGAGCCGTTAGTTCCTAAGGAGGAGCTTCCGGATGTGGATCAGCCACAAGAGGAGGTTCAGGAGGTGGAAGAAACCACCCATGCAGCGCCAACCATCAGAGGGCGCATGCGCACTACAGAAGCTGAGCGACTGGCTCGGGATGCAGAGAAGGTTGTAGGACCACCTGCAGCATAGCGCAAACAGAGACAGTCACCGGATCGGTACACTGGATACATGGCTCTTGTGAGTCAATGTGTTGTGACGGAGCCATCCTCTTTTGAGGAAGCTGTGGAGGAACCCGCATGGGTTGATGCCATGATCGAAGAATATGATTCTATCATCAGGAACAGTGCATGGGAGATTGTCCCAAGACCGGTTGGGAAATCAGTTGTAGGTTCGCGATGGATCTACAAGGTGAAGCAGGCGGCTGACGGGAGGGTGGAGAAGTACAAGGCGAGATTTGTCGCCCGTGGCTTCTCACAGATCGAGGGGATTGACTATGAGGAGACTTTTGCACCTGTCGCAAGGTACTCTTCCATACGGACGATCCTTGCTCTCTCAGCGCAGATGGGGTGGCACATTCATCGGATGGATGTGAAGACCCATGCCTCCTCAGCTCGTGAGCGGCTGAGGAGGAGGTGTAAACAGAGCAGATCGAAGGTTTTGAGATTTCGGCATCGAGCTTCCATGTGTGCCGACTCGCAGAGCACCGTACGGTTGGAAGCAAGTACCTCATGCTTAGCACACCCTGGACAGACAGACATTTCACCCAAGCCGGATTCTCCAAGAGTGAGGCGCGATCCTAACCCCATCGATTGTGGTGGAGGGGAGCCGCCGATCATCGCATCGTATGTAGATGATCCGATTTTGACTAGCGATGAGCAGTTGATACTCTCATGCAAGGAGGATCTTGCACGAGAGTTTGAGATGAAGGACTTGGGCATCCTTCATTATTTCCTGGGATTGGAGATTTGGCAGCGCAGCGGAGGACTGTTTGTTTCTCAGGGCAAGTATGCCCGGGAGATTCTCGAGAGGTTCAACATGCAAGGCTGCAAGCCTGTTGACACTCCTCTTCCTGGTGGTTGGAGGAAGGAGGATGCTACTTCAGCGGAGGTAGTGGATGCCACTGTCTATCGACAGTTGGTGGGGTCGCTTATGTATCTGGTCAATACACGACCCGATATATGCTATGCTGTTAACCAGCTTTCGCAAGCTATGGTTAAGCCTACCAAGCTTTTTTGGAAGGCAGGCAAGCATGTATTGCGCTATATTAGAGGCACATCGGGATATGGTCTATGGTACAGACAGGAGGATGGAGCGAAGCTTTCTGGCTTCACTGATGCAGATTGGGCAGGGAGCCCAACGGACCGGAAGAGCACATCTGGAGGAGTTTTCAGCATTGGGTCGACAGCAGTTTCCTGGTACAGCAGGAAGCAAAGATCCGTGGCACTCAGTTCAGCAGAGGCCGAGTACATGGCAGCAAGTTTGGCTGCATGCGAGGCTATTTGGATGAGGAAGATCCTCGCAGGTTTGTTCAGGTTGCATTTGGAGCCTACATTGATCTACTGTGATAACCAGAGCTGCATCAAGCTCTCGGCTAATCCAGTATTTCATGATAGGCCCAAACATATAGACATCAGGTACCATCATATCAGAGATTGTGTTCAGCGGAGAATCATGATGTTTTCATATGTTCCCACGGAGGATCAGGATGCCGACATCCTGACGAAGGCGCTCACCAGGAGCAAGTTCGAATTCCACAGAGGCAGGATAGGGGTTGCAGATAATCCATATCTTGCTGAGAGGGAGTGTTGAAAATGCAGTAAGATGATGGAGCTTAGTGAAATGAAGTCGCCTTCACTAAGTGGGCCCGCAGGCAAATTCTAGCGCAAAATCTATTTTTAGACTATGTCTATTTTTAGACATATGGAGCATGGTTCGGGGATTCCAGTATGAGATTCTTGGAGCATTGGTCATGTTGGTAAAAATAGATGGGACTCTATTTTTTAGGTCGAAGAGGTCGAAGTCTATTTTTAGACCGCCTCTCCTTAAAATAGGGAAGTCAAATATTATTTACCCTTAATAATATTTGGACTCTAAACAGCAGTTTACTCTCTTGGAGCACTTCAGTTCGAGCTACAGAAGTGGCTCATGCATCTGACAGAGGAATTACGCTATTCCCAAGGGTTTGATGGCACATGCATGGTTGAATTCAGTTAGGACTTCAGTGGCAGAAGTTTGGTGGAGTTAATGAGACAGATAGTGGAGTTGTGTTCTGTTTATTTTAGTTGAACTAGTTGAGAGTAGTTTAACTAGCTAATCAATTAGTTATGAGTGGAGTGAATTAAATATTATTTAATTCATTAATTAGTAACTCATTATTCAACTCAAGAACACATCAGTTCACTACAGTGCATGATCAGTTCAGTGGAGACCAGTGAAAGAGGTAGATGAAAGGGTGGAGTTAGCTATCGGTTGTGACTATACTGTTGCTATTTGCAACACACAGATAGGTGGAGTAAGCCCACGAGGATTGCGCAGTTCAGGCTGGTGGTTTATCTATATAAAGAGGCCATCCCATAGCATTGAAACACGCAACAGAGGCAAGGCAATTGGCGGTGAGTTTTGAACCAGTAACCTGTTCAAAACTGAGCTAGATTGTGAGTAACTGTATGAGAAAGTACTGAGTACTTGTGAGGAGTATTGTACTGAGTTTGTTACTTGATTTCTCCATTATAATATACACAATAGCTGCGGGTTTTCAGCTATAAGCTTTCCCCATACATACTGTGTTAATGTGTATGATGATTTGATGTGTTATCGCTTGATTTTATTTCCGCATGTTTGATGATCCGAGTGGAAGAGATTATGTGTTGCATATAAATTCGAATTGTATGTGATCAGGATAGTCTCGGTGAATAATTAATTATTATTCAGCAAATTTCTACATGGTATCGGAGCTATTGAAGTTCAGATTGATCATCACAGTGATTACAAACTTATTTCGGTAGACAGAGTCTGCATGCGGGCCAGGTAGCCTCCGGATTCATCTTTCTTCGAAAAGTGAAAGGTCTGGTAAACGCCCCTTGCAGTCAATCTCTGTGCTAGAAATAATTTGTTCTCACAGATCTAGAGCAGTTGAGCTTTGAGGTGGAATTCGAATTTTGCAGCAGTTTTGTTTTCTTGGTGCCGGTGTTGAAAATGTCTTTCAACGGTTTGCGACTCGAATATGCTCTTGAAGGCAGTTTCAATTATGTTGCATGGAAGGATTGCATGGAGGAAGTATTAGAAGATAATGGTCTGAAGGAGTTCGTAGATACGGATGTCCAAAAGCCCACTGATCCTGCTGAAGTCGATGCATGGCAAAAGAAGATGGCGAAATGTCGAAGGATCCTGTTGGAGGGCGTCAAGGATCATATTGTATCCAGCCTGCATGGAAAGGCTTCTCCATTTCTAATGTGGAAAGATTTTACGGATCTATTCCAGAGTAAGAGCGACCAAAGGAAGCTGGTGCTCAAAGATAAGCTCAGGAACATCAAGATGGATAAGGGCGACAGCATCGCCAAATACCTCACGAAGTTCACTCAATGCAGAGATGAGCTGGGAAGTGTGGGGGTGACTGTCGAAGACGAGGACATGGTAGACCTGGCTCTCCTTGGTCTTCCAAAGGCTTGGCACTCATATCAAGACAGTGTCAATGGTTGGGAGAAGCTGCCGAGATGGGAGCGCCTTTGGGCGGAACTCATGCAGGAGGAGATAAGGAGGACTACTCGTGATGGATCTTCATCAAAGGGAGCTGATGAATAAAATTGCGCTTTGGTTGCCAAAGCAAAGAAAGGGGAAGGGTAAGAAACCTTCTCATTCCGGTGCAAAGGGCAAGAAGCAGGATATGGCGAAAGTGAAGTGTTTTCACTGCCATGATCACGGACATTATGCTACCAATTGTCCAAAGAAGAAGAAGAACAAGCAAGCGGGAAGATCTGCAGGAATCTATAGAACTTGAAGCTCAAAGGTAACTGCCGATTCCAGAATTTTTGTACTCATGCTTTCTTGTGCCCTGGTCGCTTGAATCGCACTCACTTGAAACACACTCAATTGAACTGCGCTTTTCTGCATCTGAAATTCCTTGAGACCCTTGTGGACCTTCGCCAATACACCCTTGTATTGGTTTCAATGTTTTCCCAGATATCCTTGGTGATGTGTCTTACCGTATCACCAATTTCATCAAAGTCCCCCTCAGTGAGGACCATTAACTCTCCTCCAGCTGAATTATCCGATTTCATGTTCTTCCATGCACCTTCTCCATCGAGTTTCTGCTACCTCTTAAGAATGTAAGGGGAGGCAGGGTCCTATAGATCAAAAAATGGGTCATCGCTCCCCCTGATCCTTTCTCTCATCCTCCTACCCATCCTTCTCGGTATCTGGATCCACTTGTTTTTTAGTTTCCTTCTAGCCTCAAAGGTGAATTTCTTGTCTTTCTTGCCTGATGGCTTCTGAGTTTGTGTAGCTGCAGTATATTTCTTCGCTCCAGTGGTGCCTTCCTGCTCCACCTCCTCCCCTTCTGTGGATGGAGTTAACCAGTCACTTGGCCATTGGCTTACAATGTGCACGATGTCATCCTTAGTTACCAAGTATGGAAGCTCGTACCATACCTCTGCAAGATCCTTCCTTGCGTGGATGTAGAAATGGTGAAAATTTTCCTTAAAATCAACAATCTCATGATATTCTTAAAAAATAATTAGTGATAGCCTTGGCTTCTAACTAATCACCGTGCACATAATCATTTCAAAACCTGGGCCAAAAGAACGTATTCTACATTGCGCACATAGGTTCCTCTGAATCCCATAGCGAGGTGTACCTCGAACCTTGTAGATGTCCAGGTCCACATTAAGGAACTGCGACTCATCTGGCTCTTTCCATGCCATTAACACAATCAAGAGAAATAACCACGCGTATTGGAATTTTTTACCCTCCTCTTGAGATTATCTACAATCATCCAAAAAATCTCTACATAAATACCGAGCCCAGTTGTATTGGACTTCGTTGTTGCACTGCGCAACTAAAGATACTACTGGCACTTATACCTCCTATGTGCGACACTTCCACATAATATTTTCTGCCAGAATATGTGCAGTGAAATTCACCTACTGAGTATTAATGGAGTTTATAACATACCCCTGGGATTATTTTGTGAGGCCATAGAATTTATTCATCTTGTCTGTCACCTACTTATCTTGGTCATTTTCGACAAATGTGTTAGTGGGGTTCAATCCTCGGCAAAAAAGCACAATGATTCTTCTAATGAGAATCTCGTCGATGGGGATTCTCTCACCCAACCAAAGACATCCATCATGTATGAGGTACAAAAAAATGTTTCACACAGATGGTATTGATGTTGATGCGCCCGAAATGTGGAACATAGAGCATGTTCAATAGCCTTGCTTGCTAAAGTCTTGCTTCCCACCTAAGTGGCTCTACCCTTGTCACTCCAGTGGCTTCATAATAAAATATTTGTAGGTAATTTCTTAGCTCAAACTGGGGGTATTTACTGCAATCATTTAAATCCTAGTCTTCCATGAGCAGTTGTGGTACACTTTCCAAAGGATCTCCCTCAAATAGTACTTCTTTGGGTAGTAATGGTGTAAATATATTAAATTTTACAGCGTCTGGGTCCCTAGTAGGCTTCACAACGGTCGACTTCCTCAGTGGCATATAATGTGGTAACTTGGAGATAGGTTCCACATCCTCTGCATCAATATATTCGAATACCCTATCCATGACTTCTTCCTTAGATTATTCAACCTCCATTGGCTATTTCTGCCTATCCTACCTCTCCTTAGTCTGGTGTTACTTCGTGATTTTTTTCTTGGATGACTATCAAACTATGAGCTTCTTCAGCTGCGCTTCTCCTGCAATAGAATGTTTCCTAAGGGACCTCGATCTTGCTGAATTCATTGGTGGCGTAGCAGTCGTTGTGTGTCCAAGTCCTGTTGTAATAAGTGCCTCTACAAGTGCTTCAAAACTCCAATACATCATGCAACAGAATGCTCGACTCTATCTCAGGCATAAAATTAAAAGTCTAATTCTTAGAAAGCAAAGTGTCTGAATTTGGATCAGGGTGCCATATTTATAACAAATTTGAAATTAAAACTTCATGATCCCCTTCAGATTTGCCTCATAAATGCAGATTTGGTAGTATATTTTCCCAGATATGCTCATTAATATCATTTCTCCCGCTCCCTTCAACGACAAATTCCATATCAAATCAATTTTTCCTACTCCAACAGTCATACTCTGAATGAAATTTGTCAGACCCTCCTTTGTTTCATATTCCTTCCTCCTTCGATGCAGTTTCCTCCAACTGCACCATCTTCCTTCATACCGTGCAACACTTCTTCTTTGACAAAGCCTTCCTTTGGTAGAGTAGTTTATAGTCCCATGCTCTCTTTCAATTGCGTGTAGCACTAAGACTCTGCTCTGTCCATATATTCAATGAGAAGCCCCAGGAACGGAGTTTTCCCTGTATAAATTTAACCTGCCGTCATTAATGTGTCTAGGAAATAGTTCACCATTCAACTTCACGAGGTTAACTGCGCCACCATCCGAGATATTCCTGATGATGTATAGTGCTAACCAGTGCATTTTCATCTTACCTGGGAACTTCACGAACTTACTGTCATACAAAATAACTAAGTCTTGATTATTGAAAGTCTTTTACTTAATATTCCTTTCATGCCATGAATTTTCCCTCTCCTTCTTTACCTGTTGGTGAAATCCAATGATGAACCAATCTTCTTCCGATGCGAGTAGTTGTTCCAATATTTCCTCCATAATATCGATGTCTTCCATACTTGTAACTGCTGTGATTCTAAGACTAGGCACAATATAATAAATTGGCATCACTGTTTCATGTCCATACACTAATTTAAATGGAGTCTGACCCGTCAACTTCTTACATGTAGTCTTGTATGCCCATAATACTGCATGAATTCTCAAATCCCAGTCATCTTTGTTGATGTTGCATACCTTAGTTAGGGAACTCTCCAAAATTTTGTTAAAAGCTCCAACTGTTCCATTTTCCTAACGGTGATACGACATACTCTTTTGGTGATGCATTCGAAACTTCTCCATCAATTCTTCAATACCGTTGTTCAAGAAATAAAATCCTTTATCACTCATTAGAATATTTAGGCAACCAAATCTTGACAAAATGTGTTCAAAAATAAGTTTTGCAGCCATGTCTCTGCCACCATAGTCCTTCCCTCA
Source organism: Pinus albicaulis (assembly GCA_034641835.2). NCBI lineage: Eukaryota > Viridiplantae > Streptophyta > Pinopsida > Pinales > Pinaceae > Pinus > Pinus albicaulis. The sequence goes on from CM076582.1 coordinate 1,247,684,297, forward strand.
AAATATTCTACGCAATGGCCTTTCTTGCATAGTGTCCTCCAACTACTACGCCATGTGCTTATACTAAAATGTTGTGTCTTTCGCACTCATGGACGTACCTGCGCAGTATCTCATCGGGCCCCATATTATATAAATGTACCACAATCAAAGAAAAATCTGCTGCCTTACCTACCGACTCTTTCTTTTGTTGCATAGTATACTCCGCAAGGGCTACTCCAGTAGACAAAAATAAAATAATGTCAGCGAAGTGATCATCTGCAACCCTTATCACGATTTTTTTTTGCATCGGGAAACCCGTCTTCAATGTTCGTAGGTTCCTCTCCTGTCTCAATCCTTGAAAAATGATCTGGTGCTGTATTCAAACATCCTAGCTTGAATATGACTTCAAAATCATATTCATGGAACAACAATATCCATCTACAGATCTTCCTCCCAACACAGGCTTGTTCACCAAGTATCTTAGCGCAAAATGATATGTGAACATATTGAAGTGGCCTCCTAACAATTAATGCCTAAATTTATGCACTACATATACCATAACCAATCCTTCACGCTCTTTTGTGGAATAATTTCTTTCTACCTTTGACAATTTCCTACTCGCAAAATCTATGGGGTGATCAATATCCCCATCACCTGTCTGCGCTAATAATAAACCCAAAGCTATGCAAGAATCATCCACATGCACATCGAACTCCTTATTCCAGTTTGGAAAACTAGAATTGGCGCAATTGCCATCTTCTCCTTCAGAACGTTGAAGCTCTTTTGGCATTCATCATCGAAAAAATAAGTAACATCCTTCTTTAGAAACTTCTCCATCGGCGAAATTCTCTGTGCATATTCCTTTATAAACTTCCTCTAATAACTTGTATGTCCTAATGTTGTGCGCAGTTGCTTTATGGACTTAGGTGCTTCCATGTTCACAATAACAACAATATTTGTGGGGTCTACCATCAATCCTCGTTTACAAACAACATGCCCTAATAATATACCAAAAGGTACAAAAAAGATGAATTTCTTCAAGTTCAGTGATATCTGATACTGCCTGCATGTGTCCAACATCATCCTTAATTTCACAATATGTTTCTTTAGCATTCTAAAGACTGTCCAATCATAAAAATAAACCTCCAGGAAATTGTGTATATACTCCTTAAAAGCAACAACTACTACTATAGAGAGTATTTCTGGAGCATTCTTCAATCCAAAAGGCATGACTGTATATTAAAAATATCCCCATTCAGTGGAAAAAGTAGCCTTACTTATGTCTTCTGGTGCTATTCTAATCTGATGGTACCTTGAAAACCCATATGTAAAGGAGAAGGCTTCCTGCCCTCCAACATTCTCCAAAAATTCATCTGTAAAAGGTGTAGGGAATGGGTCATGCATGCGTGCATAATTCAGCTTCCTTAAATAAAAAAAAATACTTATTTCACATTTTTTCTTCTCTTCCTATAAAACCATGGGACTTACCCATTCAGATTCCTCAACAGATTCAATTATTCCAGCCTCAAGCATCTTTTCCAATTCTTCCTTCACTTTTTCCTTATATTTTGGGTTCAATCTATATGGGCATTGTTTCACAGGCTTCACTTCTCAATTTAGATTGATCCTCATAACTCTGAGGTATCCTACAATTCCCTTCAGTTTAGAGAACTTTGTGGGAAAGAGCTCATGAGATTCATGTAACGGTCTTGAAACCTTGCTAACTGTATATGCATCCTAATAATCTCAAATAAGCATGAAATTCAGTTCATCTTTTGTCCCTATATTCACCTTCTTGTCTTTATGTTATCACTCAGAAAAAGTGAAACTTCATTTGACATAGTCTTAGAAGTTTATTTGTCAAAGGTATGGTCATAGAGTTCATTAGGAAAATTTAAATTTTCTCATATTAGCCTATCCTAAGGTCCAAACTCACCCCCATTCAAGTCATATCATGTCCCATCAGTCATCATTTGCTGACATATTTCATCTCCCAAATCTTATGAATTCGAAAAGGTTACTTTAGCCAGTTTTTCTTGTTTTCCTAGTGAATTACACAGTAAAAAGGTAGTTTTCGCTATGAAACTGCTAATACTTTCATAGTGAAACTGCCAGGAAATGAACTAACTACGCTACAAAAGGGCGTTTTTTTGTCTGTCTTTTCAAATTCAGTGTAAGGTGTTAGTCAATGATTAAAAGTGTTAGGGTGGATGTCATTCGAGTCAGTTAGTGTTAAATCAAGGTACAAAGGTCATGGCTGAGGTCATATTACTGTTTTAAGCATGCATGAGTCATGATTAAGCCATGAGCTATCATAGAATCTTTAAAACATTACCCAATTGAGTCTTTTGTCATTCTCCGCTTCATATTTTCATGCTACTGAGTTATGGAGAGTTGTTTCACCAAGCCAAGCTGGTTGCTAGCATTTTCAAAAGTTGCAGGTGTCACTAATCAAGTGAGGCAGAGAAGGAATAAAATCACCATGGCTGCAAAGAGGAAGACCAACAAAGGTGGCCACTGCCTCAGATATGAGCCATCATATATGAATTTTTTGAATGAAGACCCAAATTCCTTAGAAGTTTTCAGAAGAACAAGGTGTTTGCAGTTCTGTCAAAGATTACAAGGGTGCCATGTGCAGGTTTCTAAGGATTTTGCTATCAGTTTCAATGGGATAGCTTCAAAGGTGGGAATGTTGAACTTCACTGTAACACCAAATACTATTGCATTAGAAACAAGAATCCCTAGAGGAGGAGAACAATGGTTCAAAGGTTTCAAGTTCACCATGCAGGACTGTAAAGAATTTATCAAGCTAGAGCATAGTGATATTGATCTCACAAATGCCATCCCAAGGAGCTACATGAAAGACAACTTCTCAAAGCTGCTACTAATTATTCAGAAGTACTTCACCTGTGAAGGGAGATATCACATGGTCTATTCCTACCACCTTAGGCTTCTGCTACATTTTTTAGGTAAGAGGTATCTTGATTTTCCTTTTTACTTATACAAAAGCTTAGCTAAAATGTCATACAAAGTTCAAGCTAAATCTGAAGGAAATGAAACATCACTATTTCATCATGGTTTGATCAAGTTGCTGGTATTAGAAGAGTTAAAAATATTAGGTAGAGACTGGTCATATTTTTTGTTCATTAGTGGTTTTGAAGTAGATACTATCACTCCTAAAATAACTCCCAAACCTAGAGATATCCCATCACCTTCAGTGGCAGAGCAAGTTGCTCCAGTGATCATGGAGACAGAGCCATTGCAGAAGGTTGACATACCCAAAGTTACACCTGCAAAACAAAAGCCAAAAATGAGTAAACATGGTAGCAAGAGGGTTACAAGAAGCCAAACAGTGGCTAAGGTAACTTAGAGGAATTTTTTCATGCTATTGATATTGAAGAAACTCCCATAGTTCAAGCTGAAGACATAGATGAGGGAGGAAGGAAGCTCAAGAAAGCCAAAATAGCCAAAAAGTTATAATTTGTAGGTGAAGATGCAGGATTCATGTTTCAAGCTAGAAAACCAATGACAAGACATGCTAGAAAAGTCTTGGAAAGCAAAAAAGAGGCTCAGAAGGTCAATGAAACTATTCAGCCACCACCAAGCATCATTGACCTCTCATCACCTGCAAAAGAAGATCTAGTCATCAAGAAAAAGAAGGGCAAAGAGAAAATTATTGAAAAAACAAAGATTGAAGTCCTTAAGGAGCAGTTGAAGTTGGAAAATGATGAAATATCAGTCTTGAATAAAGAGGCAAGGAAGCACAAGGTTCATAAGGTACAGTTTGAGAAAATGAAAGAAATTTGGGAGGATCAAGTCACAAGTCTCTCTAAGACCTTGGACAACACATAAAAATAGATCAAATGGACTAAGCCATTGAGAGGAGAGGTAAAACATATCAGAAAAATGAACCTGCACTTACATTCTAATAACAGAACACTAAAATACCAAGTCAAAGACCTACAAGAACAACTGGAACTGATTCATGAAGAGCTGGAGAAGAAGGGTTTGAAGATGACTGTGGTTGAAGAGCCCATTGCTGAACTGATCATTAATGAAGAGGAAACACCACAAGGGTCTTAAGTTGAGTTTGAATGTGTTTTATAAGGTTCATGGTATGCTGAAGATCAAGTTTTTATAGTTGGAGGTCACTTTTTGGAGACAGTGTTGAAATCTGTAAATTCTGCACTTTTTCACAGTTTCGTAGTGCTTCCTAGGCTTAAAGCCAGGAAAACGCTACGAAAATTTCCGTAGTAGCCTTTTTGCCTCTAAATTTACTTTTTGCAATTTTCCAAGGAGGTAGAATGATGGTGATGATGTGTCATGACTAGGGTGACACCATGAAATAGAAAAAGAGAAATTTTTTTGGGTGTAGAAGCTTCTTTTTCAATGCTATGAAAGATCGCTACGAAACTGTCCTGTTTTTGTAGCGAGCTATTTTTGACGGTTTTGGAGCAACTGAATGACAGTTTTGGACAGCTGGACTCCTCCCACATGTCAAGAGACCTTAATATAAAATATTTATGACTTGAAGGAAGTGCTGTGGAGACAGGTCATCAACTAAACCTCTCGTTGAAGATAAGGGTCATGCATTCCTGAAAAATAGGGTTTTGTTCCACATGTCTAGGAGGGTTTTTAATATGAAAAGTGGTGATGAACTATGTCATAGCCTTTTCGAGCATGTGATGCTTCTTTGTAACTGACATGTAAATGTTTCACAAAGATAACGTATAATATGTAATAAATAGGAGTTAGAGTCCTATTAGGAAAGGTCTTCTATAAGGTATAGCTGTCAGTTTCTTGTTAGAAGACATGTTTTTCAGTTATGTGATTTGTCATAGGAAGAATTTGATGAATCTAGCCATCAGACAGATCATCCTTGCTCTAAGAATGTCTATTTAAAGGAAAATCATCAAAGTAGTAAAAGGTTGGAGATTTTTTGCACCAAACTGTTGCTTTATGTATTTTGACTTATATCAGTAATACAGAGGACTTTCTTCTTGACAAAACTGAGATTTTCATGGGGTTTTTAATGTATTATTTATCTACATCTTATATTTTACCACTTGCAGTAGATTTCATTGTTATTACTCAGAATTCATAACTCTATGCTCTGACTTCCTTTAGTGATGAAATGACTGTGTTTTTCTATGTTTTATGAGTGAATTTCCTTTGTTAAAGACCCTTATCTGCCTCAGCTTCCATGTCAAGAAACCTTGCCACTGAAAATACTTATTGTTGACTCCATAAGCCTAATGGTAGCAAGCCTGCATTCTTTTCAACCTACATACATAAAAAACACGTTATTTTTGAAATAAATTTAGCCATCTAGTACTATCATAATCAAATATCATAAACTCCTTTGGGAGAGCCCTCTCAAACTGGAGAGGCTAAGCTTCAATCAAAAGCTGGTTTGAAACAGTTACATAGAGTTGTCTGATCAGTAACCAATCAAGTACAATTTTGTGATAACACTTTACTAACTATGATGTGCGAAGCATATTAGTCTTTGGTTTAGCAACCTCGCGTTGTCCTTTTGATTATGGAATATTAACATTGCGCGGATCTTCCTCAACCTCTTCCGTTGTCATATTATAGCATTCTACTACCTGCTCCAACTGCGCGTCCCAATCAGGAAGTGTCCAGGTTATTGCAGTTGTGGTCCTGAAAACCTTTGATTTGACTACTTGAAGATCTACATCTATGTACTGAAAATCATCTTCGAAACTAAAAATCAGTAAAAATCTTTCAACGATGTCTTCCCAATTCACTTTTCCATGGCACAATTCAGTTTCAAGGTAACACTTCATAGGTACCACATCTAATGTGTGAAAACATGTATGTACCCATTATGGTGTTGTATCTTCGCACCACATGATAGTACATTGATAGATATGTCCTCTAGGGTCATTCTTGCCATCATATTTCCCTTCAAGTCTAGTATTTACTTGACCAAATCTGATCTTCTTTACTCTGTTGTATTCTCTCCAATTTCTAATGTTTCCCTTATGCGTACCCCACCATCTAGAGGGTGTGGATATCATTACAACATCTAGAGCTTAAAACCTTTGTTCTTGAGGTACTACTTCTTCAAATCTATCAAGAAAAAAATTAACATCCCCAGTACCATCATAATAGCGCAAGTCACGTAGCTCTGATGCAATGCAATGGAGTGATCTGGTAATTACATGACATCACTTGGTAGATACTTCATGCAATTAATTATGAAAATTCTCCATTTTTTCATTAGAGTCTGAAACACATGAGCTATCCCTTTCCCATCTTATCCTCCCATCTGCGGTGGGGTTGATCCTATCTTTGTACTATGCTAGTAACTTATATATATTTTCAATATATGCATCACCATATTCATATAGACTAGTTTTGTATATCGTGCTCCTTCAGAGGGGTCCAAAGGAACAACGACCCTTATGCCATTTTTCTCAAATACCATATTTCTACTCTTCAGATTGATTATAACGTCCATATCATAAGCCCAATTGAATCCAAGTAAAACAAGATATGGATTTTTTCATCCACAATTTGAATGACTTCAAAGTTTTAAAACACACTTACTCCATCAATGTCTATGAAAATGGCTTGCAATCAACCCATAGGAATAATTTTCTGTTGATTGGCCATTCTCAGTTGAATCGATGACCACTACAGCTTTGGTCACCCCATTTGTTCCCATGTGAGATTTGGGAACACATTTGCATCTGATCCTAAATCAAGAATTACTTGATCCATCTTGTAATCTCCTACCTGCACAGTTAACCACATTTCCTTCCCGGTTCTCTTCTTATTTATGTATACTTTATTTACTTCTCACTGTTTAGGTTGTGATTCCTCTTTTCCAGCGCATTTTTCAATCAAATCTCGCAATCCTTCTACATATTTTTGGTCCCTTAGCAGCTTCATACAGGTCTGCAAGAATGATTTCAGAATGTTCGGATCAAATTCCTTCATCGCAGTAACCACCTTGGGTTTATTATTTTGCGGGATTAGTTGCAACTGTGCCGTCGATATTGAAGCTCCATGGTCCATAAAACGCTTCTTTTCTTCCATGAAGGTGTCCATTTCTCGCTACACATTGAACCCAATATTATTTTCTCCAACCTTCCTAATCCATGTATCCTCCATATTCTTTGTCTTCTCCTATAGTCATGCCACCCCTATGTTAACACATTTATCTTCTTCACGTAGCTCAACCCTCATCATCTGCATGTTCTAAGCAGGCTGCTGATTTTGTTTTTTCCACATTTTAGGTAATAACATGGGACACTCTTCTGTACAATACTTACAAGAGATGGCAACCGAATTCTGGAAATCCCTAGAAAAATGTCCAGGCTAACCGTAGTTAGAACATATAATCTAACCTTAACCTCACTTAATGAATCGTCCTCGTCCTCACCCTATACCTTCGAATCGTCTTTACGCTATGGGAGAACCATGATCTTTATGACCTTTAGATTGCATTATGTATGCCCAGGAATTTGTTGCATCATCAAATCATAGTTGCGAAATTTCTTTTCATCATGTCCAATAGAGCTACAAAAATTACAAAACAATTGCTTTGGTGTCTGCACGTTCTTCTGCACCATATAAAAACGTTTCATGGGGTGCTTTCTCGATATTTTACATAAGTCACACCATACACTTGTTCCTAGCCTCAATGGGTTAGGTGCACTGCTGTTGATGTAATATCTAAATATAGGGCACTGATATTTATAATGGCCTTTTGCCTTACATTTGATACACCAAACTTCTAATCTCATGTGAGGCCACACTTCTTTTCCCTTCTTCAAGTCTTGCAGCTCCATATGTAAGCTCACTAAATGGGTCTAGATATGCTGAACCCCTATATCGGTATTAGCTACCGGCGAAGCTTCTAGTTTCATTGCAATCTCCAATGCTTTGTCTTAGGTTGCGATATTTTGCTGTGATAATGGTAGTCTGAGATGTGGTAATACCGCATCTATAAAACATTATTTATGTTGTTCATCGGGGATCTAGAAGCTGATTTGGCTTAGTAGCATCTTGAATCTTTCATCTACCTCCCACACAGATTCAGTTACCAATTACTTGATTTCTTTGATCTTTGTAATACATTGTGACTGCGATTTTGGCTTCTTAAATTTGGAATTCAGCGTTACCTTATATGATCCAACGTGGAATTATAATGTGTCGCTAAGTGCTTCATATACCAAGAAAATTCTCTTTCATATAGCACTGTGACAAGTTGAGATTTCTTCATATCTTCATTAGTGACTTGCTGCGATCTCCATATTGCTTTTGCAAAAAACCAAAATTTCTCGAGATCCTCTGATCCCTGACCCTTAAAAGCATGCATCTTCTCTATTTGAGCCATTTTAAATGGGGGAGGTGGAGGTGGAGGTGGAGGTGGAGGTGGAGGGATAATATGGGGATGGGCATGAGGTGTGATGGGAGTGGCAGGATGGGGAATACCAGAGGTGCCTTGATGATCTCCAAATTGTAACTAACACATTTCTAGGGGTTGAAAGGTTACTTTATTCTTCTTTGTTCTCAGATCCAAAAAATGGACTATACTCAGTCTCAACGTAGTTGTCCCGATCTACCCTGAATATTTTACCACTTCACATAGATCTCGATTTACGTGCCCCAAACATCAATCTGATTGCATGCACAATACACCCTTCTCACATAAGATCATATTAATCCAAATATTTAAATAGATTAATTACTTACCTCGTGGACCCTTGAAAAATTGACGCTCGTCTTTGTTGTAGGACACGTATGTATTAATCGCGAACTCAGTAATAAAGCCTCCAAGAATACTATTGATCCAATAATCAACAACTGTTGAGATTTATTTATCAATCTCCTTGAGTAGCTTAATCAACTCTGGTTCCACGTAGTAGGCTCGTCATGCTTAAAATAGGTCTTATTCTCAGCTAGTCTTGATAGCCACTCGTGCAGGTCATTAGTGAATGATGAGAAAAAGATATCGTGCTGATCTATGAAAATATATTTATGCAACCACTTCTCAGTTGACATGTGTGAATTTCTGTTTTCTTGTATGGAAAATTATCGCTCTTTCAGAGATACCCAATCTTGAATTTCTTTTTTGGTCGGATGCCGCATCCATATATACCTTAGTATTCAAATATTGGTCCTAGAAAAATAACCTTTTGTTGGCTTAAGGGGGTCTAGACCCAGGTTTAGAGAAGGATGCAAGAGCCAAAAAAACCCTCTATTACCGACCCTTTTGGAAACGATATGCTCTGCAGAATGAAGTCTCACCTGAGGAAATATTAGGGGATTCTAGAACTAGGTTTCTTCATCTATAGGGGATATGGAGTGTGGTTTTATGGTTTATACTTTCTTAATACCTATTCAGAGTGTCACAAAACCAGTATGAAAAATATACTTAACTACTTGGCACACTACGCTTTCCTACTTTAACATGCATTAATCATCATAATGAACCATATTCCAGTCTTCACAATGAAATTATAGATAAAAACCCTTATCTCGCACAAATAATAAAAAAACAAATATAATGAAATCATACAAGTAAAGTACACATATATGTCTTCAAAGTATTCTTTTATTAGCTCGAATCTTTCCAATACAACACTTATTTCCCTACACACACAACTGTAGACTTCCTAAGGTCTCCGCGAACGCAACTTTTGGGGCCTTCTCTTTCACAGAAAACAATATAATATAGACGCAATTCAGGTCTAACATTACATCCATATGCATTTTATCTCCTAGATATATCCCTAGAATCCTTATATAGTTTTTCCTTTTACAATACCATGGTCCGATAACCATGGGAAGAGCTCAAAGTATCCAAAATTATCCCATTCCTTTACAAAATAAGGGTTTTTGACCCACCCCAAAGCCCTTATAACTCTTAGACATCTACGTGTAGTGCGCTCCATTCCTAAAAAAATAGATTCTTTACCAAAACTTAGACATAGGGGCACCCTGCCAAACAATGGACCAGAGAAACTCTGCTTTATAAATCAATTGAGGCCTCAAGGACCTTGACGATATCAACAAGGCATGCAAGGTGTTCCGTATGATTACTAAAATTAAAACTAAATTCACCCTTGTATCCTTTTTATTCTTCTACTCATCCATCATGGCTCACACTTCCTTCTTGCCCTTATACTCCTCCATATCATCCTCAACTTTTCAATCAACCATTTCAGCCATATGCTCCCGAACCTCCTAAGTGGAGTAACCCATCACAAGGGTGGAGGCCTAAACTCAACCAACCTCCTGCTTTACTGCCTCCACCCAAACCTCAACCTAAACTCACTCATCCTGCTCCACCTAAGCAACTTCATATTCTTGTTCAACCTAATCCTAACCCAAATAGAAAACAAACACAACATGTCTAGAGTGGAGAAACATCTTACCCTACCTATGCTATGGAGATCCATGAGATTAACCTTAGGTCTAGGAGATTTCTCTTAGATAACCATCCACCATCTCCACCTGAAGATATTGAAGAGGAAAAGGAAGGGAGTACCCCTCAAGTAAATCCACCTCTATTTCTTGAGAGATTGATCCATCCTATCCAGAACACCCTAGAAGAGACTGAACTTCTGGGAGAATTGAAGAATACATGTGTAAAGATACCCCTTATCTGAGATATTAAGGATATTCCCATCTATAATAATCTTATCAAAGATTAATTCTTCAAAAATCCTGGAAGGAAGAAGAGATACACCCCCACCATCAATGTTGTAGGTCAATTATCTGATTTGATGGCTAGGAGAGTGATTTTCCCAAAATAACTAAACCCTAGGAGTTCAATAGTGGATGTGCACATTGATGGTATCAATGTACCTCATACATTAATTGATATTGGGCTGCCATCAATGTGATGAGTAAAGAAGCCATATTGAATTTCAACCTCCAAGGAACTTTGAGAAAGATGACTACAATTATGTAACTTGTAGATAGATCCATAGTAGCTCCCGAGGGAGTTGTTGATGATGTTATGGCCTCCATTGACTCCTGGGAGTATCCTACTAAATTCATAGTACTTCAACTCAAAACCAAGTTTAATGGTTATCCTCTTATTCTAGGAAGTCCTTGGTTGACCACTGCCGATGCCAATATCAGTTGTAGAGTTGGAAACACGACCATTAGGAATGGGCCCTTATAAAAAAAAATGGTATTATATTCTCCTTCTCAAACTTCTATTAAACACGATCTACCTTTGTGGATGGAGGATGGAGAATAAGATGAAGTGTAACATGCAACACAATACCTTTTTTGTACCTTAGATGTTGTTATTAGAGGGGGGAAACTTGATGAAGATGACCTCATTGACCATATCCTTCAAAAACAACCCCCCAATGCCATTCCACTTAATGAACTTGTGTGAGAATCTGAAAATAGTCCTTGGACTAAGCTATGCTCAGTTGAGTTAGTCCCTGAACCTGCCAATATTGTAGAATTTGGCCCATCTAGAATCCTAAATATCAATCCCCATCTATCGGAAAAACAGGAAGAACAATTGTGTCAGCTGCTGAGGGAGAACTTAGATGCTTTTGCTTGAGATTACAAAGAAATGAAAGGGTTGCATCCCTCACTCTGCACACACCATATTTACATCAAATAGGGATGAAATCTTGTTTGCCAACCCCATAGGAGAATGAACCCAACCTTGAAGGACATAGTAAAGGATGAATTGCAAAAGTTGCTGGATGCAAGGTTCATATAACCCATATCAGACAGTGAATGGGTGTCTCCTCTAGTCTTAGTCCCAAAGAATAATGGGAAGTGGAGGATCTCGGTTGATCATAGAGAGTTGAACAAATCCACAAATAAATACCATTTCCCTTTTCCTTTCATTAACCAAGTCTTGGAAAATCTTGCAGGGAAGAAGTTATTCTCTTTCTTGGATGGATTCAATGGTTACAATCAGATCCATATCAACCCTGAAGACCAACACAAGAATAAATTTACATGTACTTGGGGCACCTTTTCTTATATAGTTCTCCTATTTGGCCTATGTAATGACCTTACCACTTTCCAGAGAGCAGTATTGAGAATTTTTGCTGAGCTTATACATGATTCTGTGGAAATATACATGGATGATTTCATTCCCTATGGGTATGATTTCCAAGATTCCCTATCTACTATGGGTAAAGTCCTGAGGAGATGCAGTGAAATGCATCTCTTTTTGAGTCCTGAGAAGTTTGAATTCTTGAGGAAGGCAGGAATTGTCCTTGGCCACTCCATATCTCAGGCAAGGATACAATTAAACCCAAACAATATTGATATCATAAAAAGTGTGCCTACTCCTTAGAAAGAAAGAGATGTTAGGAGTTTTTTGGGCTTGGATTGTTACTATAGGATATTCAGTAAGGATTTTATCAAAGTGGATTCACCATTACTTGGATTACTGGCCAAGGAATCATAATTATGTTGGTCAAGTTTTTGTCAAGAAGCCTTTGAGAACATAAAGGAAAAGTTAAACACTGCTCCTACAGCCCGAGGTCCCAATTGGGCTCTTCCTTTCCATATCTATACTAATGCATCAGATAAATATATGGGGGTATCTTTGGGACAAATGAGAGATACGTTTCCCTATGCCATTTATTTCATTAGTAAAAATATGTTTAAGGCTGAATTAAACTACACTGTCACAGAGAAATATCTTTTAGTTGTTGCCCATTCCTTGAATAAGTTCAAAAATTATATTACTGGGTACCAAAATTTTCTGCATACTGACCATGCATAAATTAAATACTTGATGAAAAAACCTGGCGTGAATGCAAGAATTATTAGGTGGTTATTATTGTTGCAAAAATTTGATTTAAATATCATTGATAAGCCACTGAAAGAAAATGTAGTTGCAGATTTTTGGTATATACTCACTTTTCCTGCAGATAATGAAGAGATGATTGATGATTAGCTTCCAAATGAGAACTTATTTTCTATCTCAGTACTCTCTCCCTGGTTTTCTAACATAGTCATCTACCCGGTTTCAAGGAGATTTCCTCCAAATCTTACATCCAGGGAAAAGAAAAGAATTGTGAGAAAGAGAACCCATTTCACTTGGATTGGTGGAAATATTTTCAAACTGGGACCAGATCAGATTCTAAGGAGATGTTTCAAGGAGAAGGAATTATTTGGCATTCTCTCAGCATGTCATTATTGACCTTTTGGGGGTTATTTTTTTGCTAATAAGACAACTTTCAAGGCCTTGCAAGTTGGATAGTATCGACATACTCTCCATCATGATGCTAGAAGGTATACTAGCAGCTGCGCCCAATGTCGGAGGATGGGAAGAACTACACCTAGGGATGAAATTCCTCTACAATATCAAGTGGCCTTAAAGCCATTTGACAAGTGGGGGATGGATTTCATTGGGCCAATTGATTCGACATTCGGGAAAAATAAATACATCATAGTATGCATTGATTATTTGATAAAGTGGGATGAGAAAAATGCTATCAAGGAAACAAAAGAAGAAGAAGTGGTTGAATTCTTAAGAGAAAATGTGTTCTAAAAATTTGGGTACCCAAGGGAGATAATCACTAATAATGGAGTTCAGTTCACATCACACTTGATTGCGAATATCCTAATGCAACATAACATCAAGCACAAAACATCTGCTGCCTATCACCTCAAGAAAATGGGAAAGTAGAGGTTACAAATAGAGCACTAGAAAGTATCCTCAACAAGGTAGTGAGAAGCAACATGAAGGATTGGGAAGATAGATTAGTGGAGGCAACATGGGCTTATAATACAACCTGGAAGACAACTACTGGGTTCACTCCATATGATCTGATTTATGGGAAGAAAGCTTTTATTTCTATTGAAATTGAATATAAAACTCTTAGAATGGTAGCCCAATTGAATTTAGATGTCATAAGGGCACATAAAGAAATACTACTTCAACTCAATGGCTTAGATGAATTCTGAATGTAGGACCTCTTCCACACTGAATTCATACAATTGCAGAGGAATGTTTGGCATGATCGAAACATCAAGGAGAAAGTATTCAAGGAAGGATTTTGGGCTTTTCTATATGAATCCAGGTTCAAGGAATTTAAAGGGAAGTTGATGAAAATATGGTTAGGCCCATATTTGATAGAGAAATGCCATGACAATGGAGCTACTTAGATCATAACAATTGATGAGAAGGGGATCCCTCTGCTTGTTAATGGTTATAGGCTAAAGGTCTATAATACTCACATGTCTAAGGAAAATTTCATCAATAAAATCAATAGGGAAGTAAATGTAATTAGGAGCCTCATAGCTTCCAGTCCAAAATTGTCCCAGAGAAAAGAAAAAATAAAAAAATAAAGAGGCCTTGGTGAAAACCTCCATGAGGCATCCAAGGCCAACTCCAGGATTGAAAAACTCTCTGAGGCAATCCTAGAGCAAAAAAAAAAAGGAAAGAAAAATAAAATATCCCTGAGTGAAAACCTTTTTGAGGCACCCAGAGCAGGTTGATGGGTTGAAAACATCTTCTGAGGCAGCCCACTAGTCTTAAAAAAGAAAAAAAAAAGGGGAGAAAAAAAGAAAAGAAAAGAACAAAGACAAGGAGGTGAGATGACCCAATGACTGCTCACCTTTTTTTTCTATCTTGCAGTGTTATGAACATGGGAATGTCACGGTCATAAAGAAAGCGAATTCTCCCATTTATCTTCACCCCTCCATTCTTCCACTCTCTCTCCATAATCACAAATCACCTCTTCATCCCTCTACACCATAAAATGATCTCAAAAATCAAAATTTTGTATCCTCTCCGTGGTGCTATAGGAAGTTATTGTGCTGCTACAAGAAGTTCTTGAGGTGCTACAGGAGGTTACGGTGAGCTACAAGAGAGTGGATCGAGGAAACATATCAGCGACCAAAGGTCATGTGGTGTAAAAAATTCATATAGGAGAGTCTTTCCACCATTTCCTACCATCTTATCATCACTCCTTCATCTCAAAGACATATATTTTTCACTCAAACCCTACACTCCGTCACCTCTGTAAAAAAAATTTCGTTTTTTTTTTTCTCGATGAAAACAAAATAGTTCCCTCACTCCATTTTCCAAGGCCATGCCATTTCCTCATCATCTTATCATCATTCTTCCATCACCCTAATACCTCTCCTCACTCTCCCTCATCACCCATGCAAATTTAGAGTCCAAAATAGGCAAATAAAGAGGCTGCTATAGGAAGAAGTAAATTCATGTAGCAAACCTGTGTAAGCACCAGAAAAGTCCTGAAGCTTTTTCGATCATTCATGGAAGGAAAGAAGACTTGTGAGATGATTCTGAGGGCATATGCTACACCAATTTTTGGTCACCTAACCTGTTACTATTAGATGGACCAAATTACACCATGTAAGACCAATTTTACCCTAGTAAAATTGCTTTCACTATGAAAAAAAACTTAGTAATCCATACTTTATTAAGTTTTTTATGGTCTAAATAGGAAACCCCGTGAGGAATAATTGAATAAATCCTTATTTATTTGATTTTCCTCAAGTGATAATTAATTAAAAAACAATTTAATTAATATTCCTGATCACATTTAACCCAAAACAGGAAAATTAATTAGATAAATCACTATTTATCTTATTATTTTCTTGGAATAATTATTTAAATGATATTCCTTGTTAAATTTGACTAAATCATTTATAAATAATTGAATAAATCATTATTTATTTAATTATTACTCAACCACATTCTTAAAATAATAAATAAATCATTTATTTATTTATTATTTACAAATAAAGTGATTTGACCAAATTCAAATTCTTTTTCCCTCCAACAAATATAATAAAATATTCCATAAAAGTTGGATCTAGATTTGGTTAATAAATAAAAATAATATTATTAACCAAATCTAGATCCAACTTTTATGGAATATTTTATTATTTTTTTCGGAGGGAAAAAGAATTTGAATTTGGCCAAATCCCTTTATTTGTAAATAATAAATAAATACATGATTTATTTATTATTTTAAGAATGTGGTTGAGTAATAATTAAATAAATAATTATTTATTCAATTATTTATAAATGATTTAGTCAAATTTAACAAGGAATATTATTTAAATAATGTTTTAAATAATTATTCCTAGAAAATAATAAGATAAATAGTGATTTATCTAATTAATTTCCCTGTTTTGTGTTAAATATGACCAAGAATATTAATTAAACTGTTGTTTAATTTTTTATCCCTTGAGAAAAATCAAAGAAATAAGAATTTATTCAATTATTCCTCATGGGGTTTCCTATTTAGACCATAAACAACTTAATAAAGTATGGATTACTAAGCTATTTTTCATAGTGAAAGCAATTTTACTAGGGTAAAATTGGTCTTACATGGTGTACTTTGGTCCATCTAATAGTAACAGGTCAGGTTACCAAAAATTGGTGTAACAACATCAATGGCACTCCAAGAAGGATCCTCCACCAATAGACATGCACTTGAAGACTCAACAAGGTATCTGCACAAAGAATGAAGACACACAACAAAAGCTCAGGCAGTAACATAAACTCTAGTTGATGCCACTCCAATGGTCTAGCTCCAACATGCATCATCCTCCAATAATTCGACAAGGATTTAAGGATAAGGTATTGCACTCTCTCACCCTATCCTTATGCATAAGTGACTAAATGAATGAATGCCAAGAGGGAAAAAATTAATAAACTGAAGGTGGGAAGTTAACTTGGCCACCCTCGACCATTTAAAAAAAAATTGAATGGTAGATTCCTCATGCAATGTGGAGCCATCAAATCAGTTAAAGTATGATCAATAGGAGTGGGTTTTGATTAATATGGATAAGAGAATGCTAACTTTGAGTGGTACCAACGGTCCAAATGAGGAAACATTGTGCAAGGGATAGATCAGTATAGTGCCCCAAGCCAACTCGAAATAACATATAACATACTTTATCGTGCTTCCCTTTGCATCTTTGTCCATTCTAGAAATAGTTAGAGAGAGGAAAAATCTTGCAAGCGATCGAGGAGTTTCGAACCTCAACCCATTTTTGCTACAGGACAGTGTTACAGGAAGTATTGTGACTACTATAGGAAGAGCCGAGGAGTGAAAAAGGAGGATAGAGGAGGTATATGCATGCAACCAAAGGCCCAATTGGTTAAGTAAATTCCCCTTTTTCATCTCAGAGCATCATTTTAAGAAGTAAGTTTCCATCACCTCACCTATCCATCATACTTTCACACAAATTATCCTAGAAAATTTGCAGTCAATAGTCATAAAATTGTGACACTGAAGGGTCTGTGTGAAGTAAATAGAGGGTTAGTATATAGAGTTTGAGTGATAAGCAGCTTCGTAACCCTCTTCTACAACTGAATTAAATACTAAGGACATAAAATAAACACCTTTCCTACACCCAGGCAAGATCAGTAACAAGAGATGGGGGGTGAGTTCAATAGGAGAGAACCTACAGACACCATAATGATGGATTTCTACCCTCCTACAGAAGATATATTTAGGATACATCAATGGTTAGGCTTCTTTTAATTTTTAAAGTGATATGATGAAAAAATTTCCTTTGATTTTTTTATGGTTTTAAATTCCTTGTCAAATGTCAGTGCCACCACTGTAATAAGAGGGTTAGCCATTACCATAAGTCCTACAGTGATCAACAGAGTAACCACACTACCCCTAGGCATCAAATGGAATAGGGAAGACATGGAAACTAGTGCCACTACAATGAAGATTTTCTTTAGGTCTAGGGAGAGACCCGTGGAAGACAAAAATGGGGTTAGGATAGAAAGTTTCCCCTACCCATGGGATGATGTAGCCTTTAACATATTAAGATACATCTCCTGTGAATGAAGATTAATTTTAGTATATGGATATCACTTTAGGCTATTGCATGATATTATATACCAAGAAAATTTTCATCTTAACCAAACATTGAATGTACCGTACTTCCTCCTTCAGTCCATCAGGGACATCAGCCAGAAACTCAAAGAAAGAAAGTGTCAACACTTAGCCCACCATGGCCTTATTATGATGATAGTGTAGGATGACCTAAACCACTTAAGAATACCTATCCCGTGGCCCAAGTTCAAAGATATGGTCATATAGGAACTCATAGGAACCAAGATAATTAATCATGGGGAAACCCTTATATCTAAAATTCGGGGTAGAGACACGAGATAAGAGGGGGAAGAGACATGGAGGACAAAAAAAATGGAAACATATGGAGAAAAGAAGAAGAGGCAGCGGAGAAATAAGGAGATGACTAGGAAGAAGAGGAAGATAATTTAGAAGAGGAGGCCCTAAGTCCTAGAGAGACCATTGTACCAAAATAAACTGAGATATCCCCTTAGGAAACTAGTCTGTCACCAAGGAACGATGAATATGAGGTGGATCCCAATTTAGCTAAATTGGGTATTCCTATGAAATACAAGAATAAAAGTCCTATAAAAACCCCTCTCTACTTTAAAACAAGGAAAATAACTATAATAAGATAATTCAAAACCCAAACTCCCACAAAATTTAAAATTACCATTGAGGGGTCCCCATGTAAGAAATAAGAGGTATGGACAAATGACAGAAATATTGAGGAGGTCACCTCTCTAAAGCCAAAACCTAAATCTCACGTAGCCCATGTAAGGAGGTAAACCACCAAATAATCACCCTTAAAGAAACCAAAATCACCCAATGACATCCAAAAATAAGGAAAGGGAGTGCTACATGAAAAAGAGAGCATGCTACAGGGAAAAAAAAAGATGCTACAGGAAGAGAAGGATGGGAAGCAGGAAGAACAAAAGGAAAAAATTAAAGGGAAAAGTGCACAAATGGAAGGAAAAGAGGTGCAATAGGGGCTAGAAGTTGAACACCAACTACAAAAGAAAGTAGCCTCCCCAAAAACCTTTGAAAGAAAAATCACAGTATTTCAGGAACTTACCCCACAACCTAATTTGGGATCCTATTACAAGTTAATTAAGGGAGGAAGATTGATCCTAAGAAATTCACAACCCCCATCCTACATGAGCTAGAGATATAAATAGGGCGCACCCACAAATGGATGCAGATAGCCAAATAAAAGAATATTTGGGATGTGAGGTTGATGGAAGAAAGGCTCCTTTAAATGGGAAAAGAGCTGGTTGATGTAAGGCTCAAAGAACCTGTGCTGAAATAACAAATGCAAGCAGTGCAAGAAGAGATCATGAGGATGCAAGAGAAGCTACAGGAAAAGGACAACCAACTTGCCACCATGGTCAGGATTTGCATGGAGGCCATGCACTATAGAAAACCTTCAAAGTCTTATGAAATTTACCTAAAGGAGAAATGGTTACAATTCCAAATCATAACCTTAGCTCAACATGGCTCCCTACCCTTTCAAAACTATAGAGATTTCATTGATTTCTATAAACAACCTAGTGTAGGAGAGAGGGATAAAATGTCTGAATTCTATATGCACAACCTCATTCTCACTGATATGAATAATTGGGACCTAAATTCTAGGTTGGGTAGTTGAAATTAATGGCTTTAATATCCTGGCTATCACATGAAGAAGAAAGAGCAGCAGAGATTAAAAGATTCATGGAAAGAGAAGAAATAAAACCTATATATATCATAACATAAATAATAAGCTCTAGGGGGATCATTAGTAATCATCAATTGATCTCAAATGATGATGTACTGGAACCTAGATACAATGAGACACAAGGTTAGGCCATTGCACACTTTGATGATATATCCAGGTTGCCAGGAGAAGAGAGTTTGTAGGCATGGAAAAGAAGATGGAATACCTTACCACTTAGCCTATAGTTGAGAGAATATCATTCTCCCTAGAAAATCAAGAATGAATTAGAAAGAGCACCCTTTTACAAGCAAGCTATGTAGAGAATGAAGATACAATGGATAATCTTGAAGCTTAGCCTACCTTTACTATTGGGGCTGTATGAAGGGAGAGATTAGACAGAGGAAATAAAAGGAGTAGGCTAAGGAAGAAAGGAATTTAGGATTTCACCCACCATAAGGTACTCCCTCTTTGTTGCATTGGAATGTCAGAGAGGCCACCAAGGCCTTCAAAGAGATCAACAAAGAGGACTGGGTTTCTCATAAGATGAGCAACCATTTAAATATGGGAGTGATGATGAGGCCCATCATTAGGTATATTCTAAGGGGTTAAAATTCCATACTTCAACTATTAAGCTACCTTTCTCTCACATTTATTTACATTTTTTTCATATTATGCTTAATGAGAAGGGTGTATGATGTTTGTCAGATATTGTTGCCTAATCTGAATTAATTGCAGGAAATGAAGCCATTTTTGAGTTATTTTCCACCTAAGGGCTCAAATTAGACAACAATTAGAGATTGTAGGAGGTTTTTCCAGCTCCTTAACTCTCTCAATCAGCCAATATCACGCTGATATCTCTCCCATCAGCTTGAAGGAAAAGGAAGGAAAGCAAAGTGACAGTAATGAGGAGTCAAGCTCCACTCTTCTTGAGATCAAGGAGGAATTATTCCTACTTTTTAGGGAGTTGTTGGTAGATACCTATTTGCATAAATAATCATATGAAAGAGCTCATTAGGATTCAAACTTTTTATTCATATAGGTAGTTCTTGAGCTCTGATTTAGTGTTATTTTTTAATGTCATATGATGTACTAGACCTTTTTATGCAATGATAATGCGAAGCTGTTTGTTCCAACACTGATTTAGTCTTAGAGGGCTGATTCTTTTGGGTTATGGCTCAATCCATTGGATAAGTCTCTCTTGTCTATTTATATTCTCTCTTTATGTTTCAACATTTTTTTTAGTCCCTTTGCATTCTAGTAGCATCAAGAATCCATCGAAATTGTGCTTATAGCCTCTCTTTCTCACCTCTCTCATAGGAGCTTGAGGAGAAGGATCTCCAACCATATATCAAAAGTAGTTTTTTTATGATTTCTTGGAAAGTTAGATAGTGTGATTATCATGCTCATAATATTCTTACTATAAGTTAGGATTTAGATTTGTGCTTATATTATATTTTAGCATAGGTTAAGTAGGGTTTTCTATTTAACTCATATTTTCCTTTTTTTTAACATGTTAGTTTGTCAATACTCAATTCATGAATGTGTGTAGTAATTTTAGGGATATCTCTAATTGCAAGGAAAAGACCCTTTTTGTCACATTCATCCTTCTTCTCTCCAACCTCCAAATCTTCCATCAAAACCTTGTTTTGTGAAACCACCATGAGCAACCTTCCACGTGTGAAACATGCCTCCCAAGGGTTCTGAGTTTGGTTGGAGGTGTTGGTAACATATCCCTCACCTCTTTTCACCTTCTCTCACCTTTCCACACCTTCCTTGCACATTTTTCATCCTTAAAACCCTCTCGCCCTATTTCCTATAGCACTTTAGGACATCTTGTAGAATTACAGGACATCCTATAGAAACTTCTTGTAGAAACATTGTAGGTCACCTTTTCACTCCAGTTTAGCTCATTTTTTCCTTTTGAACCTATATTAGGATGAATTTGACCCCCAACTCTAAATATATGGTCAAAAGAGACTCTTAGGCCACTCCAAATCTCTGTCCTTCCTTGCTGCAAAAACAGAGTAGGCATTAGGGTTTTATTTTCATTTCCGAATTAGATTGAATTTTACATGCAAGTACAAGTTGAATGAAACAACAGATAGGATTTGGATCATGATTTGATAAAATGTGTGATGATAGAATAGTTTCTTTACTGCAAATGAATAGATAGCTATATGAATGATTACCCTTAGCATAATTTCCTATTTTTGGAACTAGGTTAACTATCTATGCTTGGATTTCACTGTCAATTGCAGGTAGAAGTTTGATAGAAATTATCTTTGTCTTAGATTAGAAGAAATTCCCTATATTACATTATCTAGATGAAATTTAATTGGGTAGAAGGAATGGACTAGAAGTACTACTTTCCAAAAGACCTAGTTGACTGTGGCATGAGTAGAATCCATATGTTGTGCATATAACACTATCACCTCTAAGTTTTTACAAACCCATGGTTTATAATTAAATTTGAGTAACCGGTGGGAGTTGCAGAACCCTTAGTGCAATACCAGGGCTCACTAGTGGGGATCGATCGAGCGACTTTCCACATACAACCTCCAGTCTCCACCATATCGCCTATGCTTTAGTTCTTAACCATTAAACCTGCCACATATATTTCAGAACATATGTTTTACACATTGGGATGAGGGGCTAAGCAGTGAGCCCCTTCCCCCGATTGTGTTACCACTCCACATGACTATGGCGCGGAAGACTTAGGCGCAACAGTGGAGCAAAGGCTAGCCCCTGGTCAAAGGGTATGTCATATTCCCATAACAAAGGTCTTGGCGGGGAGGGTGGGGTTGTATGCCTTGGCCCATGGTTTCATGGGCAACCATATGTATAAGCACAAGGAGGGATAGGTCCTATCGGAGAAAGGCAGTGATTCAACACCAGAACCCGGTGCTATGGTGTGCCATGCAACTAGGTGCAGAGTCGGGTCTGAAGGGGGCCAAGTTTAAGGCTTGGCCACATGTCACGATACCGATGTGTAAATGACAACCAAAGTCCAGGAGCCCATCCAATGGGGGAGGACGGTGTTGAACCTCAAAATTTTTATTTCTCTGACATCCTTTTTCATGACTTCTCCCTACCTTTTCATAAATCCATAACACCTATCAATGATAAATGACATATTTCATCTCAGAGAATGAATTTGAATGGTATCTATTTTATATTTTTAATTTTCTTGTTATTTAAATTAATTTTTGTAACTCTGCTACAGTACACATGTTATTCTGCAGCTAAATTTTGTTTTCGTAGCTACTTTAATGGTTTTAGAGGTTCTGAGGAGAAAGTGAAGGAATGAGTCACATGGGCATCTTTGTAATGATCCACACATGGATCCCATCCTATCCACCTATTTGAATTCGACAGAAAAAGGTGCCTATGCTCGTGGAAAAAGTTCGGTCAAAGGACATGATCCGAAAATGAAAGACTCGATTTTCTCCGACGTAGCAAATCGAGAGTTAGCTACTTAAATTTTTCTTCTATGTTTCAGTTATAATTTCCATTTGTAGGATGAAATACCTCAAGACAATTACATTAAAATTTGTTTAAATATCGGTCATTTTGAAACCGAAAAACATTCTTATTATTGTGAATGTTGTGTATGCATTAAAACTCTGTTTGTGATAATACAAAGACCATGTTCGTTTTTTCCAGATCCTTCTTGATGCACGCTAGTCTGCTAGGATTTCAACTCGTTCTGTTGTAGAGGCCACCTGCATAGAAAGGAGGTTTTTTAAGTTGTTTTTAGTTTAATTTTGTTAGCTCTATTTTGTCAATTCGTAGTAAGATTTACATTGCTTTGAAGCCGATTATTAGATTAAATTTCTTACTGTTTCCTACATTAAATTCATGAATGCTTTCTTAGAATTAGTTTTATATTAACTGTGTAATCTTATGTTGATCAAAGAATGTCAAGAAAGTAGTTCTTCTATTTTCCAAAATTGGATTGTGTTTGAAGCATTGGAGCATACAATTATCTTAGTTTTATTTCATATGTTTTTATAACGCTTTCCTAGATTAAATTCTCAATTAAATGTATAATCAGATGCTTGCTAAATCATCTCAAGAAGACGACTTTGTCATTTTTCGAAATTGAATGATATTTGAGTACCTGGTCATACAGTAGTTGAGTTTCCTTTACATGCCTTTTAATTGATTTCCTAGATTGAGTTTAAATGTGTAATCAGATGCTTGTTAAATCATATCAAGAAGATGACTTTGTCATTCTTCCAAAATTGAATGGTATTTGAGTGTTTGGTCATACATTAATTTAGTTTCCTTTACATTCTTTTTAATTGATTTCTTAGATTAAGTTTACAATTTAAATGTGTAATCAAATGCTTGTTAAATCATATCAAGAAGATGAATTTTCCATTTTCCAAAATTGAATGATATTTGAGTATTTCGCCATACAATAGTTGCCTTTCAATTTCTTTGATTAATTTGATTTCCTTTTGGATTAGCATTGTCATTTCAATTCTTAAATCATAGGATTTATGTTTTCAATCCATGGAATAGAATTAGATTAATATAGAATATAATTTAGCTTTAATTCCATAAGATCAAAGCCATTAGAATAAATGCTCTGTTTTTAGATTAGATTCTAACCATTTAAATTTTGATTCATTTTTATGCAATTTAGAATAGTTAAAGAAAATTTACTTTTCTTCCTTCTTTCAAAAATAGTTTTCAACATTAAACTTCATTTGATTTAGTTGATCAATTTCATAGTTTTCATTCCTTAAGATTAACTCCTTTAGACATAAAGAAACAAAACCCCCAAAAACAATATAAAAACATACACAATGAAGTAAGAAGAAGGTTAACTAAGCATATATAGTGCACGACACTCATCAAATTACTAACCTTGATTGATAATTTATGATAGCAATTTAAGACGTTAAATTGACTAAACATTTTGGCACTGTTTTCGGGGAAGTGTAATTAGGAAGCCTTATTTCTTACATCTAAAAAAAAATGACATGTGTAGAGAAAGAGATTCTAGGGGTATATTCATAGCTAGAGGCAGGAGTTTGATTCCAACAACACCAATCACCCCACCTAGACCACGTAGTGCTACACCACCATCTCAAACTCATATTCCATATTTCACCAGACATAGATTCCCTGAAGTCTTAAGGTCAGAAATCCAACCAAGAGGATCTCCAAATTCATCCACTGAGGAAGTCTTAGAGGAAGAAGATCTTAGATCTCCAACAGAAGGAGTAACCTTTTTTACCTCTACATGATAACACATTCTAGCTGAAGAGTTAGAAATTCCTAGTGAGGAGGAAGAAGAAGAAACTTTCTTCAATATCCCATTGATAGAAGAACCAGAGAAAGACAAATTAACTTTACAGTTAGAACCTTATATTAGCTCTGAGGAATCTACAATGGCAAGAGAAGGAGAGGGAGAAATTTTAAATGGAGAAAATGTAAGAATCAGTGGAGGAATAGGTGGAGGAAGAGGTAGAGGGAACATAGGAGGAGGTGAAGAAAATAAAAGAAATAGTGAAGATGATAATTATTTTGTATTTCCTATAGTTGATGAGGATACAAATGCCACAATGAAAAATATTTCACCTTCCAATATTCCAAATTTGCATGGATTAAAGAATGAAGATCCTGAAACCTTTTTGTTTGAATTTGAAGTTTTGTGTAGATATTTTGACTACTTACAAGACTCTAAAAAACTGAAGCTATTTCCTACAAAACTTAAGTGATAATCTTTAAAATGGTTCATGGGTTTAATCACACAATATATTAGGGCATGGAATGATATGAAAAGTGAAATTTTACAAAGATATTTGTATTATTGCATGCCCATTAATCGGAATGATGAAGTATTCAAGATGATGCAAAAAGAGGATGAGAACCTGGAGGATCTAATTAAAAGATTCAATTACAACATAAAAAGAGCTAGAATGGAAAACTTAGATCAAGATACTTTAAAAGCTCTCTTGTTAAAAGCCATTAGAGATGAATGGATAGACATTATCAACATGATGGGGAGGGGAGACATCTCTCAACTCACATTAACTGAAATTTGTGAATTATGCATTCATCTCTCCAAAGGAAAATAAAAAACTGGGAAAAATACAAGAGATCCTATTCTCCCTAGAGTGAATAAATCTGCAACTGGAACAGTAAGTAGGGCAGAAATTGGAAATATGCTTGCTGAATTTAAAACATATATCTTAGGGAGTCTGAGTGAATAGATAGACACCTTTAAATTACAAAACAATTAGAAATTAGAAACTATTTCCTTAGCTATTTTCTGTCCTAAATGCAGAAAGAAACATGCCTTAAGAGAATGTCCTCTTGATTTAAAATTCATAGAGACCTATGTTATTTGCTCAGAAAATCATGAAACTAAGAGTTTCCCTTCTATTTTAGGTCTTAAGGTTGTTTTTAAGGAAGAAGTAACTTCAAATCCAGTAGAGACTCTTTGCTTTGTCTCTATAATACCATGGCAGGGGCCACAAACTCAAGGTTTTAACAACCAAATGTATACTCAAACCCCACCTAATAATTGGAATTATTGGAAACAATCCTGGACACAAGGAATGAAAAAAACCTACGGTAGATATTCTCAATACTACCAATATCCACCATCCTATCCAAACTATTCTCCCCAACAATTTCCACAACAAAATCAACAACTCCAACTCTAAAACCAAAACCCACAACTTTCATTACCGTTTCCACAAAGACCAAACCAACTACCTGCCTAGCCATTTCCAAATCCAAATAATAAAAATTCTCAAAATGCTTACACCATAGAAGGACATCAATTTCCAACTTACATGGTTACTCCACTATTTCTTAATGATGTTCAACTTAGACCTGGTAGAATATTAGAAAGGAAAAAACCTTCTGCTGTTATTCAAGAACAAGATAATTTTGATGAAGAAATTTCTCTACAACAAAATATAAGTTCTGAAGAAGGGACATCTCTTCAACAGAACTAGAATTCTAAAAATGAAAAACAAGAAAAACCAATAAACTCAACTCCTATCATAGAGCAACCATTAGTATCTATTTCTAACCCTCATTTTCCTGAAAGATTACAAGTTGATGGAGGGGTAGAAAAACAAATAATGTTGCCCAATTATGATTTTATAGATGAATTGAAAAATGTTTGTATCAAAATTCCTTTGCTACACGCCATGAAAGATTCCAGTTCTAGCCAAAACAATAAGAGAGTTGAGCATGAAGAAATCAGGGAGAAAAAAAAAAGAAATAAAAAGAATTCAGTTAGTAGGAAAAGTTGCAGACATTATGATGGGAAAAAATTCCATACAAAAATATTTAGATCCAGGAAGTCCAGTTGTAAAAACACACATTAATGGTATTTAAATTCCAAATACATTGATTTATTTAGGAGTAGCCATAAACATCATGAGCTTGATGAAATCATAAAATATGTAGTTCAAAGAACCAATCTAGTCCAGCAGTAAAGGTCAAAATGACATGATAAATATATAAAGGAAAGAAAGTTTAATGCAGGAGATTGGGCACTTTTGTTCGATTCAAAGTTCAAAGACTTTCAAGGAGATTTTCAGACCCATTGGATTGGGCCTTATTAGATTTAAAAATTCTTTGACAATGGATCAGTCAGGATAAGGAAAATTGATGAAGAAAAGGTACCTCTTCTTGTGAATGGACATCAATTAAAAGTCTATCATAAGCCAATTACAAAGGAGGAGTTTATCAAAATTTTCCAGGATAATACTGATATGAAGTTGGTGAAGAAGAATCCTTCTTCTTCCCCAACTTAGTCTTCTTTTTATTTTTCATATATATATCTATATTATTCAAAAAAAAAATGTATAAGTATGAAAACTAATCAATGATTGGAATCCTTATACAGAAAATATAGGATGAAAATCAAAGTTTTGACATATTGTATTTTATATTCCATTCTAAAGACCCCAACCCCAACAACCTACACCAAACAAAGAAACACTAACAATCTAGTCCACAACAACACAGGATGAAACACAGGATTCAACGCAAGATCCAACACAGGAATGCAAGGAACAAACCCACACAGATCCCCAAAATCACATCCACGGGGCAGAACCTATCACAGCCATCGCAAAGGCTCTCCTACATTCCAAAAGGTCCAATCCCCAAGGAACACAGAAAAATCAATGCAGGCAAACCACGCACAACGACAAACTCCACCCATGGAATGCCACCTCGAAATTTATGTGTATGGGGATGACTACAAGAGCCCCAAAACTCACCCGAGATTCCAAAATCCCCCCCAATATAACGCGGGAATTCTCCCACTAGAAAGGGATGGATTTCGTGGACCCGTCCTCCAATTTACTTAGTAGAAAGAGGGAGGGTCAAACCAGTGATGAACCTGGTCAGGGCCCAAGAAAAGGAATCGACAACGAAGGGTGCAAAGTCCAATTCTACGGAAATGAGGTACGATTCAGATGGGGATGATAACAGGGGTATGCACTAGCCCTTAGGGGCCTACATAGGCTACATGCATCAGATTCCCTGCACTAGCTACGAGCCGCTAAACGTAGGCCCTCCACGAGCTCCAAGATGCCCCAAATGATAAAGGTAAGGTTAGGACCAAATAAGGAAGAAGAATGAAAGGAAGGAAAGCAAGGAGAAAGGTGCTCGACTGATAATCAAATTGATCTATACAGCCTGTCACATAGGAACTTCATCAAATATCCAAATTAATTAAAGAGACCTTCACTTTCAGACCTCCGATGAGTGGATTATACAGAACAAGGTTTCAAGAAAAGCCAAAAATCACATTCTCGTTTTTTTTTGTATTTGGTAGACTCTTAAGTTCTGGCCTGGGCCGATCCCGGTAGGCTATTGAAAAATCAATATCTGATAATATATCTCTAAGCTTGCATTATATACGTAATTATATGAGACAATAAGCTAAGAGACTTATGGTCACCTCGTGGCAACGACTCCTCCCAGCATAGGATAGCCTCGGCAAAGACTCCTGTATGACTCTTGGGCACAAACTAGACTTCATTTATGCATCGACTAGAGCTTCATGCTCTCTCTCTCTCTATATATATATATACACACACAATATGATTCTCAATTTTTCTATCTAGCACTGATCGTAGCTTCTAGGCACCGATTGTATCCAGCCCAACCCGGTATCCCAACTTAGTATCCAAGTCAAGTATCTGCGGTAACCCTTCCCGAATATTATTGGCATACCTATCCCAACTATTACTGGCATCAACCAAGTGGGTTGAACCTTGTTGGCATCAACTCTTGGGACTCCTCCTAACATCTAGCTTACTCAATCAATAAATCAAGGTAGTGTGGGCCATCCAGCCCCCCTCCTTTTGGACTCATGTACTTACTCAACATTGATTCGATTGACTCTGCTCCTCTCATGGTGAATCAAAAATAAATAAAATCAATCACTTGTGAGAATTGGCTTGCTAAAGGTGAAAGGTTACATGCATCCATCCTCTGTTGGAACTTTTTAGGCTTATGGTTCTTGGTTACGATCTTCTTCATTCTGTGGGACTTGTTGCTTCTAGTGATGAATACATCAAACAAGCACTAAGATAACTATATCAATCTAATGACTAGTGAAGATTTAAGCTGACATAATGTTTGTTCCTATGTAACAAACCCTAAACCCACCATGAATCAATGGTAGAATGTGGAATATGAGTAGTCCACATGGCATTGCATGATGTTGAAAATAGTTAGGTGGATTAGTGCAGAGCTTAAGAAAATATTGAGGTTTAATGGAACAAATGACACCATGGAAGTTTTGGAACAAGTGGTGGAGTAGATCATGCCTGAGAAAAGGGTTGCAACACTAGATATGAATTTTGAAAAGACCCCTATTTATTGCCAGAGAAATACCACCTATCAAATTCTCAATAGGAAATAGAAGCAATACATGGCTCATACATCACCATCCAATCAAGTAGTTTAGGCTATTTATTGTTATCAAGTTAGTGAACCATTCCTACAAGTGACCTAACCCCACCTCTACTCACTAATTCTACTAACTAACCCTACCTACAAGTGAGTGACCTAAACCTGCCAAGCCATACATCCAAGCAAGTTCCCCCCATACCAAACATCCAAGCAATAGTTCAGTGATTATAATACAACTACCTATACCTGCAAGCAAGTTACCTAACCTACAAGCTAAGCTAGTTACCCAAGCCAGTAGAAGTAGTTTAGGAAGGTAAGGTATAAGAAATTACCCATACTTCATAATACCTCCAAGAAATATTTCAGGCAGGTTGAAGTTGCTACCGAACCATACCCATACCTATCCAAGCAAACCTGCCAAATAAACAACTAGGTTAAGCTAATAACAACTAGGTAAAGCCTGCCCACCTAACTAACAACTAGGTAAAGGTAGTTATTAGGGAAGGGAGATAGGCTATAGGTGAATCAATACATAATGCCGTAATTCCCACTTTGCTATAAGATATCTATTTCCAGGATAATAAATACTTGGCTACTAAGTAGGAGAAGTTTCACGTGAAATCTATCACGGGATAATATCCTTTAACAATATAGGGTTTTCTGGCCCCCAATTCTATATAAGGCGATTGAATAGATAGAGTATTAGCCATAATCATTCTATTTTCAGTCTGTCTGGAGATGAGATACATATAAACCTGCATGCAACATAATAATTTTATAGCGGAATCAGTAAACCTGCATGTGAACAAGCCACGGAATAAGTTTATTAGACAATGATAGATGTGGTGACGGATCTAAATCGAGTTGTTTAGCAAGAAAATAAGTAGTATTAAGTGCCCTACACATAGAGACTCGGTTTATATTGAACTAGCAGCACCAGAAGCGGATACACCAACAAATGACCAAGTTGATCCAGTCGATCCATAATCCATTGATGACTGAGTGAAAATAGGATAAGTAAAGGTAGGATCACCTTGTTTGGAATCCCTTCCAGTTCTCGATCGAACAAAAAAGACAAAGACATAGGTAGCAATAGGAAAGACAAAAGAAAAGGACACAGAGACATAGGTGGAAAAGGTAATAATAGAGGTAGCAGACCCATTTGCAATAATAGAGACAAAATCAGGAGCAGTTTACCGATGGAAGGAAAATGACCTTAAGGATATTGGAGGTAGTGGTGGAGAAGCTGGGACGAGAAGGAATTTAGTGGGCTATGGGATTGGAATAGATTTCAGGCGAGGTAGCTCAGAAACTGTATCAATGGAAACAATATATGGATCTAGATCCTTTGCTTAAGCTTCCTCTCCTGCTGTTGGTCCAACTGGCTATCCAACTGGCTCTTGAAAAATCTATATAAATGAAAGGGACACCGAGGGATAGAATGAAATGGATGCTATTGGTTTTGATGCTTACTCTTTTACTGCTTTAACAGAGTCAACCGTTGCTTCTAGGCAATAAAGGTCCATGCTATCTAACCACCTCGTAATGCCTTCCTACTACACCTCATATACTCAAATACGAGTTGTTAGTTCGTGCCATCGAATCATGCCATCCAACTCGTATCACCAATCCATTAAATCATATACTCGACGACCTACTTGAATAAAGAAGCCAACTAGAGTCGTACATCCAAAATATAGCCACCTCATACCTGTTACTCTGATGCTGCAATTTATGATTAACCCATCCATTACATCGCCCCCATCCCAATCGAGGGCAAAGAAAAGAGAGGGCGCAGGGAAGGGACTCAAACAAAAGGGAAAGGTGGGGGATCTCTTTATGATTTTGAGAGATTTGATCCACTGGTATTATCCTTGTATGGAGATGTGAATATATTTGCAAGACATCATAAATAGCTCATGATGTGGTGTCTATTGATTTTGTCCTATGATATTGACATGAGGGACATTGGAGTTTGGCAGGTTGCTTATGATTCAAGGTTATGTTCCATTATATTCACAAGTGATCAACATTATTTGGGGGTTCAAGATGTTGTGATAGCATCCTCTGATGCATGAGTGAGAATTCCTTTTTAGGAGACATTAGTTGATTACGAGATTGTAACGAGGATATATTCATAAGTGGTAGGTTTGGTGGAGTTGTAGAGGGAGTCTATAGGTGTTGGTGATAACAATATCCTTGTCAGGAGGGCATTTTATCTTTATAGGTTACTCTGAAAGCATTTACACCATGTTTGGGTGTGTTTCATGAGATCTGGGGTAAATGGTGTATGATGAGCCCCTGGTGTTCTGAGATGGATTTTGTGGTCCGGGATGGACTTGCACATGTGGAGGTGACTCAATTAGTGATTCTTGACCTCCTAGCCAATTGCTACAAGTTAATCATATGGAGTTCGTTAATCTTCATAAAATAGGCTGCTACGTTATATGCCTTACTTATTTGCGTGGTTCTACATTGATTTTGCAACATCATCTTCTGATTGATGTCCTCACTTTGATATAGAGTGACTAGAGCTTCAAAATTTTCATTTCCTACAGTCTTCCCACTGATGTGAGGAATCAAATGATCCTTCATAGAGTCAAGGATGACTCGCTTGGTCTTGTCCATCTTATTCTTATGTTCTGCCATCAATGCGGGATCAATCGGCTCTGCACCTAGTTTCTCAATGAAGTCCCACTAATCATGCTCCTCCTCCAACATATGTACCCGACACTTCCACTGGACGAAGTTAGAGGGACCTTCCAATTTGTCTTCGTATTTTAGCAGACATTCAAATCAATGATTCAAATACATAAAGTCTGATTGGATTGGTGATATGGAAGACCGGAAGTCAACTTTTGGATATGTTTTTCATCTTGGATCTAGTCCAAACGAATCACATGAATGAGTGAGAAATTTCAGTCAGAAAGTGCTGAGATATAAGAAACTGTTCGCTCCCCTTATTATTATTATGCTAGGTCTATGGACGATAGAATAATAAGGTTTGTTATTATATTCAGGATGGAATCATACTTGCTTTATGGAATACCTAAGTACTTACTACTCTCATGATAGAGCTTCTTTCTTCGCAGACTAGTGTTTTGGCTTCTAGATCGGGGAGATAGCAAGGAGTTCAGTCTTCTCAATAGCCTATGGGTAGCTCCCCCAACTTGTATTCTCTGATTTATTAGGCAGAATTTATGGTATGAGTTGTTTCTGGCTGGCATGAAAAGTACTTTTGTGGAAACAGGAGTTGGTGGAAGAGGCGATGGTAGCACAGAAGTGGAGGTCCAACTACTGAGGGATGGAAAAATAAGACCAGGCCCACTTGCATCACTTCTAACCATTTCTGGATCGAGGAAGCATTACCAACTTCCTTCGATTACGAGTTATTGTCGGAGCGGAAATTCTTTTGGAAAATAATCTTTCATAACTCTTCGATGAAATAACACTGGAGTGTTCGTACTTGAAAAGGGTGAAAGTGGCCATACATCGCATTCAAATGGCCTTTGTAGTGGTTTAGCACTAATTTCTATATGTCGGTATGCTCCTTGAACCAATTGGGATGTAGATTCTCTTTGAACTGGCCAACGTATCAAGGGCGGGGTCACCAATTCACTCATGCTTTTACTAGTGGGAGCTGTTAGGAAGTAGCGGGATGTTATATCACTGAGTGGTAAGGTCATAAGTGGCACTAACAATTACCATCCATGTAGGGCACTGATCTTTGTTCTTAGAAATACTTTAGTTCGAGGAAGTTGTATTGAGAACTTCCTTTACGCCTCCTTCTCCTTTATCTTCGAGTATCAGCGAGATTATATCCCTTGCCTACATATATTTATTGCGAAGGGAAGGAGCCATAGCAATATCCATATTGAAAAAAATAGCCATAGTGTCTGCCTGAGGAAAGACATCAAATCCATACCCTACCCCAAAAGCAAATAAAACTTTCATCCAACCTTGAGCCAAATCCACATAAAACACCCTCAATCCTCCCCACACATACAGGGTGGGTTCACCGGACCCATTAAATACATATATATATATATGAAAAAGAATATATATATATATATATATATTCATCTAAATAATATATCTATATATATCTATCTATAGCCAAAATAATATGCAATTACTAATCTATCTGAGTTTGAAATCAATGAAATAGGTCCAGTGGTTTCGAGAGTAGTAGGTTACAAGTCAACAGATTCCTTTATTATTTCCTCGATTGGAGCTCCTCATTTATAGAGGGATACATAGCTAGTCAATAGAAGTTGACTCTAATAATTCATCTAGAGGTGGTTTCGGTCAAGCTATAGAGGCATTTTCACTAACGACTAATGGACATACGACTGATAGAAGTGGAAATGTGTCACGTTCTACGGCTTTAGTGGAGACAAGATTAAGGGCTTACTTCTTTCCTCTATCTCCAGTTGCATCTACGACAGAATATTTTATTCCCAATCTATCTACCATTTACGCTAATGAATAGGCTTGGAATTTCCCATTTCATTCTTTATTTGAAGGCTTAGCTGCATCTGCCGCATGATATGAGTGAACTGAAACCACTATCACAAGGAAATTGGAGGAGTTTTTTGTTATTCAATTGAAATAGTTTTCAGATGTTAATCGGATGAATAAGTCACTGTCATTGAGAACTACCCCATCCTTTATGAATGCTCCTCAACTAGAGCAGTTGAAACAAAATCCTAGCCAACTATCACTATTGCAACTCTAGCAACAATAGCAAAGACAAGAGCAAAGGCATAAGTTGGGACAAAAGCAAGGGTATAAGCACCAGTTGATCCAGTTGATTAACCACCTGTGGAAGAGTACGTTGATCTAGATCCAGATGATCATGATGCAGATGAAAGGGTAACATAACCAATAACAGAGCTAGAAGCACCAAAAACTTACTTAATAGCATACCTAAGAGCATATCCAGTATTTGATGAAGCCGTTGATTTAGCCATTGATCCAGTTCCGACTTTTGGTACATATATAGCTGAAGCACTACTACCACCTAGCTCAGGACCACTTCGAGATCAATAAAGCAGCAAAGAAAGCAAAGGCAGCACTAGCAATAGCAGAAATAGTAGCAATACCACATAATTATTGAGATAGGGATTAGGACTATAGTGATAGTGATCTGGAAGTTTTTAGAGATCGAGAACCCGCTAAAGATCTAGATCTATACCCAGGAGAAATTTATTCACCGCTAGCACTACATCTTGTTGATCGAGATGAAGAGTATAGTTCTCGCGATTGAGAGTAAGAACCTAAGTTTCGTGTTCATGATCGAGCCGAAGATCCAAGCCCATATATAGTAGCAGATCCATACCCAAATCTAGAATGATGCTCAGTAGCCTTATCCATTTACCCATAAGAAATTACAAAGCTAGATGTATACCTTCCATATCAATAATGTGTTCTTACTTTTCGTACATTAATAGCCTTTAGTACATAGCCTAGGCCTAGTGTTCCGGATTTTGAAACATCCTATATCGTTCTAGCGACTTCCCTTCCATACCTAGTTCAAGTGCCAATGCCAGTCATTTCAGCCAAAGTGGATTCAGGTGATTTGGTTTCTTTAGTATATTGAACAGTTAAATAAGCAGTTGAACGAGTGAAAGAAGCACTCGTAGAGGGGACAATTTACTTTGATCCAGTTGCCTGAGAAAAACTAGTTGATGATCGTATGTGAGATTCAAAGCCTAAACGAGATCCATACCCTGCAAAATCATAGGGAGAGCTAGAGGCACCTGCGGCAGGAGTACCACTGGGATTTGTACTTTCTTCCAGCATCTACGGTATTGGATCGAGTTACAGATCCTAAAAACCTTGTTATTGAATCAGAATCAATTGACCCATAGCCACTTGATTTGATTGTTTAACCTGGATAACCAGTTGGAGTTTCGCCTGTTGGATATAAAATAAGTGATTAAGCCGAGTGAATTATCTCCATATGAGCCCTACTGTAGAAATTATATGCACTACGCATGCATATTTCCAAGATTCTCCTGATCACACACTATTTTAACTTCATGCACAATACAAAATCTATTCCACCATTGATCATCACATGCGGAAATTAAATCAATTGCATGCACACATGAAACCATAAAAATTCACACACATTAACACAGTGTTTTAACAGGAAATCCTAAAGCTAAAAACCCCAACTATCTGTATATAATATATGTCATAGAGAACATGTAACAATCCTCATACAAAGCTTATCACAAGCTCTCAGTACAATCCAATCGCTACACACTAATCAGGCCCGATCTTGCAAATCCATGCACCGATCTTTGCCAG